>JASEVX010000001.1:208995847-209246204 GCA_031761405.1 Serripes groenlandicus | reverse complement strand
GCTGGATCTGGCCAAGACAAAATAATAGCCAACATTTGTTCATGAAAAATAATAATAGCCAAAGCTGACATGTGAAGCGTGTGAATGTGGTACAATGAAACTAAACCTATAACAATGCATTGTCAACATTTTTATTTTATTTTCATTTATTATGTATACAAACTCTTTCATAATGTTATGAAAGAGGGGAAGATTAAAGACAAGTGGAAATAAAACAGGTAATTTTTTAAATCAGCAGTAATTTTATTTTTTTCGAAATATCTTTTTCAAGCCATACCTAATGGTCCATAAAATGGATGTCTTGCGAATCTATTATACCATCCTGTATGTTTGTCTTCATGCTCAGGACACACCGCTGCAAGTTGTGTGGAATTAAACTTTGTAAAAAACGACCAGATATCTTCGACGGGAGACAGAAATAAAACATCTGTGTCTAAATATACTAGGGAATCAACATCTCGAAGTAGATCCTGGTGAAAAAGATACAATTTTCATGGTTCATAAGTGGCTAATTGCAAAATTAACCCTTTCCTACATACAGTAATACAAATCTACAGATAACTCTGAATTATAAAGAGATGAAAACATGAAAAAGGTAAAATTGCTCATAATTTTATTTTTCCCCTTTTGCCACATTGTTTTCAACTATATTCAATGATTACACTTTCGTTTTAATATTTTCATGTATACCGATTTTCTGTCTGATGCAGAATTCAGACAGCTTTTTGAAAACATAGTTACAAAAGTAGAAAAACGAGCAATTTCTCCTTTTGCAACAATGTTTTCCACTTTTAGTCATAGGTTATCCATTCAATTAGATTTTCTATTTTTTGACAAAATATGTTCAAAGTCGTCTGCTGCAGAATTGCCGTATGAGGGAAAGGGTTAATAAGATATTGACAATTGTTTGCATTTATAACAAACAAAGAAAAACTTGTAAGATCCCATACATTGAAATTATTGTGGAAAAGGGAACAATTGCTTGTTTTGAATAATTTCTCTTTTTCCCATATTGTTTTCAAAAGCTGTCAGCTGCAAATGTATCAAATGTTGTTTGTTTACGGGAAAAGTTTAATTTTTTCAATTGAATTTTGATGGATAAAGTTAAACATGTCAACATGGAAAACACAATGTTTTCTTCAAATGTTGTACTGTAGCCCAGTAGTCCCTTCTGGAACAGTGCTATGAATACAACTTGCGCTCACATGTTTGACTGATTAACAGATATGCCTTTTCAATTCTTCTAAAATAACAAGACATGGACATGTATTCAGTCAAACCTGTGCTTATGACAACCTTTGTTTAGCAATTCCCTGTTTATAGCTAGCTTACTTTTAATTTTCCAATAACTCATTTTCTACATAAATGACCCTGTATAATCCATTGTCACCCCCATAACATTGTTTTCAACTCTTGTTTCTAAATTACAATGAAAACATTTAATTTTCTAGCGTTCATATTTTCCTATTCAGATTTTTGACGATTAGAATCTTCCTTGGCCAAGGGGTTAGCGTCTGAGATCTGGAACCAGGCATCCTGGGTTCAATTTCCAGTTGTGGCGCAAAGCTCATGGTCATGTTGAAGTGCCCTTGGGCAAGGCACATTTCACATGGTTTGTTTACTCAGGAAACATGAATAAGTAAACTGTCACCAAGCTAAAACTGAATTCTTTTTGAAGATGGCTTTCAATCTCCAGTTGTGGTTCAAAGGTAATGGTCATGTTGAAGTGCCCTTAGGAAAGGCACATTTCACATGGTTTGTTTACCCAGGGATCATGAATAAGTAAACTGTCACCATGCTAAAACTGAATTATTTTTGAAGATGGTGTTAAACCCGTATAAAACAAACAAAAAACAAAGAACTGTTTTCCCTTTCCCACCTGCTTATATGCATTTTGATCCAATTGAAGCAGACGACTTTTGAAAAAATTGCAGCAAAAGAGAAAATTGCTCATGATGATCAATTTCCCCCTTTTACACAATATTTCAACACTTAACCTGATTTTTATACAAATTTCCATACTTTTGGCCATATATGTTGAAATATATGTTAAAAACAACTGCTGCAGATTCGTTGTATGTAGGAAAGGGATAAAATAGTACATTAGGTAACTAGTAAATACTTACAGGTATAAAAAGTCGTTGTGAAGCACAGGGTTTGAAGAGTCTCTTCCACTCGTCTGGTTTACAGTACTTACATGGTGGACTCGGTGGGAAGGTTATATTATATATGTGATATTCAACTCTCTCTCTGAAGGCTGGTGGCCAAAAATCCAACTGAAAATAATGAAAGTGAGCCATATATCGATAAGTATGGACCAAATTTCGGGTTTCACCAATACATTTTAACCCTTTCCCACATAAAACAAATCTGCAACAGACGACTTTGAGAACATAATGACAAAAACCTGAAATATTTCAATAAAAGATACCTCAATAGTTAAATAAAGTTGAAAACATTGTGGCCAAAGGAGAAATTGCTCATTATGAGTAATTTAACCTTTGGCCACAATGTTTTCAAAAGTCGTCTGCTTCTATTGCATCAAAATGAGTCTGCAGGTGGGAAAAGGATAAACTGTGGGGCCAACATCAGGGTTTTCCCAAACATTTTAAGGAATCTGCAGCAGACAACTATTGAAAACATTTTTCCAAAAGAAGAAATTTCTCATGATGACCGATTACGCCTTTTGACACAATGTTTTCAATAATAACACTTTCATTAAGAAATATTTTCAACATTTTCAACAAGATGTATTCACAGATGTCTGCTGCATATTTGTTGTATGTGGGAAAGAGGGGGTTTGTGTATTTCTTTGATTGATGAGCTGGGAGCCAAACACGTACAGCTTGTTCTGAGTGTCCAGGAAGCAAACAATTAATTAACCGTTTCCCGCCTGTGGACATCTTTTGAAACATCTACAGAAGACTTTCACATGAAAACATTATGAGTAGATTTCCTCTTTTACCACAATGTCTATTCCAGGGCTCCGGAAATGTTGAAATCTCAATCGTTCCGGTGAAATTTTTACCATTTTTTAGGTAAGTACATTTACCCATTTGAGTAATTATGAACCGGTTTGAACTGGTTCTCTTGATAACATGATTTGGGTAAAGGAAGAAAGGGCAATAACTCTATAATAAGCTAAAGTAGAGTTATGGTTCTCGTACATTGCACTTTCTCTCAATGTCCACTACCATTGTATGACGTTTTTTAAATTCCATGCTTTAGTTTTAAAGTTATTCTCTGGACAAGAAAAAGTAAGAAAAGGCAATACCTCTGTGATTAGCTCAAATAGAGTTTTGGTTATTGTACACTGCACTGCTTCTCATTGTGCTTTACCATGGTATGAAGTTTTATTAGATTCCATGTAGTAGTTTTCAAGTTATTCTCCAGACAAGAAAAAGTAACAAAGGGAAATAACTCTGTAATTAGGTTAAATAGAGTTATGGTTGCTGTAAACTGCACTTCCTCTCACTCTGCTGTATCATCGCATGAAGTTTTATTAAATTCTATCCAGTTGTTTTAAATTTTGCTCTAGACAAGGAAAATTGCGACGAAACCAACAAACTGACTAACCGGTGACCCCAATATACCCCCTTTCAATTTTCCTTTGTCGGGGGTATAAAAAGGATTTATGTAAATCATCAATTTTAAAAGGCAAATGTTTCTTCAATTTGTGTCAAACCCTTACCCTCATACAGAAACTTTTTAAAGACTTTGCATCAGATCATTTGTGAAAATGGCGGGAACAAATTTATACATGTTTTGCTAGAAATAAGCAATTTCTGTTTTCATACAATGTTTTAAAGTGTGTATCATAAATGCACTATCATATGACACTAAAACTATGATGATATCGGGTATTTTGTTAACCCTTTCCCACATACAGAGGCTTTCAGACGCCCTTGCAGCATAATGAGCCATTTTTCATTTTGCTACAATACTTTCAACTGTATATAGAGAAAATTTCCATATTTTTCTTTAGACGATTTCAAAGCCATCTGCTGCAGAATTGTTGTTTGTGGCAAAGGGTTGTATGACCTACTTGTTCTTGAAATCCTTTCTGTAATTCTTCCTCAGCAAAAATATGGAATACCAAAAGAGATTTTGAAAATATTGCTGCCGACTTCAACATGACCAGACTTTCTTCCAATCGTTCTCCGCATGCTACTACAGAAATATGAAGTCCTTTACTCCAATGTTGACTGAAATTTAAAAACAAATACTGCATCTTGTTGAAAAATGCCTGTAACCCTTTGTCTGAAAATGGCGACGTCTGAAATATTGTACGTCAGAAGAGTTATTAAACTAGCCCCCTCCAAAGGATTTTGTCGCAGACATAGTGTAGCAGCCTGTGCTCTTCCATGCAATTGCAACACAGACTGACAAAGAGTTGAGCTTATAGCAGTTAATTAAGGGCCTTCTGCAATAACGAAATGGTTGTAAAATGTCAAAAGTTCAATAACGCAACATTTTGTTTGAATTTTTGAGATACCATATTATTCTGAAATTAAACATACATCATTTTTAGTATGTTTTGGGTATTAATTAAAGGTTCAGGCATATTTAACCCTTTCCCTCGTACAACAATTCTGCAGCATACGACTTTGGACATATTTAGTCAAAACATAGAAAATCTCTTTAATTGAATGGATAACCTATGACTAAAAGTGGAAAACATTGTTGCAAAAGGAGAAATTGCTTGTTTTAAGCAATTTCTTTTTTTTCACTATGTTTTCAAAAAGCTGTCTGCTGCAGAGGCATCAGAAAGCGTCTATATGAGGGAAAGGGTTAACATGGGAATAATTTGATGCGTGGGAATAATTTTACACACCGACACATATATTGAAAGACACATGTACGGTACTTATCCTCATTAAAAAATAAATCCTTAAACTGAATACCTTTTGAATAGTGGAATATTTTGCCTTTTTGTACTTTCATCTCACTTATGGAATGTGAACATTAATTATGTAGAAAAATGTTGTCAGTAGTGAACAAAAACATAGGAAACCATAAGAAAGTGAGTTTTTGTTTACATCATCCAAGTTTAGTACAGTAATGACATAAATTGTCCCTTTCCCTCATACAGAGGCTTTCTGACGCCTCTGCAGTAGACAGCTTTTTGAAAACATAGCGACAAAAGAAGAAATTGCTCAAAACAAGCAATTTCTCCTTTTGCCACAATGTTTTCCACTTTTAGTCATAGGTTATCCATTCAATTATAGAGATTTTCCATTTTTTGACAAAATATGTTCAAAGTCGTCTGCTACAGAATTGTCGTGTGAGGGAAAGGGTTAAAGAGAACAGTCTCCTTTCATGCATTTTTTTTCACTTGTGCCATCATCACCTCATCATGGTGAACATGTGTGCCCAGTAACTTAAGAATCCTATGATGTATGGTTTCTCATTTTGACCTCTAAGTGTGAACTTTACCTCTTGTGCGTGACATTTCAGCTTATCATGGTGATCATGTGTGCCCAGTAACTTGGGAATCCTATGATGCATGATTGAGATGTGGCCTGGACAAGGTACAGTCCTATCAAACAGTACTCATTTAAATCTTTGACCTCTAAGTGTGACCTTGATATTTGAGCTAACGGCCAGGGTCTTGTGTGCGACATGTCGCCTCATTATGGAGAACATTTGTGACAAGTTTCTAGGAAATCCTATGATGCAGGTGGGACAAGATTCAGACAGATGGCTGCACGCACATACATACACCGAAGCACCATTGTGGGCCAGCGGGCTCGACAAAAATTATGAAAAAGGGAGAAATTCAATAAAAAATAGCAATTACTCCTTTTCTCTCTGTATATTTTCCAATCCCCATCCCATTTTACCCTTTCCCACAAACAAAAAATCTGCAGCAGATGACTTTGATATAGTATAGATATTGAATGTTTTGCCAAGACACCTGCTCGTGGCGTCAGAATCGTCTCTATGTGGGAAAGGTTTAAATTCTTATTTCCACATTTCATTCTTAAGATGTTTTAAAGTAGATTACTCTTATTAATTGTAAATGGTTACCAATAACTTTGTCTGTTAAGATATATATATATACATCTTGTTTCATAATATGGTTACACTTATTTTCTGTGTCATTGAAGAGCTTGCATACTCATGTGAAATGATAAAACCTTAAAACTTTTATCAATATCTTTGCTGTGATATGTAAAAAGATTTATTTGACTAGTGACTATTACAATCTGTATAAAATTGCATCACTCTGTTTCCCAAAAAAGCAACATCTTTCTATGATGTTTTCAAAGCAGATTATTATATTTAAAAATAGCATATATAAGCCTGGCTATGGGAAAAGATTGGTTTTTGAGAACAGTGTAGATCCACATAAGACTCATTCTGACTGTGCCCATCTGTAAACACATGATCAATGATTTACCTTTTTTCTACATATTCAGCATACCAGGCTTCTTTAGCTTTTTCTTCATCACTGTCCATATATTTTTCATTCTTGTTTGGATCATCATGGAGATTGATTGTGTCCTGAAAATTCTGTTTGTTCTTTTCTAAGTCAGTGTTTGTCTCTGAGGATTCGTTAAGATCCTTTATTGCAAAGAACATGTAGATAGCAATAAGGACTACCACAGTTAGTCCTAGCTTGAACAACATTTTCCATGGAATTCTCATCAAGATTTGTATTTGGAAACTCTTTAACTGGTACTAGTATTTACGATCTCTTCTCAGGATGTTAGCAATGGAAATCCGTTTCCTATAAAAATAAAAACAAGTAAAAGTGATAGCTAACTGTGTCTCGCAGAAGGCGACACGACAATTGAGGTCAGAGAAGGATTGTCGACTGGAGTTTAATTGTTTATTCTAAAAAAATTCAGGTCAGAGAGGGATTGCCTGTTGGAGTTTAATCTTAACTTATTTATTTATTTTACAGTGATTGTGAAACATGCTTTCAGCTAATATCAATCACACTCGATGTGTGCTACATGGAGACTAAACCAACACTCATGCAGATTGTGTAGAAAAAACCCAAAGGCAGAAACCGCTCATCACATGATTCAACCTGTGACCTTTCAGTTTGGTATGAGACGCCAACAGTCTTCTATAAAAGATTTCAGTTTAATGTCACTTTCAACAGTATTTGAGGTTTTATCATATTGGCCAGTAAGACAATCCATGACATTAATAAGTATTTCAATAGAGCCTCACAGAACTATTTCTCAAGGTATCGTGTTTCCTTCCAAAATATTCCCCATTGTTAATTGATTTGAAAGACGAAAATATATATGCTTGTCAGTCATCAGTAAGAATGTTGGACCAGCCACGATTCAGATGTATTATGAATTTATTCAAATCAGCATTAGAAAGTGCAGTAAAATGCAATTCTAACTAGATCTATACAGTCCGATTTTTTTTAGATAAAATATCGGGTCGTAGAATATCGAGTACGAAATATGACACAGACACAAATCACAAGATCAATTTACAGGTAGTTTTTTAGTCGGCGACAGGTTAAAAGATTATATTTAAATACCATATTTCGCTTTAATTGTTAGCCTATGAAATTCTATAAAGGTTGATCTATAGGTCTTCAAAAAATTTCTTTATAACGAAAGTAAATTTGCTTGTCAACACAAAGTGGCCGCAATCGATTAGTATAACTGATAACAATGTGATATTTTAATTTAAGTGATTCACGCGAATATATTAAACAATACAATTGCAATCAATCGGCTTTCAGTGCCTACCTGTCCAATTTGAGCCGGGGACTAAGATAAGTTAAAAAAAAGATGACAAGCAATAACCAACTGTAAACGATAAAAATGTCTATCATTTATTATTCCATTGTAATGCCCACATATATACAGTAGTTTTACTCTACGGATCAATAAAATACAACCCAAATACTATATTATCAAACGTATATGTACAATAAATCCATATCAGGCGATCAGCTTAATGCAGATTAATAGTAATCCATTATTATGTCTTCTGATTTCGGTACGACTACTTATAGGTCACGGTGCTGGAGGTTTCGGTAAATGACAAGTTCGGTAAATTGGTAATACAGTAATACATCCTTGGGAGGTTTCATTGTGTTCTATCAGGGACGTAGATTAAACAAAATTGACACTTTCCCACATACAACAAATCTGCAGCAGACGACTTTCATCGAATACATTTTTGTTAGTTTGTTTTTTACGCCGGTTTCATCAATGTTGCAGTTATATCACGGCGTTTCCTTGGTAAGTTACCAGTACTAGTCTACTGGTCCATTTAGCCCGACACCAGTGAGCTATGCGCGCGGTCGTAATGATAACTCCCACTATACCGAGTGACTAGGGGGAAAGCCATTAGCCTTACTACACTTTTAAAGAAGGAAAATCTCTAGAAATGAAAGTATAGTATTGAATAAAGCCTGAAAACATTGTAGAAAAAAGAAGACATTTCCTAATGTCTCTTCTTGTCCACATGTAGAAGCATGTCGATGTCATTGCAGGAGACGACTTTTGTAATCATTGTAGCAAAAGGGATAGTTGATCATAATGAGTAATTTTTGTGGCGATTGGTTTGACCAGGGTCTTTCAAATAGTAAAGGCCCTGGTTTGACAATCGCCACAATGCTAACAGAAACAACAACAACGAACCAATTTAAGTAGTCAGTTTCGAACAGCCCGTTGACTTTCTATTCACTATTGGAAACCAATTAACCTACATCCGTTAAACCGCCAAATATATAGTTCCATCAGTGATGCAGAGACACGATTAATAATACCTAATCATGTCAGTGCTACTTTGGTACCGGATTGAAACTAAGATTTGAGATTTGTCGAGTTAAGTAAAAATATTATCTTTCTTCATGTTTGGGCAGGTATTAAATATCATTGCGCGTTCTATCTGCCCTGCAAAGAACTCTCATAATACTCTAAACACCTCAATGACGCAGTAGAATGCGTCTGGAAATTCCAGAAGGTTCTATAAATAGCTCGCGAGAGTTCTTAAATCTCAATATTATAAACGCTTTATTTTGTAGCTGTTGCAATATATGAAAGCGTCTAGATGATAAGACTGGTGTACAAAGGTTAAAGGACACACGATGTCAGTGTGTACACAAGTTATACACGTTCAAGTGCAACTCTCTGTACGTTCTAGAGTCAATTAGCAATCAATGCTGAAATTGTAGGCCAATTTAGTTAGAGATCGAGCATTATTATATATGCCTATATTTGTATCAATTGAACAGTTTCGCAAATAGAGAAATTGTGCTTTATGAGCATTTTTTGTGTTTGTTTTTGTTCTCAAATTTTTCAAAGCAGTTTAACTTTCTAGGGAGAAAACCCTCAATGTGAAGGAACTAAATTGAACAGACCTGTTCAATATCGGACATCAATGAAACAAACACCTAACTAATGGATACTGTTTTCTCTCCTTTCTATGATAATTTAGTAATTTCTAAAGTTTACACAATATGTTATCTTAATATGGCCTAGCGACCTGGTGATGAACATGTGATAACCCAAACAATTTAGATTACAAATAACCAAGACAAACATTATAATGAACTAAAACGGTAGTCTATCGAGTACCAACTAGATTTTTCTTAAATTGGGAATGGCCATATTTTGAAAACATCATGACCAATTTTAGAACGTAACTTAAAAATCACCAAGACAGCATTCTGGCAAACTAACATTATTCTTCTGTCAAAAGATGCAGCTTATCTCAAATTTACCCGCACCAGAGTGCACTATTATTGAAAATCGCAAGGCCTAACCCGAGATACTGCTTGTTACTTTGCAGGATTTCCTATACGATCGCCACTACAGTGTCATCGGCGCTTTGATTTGTTTTGTCACAGTGTTGTTGTTTTTCTTTTCAATAATTAGATCAGTCGGTAGCGACGCGGGCTGTCAATCCAGGGGTTGTGAGTTTGAACCCCAGCTCGGCCAACATTATTTCCGAAGTTTGACAAAAGTCACTGTGACAAGCGTCATTCGTCTTTCACCAATGGGCTAACAGTCTTTGTGGAAAAGCAGCCAGTTGGTTGGAAAGTATGTTGTGGGGAGTACTGGTGTGAGAAAACCAGGAAAAATATGAGTAGGTGAACTGGCCGCCGTGATATGACAGAAAAATTGTTGAAAACGGCGTGAAAAATTGTTGAAAACGTCGTTAAACCCAAACCAATGAACCTAAATAATAACAAAGAAAATGATATCGAAATTAAAAAATGTTATGTTTATTCACTATAAACTTTCTTTTATTGTATTACCAGACTATCAACACCGAAGAGGCTGGAATGTGGAAATATTCTTCAAGTAGTGTCACATGTCTATATTGTGGGTAATCAAAAGAATAACAAAACGAAGCATATACATGTACATGTAAAAACCAAATTGATCTATGTTCTGTACTAGTTGTTACTAAAAACCTATTTTGAAAACCCTGGTTAGGGGCAATTTTGACCCCTTTGTAAACAATGCAAATTTAGGTGCCATTGCTCAGAACGAGTAATGGCACCTAAATTTCCATTGTTTACCAAGAAAAAATATTCAACGCTTATAAAGACTTTATGGCGAGGTGATTAACTTTGGTAAAAAAAATACAAATTTTGGTTACAACTGTTTCACGCCAAGCCCTCGATATCTGAAGTTTGATCAATTAACTCCATTGGGTTTAAAGATTAATGCATATCCTCAGAGCAATGTAAATAAAGGCCGATATCTTTCATTCAAACTTGAACAATACGTTGATCACGGTACCGATAATTTCAACCTTTGTGTTGCATAAAGTTCATCTCAGTCAAACTTTACCAATTGTCTGATACAGTACAGCTCACGCGGAAAACGCATCGTCCGCGAGCCACCGCGGACAAATCTCAACGCGGACAAATATTTTGGTCCGCGAAGGTGGGTGGAATTCCACCCATCACCGCGTTTTGTTTTTATGTCCATCGCGGACGCAACAAGATAACCCCAGGGGGTTGATAAAACCGATCATCGTGGAGTGGCGGTGGAACCATCGCGGAATCGCGGTGATATTTTTTTGAATAGATAAGCTTTTTCTCGCCGTTTTGCTGGGATTTTTTTTTAAATTTTAAATTTGTATTTCATTACAGTACTAATAACTGTTGTTGAAGAGGATAATGATTATAAATCAGTACTAACTATAAAGCAGCATATATGCGTAACAACTTAATTCATTAAAATTCATCAATACAATTCCCCTAAACTTGATGTATTCTGTAAACGATACAACTACGTGATAATAAAACTGTTAATTCTGCCTGAAAGATGTGTAGCTTACTTTAAATCTCACTAATAAATGCCGTAATTCCATTGTCAATCACCACAATTACCAATGCATTGTTCATTCTTAATCGCCTATAAATTATTTCTTTAAAACCTGTTTCAAAGTCGGCTGAATAACAAAAACAAACTTTGCAAACAAAGAAGTGTGAAGCGCCCATGTTAACTACATGTAAAATAAATTCTACTATGTTTCTACTCTGTACAACACATTGCGTTAAAATGAAAATTTATCATTTTCAACAATATTACAATTGGATAATTCATTTATTAAGTTGATAAGAAAAGCTCAAAAATCAACAATCTGTCTTTATTAAGAGATTCAAGTACATGTACTGTATATACAAAATGCAAAGATATATATACAATGTACATGTACATGTATTGTAATTTAACAATATTTCTCTCTTACTAAAAAATGTGAGATAATCATATGTACGATAAACGTATATCCGATGTCCGCCATTTTCTATTACGAAACTTGACCTTATCGTAAACAAACACAATCTTCCACTGTTTTTCGAATAATTTGCTGAAATGGAATGAATTTTAGCAAGTTGTGTCATAAAATAATCGCAATTCGTCAATAAACGTGTACATGTACATAATCGGAAAAAAAACAACTTTTTAATAAAAGTATAACATTTTTACAGGTAAATATTGCGGTGGAATCGCGGTGATTTCAAAATAGATAAGAATAGATAAGAAGCTCGAATCGACGACATGTCAATCGCGGTGATATAATTAGCCCGTAGGCGGTATTGCGGTGATCATATAGGTTGAATTGCGGTGATTATCCGCGATGAAAAATATTTGTCCATCGTGGGATCGCGGAAAACGCGTTTTCCGCGTGAGCTGTACTGTATATAGCATTAATTGATTAATTGTTCGAAGGGACCGAACCCACAACCTCCCGCACCCGAGACGGACGCTCCACCACTACACCACCGAGGCGGTTATATTAATCAGAATACGGATCTCGCTGAATCACCGCTTCCGTATAACAAATGAACCGAATTAGCGTAACATTTGCATTGTTTACAAAGGGGTCAAAATTGTCCCTAAACCAGGGTTTTCAAAATAGGTTTTTAGTTACAACTGTTTCACGCCAATAGTAGGAGACCAGCCTGTAGGTCCCGTGACCAATTTCTGGGAACAAAGGTTTGAAAGTGTTTTTGTGTTCCCTGATGAATACCGAACAATTTTGCCTTGGGCTGCCCCCTTGAAAATGTCAGGCATTTTCGGGAGGGGTCGACAAAGGTCAAACAGGGGTAAAATTTCAAATATATTCCAATCGTGTCAATATGCATATCAAATTATTCGTCTAGTCATGAGGATTTCAAAAATGTATAGTTTGTTATACCTCCTACCTTTAATGAGGGCGCTATGGTAAAAAACATCGAAAGGTCAACGCACTATTGACTGGCGGTCAAATTCACCAAAACAGTTAACATTATCCGATTTTAATGATTTTAGTGTCTAATAATATGTTTTCTGACATGGCAAATTCAACTAAGCAGCTTTTAAAAGTAAAAGTGGTTGCCATAACCTTGAAATTTCAATATGGCTGCTAAAAGGTTAACATAAATTAGCCTCCTACTTTAAATGAGGGCGCTATGGACCAAAATGTTGAAAGGTCCACGCACTTTTGACTGGCGGTCAAATTTACCAACACATTTAACAGTTTCCGATTCTAATAATTTTAGTGTCTAATAATATGTTTTCTGACATGGCAAATTCAACTATACAACTTTCAAAGGTAAAAGTGCTTACCTTGACCATGAATATTCAAAATGGCTGACAAAAGGGCTACGGAAAGACTTGAATCAAGATCCTTGGCCAACAATAACACAGTTATTTCTAAACACATTGTCCAATGATGCTTATCTTGCTTTATTGCACAGTAAATCATTCTTCTCAGTGTCATATCCATCAGAATCAGAGTTAGAATCACTGTTACAATCATTCGTATCTCAATCTGTGTCAGGGACTTTGAGGTAGATTGATTTATTGGGGTTTAACGCCTTTTTAACATTTTCTATGTCATATCACGGCGGTCAGTTAACCTACTATGAATGTGTTGGTTTTCTCACACCAGTACTCCACACAGCAATCTTTCCAAGCAACTGGCTGCTTTTTTACGTAGATTTAGCCCATTGGTGGAAGACGAAAGATGAATGTCGCATTGACTTTTATCAAACGTCGAAAAGAAAGTTGGCCGAGCCGGGTTTCGAACTAAAAATCCCTGGATTGATAGCCCGCGTCGCTACCGACTGAGCTACCGGGGCACGGCACGTTGAGGCAGTGCCGGCTGCGAATACCGTATTGGCAAACATTTGACCTCTATCAAGCTGCAACCATGCTGAAGGGGAGATGATGAATCGTCTGGATTCATAAAGTTAAATGATGAATGCCTTATAGTTGGCCCGTGTAATCTTCAAGTTTTGTGAATCTGTATCAGGAGGAATCCTGAGAGTCGTCTTCATCCCCTCTCACATGTTGGCCCGAGCTTCTGCAAGTGTCTTACTTGATTTATCCTTGTATATGTATTCGATGGTACACTGCTCTATCTGTTTAAGAGTTTGTGATGTCACTGGGAGACATTTCTGAAGCCCTATCGCTTATATCCTTATCAAGGAGTGTTGCGCAATCAATTATGCTTTTCTTTTTTTTAGTCCTAGGCATAACTTCAATTTCATGTGCCACATACGATACTGAAACCAACACATCTGTGTCTTCTGCATCAATGACAACGGCATCTTTTACTCTCGACCTTTTTAGTTGGGAATAGATGTACAACAGAATGTTATCTGCTTCCATATGCTGCCATGTCAACTCATCTTTTACTCTTGACCTTTTTATTTGGGAATATATGTACAACAGAATGTTGTCTGCTTCCATATGCTGCCATGTCAACTCAACTACTCAAATCCCTGGATTGATAGCCCGCGTCGCTACCGACTGAGCTACCGGGGCACGGCACGGCATGATTTATCCTTGTATATGTATTCGATGGTACACTGCTCTATCTGTTTAAGAGTTTGTGATGTCACTGGGAGACATTTCTGAAGCCCTATCGCTTATATCCTTATCAAGGAGTGTTGCGCAATCAATTATGCTTTTCTTTTTTTTAGTCCTAGGCATAACTTCAATTTCATGTGCCACATACGATACTGAAACCAACACATCTGTGTCTTCTGCATCAATGACAACGGCATCTTTTACTCTCGACCTTTTTAGTTGGGAATAGATGTACAACAGAATGTTATCTGCTTCCATATGCTGCCATGTCAACTCATCTTTTACTCTTGACCTTTTTATTTGGGAATATATGTACAACAGAATGTTGTCTGCTTCCATATGCTGCCATGTCAACTCAACTACTCAAATCCCTGGATTGATAGCCCGCGTCGCTACCGACTGAGCTACCGGGGCACGGCACGTTGAGGCAGTGCCGGCTGCGAATACCGTATTGGCAAACATTTGACCTCTATCAAGCTGCAACCATGCTGAAGGGGAGATGATGAATCGTCTGGATTCATAAAGTTAAATGATGAATGCCTTATAGTTGGCCCGTGTAATCTTCAAGTTTTGTGAATCTGTATCAGGAGGAATCCTGAGAGTCGTCTTCATCCCCTCTCACATGTTGGCCCGAGCTTCTGCAAGTGTCTTACTTGATTTATCCTTGTATATGTATTCGATGGTACACTGCTCTATCTGTTTAAGAGTTTGTGATGTCACTGGGAGACATTTCTGAAGCCCTATCGCTTATATCCTTATCAAGGAGTGTTGCGCAATCAATTATGCTTTTCTTTTTTTTAGTCCTAGGCATAACTTCAATTTCATGTGCCACATACGATACTGAAACCAACACATCTGTGTCTTCTGCATCAATGACAACGGCATCTTTTACTCTCGACCTTTTTAGTTGGGAATAGATGTACAACAGAATGTTATCTGCTTCCATATGCTGCCATGTCAACTCATCTTTTACTCTCGACCTTTTTATTTGGGAATATATGTACAACAGAATGTTGTCTGCTTCCATATGCTGCCATGTCAACTCAACTACCCCCCCCCCCCCATCAGTGAACAAATCACTACAGCGTTCCCTCACGGAGTAAATAAATCTGGTATCTGGATGTTGGAGTAACAGGGTTTTGAACTCAGTCGTCAGACATTGCTGCGGACGAATTTTGTTTCCTGGGTTCTTGAACATATTGTTGAAGTGCCTGGGGGATGTCAGTTCATCATTTCTCTTGATGAAAATATTACTGGTCCCACCAACAAAAATCAATTCACCTGTCCGCCTTTCATGTTCTCTATCTTCGATGCTGTGTGAGGATCATATGGGTCATTTACAAATACTATCTGGGAAGCTGTAGGATGGCGACGGACAACAAGGTTAAACATTTTAGAAGCATAATCGCCCTATGTATAAGCACTTTCGTCTTTCTTCTCTCTATCCTCAGCAGACGGGGTTGCTAGCTTCCAAATGAACCCCATATCTACTAGTGCAATGTATCTATGCTGGAACTCCAGTTCAATAAAGCTGAACCTAGGCATAACTTCAATTTCATGTGCCACATACGATACTGAAACCAACACATCTGTGTCTTCTGCATCAATGACAACGGCATCTTTTACTCTCGACCTTTTTAGTTGGGAATAGATGTACAACAGAATGTTATCTGCTTCCATATGCTGCCATGTCCACTCAACTTCCTCCCCATCAGTGAACAAATCACTACAGCGTTCCCTCACAGAGTAAATAAATCTGGTATCTGGATGTTGGAGTAACAGGGTCTTGAACTCAGTCCTCAGACATGGCTGCGGACGAATTTGTTTCCTGGGTTCTTGAGCATGTTGTTGAAGTGCCTAGGGGCTAGGATGGCAGTTCATCATTTCTCTTGATGAAAATATTCCTGGTCCCACCAACAAATTAAAAATACTATCTGGAAAGCCGTAGGATGGCGTTGGACAACAATGTGAAACATTTAGAAGCATAATCGCCCCACGTATAAGCACTTTCGTCTTGCATCTCTCTATTCTCAGCAGACGGGGTTCAGTTAAATGTGTCATACATGATACAACTTTCATCTTGCAAATTGATGCTATCTTAGATTGTAATAACATGCAGTGGAATTACATGAGTACTGGTATGACACAATCTTATTGGAAGAATGTATAATTCTTACCACCATGAAATACCGCGTGACAGAAGAGTGTCTCCCCATCTTCTGTAAATGGAACAATGCGCAAAGGGCACACATCTGAACTGGCAAAATAGTTCAGCTTTATTGAACTGGAGTTCCAGCATAGATGCATTGCACTAGTAGATATGGGGTTCATTTGGAAGCTAGCAACCCCGTCTGCTGAGGATAGAGAGAAGAAAGACGAAAGTGCGGGGTAGTTGAGTTGACATGGCAGCATATGGAAGCAGACAACATTCTGTTGTACATATATTCCCAAATAAAAAGGTCGAGAGTAAAAGATGAGTTGACATGGCAGCATATGGAAGCAGACAACATTCTGTTGTACATATATTCCCAAATAAAAAGGTCGAGAGTAAAAGATGCCGTTGTCATTGATGCAGAAGACACAGATGTGTTGGTTTTAGTATTGTATGTGGCACATCAAATTGAAGGTATGATAAGACTAAAAGAAAGAAAAGCATAATTGATTGCGCAACACTCTTTGATAAGGATATAAGCGATATCATTATCCCATTTCACATCCACACTGGTGCAGATGCTATTTCCAGTTTCTATGGCCGTGGAAAACAATCAGTCTTTGACAGCGCTATGAAGTCAGAAGAGGCACAAGTGCTACTTAGAGGGCTTTGGAAACGTTTTCCCAGTGACATCACAAACTCTTAAACAGATAGAGCAGTATACCATAATATACATATACAAGGATAAATCAAGTAAGTGAAGCTCGGGCCAACATGTGAGAGGGGATGAAGTCGACTCTCAGGATTCCTCCTGATACAGATTCACATAACTTGAAGATTACAGACACCTATAATCAGGCATTCATCATTAAACTTTATGAATCCAGACGATCCATCATCTCCCCTTCAGCATGGTTGCAGCTCGAGAGAGGTCAAATGTTTGCCAATACGGTATTCACAGCCTGCTCTACCTCAACGTGCCGTGCCCCGGTAGCGACGAGGGCTATCAATCCAGGGATCTTGAGTTCAATTTCCGGCTTGGTCAAATTCTTTCCAACGTTTGACAAAAGTCAATGCGACATGCATCTTTCGTCTTCCACCAATGGGCTAAATCTATGTAAAAAAACAGCCAGTTGCTCGGGAAGAGTGTTGTGTGGAGTACTGGTGTGAGAAAACCAAGAACATCCTTAAGTAGGTGAACTGGCCGCCGTGATATGACTTAGAAAATGTTAAAAACGGCGTTAAACCCCAATAAATCAATCTACCTCAAAGTCTAAGTGATGCCAGAACAAACCGTACTGTAGACCCTGACACAGATTGAGATACGAATGATTGTAACAGTGATTCTAACTCTGATTCTGATGGATATTACACTGAGAAGAATGATGAACTGTGCAATAAAGCAAGATAAGCATCATTGGACAATGTGTTTAGAAATAACTGTGTTATTGTTGGCCAAGGATCTTGATTCAAGTCTTTCCATAGCCCTTTTGTCAGCCATTTTGAATATTCATGGTCAAGGTAAGCACTTTTACCTTTGAAAGTTGTAAAGTTGAATTTGCCATGTCAGAAAACATATTATTAGACACTAAAATTGTTAAAATCGGACAATGTTAACTGTGTTGGTGAATTTGACCGCCAGTCAAAAGTGCGTGGACCTTTCGACATTTTGGTCCATAGCGCCCTCATTTAAAGTAGGAGGCTAATTTATGTTAACCTTTTAGCAGCCATATTGAAATTTCAAGGTTATGGCAACCACTTTTACTTTTAAAAGCTGCTTAGTTGAATTTGCCATGTCAGAAAACATATTATTAGACACTAAAATCATTAAAATCGGATAATGTTAACTGTTTTGGTGAATTTGACCGCCAGTCAAAAGTGCATTGACCTTTCGATGTTTTTTACCATAGCGCCCTCAGTAAAGGTAGGAGGTATAACAAACTATATATTTTTGGAATCCTCATGACTAGACGAATAATTTGATATGCATATTGACACGATTGGAATATATTTGAAATTTTACCCCTGTTTGACCTTTATTGACCCCTCCCGAAAATGCCTGACATTTTCAAGGGGGCAGCCCAAGTCAAAATTGTTCGGTATTCATCAGGGAACACAAAAACACTTTCAAACCTTTGTTCCCAGAAATTGGTCACGGGACCTACAGGCTGGTCTCCTACTACAAGCCCTCGATATGTAAATGATATGATTGATAAACGTCGTTTTAAAATTTTAATGACAAATCAAATTATTGGTAGATCGATAACTGAACAATACGATTAAGAGTGTGAAGTTTAACGGTATTTCAATAAAACCACCCCGCACAGTATTCTTCCCATGCAACTAGCTCCCTTACCACATAGACTATATAGCCCAATGATGAAAGACGAATGGCGCTAGTCACAATTAATTGTGTCAATCATCTTTAATAATGAATGGACGATACGGGGTTCGAACTCACGACCCCTATAAGAACTCACATGTACCAACATCCCTGTAGATGATACCAAATGCAATTTATATAATATTATTATAACATATTGGTACTAAGGAAGGGCCTCAAATTACATGTCATTGACATTTATAATATACATATGTGATGCTTATTTTATGGGCAAAGCGATTGGTGGATTTTATATGGAAGGAGGGGTTATGTATTATAGTTTGTGTAGTCATGTATGATTCAAATTGTTCAGAGGTCGAGCGTGTTAGTTTGTGTTTTCAATTTCGAATAATTCAGAAAGAAAGGAAAGGGAAATATGGAATGATTCACTGATGTAAGAATATTGTACCTCTGAACTTGTAATGTAAGCAAAATGATTAGTGACGTCGAAAGATACAACCATTTGTATTGTTTTTAAACTCGCTTATGTTGGATGGGATTTATGTGAAGAGCAATTATAACAACGGGAAAAAGAATGAGTACAGTTAGTGCGCATATGGATATATTATAGAAATTTACACATTTCGTTGGTTGCATACCTGTAGAAACGTGTTGAAAATGGATTTCCATTAGTCATCTCACGTTTCACAAGTAATCTTACGTTGGAAATCGTATTGACTTTGTGACGCCATGTTGTTGCGTTGTAGCGTAAAACATGTGAGCCCCGTAAACAATACGCAATTCCAGATATTGTCCTGGATTCATCCTGTCGTTTAAATCGAGATGCAGGTACCCTAGTTGTTTATTTTGATAGGCGTTGTAAGTGTGATCGTATTATTTAATTTGTTTACCGATGCTTTCCAAAGCTTCTGCTCCGTTAACACTGGCAGAGCCCTTGTACTCCTCAATGATTCCTTTTGAAGTTAGTGACAAACTGTTGGGAGGTCCACCGCCACCAGTCTTCATGCTCTCCCTCTTCCTGTTAGTGAATTCTTTCTTAAAGCCACCCTGACACTGGCACGAGTTGTGTCCCCGCAATGCCACGCAATGCGTCGTGACAATGATTAAAGTCTTCGTGAAGGAGCGTGAGGAGTCTGTGAAGGGTGCGAGGGTGCCTGCCATGTCGAGAGAATTTTGAATTTTTCAAAAATTCGGCACACATCAATTTTCGTACATGTGCGTGCCACTTGCGTGAACACTGCGTGAACTCGGCGCGAATACTGCCGACGGTGCGTGTCAATGCGTGCCATGGTAATCCACTATGGTATTCGGAGTGGCTCTGAAATTTATTCTGCATATTTTGGGGTCTATCCCGACTTGCCCATCGTCCAAAACCCTAGCAGAACGTTCGAGTTTTTTACTACCTACAGACCGGGACCTATATATTAGACGGTAAACTTTTCATAGCTCTCAGACCTCGTAGACGACTGCGGGCGGTGATACTAATAGGAAGGAAAGGTCATGGTTTCAGGAGTGGCTCAGAATTACTGCATATTTTGGGGTCTATTCCCGACTTGCCAATCGTCCTAAACCCTAGCAGAACGTTCGAGTTGTATAACTACTTACAGACCGAGATCTATATATTAGACGGTAAACTTTGCATAGCTCTCGGACCTCGTAGGCGACTGCGGGCGGTGATACTAATAGGAAGGAAAGGTCATGGTTTCAGGAGTGGCTCAGAATTACTGCATATTTTGGGGTCTATTCCCGACTTGCCAATCGTCCTAAACCCTAGCAGAACGTTCGAGTTGTATAACTACTTACAGACCGAGATCTATATATTAGACGGTAAACTTTGCATAGCTCTCAGACCTTGTAAGCGACTGCGGGCGGCGATACGAATAGGAAGGAAAGGTCATGGTTTTCAAAGTGGGTTAGAAATTCTGCATATTTTGGGGTCTATGCACGACTTGCTCATCGTTCAAAACCCTAGCAGAACGTTCGTATTTTTTTACTACCTACATACCGGGATCTATGGATTAGACGGTAAACTTTTCATAGCTCTCAGACCTTGTAGGCAAAAGCGGGCGGCGATACGAATAGAAAGGAAAGGTCATGGTTTTCGGAATGGCTATTACATTCTGCATATTTTGGGGTATATTCACGACTTGCCCATCGTCCAAAACCCTACCTGAACGTTCGTGTTGTTTTACTACCTACAGACCGGGACCTTTGGATTAGACCAACCTTCTTTAGTCCTAAGTTATACTTAAATAATTGCAAGCATAATTCACCATTTTTGTTTTCCTAATAAAAATGCCTGAATTAAAAAAGATGAAATATGCTTTTAAGTATTTAAGTATTACTTAGGGCTTAGTAAGGTTGGTAGAATTGGACCATGTTGACAAACGCAACGTGTGCTTATATATAGGGGAGATAAACTGTTTCCCTACATATGTTTGGCTATACAGAGTTACCGCTGCTAGAGGTTACATTGTGTTTGAATGATAACCCACATGTTGTATTTCTGCAACTGGTATCACTGACGTTGTCTTTTGACTACGACATGCAAACGATTTATTTGTGTGTTTGTATTGTGTTTTAGACCGTTTTCAAAGACTAACAAGTGTTATCATGACGTGTCATGGGTACGTTACCAGTACTAGTGGTCCATTTATCCCGCGATTCAGTCTTTATGCTGGTGCGTGAATGAGCGAAAGCCATTATTACTATTTTAATGCGTTTGATATGACCCGTCCAGGGATTTCAACTGCGACCTCCCACATCCGAGACATGCAAACGAAAAAACAAAACAGTTTCAATACATGTACGTCTCAAGACTGGATTACATGCACAATTTCAATGTTTAAAAACTCGAGTGTATGCCCATTTTTATGTTTCAGAACTCGAGTGTATGCCCATTTTTATGTTTCAGAGCTCGAGTGTATGCCCATTTTGATATATTTCAGAACATGAGTGTGTGCACAGGTTTATATGTTTCAGAACTCGAGTGTATGTACATGTTTATATTTCAGTACTCGAGTGTATGTACCTGTTTATATGTTTCAGAACTCGAGTGTATGGCCAATTTAGTATGTTTCAGAACCTTAACATTTGAAATGTTCAAATTTGTCTGATGATTTATATAAAACATTGATTGAAAATACCTTCAGGTGTAGAAGATTATATTAGAAATTTATAATACGAACAGAAAAATAATGTTCCTTTTGTGACCCTCTCTACCAAAAGTGTTCAAAATATTCCGAGCAGAGCTCCTGTAGGTCAGTCGGTAGCGACGCGGGATGTCAATCCAGGGGTTGTGAGTTTGAATTCCAGCTCGGCAAACATTCTTTTCGTCGTTTGACAAAAGTCATTGTGACAAGCATCATTCGTCTTCTACCAATGGGCTAACAATCTATGTGGAAATTCAGCCAGTTGCCTGGAAAGATTGTTGTGTGGATTACTGGTGCGAGAAATCGAGCACTTGCATTGTTGTTAAAAGGGGGAAATATACCCAAACCTAATGTAACCCTCTATCAAAAGTGTTGAAATGATTCCTTTTTTGATGAAACATTCATACCAAACCCTAAAAAAACAACTTCGAATATCAGAAGTCAAGCACTTTTGCATCAGAAAACGGGAAATATGACAAATCCTAAAAATGTTCCTTAATTGATCATCTACCAAAATTGTTCAAATTGTTCAGATCCAATGAAAACCTTTTATCAAAATCTCTTTCATTGTTGCGTCATCGGAAAACGGGAAATATGCCCAAACCTAAAAATGTTCAAATCATTCCCATCCATTGAAACAATTTTACCACAAACTCTCCTGAAAACACTTCAAGTATCAGAAGTCATCACTTTGATAGCTGCGGCATAAAACAAAGGGAAATATGTAGGAAAGGTTTAATAAACATTCCTTTTGTACTTTCGTTTAGTTACTGCTTTCTGACTTATTCTATTTACCTGCTCTCTCTCCAAGAGCTGACACTTTAGAACGAAGTTCTTGCCATTTTTCTTGGGATTATAGCCTTAAATTCTTTGATAGCATCCACAAAAGTGAGTTTGACGAAATGGTCAATAACTTCGGCAAAAATATCAAGCAGCAAAGGCATAAACATTTCATCATCTCCGTCTTCTGTTTCTGTAGTATCATCAAATAAATTGATCCTGCCATCTACTAAATCTTGATTTGAAAACATTAAATTTCTTATCTGCCTCTGAAGATTTTCAATGTTTAGGTGTAAATATTTGGGTGTCAAGTACTTCTGTAGAAGTTCATTTGCAAAAACATAGAACTGGGAGACGGGGTCAGCAACAACAAACAAGCCTCTTGATGAGCTTTGTCTGTACTGTATCTCCTGCATACTGGGATCAGAAAGTTAAGTGCTAACTTCGGATAAACTTCGGATAAAGTGTTTTTTAACACAGAATTTGGTAGTCTCTGAGAAATCTTATATGTATATATGCTCCTGCAATGTATCGGACTTTTCCTTGACCACTTATTGAGGGGGTCTGTACTGATATGTCTGTTTAATCGAATTTCTCTTGTTGTTTTTCAATTATTTCTGACGACCCTTTTTTAATTTCACAGTCCATAAGCCAAAATACCAATTTAGAGGAAAATTTATTATGATGCCTTTTGCTTGGTTTGGAATCAAACAGTTCTTAACACAAATGTTCATGCGTGTCACTCACAATAAATTTGTTTAAAAATGTGTAGGCTTCAACCCAATTTTCTCTTTTTTTTTTATCTTCCTTGCTAGAAGCTTGATTTACTTTGAAGTATAGATGATTAAGATGAATTTGCATTTTCTCATTTTGATTATTGATAATGTTTACATGTATAAATTCCATAAAGTTAGAATCGAAAATCCATAACTTTCCATGGGCACTCATGAGTCATTTCTTCATGTGCAGCTACATGTTCTACAGGTGAAGATGAAAAGGCTACATATTCTGACCTGAACTGCAACACTTCTACATATTCTAGGGTCTGTCTTGAAATTTGTGCACAGTTAGGGAAAATTCCAGCTGTATGGGATACTGTACTCTATTTGCAAATGAATGTGTTAATATCAAAGATAAACCTTCTCAACTGAACGCATTTCCCTTCAATTAATATGATCGGATCATCTCTATTTTTCAATTCATAAACAATTCCACTTGAGCCATTAAAAACTCCCCCACCTAAATTACTAGTTATAATGAAGGTTTTTGGTGCATCGCAATGCCTGAGTAAACGGGTGCGTCTGACACCTAAAATAAAATATAACAAAATAAATGACAAGAGGGCCATGATGACCGTAAATCGATCACCTAAGTAATATTATAGTGGCAAATATGTAACTGCTAATATCAGCCTGAGTGATAAATTGATAAGGGGTTTAACGCCGTTTTCAACAATTTTTCAGTCATATTACGGCGACCAGTTCCCCTACTCACGCGTTTCCTGGTTTTCCCACACCAGTACACCACACAACATACTTTCCAAGCAACTGGCTGCTTTTCCACATAAACCGTTAAACAGTCCATTGATGAAAGGCGAATGACGCATGTCACAGTGACTTTTGTCAAACGTCGGAAAGAATGTTGGCCGAGCTTGGATTCGAACTCACAACCCCTAGATTGACAGCCCGCGTCGCTACCGACTGAGCTACCGAGTCATATAAACTGTTATCAAGAGTGTGAATTAAACTGAAAGGAGACTACTCTGTAAATGAAATAGTTTATCAGTAAACGACATTCGTAATTAGGTATTAAACCTTTGAACAATTTGAAAGAGGACCACCAAAAGAAAATTCCTGTGAAGTTAGGTTAATATCGGTCTAGTGGTTTTGGAGGTGACGTTGTTTGAAGTTAACATTTGATTTAACCCTTTTCTAATGCCACATAGCGAGGTTCACTGAAGCAAGACTTCTATGCAATTTTCTTTGAATCAGACAAGCACTTTTATTTTTCAAATTTGTCATTTTCGGATGCCGCAGGAACAAAAGTTCCCAATAGAATTTGTTAAAAGGTCTTTGATCTATTTTTACACTTTCTCACATAAAACAAAACCCTTTGAAAACGTCTCGGCAAGAGCACAGAAAATCCCTTTAAATGAAAGAACAATAATTGAATAGATCCCTTTAAATGAAAGAACAATAATTGAATGAAATGAATTGAAAAACCTGGTGACAAAAGGGGAAATTGCTCGTCTGCTGCAGAGGCGTCAGAAAGTGTCTATATGAAAGAAAGGGTTAAAATTGTACTACAAAATGATCATTCCTATGAAGTTTGATTGAAATTGGGGAAATTTCACTTGTAGAATTGTTTTTCAACCTTTGAACATTGAGCAGAAAGAAAGTTTTCTCTTTGGTAATAAAGGCATAAATAAAACTAGCCCTGGCTGCCATGATATTTGAGCAATCAAAGAGCTTAGGACGAGAATGTATTTGTGAAAGGTTTAATTCACTTTACTTGTCAAACTGTAGTTGTTTGTATGTTTGTAAGTTGTTTTACATGGCTTTCGACTGTTGTTCAGTTATATCACAAAGTTTCCTGGGTTAGTTACATGTATAACTCAGTGCTGGTTGATTTATCCTAACACAATCCTTATTTTTAGGCATGATTTTATGGGTCACTTTACAATGTTAAAATATACTCAGATCAGCCTGTACCTCTGTAATGTCTGATCAGGATCTTTACAGTTTGCAGCCATAAATAGGCAGTGAACAATTCTATTTCATTTATCCTTAATTGTTAAAACTATGTACATGTAGGTCAGTATTCATGTTTCATGACTCATATATGACCTCATTTGATTTCAAGGTTCTGAGACGATCTGAAGCTGACCTGATAGCGGCAGTGAATGAGTTATGTGATGGGTCTCCATCCCCAGGAACCATTTTGCTGTTGAAAAGTCTTAACAGGCCTCTACCAGACACTGTAACCCCAACATTATTTATTTGAAACACGATTTGATGTTAATTATATTAATCAGATAAAATAGAGAACATGCAATTTTTAAAGCTAAAGATGAAGGTATGAACTTGAAGCTTTATATTTTATAACAATATTGAGAGTTGATTGCTCCAATATCACGGCAGCCAGGGCTAGTTTTATTTATGCCTTTATTCACAAAGAGAAAACGTTTTTTTTTTCTGCTCAAAAATCAATAAGCTTGAATTTCTATCACTTCAACATCAGCTCATGGATTTGCTTGCTGGAGTACCTTCCATCTATAACTCCACACCAGTGGTGCAATGTTGCAGCACCAATTCCCAACTGTGTGCTAGCCATCCCTGTTGTGGCAGTCACAGCAACTTTCTGAAGTTCTGATCAACTTTTTATAAGTTTCCTGAAAAACATAATACAATAACCTTAAAAGCATGATTTACCTTAAAGACTATATTGGAAAGAAAAGAAAACCCTACATAAGATGACCTCAGTCCATTGTTAATGCATATAATGTCTGATGTAATTATTTTTAATGAAGCTGAATGCAGATTTTGAATAATGTTGAAACAGGACAGTTCCTTATATCAGAGGACTAGCTAAGGAGGAGTAAACTGTTCTTTTTCAATCATTACCTCTCTTATGACTTAACTTAACCCTTTCAGGTTGGTACTCAAAAGTATCGTCTAGAGCTGTAGAGCCTGATCTGAACATAATACATTTACTTTTCGTAAATGCCTACTTGTACCTTTTATTGCATGAACAGCATCATATTAAGTTAAATTTGCTTATTTTATCTCAAATTTCCTTTATTATTTACAGGTTATCCCTGAACTACAGACATATTCCACATATCAAGATACAGCCAGATCACATTTTTAACAAAGCAACGTGCTTCTTCAGTGAACAAAAATGTTTTGTACCTCCTAAGGATACTATTTCAAAACTTATGATGGTGCTTTTTTCAAACTTAGTATTTTGTGTATCAGAATAGTTAACGTCATGTTGCATTTCAAAATGTGGTAGCAATACTTCAATCAGACAAATAAACTAACATCAACATTCCTTAATATATTGCAATTTATTATACAACTTTACAGAAACTCACAATTGATTGTTCACTTACAACCCTGTATCAATGGTAAACAAATTAGGTGCCAAATTATCTTTGGTAACAGGGAATTAGTAAAAATGGTTCTAAATATTGTAATAAAAAGCAGATTTGGAATTCAAATTACACAGAACAGCATTGACTGTGTTCTATCTTTACCTGAATATCTCAGATTTTGTGAAAGAGCTTCAGAAAAATACCAGTCACAGACTTCTTACATTGAAGAAATATGGTCAACTATGCGAGATGAAAATTCTGTGAAAAGCCGATTTTGGACAAACAAATGTCAGGTTGTGTTAAGCATGCTAACTTTTTATAATTACTGTGTGCAGTGTCCTAATTCTTACAGAAAAGCAAAAAAAAAAAAAAAAAAGACAACAAAGCAATAAAGAAAAGAAGGAAATTCAACTTGAATCTTCCAAAGCCAAAACCTCTGTTAATACAGACTTTTTAATAAACTTGAATGAATCAGATGAAAATGATGTTCAGACTGTTATACAAGAACTGTTATCTAAACAACAGGTTCCAGCATATCTATAGCTTCTGTTGGAGGACCAGTTGAAGAACTCATTGGACATTGATCCACGCCAGATACGCTGGAATCCCAAGTTAATAAGCATCGCATTGGGATTATATATAACATCTCAAAGTGCATTTGAACAGCTAAAGAAAGCTGATGTTCTTGTGCTGCCGTCGAAACGCCTTCTACACTACTACAAAAACTCTGTAAAGCAAACTGTTGGATTCAGTGCAGATACAATTCAATGGATGGCAAGGTAAAGTGAGAGAAAACTTATCTCTAATTTTGGGAGACGTGGTGGTCTAGTGATAGATGATGAGATGACTATCCAGGATGATCTCGTAATAGAGAGGAAAGTGGACACCTGGAATCTTGTTGTCATGGTTGATATGGGACAGACCAACATCATCATGTCTGTGATCTGCCATAGTGAGAAGAAAGTAGAGCTATAAACCCATACACTACAGTTTGTGTTCCATGGATTTACCGGTGTCATGTCAGTAACGTCTCATTTCACATGAAAGGCTTTAACCCGTTACAACATATAGAAGCATTTTGACGCATCTGCAGCAGCAACTTTTGAAAACATTGTGACAACATTTTTCCTTTTGCCCAACTAATTTCAGCCTTGTTCAATACTTATACTTTCATCCAGAAGAGTTTTCTGCTGCAGATATGATATACCCTTAACCTCTACTGTGGGTACTCAACAGAATCTGCAGATGCGTCAAAATACTTCTGTAATTGGGAACAGTAATATAATTACAGATAAATATATGAATTAAAATTAAGAATAGAGATGTAAGCATTGTGATAGAAGGAGAGATTACCTAATTAAGGGGCGATTCACCTAATTTTTTCATGGCATCTGCATGTAGGGATGGTGTTAAACATTAATCCTTAAAATACGTGTTCAAAAGCATAAACTATGTATATGTATAACTACAGCTATAGATTTTGTGCATGTTCTAAAATTCCTGTCAAAATCCTTAATTAGTATGTTTGTGGAACTGTAAAAATAAAAACTTCCCTATGAAACTTGTATTATGATTACATATTACAAACTGTTTGGTAATAGGAATTATAAAGTGTGAACAAAGACATGTTTACACTTCCTTATTATCCAAGTTTTCGGTATTCATTTATATCATTTTCAGGTGATCTGTGGCATATTTTGGATCAAATCCTGCAGCAGCTCACAAACTTCATACAACTTTCTGGAGGTGTGTTGACGTATTAGGGGGAAATGTGTTCACCATTGATTATGTTATGCTTGATGGGGCATCAACAATGAATATGCTGTTCAATGGTAATCCAGTTGATAGTAGATGGCTGTGTCAAGATGTTTTGACAGACACCACCTAATGTCTTCTATTCAAGACATCATGCATTGCATGAGATCATTGGGAAGCTTGCGGCAGATACAACTTTCAAAGTGGGTTTAAAATAACAGGTGTTTAACTAAGGAACACATAGAGCTCACTCCTGCATCCAAAATGAGAAACAAATTGGCAACTGATGTTTTGAGCAAAGATATGCTTTACCTGATGAAAGCATATCAGCAAACACAAGAAAATCCAGAGATTTTAGCATCCTCAATTGCCATTCTTGAACAGACCTCAATACTAATTGACATTTTTAAAGATAAAAACCGTCCAATTACACAATTGTCTTGGTTTGTCAGTGGGGATATAACACATTTGGTAAACAGATAACGCAATGTTCAAATGAGCCGTTCCTAGACCAACAATATGGACTCTGCGTAATAAATTGATCAGAGGTATAGAGTAATGATTCTGGTTAGCCTGCACGGCAGGCTTAGGCTGATCCGGGTCGATACTTTACGCAGAATCCATAATGTTGGTTTTCTCGTGGAACGGCTCAAATGTATTTTTAGTCAACTGAAGTATCATACACTTGGTCGATGATTTATGCAATACCAACATTCAGCACCATGATTGCGTATTTCATGATTATTAATCGTTAAAAGATGGTTTAAATTAAAATGGACTTTAGCACGCTATTGTAGGGGTAGGACAGTTAACGAGTTATATACAAGGAAGTATTTAAATCATGACAACGTTAATCTTTATTTTGCCGTGTATACTTGCATTCTTAAACATGTGTTAAAAGCACATTTTGAAAATAAATGTTTCCACTAGCTCATGTTTATAAAATAAATAATAAAATGGGGTCTCTAATTAAAATGTACTTTGTCACGCTTGCGTAGGATTAGAATTGTTAACGAGTACACAGCTTTGTATTACCTTATTATTCCCGGATCATATTCTTCACAGGTCTGGGAATCTTCACAGCTTTAAACTGTGACATATATGATTGACCAAAATGATGGTAAACAAGAGAATCATATTCTTCACAGATTTTGTCGCTGACATTGCTGTTTGATAAATTTGATAATAAAAATGTAATAATAAAAATAATTAAAAAATAATAATAATGAAAATAAAATAATAATAATAATAATAGTATGATAAAAGTAATAACAACAACAACAACAACAACAATGGTAATAAGTAGTGGTAGTTGTAGTATGAGGAGGACGATCAGCAGCATCAATATTTAAGTTACAAACAGTTAAACACATTATGTAATGGTATCTATAGTTATTTGGCTTAACGCAAGGCTTAGATTTGTTATACGTTATATTTGGGCCAGCTCCGAAGTTTATATAATATGTCCCCCAATGCCGAACACCTGCAATAACCACTACTACGCCATTGAAACAAACAACAACAACAGCAACACAAATTCTTTAAACTACGCCTAATACAACAACGATAAAACATATTCTTACAACAACAACAACACCACCAATTCTTAAAACTTAAATTTTCTCTATTTTTATCTTGGTAGATTGTGACCCCGAGGGTGAATTGTTACACTATCGTTAAAGCTCGACCATATCAGGCAAGCTCGGAACAGAACTAATTAATGCCGATTTCAATTATATTGCATACTTAAGAAGGCTCTTAACCACTGTTTTATGAATGCTGCAAATGCAGATAAATTTTTCGAGTATATTTTATTTAGGGTGTTCATAGACAGGTACACAGAAATCCCATGATGAGAATAATCCGTGATTTCTTGTGTCAAAAGACGAATTAGTCTCACTTGATTTCAGAGAGACATGGATTCAAAACACAATTTATTATATCGAGAGTAAAAGATAAATTCAAGCGGTTGTTCATAGACAGGTACACAAAAACCCCGCCATGAGAATAATCCGTGATTCCTTGTGTCAAAAGATGATCTAGTCACTCTTGATTTCAGAGACACACTTTATTAAATCGAGAGAAAAAGATAAAAACAAGCGAATACAAGAAATTGTTTATCTGTCAATGGATTCAAATCAATCTAAGAAACATGTTCTCTCTCTCGGTCTAGGAGGCATTTTTTTTTAAAAAAATGTTGAATATTTGACTAATAAACGAGAATTGACTCGTTATTAGCAACTAATTCTTCCAAATTGTTTATTAAAGTTTTCTGTTGCAAAAGTGTCAAATGTGGCATGTGTCAAGGAAATTTCTATTAAAAATGACACAGTAAACAGTTTGATTTGGGTTGTACGCCGTGTTCAACATTATTTCAGTTATACCTAGGCGACTGTTCACTTATTTATAATCCCTGGGTAAACAAACCAGTACTAGACTACGAAATGGGCCTGTCCAGGGACACTTAACCATGACCCTCGTGCCGTGACTAGGGATCGAACACATTGTAAACAGGTAAAAAAGGCGAAAATACATTCAATAGTAATGCTGTTGACCTCAGCACATTGGACATGTTTTTTTGTTCAATGGAAATCAAATCAACCGGACGAAGATGCGTCATTATTTATTCATTTCTAGGCCATAATTGAATTATTGTAAGTCATTTAAGGCTACCGCTTAACAGGTGAAATGGGGAAATAATAGTTTATGTTTAGTTAGATTATGTGTATTAATTAACCTTTTCCCTCATATATACGCTTTCCGACGCCTCTGCAGCAGACGGCTGTTTGAAAACATAATGACAAAAGAAGAAATTGCACAAAGCCAGCAATTTCTCCTTTTTTCACAATGTTTTCCACTTTTAGTCATAAGTTATCGATTCAATTATAGAGATTTTCTATTTTTTGACAAAATATGTTAAAAGTTGTCTGCTGCATATTTGTCGTATGAGGGAAAGGGTTAAGTCGTGTCAGTATGTCAGTTACAGTACGATGACACTTATTTATGATATTTATGATAGTTATGATATTTACAGTTATGATACCAACTCTTCCAGACGCAAATTACTTGAAATATGCATTCATAGAAAGGACATCATTTTCTCACTATTTAGTTCATTCACATTTTGTTTACGCGAAACTGTATAATATTTTTGTTTGTTACTAATAATGGATACAGGGTTTTTAATACTGTCAATTAAAGATCTCTCTCTCTCTCTCTCTCTCTCTCTCTCTCTCTCTCTCTCTCTCTCCTCTCTCTCTCTCTCTCCTCCTCTCTCTCTCTCTCTCTCTCTCTCTCTTCCTCTCTCTCTCTCTCTCTCTCTCTCTCTCTCTCTCTCTCTCTCTCTCTCTCTCTCTCTCTCTCTCTCTCTCTCTCTCTCTCTCTCTCTCTCTCTCTCTCTCTCTGTCGACATTTTGGAAATTAAATTCAAGATAATACTGTTTATTTATAATTTTTAGGACAGATGTAAACAACGCACTTTATTATACACATTTAAGTACTAGATAGGTCTAGCTTATATCTCCTAAGATATAAGGTCGCTTGCAAAGAATATGAAGGATTTTAATGTCCGGGCAGATCAAACCGTTTAAATTATTTATAGTTATAGTAAAAAATATACATCTTACTTTCAAAATATAGATATTGAATGGTTCATTAAATGTCTCTTTAAATATGTTTCATGTAAACGTGTGGGGAAAAAAGATAAATATCTGTATGTTATCTAGGATTTTTTATGCTACACTGTTAAATTATTATAATATAAATAAATAATACTCTATGCATCAACGAAGGCGGAATGGCTCAGTTGGTAGAGTGAAAGCCTATGGACCAGTCTAATGGCCCTGTCACACTATTGCGTATGATAGAAACTAATTTTCATACGCACAAAAAGACCTTGAAAATACAGAATTGTTTGTATACTTACAGTATTGAACCTATTAGTAGAGTATGAGTAGCGTATCACCAGCGTATGTCCAGCGTATTGCCAGCGTAGTCTGCGTATGGCTAGCGAACGAGTAGCGTATGATCTGCGCATGTCCAGCCTAACGCTATCACGTGACAAAGTGCCCATATAAGTCCACGAAGAACTGCAGAAGATCTAGAAATGGGATCCTCTGTATACACTTTATCAAAACGCTGGCAATACGCTTTGTATACGCCAATTATACGCTAGTTGACGTTATGTATACGTTACTAAATCGTCAGGCATATTCCAAGATGTCTATATACGTTGCAGATACGTAAGACATACGTTAGAAGTACGTTACTGATGCGCCATCAATACGATAGCTGTACGGTACACCTTCGTGCCAGCGTATGTAAGCGTATGCCCAGCGTTCTCGACCTATGAGTTACGTACCTCTAGCGTAACTCGAGCGTTTTCAGCGTATGCCTTGCGTCTGCTTTGCGTATAAACTATAGGTCCGAATACGCACAAAAAAAATCTGACTCGCCGTATGCCTGCTTGAAACGTATGAAACCTATGCCTAACGTACCACTAGCGTTTGTCAGCGTATACCAGCGTATACGTGATATTTTTCATTCGCTGGCATTCGCTAGTACGATACGCAATAGTGTGACAGCGCCATACTGACCGAGTGCGATCCCGTCCCTGGACTTTTTTTATTTTATTAAGTAATTTTCTGCTTAACAGAAATTGGACCAGTTAATAAGAAATATTTATGATTTCTATAATTATATTGTTTGTCCCTTCAGATTGATTTTGTAATAACGAAATACAAATTATAGCCAGACAAAAAAAATAAAAGTATATTTTAGACAAATTATAAAACATCCAGGGAAAAGGAGATTCACTTATTCATAGTTGTTTTTCACGTTATTTTCTTTAGTTTAGTTTAGTTTAAACTTATTTATTTTACATCGATTGCGAAACAAGCCTTTGGCTTAGATTAATCACTCTCGATGTCTGCTTCCTGGAGACTTAACCAGTACTCGCGCCGTTTGTGTGGAAAAATCCCAAAGTCAGGACCCGCTCATCACGGGACTCGAACAAGGAACCTTTGATACGAGAGGCCGACGCTCTACCTCTGCACCACTGTCTTCCACAATTTCTTTCCTTTTTATTTTCTTTCATAACTGTATAATGAATAACACTTTAATTGATTCCTATTCAATGTAAATATGTGTTTTAATTGTAAGTTGGTATGTAAACTATAACTTTAAAAAAAATATTGTTTTTCAGGAGCTTGAGAGCATCTTCTCTGATCATTTTGGTCGAACACCAAACAATTTTCAATTTGAGAACACAGATTCAGAGGATGAAAGTATCAGAGAGAGAGAGAGAGATTTTTGTTTGGGTGTTGAGGATCGAGTAAATAACTGCCAAGCACGAGTAATGAAATCCACAGTGAAACATCGGACAGTGAAAATGAGGATCGCGAATGGATCTTGGAGGGTTAGGGTGCTGTTTCTCTGAAACAATTTTTTGAAAAAGGTTGTGGTTGCCACAGGAGATGTGACCTTTAATCTATATGTATTTAAATACAGACTCATATCTTAGATATAAGAGAAATGACAAAGAAGGAGAAGGAGATGTATATAAAGGGTAGTTTACACACAGGTACCAAATCAGATCTCACAAAAAGAGGAAAGAAACGTTCGCGGTCTCGTGCGCAGTATATGTTCAACGGAAAACTAGTTTGCAAAGAAACATTTTCACTTTTTTATGACATTGGAAGGTGGTCATCGGAATCTCTTAGAAACATGAACACACATTGTCATGCCTTAAGGCAACATGAACACACATGGTCATGCCTTTAGGCAACATGGAAACAAAGGGAAAAAGCCAAAACATGCCCTTACCTTTGAAGATGTTAAACGTGTTCAGCTTTTCATCAATAATTACGCGGAAGAGTATGGGATCCCACAACCTGCTGCGCCACGTGGTCGAGATGATACTGCACACACCTTTCTACACAGTAGCATAACCAAAATACATATACACAAACTACACAGAGAAAGCTGTGAAGAAGCTGCTGTAAGAAATGCCTAGAGACGATGTTTGTGCTTCATGCGAAAAGCTAAGAAAAAGAGTTATGGACTCAAAATAATAAGAAGAAAAACTTCAAAGTACAGATGCTTTAAGAGATCATGTAAGTAATGACTGCTCAGAAAGAGAGAGATTTATACAATAATACGCATCTAGGGTAATAAAATGAACACTAGATAGCGAGAATGATATTTTCAACAATTTCGATATGTGCTATCGTGAGAATTTGTCAGTAACGCAATATATTCAAATTTCGTGAATCAATGAGTAGTGACGGGTTGATACTTATTCATGCGAAGATTATTACATTTCAGGTATATATCCAATTCAAGCAGAGAGCCATGACGAAAGGTCATGGACTGTTCTATTATCCAAAATAGGGATGAGCATAACAATATGCGACCGTTTTAATTATAAGTAAAATCCTGACACACCACCAGTTCGAAGGCAACGTTAGCGGTTTAACAAGAGCGTTGAACTCGTAATGCTAAGGTCCTGAGTTCGAGTCGTAATGGATTACATGTACATATTTTTATTTTATGTTTTTTATGTTGTTTCTACGTAATTGTTAATCACGCAATGTCCTTAACTTTCGTGATTTTATATTTACCTACAAAGGTATAAATGTGGCATACAAATGTAGAACGACGTATTATAGCATACACAGCCACGCAGTCGAAGTCGTATTATAACGATGATGATGATTATGATGGTGATGATGATATATTATTATCGCTATTTCTGTCAAGGTTTTAGATGATATTTATGTAATATAGTTATAATGAATATTAAAATGAAGAAAACAATGAAATCTAAAAATAAAACAAACAAGTAAAATAATACAAACTTGAATAAATATATGCGTACATACAAATATATCAAAGCTAAGATGCTATTATCATATTTTTGAGTTTAAACCAATATGTATTCATATATTTAACTGTACCAAGGCGTTCCGAATTCCAAACAACATTTCTGGGAAATTATAAAAAGTGTGAGTACAATGGGGGCGGGCCTCAGTAGAAACTTCAATCTGACGTCGCCGTTTGGACAGAAATGAGTAGGTTTAAAAAAAACGTGAATAAATATTTTAACAACTGTTATATCAACTCAATTGTTGCATCAACTTCCCCAGACGCCATTGCTTCATGACATTATGTAGCATTTGTTCACTGAAATGTCTAACATGTTATGTGTATAACACATGATAATTATTATGGGGAAAAAACGACACTCAAACTGTTCCTTTCAACGTCAGAACTGGCTCCTTTGCAAGTGACATTAGTTTTCCACTAATTACTCCCCTCTAACCATAAACAAAAGTGTATGTATACATCGCTAGTGACTGCTTGACTCCTGGTGTCCTCCACTGAATAAACATTTCAAATGACTTTTTGATTTTTGTCCACGCTGTGATATAATTTTACTATTTAGCATTTTGCTAAATTTGCTAAATTTGACGTTCATTTGACGTCATTTTTACCTGACGTTCCTGCACGTCGCTTAACAACTTTACTATTTTGATGGTTGTTATAGAACAACAACATTAAACTTTAATATTTAGAACAACAAACAACAAATTAATATCATGCACATTTTCGGTATCTTCTGTTTGTGTATATTTGAAATATACACAGCTTAAACTGGTACTTTCTTGTAAAATTACGCTGTGGACCGCCTATACCTCAACTAGTTTCTATGACAACGATTTGTAAATAAACTAATGACAATATTAGAAATATTAATTCGCCATAAGGTAGAGCAAAAACAAAAACAAAATACAAATATACATATGGTATGAATTTCCGAAATATGTAGTAACTAATACAAGAATCACTAAGCAAGTTCTATTACTTTTTGATTACCCCTCGTATAATAATATATAAACAAATTTCCAAGTATGATTATCCTGTATCCTGTTTTATGTTTATTTATATACTGCATCATTTGCAATAAAATAACTATTCGGGAAGAAATAAATACGGAATATTATGTTGTGGGGTGGATACATGAGTTTGTATTCCACGACAAGTAGCGTGGGAAAATCGATATCTTACGAGACCGTAGGTCGAGCTAAGATATGGATTTCCCCACGCTACGCGTCGTTAATACCAGGGGCGTAGCTCGGCCTAAAATCGAAGTACTCCTCAATAAATTATTATCTTTTTTTTAGGGGGTCTAAGGCCCCAAGAAGCCAATTATAGTGTAAAGAATAAGGACGTTTCAAACTTATTTATTGCATTTACGAAACAAAATTTCACCATTTCCATTCTTATTACTGTATACATTTACACTTTAAATATTAAAGCCAAACGGCGCTCTTTTCGGCGTGCAAAAATATCAACAACTTGTTCCGCATTAATTGCACGTTCTTGGTAGATATTGAGTAGACCTAGTCCAGACAGCCTTTCGGTGGTCATAGTGCTGCGGAGGTAGGTCTTAACCCTCCTCATCGTGGAGAAAGATCTCTCTGCCGTGGCTGTGGACACAGGCATACATAGCAGGACCATCATACACAGTCTAATGTTTGGATAGGATGCCTCAGTTGCCACCCGCAGTGCTGTTTCTAGGTCGGGATACTGGACCGGAGACGATTCATTCCATTTAGCCTTCCATCTTTGGCATTCACGAAGGAAAGTTTCTTGGTCATACTCCAAGTCTGGCCTATACTCTGCAAATATCTCCGCCGCCCTGGCGCCTATAGTCGTTTGCCAGCTCGTCCAATGATGCCACAACAACTCTGTAAGAATTATGAAAACATTAAATGTTTAAGCAAACAACACATCACGAAATACATAATACGAAATACATACATAATACGAAATACGGTATACATGTTATTGTAAATGACGGAATGAACCAGTGGACACGGGATCAATTCATTGCCGATGCAATATTTGGGTCATTCAAACTTTGAAAGGGTCACTCATTGCTAATAAGTAAGACATAGTCGACTTGGAATGACAGTCACACACTAGCTTAAAATATGTACTCACAATCTGTTAAGTAACTTGGTATTTGCTAAATGGTGCATTTGTTTTTATTTGAGAATTGTGTTACTATATAGATTGTTTTATACGCGTATTAAACTACTTCGGCTTTCATGATGCAAGTTCAACTTGCATATGTCGATTTATTATATAATAAATGAATAAAAAAAATGGTGAAAAAAAAATGGTCACAGTCGGTCTCGAACCAACAATAGCCGGATTCTGAGTTGTCTACGCTAACCACTAAACCACGGCGGTCACAAAAATTTATAGGGTACTTAAGAATTTAAGCATTACGTCTTGATTTTACAAGCAGCTATCAAGCTTTAAACCACACAGAGTGAGTAGAATAATTTACTCTTAAATTCAAATAAATGTTCTAAAAACAGAATATTAGAAAAACAAAACAAAAAATAAAGAATCATCAAACTTCATTTTTCAATCGATAACTGCACTGTATCTTACCTTGCTGGGAACTTGAAAATGTGAACGTCATCCCAAGTTTTCGAAAGCAAATTGTACTTTAACTCTGTCTCATTGCCATTAAATTCCATCTTCCAAAAAAAGATCGGGATAAGGCGGCCCAGATGTTAAGAAGGAAGTCGCCATGTTTAGTTTTTTTAAATTCAAAACAAGTAGAATAAGAAAACTTTATATTTCGGGTTCATTCGGTTTACATGGACGTTGTGATTTTACACTCGCAACACTCGGCTATATTACTTTCAGAAATATACGAGCGCGTACGGAAAAGGCCGAGATGTTGAGAGTGTTGCATGGGCGTAGGAGCGTTTCAATTATTGGGGGGGCCAACCAATAACAGAAGCCAATATATACCATGTAGCCTTAAATATTTTAATGCACATTAATTACGTTTAATTGTTAATACAGGGTTAGTAATAGTATTTGCAGTGTTGCACCAATAAAGTATTAATACAGATTACAATACACATTGAGTTCTTCAGATAGTTTATTTCAAATCAGATAAGTGATATTCGTATATTTGATCGGACACCCACACACCCGGATCCGATAGTATAATCTATATGTTCTGTTTTGAATAATAGTCCCTTTTGTTTATCTGTAATAAATATCCTTGCTCTCAATGACTTCAATCATCGTGACTTCAATTCATTATTGTGTATCGTTTTTATCATACAAGCAAGTCCAGCAAATACGATCTTATTCGTTAGTATTGAAATAGTCCAGGTTTAAAATAATCATTAACGTCTCTTTGTGGCGGGTCGAATTCCGTCCTAGTGGCGGGCCAAATTCCGTCGTATTGATGTAAAACTGGACAGTAAGGAGGCTATACAATTATACACTTTTTAAAACTTGCCAAAGTACTCTGTCCTCTCTTTGTTCTTTGCTGCAAATTCTGACGCTACTTGTAGAGTGTTAATCTGATCAGTTTTGTCTTTGTGGCAGTGTAACAACAGCATGTTGTTCGAACGTTCCTGTGACATCGTTGATCTTAAGTAGGTTTTAAGTCGACGTAAAGTCGAAAATGAACGTTCAGCCGTTGCGGTGGTAACGGGAATTGTAAAATACATCTGTATTAGCATGACGACAGCTTACATAAACTTCTTTGCGCCTGGCTCATTATTTAATATGTCACATACAGTTCTTATGCTTGATACTTTAGCGACCTTCAATGCACTTCCTTTGACCATGTCTTCCATTAAAGGTAATTGCGCCTGCAGCTTTTGCATGTCGATGTCGTCTTTGTACAAGTTGCTTACGCTTACCGGGACATCAACGGAGACACCATTTGCCGCATCTATTACCACTCGTTCAATGTCCTCTACAACGTCAATATTCTTGTTTAGAAGTCGTCGCTCAAGATGGTTCTGAATACAGTCGACAGCTTCGAAATACTGTTGGCGGAAGTAGTCTTTTGTGTTATTAAATTTCACACTATCTTCCCCGGAATCCAGACGTTTCGGTACTCTTTTATATCGGGGCAGACATCAATATGGGATCTTTTGTTCACCCTGTCAAAATGGTGTGGGAACTTTTGTCCACCCTGTTAAAAATAACATGGGATCTTTTGTCCACCCTGTTAAAATGAGATGGGACCTTTAGTCCACCTTGTCAAAAATAGCACGGGATCTTTTGTCCATGGGACCTTTTGTCCTGTATTCACTAATTGTATATCAGGCGAAACAGTGCAAACAATGACTGGAAGTTTATGTATAGACATATCTTCCCTGTTGGTTAATGTGGTTTTAAATAGAACAATCACAGGAAAGGAACACTCACAGGATACAATACGTATCTGCAGGATGCACTTAGATCACGGATGCACGGTTAATTCCGATGATAAAGCTCGTTGATATTAAGTAGGCGTATGGTAGGAAAGCTATCCATATTATTTCAGACCTTAGTCTTCTGATGGTTCGGAGATCTGATACTGATTGAAGAACATGAATTATGCCCCTGATCTAGTGCTCTGATAGCGTGCACGTGCTTCTAGATATGATACGTTTGGTTAAAAAAAAATGATATACTGCTATGTTTCCGTGTAATTTTTTGTATGTTTAATGTGTTTTTTTTGGTAACTTGTAACTTGTTGCCACATGGTTCTTTGAATAAATACAATAAACTATATATATAAAAGATGTACATGCATGTTGGCTTACTTTCAGATGTAAATCATTGTATCAAACCTATCACTAACGATGACAGTTTAATAGCAATTTCAAAATGTATATCTATCTGTCACATATAACTCTTTCTATGAAACAGATGACGGTTACAACTGTATTACGGCGTTTCCTGTGTATTTTATCAGTGCGGATTGAAAGCTTATACGCCAGTTCACTCGTCTGCAACACTTCGCACCATAGAGAGAAATACATACTGCCACTTTCAAGTCTTTGGTATGACCCTATCGTCTCCGAGGCAGTTCTAACCAATCCTTCATTATGCATAGCCCTTATCCCCCTCAGCCATAAAAAAACGTTTTCAACAGCAGGCGACACCTTTTGTCAGAATGTTTTCAACTTTATTTAATATTTGTTCTCATTTTAAGAGAGTTCCCAAATTATATACTGTGATAATCCTTTTCCCAATAAAAAAGTTTTCAACAGCAGACTCCTCATGACAACATTAAATCATCAAATATCACTTCAATTAACTACAAACAAGACACAAATAAATATTGCAAATATCACTTCTTAAATGTGAGTGGAATCTCTTAATTGTGGTATATGATTAAAACAATTATATATAGGCTATACATTTTCCTTTTCGACGTTTCCACTCCCATTTTGTTCTGTTTTATTAATTCGACGTTTTAGACATTCGACGTTTCCACCGTCACCCGGTTAATATAACAAGTTGTTTTATATAATGATACAAGAGAAAGTTGATGCAACGCATCAATGTCGCCGGATATCCATAGTGCAGTTGTGCATAACACTAACATTATAGTAGTTGTATAAACAGTTATCAACTGAGGGGCATATTGGAACATCAAGGGTGGGGTCAAGTGAAAATGTATCATAACTTGCATTGTTTTGTCAACGAAGTGAATGATAATTGAAGCCTTCATTATTTATGATCAATCTCCATTCCAAAGTAGGTTGACCATACACACAACCAACTAATTATTGATCATAAACAGTAATGGAAATGAGAAATCTTGCCAATCATTAGTCTTAGTATGTATACAGTGCTATCATTAAGGAATAATTATAAGATTTGTGAATTCCACATACACTTTTCAAGATGTTTGTCAGAATATTTGAATTTTATCATTTTTCAATAAAACCAAAAAACAGACAATTTAGGATTTGCATGCAATAGCACGTCATTTTACCTTTCCTCTATTAAAGTCAACAGTGGACACCTTTGCAGCAATCTACTTTTAAAACAATGAGTTGAGGGTTAAATCGCTGAAGACATGAGTTTTCTCTTTTTCTCAAAATGATATTAGCTTGGCATCCTAATTATATCATACTTTTACAAATGTTGAAATGTAGTCCAATATTTATAAATTAGACCACCTTCGAAATATAATATCAACTAAACAGTTAAATCTGCAGATCGGAAGCAATATGCCTTTAGGGAATTAAATGACACATTTAAAATTGTCAAGGACGAACTAATTTTGTACGAAAGACCCGATTCTTTCTTATTCGCAGAGGTGTCGTTCTTGAAACTCTCTTTATATGCAGAGAGTGTTCGGTCAAAGTAATTTTTCTATTAAAACTAGTTTTATCTCGGTTTGTTCTTTTCTTCATTTGTTTCGAACCAAATATACATTTTAAATCACCTACGATTTACTATTTGTAAGTGAGTGTAAAGAGACGGCTCTCTGCAAAGGAGATTGATCTACGCAGTTGGTATTCGCGAGTCACGCTTCAAGCAGGTGCGCGTATGTAAACAACATTAGACTGTGCGACGTAAAGGTTTGTAGTTATAGCCTTTTGATTACATGTAGTATATAGTGTAAAATACAGTATTTCATTCTAGCAAATAGGGACTGTTTTGTCTTCGTAAATAAAACAAACAAACACAAATGCGAGTCAAAATAAAGAAACTGAAAATACCTAAAAAATCGGAATATTTATTATATTTTAGAAGTGTCATTACTTAGTGTTTTTAAACAAACACAATTGTAATATGTTCAAGACATCTAAATGTGTTTCTTTCTAATAATAATCCCCCTTCCCATGTGATTTCCGAAAACCTATTAAAAATAGAAGTCGCGGGCTTCTGCCCGGCGACTAATGATACTATCGGGGAACCACTGGATTAAAATCCCGGTCTGGTTTAATTTACGGAAATAAAAAGATCAACATATTTTATTGTTGTAATCTATTCGAAATTAGCATCCATCAATACAATAGACAAATATCAATAATTTCATGATTCATTTGTTTTTGTTAAATTTGTTTTATATAAGGTATATTACTATTATCATATGTAAATATGCTTAATTTTGTGACAATTATTGGGGGGGGGGGGGGGGGGGGGGGGGCCAAAACATATGCTGGCCCCCCCAACCTGAACATTGGGGGGGCCCGGCCCCCCCCCCCCTGGCCCCCCGGCTCCTACGCCTATGTGTTGTGATAAAAAATACACCGATACTGTACACGACATGTACCCCCCTAAGGCTTCAAGTTTAACATCATTTTTAGGCAATTTAAATTTTTCATTTTTGGAATTCGAAGTACTCCCGTGAGTATGGGAGTATGCCTGGCTACGCGCCTGAATACGAACTCTATTATCCACCCCACAACATAATATTTCTTTTATTACATACCTACAATCTATGAGCAGCGAAAATGTATTGAGTTTACATTTTATTAATAGTAAATAGTACTAATATCTTCATCAAACCGGTTACGTCACTGTATGACGTCACAATCTTGTATTTACACCGCATATAGATACGGAATTTTAATCTGTCGTGGTGTATTTGCGCATGTCAATCTGTGTGTATTTCCACCGGAAAATAAACAGGCATGTAATAAATTAAAATATCCATTTTTAATAGGGAGTAGATTTCATGATACCATAAAGTTGATGATTATTTAAAAAACGTGAACCTATTGTCAATGTTAACTAAAGGTAGATGTGAATATGGAAAAAAAGTATCCTAATTAAGTTCTCAAAAACTTATACTAACGTTATACCGCATAGCCCCTGCGAATATGTTTTATTGCATCTTTCGAAGTTTAAGCGATATTTTTTGTTGAGCTTTCTTTTCCACAGTTAACCGCCTCGATGCTCTAGTGGTAAAGCGTCCGACTGTGGAAGGTCGTCGGATTCGATCCCCGGCCGGGTCATTCCAAAGACTTTAATGGCTGCCCTCCTTGGCGCCCAGGATTGCGGGGGGTAGCATAACGACTCACTGGCTGTTGCCAGGATAAATGGACCATAAGTACTAGTGTAGATGCTGACGGAGACGCATTAGTACATATATCGCCTGTTACTTATTCGGCGGTTATCAAGATATTAGGGAATCCGTTCAAACTGCATACGTTGATGTTGCCAACAACAATTTTGTTTATGTTGTTGTAGATGCTGACGGAGATCTATAAGTGCATATCAAATAACCTGTTACTTATTCGGCCGTTTTCAAGAAAAGAAGCCTTTGCTATCATAAATATCATTCTGCATACGTTAATGTTGCCAACAACAATTTTGTTTATGTTGTTGTAGATGCACATATATATATGCATCTATAAGTGCATATCAAATAATCTGTTACTTTTCCGCCGTTTTCAAGAAAAGAAGCCTTTGCTATCACAAATATCATTCGAATTGCATTTGCACATTTTGTTGTTGGCAAAATCAACGTGTGCAGTTTGAATGGATTTTCTGAATATTCAACGCTAATATCTTGATAACCATCGAATAAGTAACGGAATGAGTAGCAGGTTTTCAATAAGTAACGGGCGATTTAAAATGAACTTATGCGTCTCCGTCAGCATCTACAACAACAACAATATCAAAATTGTGGTTGGCAACATAAACATATGCAATTTAAATAATATTTGTGTAGCAAAGGCTTCTTTTCTTGTACCCATGGGTCTCTCTCATCACCTACAGCCACAACAACAACAACAACAACAACAACAACAACAACAACAACATTGTTGTTGGCAACATCAATATATACAGTACCTTAGATAACATCTGAATAAGAAATGAATAAGGAACAAGGGACATATGACCAACTTCACATTTAAATAAGGAACAAGGAACAAGTAACCAACTTTACATTTGAATACGGAACAAGTAACAGGGAATAAACTTCTACGGAGACGAACTGCTTACCCCCACCGAACCATGTAATAATTGTGTTTGACATGCATGAGTCAGCCCTGTGTTCCATAGTCACAAAACTCAAAACCTGTTTTGCGAAACCTATATAGGTTTTGTCGATATACCGTTCCTTAGTGTTCTACATGTTTTCCATTCATAAAACAGGTAGGTTTCGTTCCGTTTGATAGGCATAGCTTAAACTGTTTATGTTGCGTTTACTATGGAACTCGAGTTACGTCCACTGATCTCACGTGACAGGTTTATCGCTAGATATGGGTAGTATGATCAATGCTACTCAGTATACGATAATAGCGGATACTTTTTTTAACGTGGAACTAAGAATGAGGTCACTGACACGATACATTTGCGTTAAAAAGGTGTTCAGTGTAGCAGCAGTGTGCTTTGTTTTTATGTCTGTGGCTACCTTTGTATTTTGGAATTATAACACAGGTAGGTTTCCTTTTTCTTTGCCTTTTTCTTACATTGTTTGGTCTATCGGATTACATTGTTTACGTTCGTTCTTTTCCCGTTTCATGCGTGGAGCTTGATAATTGATTGTATTGCGTTTTACGACGCTTTCAACAACATGTTTTCAGTTATATCACGGCGTTTCAACAAGTTGTTTAGTTATATCACGGCGTTTCAACAAGTTGTTTAGTTATATCACGGCGTTTCAACAAGTTGTTTAGTTATATCACGGCGTTTCCTGTGTAACTTACCAATACGATTGTTCCATTTATTGTGACACCAGCCATTCATTCGTAATGCTAACCCCGCACCCCTGAGGGCAGCCATTACTACCATCTTTAAAGTATTTTGTAATACCCGGCCGGGGATCGAACCTGCTACCTCCCGCACCCGAGTTTCAATATGTATATGTACGATACTTTTAGTCTTTTGTTTTAAAAAAATCATGGGCAAAATTACGATATCTGGAAAAATGAGGTACACTTTCTAGATCAACCACACGATCACGTTTTGCACTCTTCTGAAATTGTACACAAGTTATAGCCGTTGATCCTTATGACTTTTGACCGGTACATAGAAATAGGAATCCATCAAGATCTACTAAAATCCCCCAAATATTTACAGAATATATTCTGCTAAAATCCACCCAAAATACAAATATATAATGCCAAATATATTGCTTATAATTTATATACTGACGAGATAAAGAAACGCCTCATCGAAAGTTGGCTTTAATTTTGTTTATATTTGAGTTTAGAAATGTACATGTCGAGGGCTTGGCGTGAAACAGTTGTAACTTAAAACCTATTTTGAAAACCCTGGTTTAAGAGCAATTTTGACCCCTTTGTAAACAATGCAAAGTTATGTGCCATTGCTCAGAACGAGCAATGGCACCTAAATTTCCATTGTTTACCAAGAAAAAAATGATTTAACGTTTTTAAAGACGTTATGGCGAGGTGATTACCCTTGGTAAAAAAATACCAATTTGAGTTACAACCGTTTCACGCCAAGCCCTCGATGCACTCTGAACGATATGACCGATACACCTAAACTCGTATGATTTTATTAGCTCGACTATTCGAAGAATATGAGAGCTATACTACTCACCCTGGCGTCGGCGTCAGCGTCCACGTCACACTTTGATTAAGGTTTTGCACGCAAGTGCTTAAATACTTCATGTATTGCATTGAAAATTTATACAAACTTACCAAACTATCACACCTATGTAGATTATCAATTGCAAGTTATTTCTTGCACATTAAACTATGTCGGTTAGTCAAGATCATTACATTTAAACGTGTTTTATTCTAAAACAATACAGAATTCCAAAGGGTGTAGTTTTATAGTGATTGTTTTGGAACAAGAAACCGAATACGCACTGAAAAACGGATCACTTTACAATGACGGTATTATTGACACCGCGTGGAAGCGCCAGTATGGGATAGGTTTTAATTGTGTACCACTGGGTGACGAAATCGAAAAGGGAGAAACCAATGTTATTATTGTTAAAAAAAAAAAAATTGTTGTTTGTCTGAAAAAAATTAAAAGAAATTATGAATCAATAAATTGTATTAAATGATTTAAGACACAACAAGATACAAAATACTGAAAATAGGCATGTCTTCTACCGTTATTACAAAATTATAGACACATCTAATGGGTATTTAATAACTTCCCCTAACCTCCTAGGCTACGTTCTTTTTATAGTTTGGTTTACGACCCGATTCATCAAAGCTCAGAAAAAAGTTACAATATTGAGATTTTTAAAGAAATGGGTAATCTTTAAAAAATCAATGATGAATTATTTTAATTACTACATATTACAGTATAATTCTAGAAACTGTAAAAACAACGTTAACCCCACTATGCAATAGGCATGGCCGTAACGTGACCCGTTCTATTTGTAAATGCAGCATGTCATCGCTTGGCGATTTTGGTCATGCTTATTGAAAAGACGACAATGGTGTCATCGGTTCCCATAGAGTAATTAAGTTGTCTCTGCTTCCTTCCGTTATGAATACTTCGCTGTTTTCACGATTTCATCCGATTTCTAAAATTCATTGGATTCGTACCCGGTTTTTCATGTTTCGTTCGAGATGAAGGGTTCGTACCAACTGGCTTTCACTCTTTACTCTTGAGGAACTGACTTGACCATTTTCTTTTGTTTATTTTTCAGTTTTTCTACTGGCATGTTCAAAACAATGAAAGGGACATTACAAACAAACAAAACAGACTTAATACTTCTTGCTATATGTTGACTATACATGTGAACTTTCATAATGCTCAATCATTATTATAAATATCTTCTTTTTGTTTTAATGACTTCGTATTGTTTGTTTATATACTCCCGTTTTTGCTATCATACTTCTGCTAAACTGGAAGGAGAATAGACTCCCCCCTCTCCTTCCAAAGCTTGTGTGTCACACTTAACTTATAACTAGAGGCAATAAACCTTAATATATGTTAATATTTAACCACGTATGTTTGTTTTTTATCTAATGGATCTAGTTAGAGGATTTAAAACAGTTTATTGGTAAAAAAAAACCACTTGAGAAACTTTAGCTTGTATGACACATTACAGTTGCAGTGAATTTTAAGCAAAACGGAAACCAAATGGTTTCAGAACTAAACTTGATTCACGACCAAACTTCACATGCTGAATATCACATAGATCGTAGCATATAAAACGTTTAATCCCTACGTCATTATTGACCCTTTCTGCTCTTGGTAACCTTTTTATATAGGCCAGGTGAGCAATATAGGCACATCTTGGCCTTCTTGTTTAACATAAAGGGACATTTGGCCTTCTTGTTCGAAATATTTACATCCTGTCTGCTTGCACAGGTTATTTAAATGTACTGAACTGCATCTGCTTCCTTTAAGTCATGCTTCAAAATCCTGCGCGGCGTCTTTGATGCTTTGCATCAAAATTCTTCTTGTACATCTACATACGTTATCCATTTGTTGGAGAACTGAACTAACCAAAATTAACATGGAGATAGATAGACAAAGTCATTGAATTGCAGTTGTAAACATTATTTTCCCAATGATTTTAGTAAAATAAAATGATATCCCAAATTTCGTTTACATCTTTTGCTTTATTTGAATGTTATTGAAGACAACGTTAGTTTGTATTGGTCCGTTGATCTGGACTTCAAATTTTATTTGTTATTCTCGCTACATTTTAACAATGTTATATGAGGAATTTTATCAACATAAAAACCTATTGTAATATGGGAAAAGACATGACTATGGGGTATTAAATCACAATAATATTAGGAATTTAAGCAGGGACACAAATAATAATAACAAAACAAAAACCCACAAAAAAACCCCACACACAATACAAAGATGCGTCAAATGCTGAAGTAAGTACAGATGTCTAGCCAAAGAGGAGTAAAAATATATATGTCCAATCGAGCTATTTCCTCTTTTCCGACAAGGGTTTCTTCTCTGTTTGAAATATACCCTACCATTTACGTAGAAGTTCCACTCTTATTTACATATACTTCAGTTTGGCAGAGTAAAAAAATTAACCATTTCCCACCTGTAGACACTTTTTGACACATCTGCAGCAGATGACTTTTTAAAGAACTGTCACAAAAGGAAAATATACTCGTAATTCAATTATTGTACTTTCTTTTTAATGATTTATTCCACATTTGATGTAGATGTTTCTCAACAGCGTCTGCTGCAGATGTGTTGCCTGTGGGAAAAGGTTAAATAAGGTTTAACCAATTCCTTCACACAGACGACATTTACCGCCTGCTGTTGCGGACGACTTGTGAAAACATTACGATACAAGGTGAAATTGCTCATAACGAGCAATTTCACCTTTTATTGCATTATTTTCAACTCTTTATCAATATAATTATTTCAGTTTTCTAGATTGGGGAAATTGTTGATTTTAATGCAGACGATCTATAAATAACAATAATATTAATAATAATAATAATAATAATAATAATAATAATAATAATAATAATATCTCACATCTAGTAAACCTGCAGACGACGACTTAGTAAATATCTAGGCAAAACATAGAAAATCTCACCAAATAAAGGTACAATTACTGCTGCAGTGGCGTCAGAAATCGTCTATGCGTGGAAAACAATTTAATATGACACATTAGTAAGCAATCGGATTGTAGGTGGGCACGTTTTGATCTTACGATTTCTTTTATTCATCTGACCCTTTCCCCGAAACAGACGACATTAGTATTCATCTTTCACTTTCCCTGATACAGACGACATTAGTATTCATCTTTCACTTTTCCTGATACAGACGACATTAGTATTCATCTTTCACTTTTCCTGATACAGACGACATTAGTATTCATCTTTCACTTTCCCCGAAACAGACGACATTAGTATTCATCTTTCACTTTCCCTGATACAGACGACATTAGTATTCATCTTTCACTTTCCCTGATACAGACGACATTAGTATTCATCTTTCACTTTTCCTGATACAGACGACATTAGTATTCATCTGACCCTTTCCCCGAAACAGACGACATTAGTATTCATCTAACAGTTTCCCTGATACAGATAACATTAGTGTTCATCTAACACTTTTCCTGATACAGACGGCATTAGTATTCATCTAGCACTTTCTCTGATACAGAAGATTTTAGTATTCATCTAACAATTTCCCTGATACAGACGACATTAGTATGCATCTAACACTTTCCTTCATACAGACGACAGAAGTATTCATCTAACACTTTCCTCGATACAGACGACATAAGTGTTCATCTAACACTTTTCCTGATACAGATGACATTACTATTCATCTTACACTTTCCTTGATACAGACGACATTAGTGTTCATCTAACACTTTCCCTGATACAGACGACATTAGTATTCATTTAACACTTTCTATGATTCAGACGAGATTAGTATTCATCTAACACTTTCCTTGATACAGACAACATTAGTATTCATCTAACACTTTTCCCCCAGCTGGGCGGGGGGTTAGAAATAGCCCGGCTGTCGCACTACAGTTGGTAGAATCCCAACGCTGTGCCTGCCCTTTTGCCGTGGGCTGCAACCCGTGTCGCCTGATGACGGGTACCTGGTGGTTGAGTAGTTTCAGAGTAAGGCAATTTTTACTCTGTTGCTGCAACATACTGCTTTGGGCTTGAGTTGGACTAAACGGGAGGTCAGGGGAGCCCGTCCTGATCAATCGGCTGGTTATGCCTTTCCCTTGGGCATTACATTTCACCTTTCATCTTCATCGCTTACTTACCATGCATTTCTTTCTACATTTCCAAACATTTCTTCTTAACACTATTTTCTCAGCTGCCCAAAGAAGGCGGTGGCTCATGGGCTAATCAGGTGAAAGATCTTTAGGTATTTGATTGACACTTGTAACCTCCCAAAGATAGTGAAGCTTGGAATTACGTTCTACGGGAATATATTTGTCCAGTCTAGCTCTTTCATTCTGACTATATCATTGATGTATCCCTTGCATGATCTGTGTTAGGTTTCACCAGATCATGTCCCCGTGTTGGGCTCCGAGGTGCATGGGGATCATATGTGATGAACACTCTAACTTTAACATGTCAACTTTGCTCGTTTTGTTGTAATAGAGGCAGAAGATCCTTCGACCCCTGTCATAAACATATCCTCTTTTTTTTTCGAGAAGCAAATCTCTAGCATATTGGGCACTCCAAAATCGGTAAAGAAATTGAAAAATAGCTCAATCCTTGTTGAATGCTTTTCTAAGCAACAAACTACCAACCTCCTTAAGTATAAAATGTTTCATACAACTAAAGTTACGGTCTACCCTCACACAACCTTGAACCAATGCAAAGGAGTAATCCGCTGCAATGAACTTTCATACTGCGATCCGAACGATGATATTCTGACCAATCTTAAACCTCAAGGTGTTTCTCAAGTCAAGAGAATCAGTGTTAACATAAAGGACAAAAAGTAGATACAAGCACCTACATCCTAACTTTCTCTTCTCCAGTTCTGCCTAGTATATTGACAGTCGGCTACCAATTTGTGAATATTGATATATATGTGCCCAGCCCCCTGCGCTGCTTCAAATGTCAGCGGTTTGGCCACCATGAGTCAACGTGTACAAATACACCGATTTGTGACAAGTGTGGAAAGATGAAAAGGAAATCATAACCATTAAGTACACACAAGGCATTAGCTTCTATGAAGCCCGGAAAATTGTGGAACAACGGAAAAAGGACAAACTTCAACTCAATAGTAGTTCAAGCTATGCAAATGTTGCCTCGCCTCCGCTCTCAAAGTCAAACTGCCATACCTGCGAGGTTCTCATCAAGAAACTCTTGGAGAAGTTCCCAGAGATGGCAGATGAGATTAGGAGCTTGGTTCCTGCAGCATCACTAACTATTGCTACTCGGTCATCAACATCAGAAAATCAAAATAAAACTTCTTCTTTCATTGAAAAACCATCTTCTGCCTCTACCACAAAACCATCTACTACCTTTACCACAAAACCATCTTCTGCCCCTGTTCAATAATCTGTATCTTCAAAGAAATCAAAACCGAATTATTCTTTAACTAACCAAGCAAAATCTACTACCTCTAATGCAACTGCATCTTCACAGAAATCTGCAAAATCATCATCGTAACATGCTATTACTCAAAAACCCAAGTCTCAAAGCTCTTCTTCGGCGTCTAAGTTAAATCCTGACACAAGCCCTGAAATGTCAGTCCTTGTTGAAGTCGATCTACCTCATATACATACATCCAATGGATTTGGTGGATTTGAGGGAATGGACACAGAGGAGGCACTCGAAGGAGATACCTCTGATTCTGAGCAAGGTCCTTGGCATGATAAAAATGATGAGTGGAACACCAACATTGAGTCGTGGTCCACTTCTTTGACTGAGACAAAACAGTTTCACCCTGCCAAGTAATCTCTTCTTAAAATGAAGTATCCAAAATGTATTTTTGTCTTAATTTTCATATTATTTACTTGCACAATGGCTAACTCCAGTGGAACTGTCGTGGTCTGAGATCGATTTTCGAATAACTCTCACTTTTAATAAACTCGCACAAACCTGTAGCACTTTGTCTTCAAGAAACTTTCCTAAAACAAGATAATGGCATTTCATTGAAATACCACTCAATTTATAATAGAATCCACTCTGAGGGAGATAAAGCCCAATGTGGAGTTTCTATTGTTATTAACAACAACGTACCGCATAAACATATACAGTTGAATACACCTCTGCAGGCTGTTGCCGTGAGGATTTCTTTACACAACACAATTACAACTCTTTAAATGACCTCATATCCCAATTACCATTACCTTTTATTCTGGCTTGAGATTTTAATGCGCACAGTACCACTTGGGGATGTAATGATACCATCCGCAAGGGTCAAAATATAGAAAACTTTATCTCCAATAACTCTCTCTCATTTATGAATGATCCAACTATCAAAACATACTTACATCCAGCAACAGGCACTTACTCATCTATTCATCTCTCTTTGTGCAGTCCAGCATTACTTCCAGATTTCTCTTGGAAGGTTGTTGGTGATTCTAGTCGAAGCGACCATTTTCCGATCTTTATCACTGAAGATAAACCTTCAGTTCTTAAACGTGAATGAAAATGGAAGCTTTCCAAAGCTAACTGGAATAAATTGCAAATGCTTTGTGAGCAGTCTATCACTCATGACAAACTTTCAGACTGTGATGACTCTTCGCATCTCTTTAAATCTTTACTAATATACATAGCTAAACGGTCTATTCCTCAGACCTCGACAGACCCAAAACCTTGGTTTACGGATGAGTGCAAGAAAGCTATTCATGACAGAAAAGAAGCTCTTAGGAAATTTAACCTCAGACCGTCGCCAGATAATCTGAATAGCTTTCGAATTTTTCGTGCCAAAGCCAGACACACAATCAAAGCCAGTAAACCTACTTCTTGGAAAGAATATGTCTCAAGGCTTACAAGTCGCACTTCGACTAAAAAGACTTGGGATATGATTAAAAAAATAAATGGGAAAGGTTCTTCATCCGTTAACCACCTTTCTCTTGATAATGAGGCCATCAACACCCCTCTTGACATCGCAGATACTCTAGCAAACATATCTTCTTATGAGAATTATTCTGAAATATTTCAGAAGTTTAAAGCCAGAGAGGAGAAGAAAAAACTTAAGTCCAACATTCTTGAGCGGTATAACAAAATGTTTTCCTTAAAAGAACTCAGGTCTGCCCTGAGGAAAGCTCATGATACCTCTTCTGGCCAAGACAAAATCCATTATCAATTACTTAAGCATTTACCATTCACGTCTCTTTCTGTTTTATTGGACATTTTTAATGATGTATGGCAATCTGGTGAATTTCCTCCGTCTTGGCGAGAGGCTATTGTTATACCTATCCCAAAACCGGGCAAAGACACCTCTAATCCTAGCAACTACCGTCCCATTGCTTTAACTAGCTGTATCTGCAAAATATTAGAAAGAATGGTTAATGACCGACTTGTATTGTTCCTAGAATCAAACAATCTTATTAGTCGCCGGGCAGAAGCCCGCGACTTCTATTTTTAATAGGTTTTCGGAAATCACATGGGAGGGGGGATTATTATTAGAAAGAAACACATTTAGATGTCTTGAACATATTACAATTGTGTTTGTTTAAAAACACTAAGTAATGACACATCTAAAATGAAATAAATATTCCGATGTTTTAGGTATTTTCAGTTTCTTTATTTTGACTCGCATTTATGTTTTGTTGTTTTATTTACGAAGACAAAACAGTCCCTATTAGCTAGACTGGTATACTTTATTTTTACACTATATACTACATGTACTCAAAAGGCGATAACTACAAACCTTTACGTCGCAGTCTAATTTGTTTACATACGCGCACCTGCTTGAAGCGTGACTCGCGAATACCAACTGCGTAGATCAATCTCCTTTGCAGAGAGCCGTCTCTTTACACTCACTTACAAATAGTAAATCGTAGGTGATTTAAAATGTTTATTTGGTTCGAAACAAATGAAGAAAAGAACAAACCGAGATAAAAACTAGTTTTAATAGAAAAATTACTTTGAACGAACACTCTCTGCCTATAAAGAGAGTTTCAAGAACGACACCTCTGCGAATAAGAAAGAATCGGGTCTTTCGTACAAAATTATTTCGTCCTTGACAATTTTAAATGTGTCATTTAATTCCCTAAAGGCATATTGCTTCCGATCTGCATATTGTTATGGATCATTGACACAAGGGCGCTCATCATAATATATATTTTAAAACATGAGTAGATTTGTTATTTTCATTATAAAAAAGGAAGGAAAGAATTAAAATAAATTAACATGTTGTAGGGCTCAGTTTATGTTCGAAATTAAGTTTAAATTATACAACAATTTCAATGAGATTTAACTGTTTAGTTGATATTATATTTCGAATGTGGTCTAATTTATAAATATTGGACTACATTTCAACATTTGTTAAAGTATGATATAATTAGGATGCCAAGCTAATATCATTTTGAGAAAAAGAGAAAACTCAGCGATTTAACCCTTAACTCATTGTTTTTAAAGTATATTGCTGCAAAGGTGTCCATTGTTGACTTTAATAGAGGAAAGGGAAAATGATGTGCTATTGCATGCAAATCCTAAATTGTCTGTTTTGTGGTTTTATTGAAAAATAATAAAATTCAAATATTCTGACAAACATCTTGAAAAGTATATGTGGAATTCACAAATCTTATAATTATTCCTTAATGAAAGCACTGTATACATACTAAGACTAATGATTGGCAAGATTTCTCATTTCCATTACTGTTTATGATCAATAATTAGTTGGTTGTGTGTCTAGTCAACCTACTTTGGAATGGACATTGATCATAAACAATGAAAGGCTTCAATTATCATTCACTTCGTTGACAAAACAATGCAAGTTATGATACATTTTCACTTGACCCCACCCCTGATGTTCCAATATGCCCCTCAGTTGATAACTGTTTATTCAACTACTATAATGTTAGTGTTATGCATAACTGCACTATGGATATCCGGCGACATTGATGCATTGCATCAACTTTCTCTTGTTGTCAATGTTCAAAGCGGTTTTCGTCGGCAACGAAGTACACTTGATCATCTTGTTCGTCTACCTCTATTTATTGCTACATTTTTGGATGAACGCCTCTTTCGTGTTCGTGTTGGTAACAACCTATCAGGTGCTCATGAGCAGGAAATGGGTGTTCCTCAGGATTGCATTTTATTGCTCACATTATTTAGTGTGAAAATCAATTATATTGTTGAAGCTATCAACCCAGGCGTTGAATGCTCCCTTTATGTGGATGATTTTGATGTTTTATTTTCGTTAAAAAAATATGGACATTATAGAACGTCAACTTCAACAATGCTTGAATAAACTTCAAACATGGTCCGACGAAAATGGTTTTAAATTTTCCAAGACCAAAACCAAATGCATGCACTTCTGTAATAAACGTGGTTTACACCTAGACCCAAATCTTCATATGGATTAATGTCGCATTGAAGTTGTACCAGAGTTTAAGTTTCTTGATGTAATCTTTGACCAAAAACTTTAATTCCTTCCACATATTAAAGCTTTAAAGAAAAAATGTTATAAAGCATTAATTCTTCTCAAGGTTGTAGCCCATTCTGACTGGTGAGCTGATAGGAAAGTACTATTACGTTTGTATCGCTCTCTTATTCGTTCTAAACTTGAGTATGGCTCTATTGTTTATGGTCCTGCTCGTAAATCTTACATTTAGTTGCTTGATCCCATACATAATCAATGTCTTCGCCTTGCCCTTGGAGCTTTTAGAACCTCCCCAGGTAACAGTCTGTATGCTGAAGCTAATGAACATTCTCTCTCTTCTAGAAGACAGAAACTTGCCCTTCATTATGTACTGAAATTAAAATCCAACACTTCTAACCCTACTTACGAAACTGTCTTTCAGCCTCAATTCAAGCCCCTTTTTCTTAAAAAAAACCAAATTCAATTTCTCTCCATGGTATCCACATGGAGCCATTTCTTGAAGATTTTCATGTGGATATGGAGTCTTTTGAAAAATATCAAGTCCAGATATAGCTCCTTGGACACTTAAAACTGCGGAATTTCGTTTTGATCTCGCTGCTCATAAAAAGTCTGAAACTGACAAACATGTATTTCAAGCCAAATATCATGAAATGAAAGATTTTTACTTTGCCTTTGAGCCAATTTAAAACAGACGGCTCTAAATGCGATGACTCTGTAGCATCTGCCGCCGTATGTGGTGATACCATTCTGAAATCTCGCATTCATGATAAATCTTCTATTTTCTCTGCAGAGTTGAAGGCTCTTGATCTTGCACTTGACATAGCTGAAGAATCACATCTGACCCGCTTTATTATTTTCTCTGAATCACTTTCTTCTTTACAGGCCCTTTACTATGATAAGTTTGAAGATCCTCTTGTTTGCGGATTACTTCAAAGAATTTCATCCCTTGAAGTTTAATAAATTTGTTTTCTGTTGGTTGCCTAGTCATTTATGTATTACGGGTAACGAGAAAGCGGATGAAAATGCAAAGTCCGCATTATCTTTACCAATTTCAGATTTTAAGGTTCCACATTCTGATTTTAAACCTACCATTTTTAAATATATCCAATCTTCTTGGCAAACCAAATGGGATGCTGATGTTTTAAACAAGCTTCATTCTGTCAAACCAATCCTTGGCGAGTGGAACCCCGTTTACAGGTCAATTCGCCGAGAAGAGGTTATTATAGCTCGTTGCCGAATTGGGCACTCTAGACTTACACATTCTTGGCTCTTTAAAAGGGTGATGCTGAATGTATACCTTACTCTGTAAGCCATACCATTCAGCACATTTTAATTGATGCGCTGACTTTGCACCAATTCGTGCTAATTATTACAATGTTGATAGTCTTAAAACACTATTCGACATTGTCCCAATACATGCAATACATGATCATTTCTTTCTCAAAGGAGATTGCACTTTACTATAAGCTGTGATACTCTTTAGCTGTCTACATATATATATATACTCTTATTTATATAACATACATTTCATTCCCATTAAATAGATTTTAGTCATAAAACATTATTTATTTCTACTTTCATCATTTCCCATTATATAGTTCTATCAAACATATTCATTTTTAAATAATACTTCATGTACTACTTACTTTTAATGCGCGCTAAATGACCTTATCTGTCGATGCGCCATAAAACACTATACATTCATGCATGATTTATCAAAATACTACGAATCACTATTTGTTTATTCATCCGCGAATATCTTAGAACGTGTATCCGGTAAACACAAACGTCACGATAGATGGACGATGTAAAGGGACCATTATCGGTCATACACAATTTATTTGTTGTAAACAGTTTATTAAGTATTACATGTTGGGGCTACTGTCTGCCCGCGAAAACCCGACTTTCTTTTCGTGTTTTGGCATTTGATAAAAAATAATCTGACATTCGCAGTCATTTCATAATGTTTCAAAGGCTATATATATTTCAGATGCGCTCTACTACAGAACACAGACACAGAACAACATGATGCCAACGGTAAGCAATCCGCTTGACGGCGTTTTAGTTTAAACTTATTTATTTTTCATCGATTAAGAAACAAGCTTTAAGCTTATATTAATCACGCTCGATGTCTGCTACAGTTTTTGACCATTGGTGGAAGACAAATGACGCATTGATTTTTGTCAAACATCGGAATGAACGATGGCCGAGCTGCGGTTCGAACTCTTAACCACTGGATTGTACAGACCAATCGGTCTGATATAGCATGAACTGTTTAGCTTATATGGGCCCATTTGGGTAGTTTACACTATATCACGTACAAGCACCAGACAGGTGCATATAAATTCAAGAGACTTATTATATACAAGGGAGTCCGTTTGCGATACGCTAGCTCTTTCTGAAAATACCCCTTGGTTCTTCAACGTTTTGTAAGTGTGGATCACCGATACACGCGAAGCACTTTTTGGACGGTACCACTGGAATACCCCGACTATTGTAGTGTGGCATTTTGAAAAGCATACATCAATTAGCTCGCCGATTACTAACCTAGGTGGCTCGAACATGGGAAAACTCGAACACCGTAGACGACTCGACCTCGACTCTTTGTCCCAACCGAAACCTTTATCATTCAAGTTGTTCTAACCACGGAAAGCTCGAACTTTTGAACTAATTTTGGCGTCATTAGTGTACAAATAACACATTGATAGGTCGAACGAGTAAATTGTCACCGTTTAGTCGACTACTTCTTCAAACCTTCAATCAATCAATTCATGTCGACAGCTGTTGAGTTTGTATATGTCACGCGTTTGCGATATTTGAATGGGAGAACAATGATCGTAAACCGTCAGTAATCTTTATTCTATCATGTTTAACTATTTCAGCACCAAAGGCAATATTGAGGTTTTTGCAAACAATACAGATTCAGCTTAGACAGCTCGTAACGAGCTGTCTCACCTGAAATTAGCATTGTTTGCCTTTTTAGACTTTTTTGCAATCCTAGCTTAGATTGGTCTCTCGTAAACAATGAAAAGTTTCAATTCTATTCTTACTACAAGCTGTGATACGTTTTATCTGTCAATATATATACACTCTTATGTATATAACATACTATATTTCATTCCCATTACATAGATTTTAGTCATAAAACAGTATACATTCCTTCAGTGTTCATCTTTGGTACAAGAAATTCGTATACCGTCTCCTGTTGTCGGAGGTCTATTTGTGGATAGGGACGGTATTTCTTGTATGACCATTTCATATACATATATTCACCCCTATTTATATTAAATCATACTTGTTCCCCCCATTACTTAGAACTTCTACTTCCATCATTTCCCATTATATAGTTCTATCAAACATATTCAAGTTTTAATAATACTACATGTACTCTCTCATTTAACTTTTAATGCGCGCTAAATGACCTATGCTGTCGATGCGCCATAACATACAATATACATTCATTCATTTAATAACATTTCAATGAACGACGCTCAGTTCATTTAAACAAGAAATGCAATTTATGACCAATGCTTACTTTACAAAGCCCTGATGTTCTAAGAAGCATCGCGTAGCTGAGCCCCTGTAGCTCAGTCGGTAGCGACGCGGGCTGTCAATCCAGGGTTGTGAGTTCGAATCCCGGCTCGGCCAACTTTCTTTCCGTGACAAAAGTCAATGCGACATGCGTCATTCGTCTTCCACCAATGGGCTAAGTCTATGTGGAAAAGCAGCCAGTTGCTTGAGAAGATTGTTGTGTGGAGTACTGGTTTGAGAAAACCAGGAAATGCATGAGTAGGTGATCTGGCCGCCGTGATATAACTGAGAAAATGTTAAAAACGGCGTTAAATCCCAATCAATCAATCAACTAAGAAGCATTGCAGTTGATTACTGTTTCTTCAACTACAATGATAGAAGCATGTTAATTCAAAATAGTGCAGAAAACATTGCAGGAAAATCAGCAATCTCTCCTTTTCATACATTGTTTTTCAAACCTTTTTCGATATTCTAGATACTAAAATGTCTTACTACAAGTACCATTTAACCTATCCCAATTGCAGACACATATTGGCTAATCTTCAATAGACCGGAATGATTATTAACATATTTAGATCACTGAAAATGTAAACATATATACATATGGACTTTTTCACCTCTGCGGCATAGTCCCTGTGAAAACGTTGCGGACACATTCTACACAGTTACCAAGGGTCTTGTCGTTAACCCTTTCCCTCATACGACAATTCTGCAGCAGACGACTTTGAACGTATTTTGTCAAAACATAGAATATCTTCATAATTGAATGGATAACCTATGACAAAAAGTGGAAAACATTGTGACAAAAAGGAGATTTCTTCTTTTGTCACTATGTTTTCAAAACGCCGTCTGCTTTAACCCTTTCCCTCATACGACAATTCTGCAGCAGACGACTTTGAACGTATTTTGTCAAAACATAGAATATCTTCATAATTGAATGGATAACCTATGACAAAAAGTGGAAAACATTGCGGCAAAAGGAGAAATTGCACGTTTTGTGCAATTTCCTCTTTTGTCACTATGTTTTTAAAAAGCCGTCTGCTGCAGAGGCGTCAGAAAGCGTCTATATGAGGGAAAGGGTTAATGTATTTAACACTGAAAAACAAAATTGCAATTATATACACAATCATACAAGAAAGACAAGTCGGAGATAATCTCCATTCAATTTAAACAACTGTGAAGCTGCATCGGCGTATACATACAAGTAAACGTCACCATATTCAAGCCTTTTTTAACATAACATGAACTTTATTACTCAAACCGACATGAGTTTTATTGACAAAAGACACATATTAACAATTTCAACATGACATGTATGATTACCTATACTAAATAGAGAGGAGTAGAGTGTTGGTACATTTTGGAAAACCTTTGTTGTATCCTCCCATTCTAGTACTACACAATAAATCTTCATAGATAGCCTGCACTGATTCTGTTGACTGACGGACTCTCTTTCGTGTATTATTAATCCTCGAGACAACGTTTGTAACTGTAGGATTACTCTCATGGTTGTGATGCGTGGATATCTGTAAACAAATAAAACAATCATTTAGCAATTTTGCAACTTTGAAAATGTCCGTGGTATTTATTTGTATCTAGCAACTAGCGTTTTTACTGACTGATAAAGGGGGACCGATAACATTAAGTGTTATTATACCTCACCTTTGTCTACAACGGTAAAATCCCATTACCCGAAAAAGAGATATTTTGACTATCAGAAACATTTTAAACCTTTTTGACACGTGACCAAGCAAAAATTGACTGATGTCATATAAGGGCAAATAACTGCTTCAATATTTTAGCTAAATCATGACGTGATTGCCTCCCTTATACACATACAGCAGTGACGTCACTATTCAATCTGTACATAAAAAAAAAAAACGACAGGAACTGTCAGCAAGTAAACATGTCTCGAGTTGCAAGTATTTCTGAAGATAATTAGACACCTTTGATGGACAGAAAGACTGAACAAACTTTTTTATGTAATTTTGTTCGGTATAATAAAATAAATATCATATGGCAGCATGTGTGACATTGATATTGTCAACCCTCGAAACAGAATGTCACCCTCGGCTTACGCCTCGGGTGACATTCTGCTCTCGGGTTGACAATATCAATGTCACACATGCTGCCATATGATATTTATATAATATCATTCAATAGACCACGTGATCCACTCCACATAACGAGCTGCCGGAAATACTTTTGACCCGGGGTCATGTTTACGATACTGAAATATAAATAAGCCGTTCCTCTGAAAACCAACTGTTTTGACATCGAAAAGTATCGACTTAGATCACCCTAAGCATGCCGCGCAGGCTTAACCGGACTCACACGTTTCGACTCCTGTTGATTTTCTGTTTCAGTCGGAACTCTTTAGCTTCCGTATGACGTGTGTACACAATGTAATTCGGCGCGTATTTGTGCACGCGCGTGACGTCATTCTTTTTTATGTGACGTCATTTATGAATGGGCTTTTGTTATTGTGAATGCTATTTCTTAAAACTAGTGAGAATGAGTGTAGATTTACCTGAAAACATAATTTTACATGCAAGATAAAAGAATATTATGACTTATGTCTTTTGATATGGATGTTATCGGGCTCGGGTTAGGATTATTGATGAATCGGCTCGGTAAACCTCGCCGATTCATCAATAATCCTAACCCTTGTCCGATAACATCCATATCAAAAGACAATAGCATGATATTCTCTATATAATAGTCTTCAACAATTGTTTAGTCATATTTTCTCACGCCAGTACTCCAGACAACATACTTTCCAAGCAACTGGCTGCTTTTCCACACAGACAGTTAGCCTATTGGTGAAAGACGAATGACGCTTGTCATCGTGACTCTTGCCAAATGTCGGAGAGAATGTTGGCCGAGCTGGGGTTCGAACACACAACCCCTGGACCTATAGGAGTGAAGGCTAGATTATAAATCCATTGATTTATTTGTGAGCTTCTATATTTATTTATAATTAAGAGAGTTTTATGTAAAGCAAGCCAGTGAAAGGATCCTACCCAAGAACACATCTCATATGGTATGAGCAATCTCAGCTGTTTTCCAATGACTTACCCTTTCATGGCATTGCGACAAGAGGAAAGATTGCTCATAATGAATAGTGCCTCCTTTTATTACAATGTTATAACTCTATCAAACATTTATGGAAATTTGTATACATGTTTTCAAATGCGTTTGCTAAGTGGAAAAGGGTAAACTCTTCCGCTGCCAAAGGCAATTTAAGGCTTTTGCACACAATGCAGATCGAACATGTGATCACCCGAACCTGAGACAGACATACAACATGTTCGATCCCCTGCCGGGTCATACCAAGTGTTAACAAGAAGTGGAACAATGGCTTTCCTTCATTAAAACTCAGAATTGTTGGGTTAGCATAACTAGTTGATGTCGGAATACATGAACTTGGCGTGAAACGGTTGTAACTAAAAATATATTTTGAAAAAAAACAATGCAAATTTAGGTACCATTGCTCAGAACGAGCAATGGCACCTAAATTTCCATTGTTTACCAAGAACAATTATTTAACGCTTATAAAGACTTTATGGGGGGTGATTAACATTGGTAAAAAAATACTAACTTTAGTTACAACCGTTTCACGCCAAGCCCTCGATGTAGTACCGGAAACTTACTCAGGAAACGCCGTGATATGATTGGTCAATTGTTGAAAGCAGCATAAATTCCACAGACCTAAACACATCCTTGTTTCGTTTGTTTGTTTGTTTATATGGTGATTGACGCCGCTTTCGACAATGTTTCAGTTATATCACGGCGTTCATTTTGTAATTTACCAGTACTACTAGTCCATTGATCCTTACACCAGCGAGACACTCGAAATGATAACCCCTTAACTCCTTATTTCGTAAGTGAGGATATATTCTTTTGCTATTATCTCTAACAAAGGGCTATATTTTTTTCTTGTAGTTACAACACAGAAAAGGTATCAAACTAGACAACTGGAACAGCTCTAGACTAACTTCCAATGCTTCATTCCAGTCAACAGATGGGTTCGATAGGGCAGTGCGAGTTCAACAAATGTGTAACAAGTATAAAGAAACAACATGTATGTTTGGTAATCCCAAATCACCGTATTGTAATATCAGACACGGGCAAAGCAAGGTTCGGGTAGATTACAATAAAAACCGACGGGCGATGTACTGTCCTATGTGCAAAATGGCTTCAACTTTCTGGACTAGGGTCTTTCGAATGCTTACTATAAACGATAAAGGAAGTCCAATAAACGCTTTGCTTACACCGTATAACGTGCCTATAGCCGATGCCCCAGCCAGTCGTGTTCACTTCGACGTAGCCAAACAGGTCGTTTTACCTAGAGAAACGGTCGACTTTAAATTTATGTTCGTTAGAGACCCATATTTGATGTTGTTTTCCACGTATGTCGATAAGATCATTGGGCCGAACCACAATTACTGGGAGGAGTTCGGGCAAGAAGCAACAAAGAGGTTACGAGGGGAAAGAAGTCAAGTTTGTGGATCCGATGTGACCTTTAACGAATTCCTAGACCATGTAATACATCGCTATAGATCTGGAAAAGATCTTGATTGTCATTTTGCAAAATATTCTATCTGTAAGCCCTGTGTAGTAAATTATGATTTCATTGGTAAAATGGAACATTTCAAAGACGATACGATCGCTATATTAAACGTATTCAATCAGTCAAAAACTATTAACGTATTCAAGGAAAAATTTGGCGATCTTCATGCACATGACGCTATCGAGGACTCAGTCTCGGGTCCTTTTGAATGGAAATCACACATTATTAAGTGTATACCCTGGCACGAAGCATTAAGACGAATTTGGAGAAAGTTACAAATTAGGGGCGTCATAGGGACGAACACATTCCCTTTGTCACCGAAAGATTCTGATAATGTATATAAAGAAGAGTTTATATCATTATTAAAGTCTTCGAGAAAGGATAGCAATTCGCACGATAGATCCGCCATGAAAAAACAAGCTTACACGGAAGCGTATAAAGATGTCCCGAATGATCTTATCGGTGGAATTAGAATGGTGTACAAAGAAGAGTTTGACTTGTTTGACTACAATAACAGCCCGTTAATTGATAATAATTAAATAAAGTGTACAAAGGCAGCCTTATGGATTTGTCAACTTCGTGAGAGTAAAAAATAGTATAGTATCAAGTACCGATTATTTCCTTTGAATAGTTTTAAAAAACACTCGAGTGATCAGAACATCGTGGAATAGTATTGTCATTTGGGATTTATTAATCGTGTGATGTATTTCCCACATACGAAAACAATATAATAGGCGACATGAAAACTCCCTGTAAATGAAAGTATAGATATTGAACAGAGTTGACAACTTTACTAATTATGAGCAATTTTTCCTTTTGCCTCAAAAGTTTTTTTTTCTTTTTCAAAAGCTGCTATCCTGCAGATGCATAAAAATGCGCCTACATGGGCTAGTTTGTGTTTGCAGGGTACCCACCAAGACTCCAACAATGTCCTTACCATCACCTCAGTGTATTACATGAACATAGACTCTTCCTGTGATTTAATCTTACCATTATGAAATGTTTTCACTGAAACAGTCGATGCAATTGTATTAATAGCATCTCGAGGGCTTGGCTTGAAACGGTTGTAACTAAAAACCAATTTTGAAAACCCTGCTTTAGGGGCAATTTTGACCCCATTTGTAAACAATGCAAATTTAGGTGCCATTGCTCAGAACGAGCAATGGCACTTAAATGTCCATTGTTTACCAAGACAAATTATTCAACGCTTATAAAGACTTTATGGCGAGGTGATTAACCTTGGTGAAAAAATACCAATGTTAGTTACAAACCTTTCACGCCAAGCCCTCTATCTGTTCGAATCCCAAATGAAGACACATTCTGACACAACTGCCACAGACGTCTTTTGAAAAAATGTAACAAAATGAGTAAATGCTCATAATGATAAATAATCTTTATTTGCAACTACATGTATGTTTCAATTATCAGGGGCGTAGCTTGGCAATAAGCAATGTGTAGGCCGTCTCGTGAACAAATCAACATTGTGGACTCGTAAAGTATCGACCCAGATCAGCCTAAGCATGCCACACAGGCGTACCCGGATATACACTTCGCCTCCTGTGTTTTCTGTTTCAGGAATCACTTCTCTATCTATCCCCCCTTAGACGGAATGTGTCGGCCGGATCATATCTACGCATATGTGTATCGCCGCAGTTGCATTTTGGGGCATTTTTAGAAAAAAATGTGTAGGCACGTGCCTACAGTTCCTAAAGGGAACTACGTCCCTGATTATGTTATATTGCATTTCTATGTATAGATAGTTAATAGTTTTGCCTAGTAATCTTCAAAGTTGTCTGCTGCGAATTTAGTGTTTACTATATAAGAGTTAGATAGGATTATTTACCAACCTAAGCATTATTGACGGCGCATTCCACGCAACAATATGCGGCATTTGTCATTTAAAAGTCAAAAGTGTCGACAATGACATCAGTATAAGAGTTAGATAGGATTATTTACCAACCTAAGCATTATTGACGGCGCATTCCACGCAATAATATGCGGCATTTGTCATTTAAAAGTCAAAAGTGTCGACAATGACATCAGTTCTATAACAAATCATACTCCGTTTCCAGGAGACGTATTGAGATGATGTTATCCATTCCAACCTGAACGGACGTCTACACCGATGATATCCATCTTTAATGGGATTTGGATCGCTATAAATGCGGTTCAATGGTGAAGTAGCAGACTGTCTGATTCAGGTGTGGTAGGTCGCTGAGCCCAGTCCAATTCATACCAAAGACTTTACAAACATTGACCAGTAGTAATGGCTTTCCCTCCTTGGCGCTTAGGAATTTCTGACAAGTAATACGACTGACTCGTTAGTGGCAGGATAAATGAACCAGTATGTCGGAATAACCTGTTAACTCTTTCCCTCATATAGACGCTTTCTGACGCCTCTGCAGCAGACGGCTTTTTGAAAAACATAGTGACAAAAGAAGAAATTGCACAAAACGTGCAATTTCTCCTTTTGCCACAATGTTTTCCACTTTTTGTCATAGGTTATCCATTCAATTATGGAGATTTTCTATGTTTTGACAAAATACGTTCAAAGTCGTCTGCTGCAGAATTGTCGTATGAGGGAAAGGGTTAAGTACAGGCAAGTACACCCTTTTATATATATAGTTTCTTTTCAATGTAATACCTAGCGTACTTTGATACTGTAATGACTTACATTGATTGACCACACATTGTTGATTATTATGAAAGTTTTATTTTTGTTTTATGTATATTAAAAGATTAATTTAATATATAAAGTTGTATATATAAAAGTGTGTCTCGTTCAATCTTTATCTTAAAAATAAGTTTCTGTCAAAAGCCCTTATAGAATGGTTTATAGGAATAGCATAGATAGTGCATATTTCCCAATTATAAAACAGGAGCCGCGACTCTATCGTTTAACACGAAATATTGCGAATTCTCCAACTATGCATTAAACATCTGTTGGACGTGTACAGGCCACACTGCCAGAGAAGTATCAACTGAAACGTCCTACATAGGTTGAGCAGCTCGAATCTACATAAGTGGTTCGGCATCGGTTCAGCACTAGGCCATATCACACAGAGTGTTCAGAGTTAGAGGTTGTTCGGAAAGAGGCGGTTCCAAACAGACGCTTTGTTGCAAATCAAGATCCCATACGCTGAACAGTTAGGTTCAACACCGTTACAGACCGTTGAAACCACATACTAAAGGCAGTTTGAGACGAGACCATAGAGCTGATACTTTGTCACAGATCAACAGAGGCCAGGTAGCCCTAGGAACATTCTATATATCGTCCAAATTGTACACAGTCTCGGTTAAGACATAGCCACCTGCGAAACAACCCTATAAATGTCAACTTATCGTTTAATGTAGTAATACTGGTAACGTACCCAGAAAACGCCGTGATATAGTGAAAAAGGTGCAGGTACACTATTTACTATATAAGTTGAACGCGCGATATGTCGAAGTCGTAATGGCTACAGATATTTACCTCGAGAGATCGATGTGTTCGTGAGATCGATGATTTCGAGAGATCGATGTGTTCGAGAGATCGATGTGTTCGAGAGATCGATGTGTTCGTGTTATCGATGTGTTCGAGAGATCGATGTGTTCAAGATCGATGTGTTCGTGAGATCAATGTGTTCGAGATCGATGTGTTCGAGATATCGATGTGTTCGCTGAATTTACACTAAATTCATTTATGTAATGTAAGCAACGACATTTACTTTTACTTAAACGTTAAATATAATAAGCACGTCAATTATAAATTCATATCAAGAAAATATCGCAGCAGCAGTTTTGGTTGCTCGTATGACGTATAAAAAGAACTGCTGCTTTGAAACTTTACATTAAATGCTCATGAGCACATGCATTGCATTTTGTCCCATGAAATCGCCCGATACAACCACGCTCTGTTCCATACAATCGGAATATTCGACAATTACCGCTATTCTGTCTGGTTTACTTATTTGGGTTATTTTAACTGTTTTATACCAAACAGTAAGCGATAATTTGATAGGACGATGCAAATATCAACATGAGCCGACCTGTAGCGGATAGTTATTAGAGCATTATACGAGCGAGCGAAGTTTTGTTCTGATTTTAATGCGATTAACACAAAATCTTGTCATGGCGTAAACCATGTTTTGATTGGCACGGGAGGTCAGTGTGTCTGAATATATATTCAGAACTAGTTGGTAGACTGGAGTAACCTGTCCTTACAATTTCATCACGCCAATACTGGTCACGCACTTTGGTAATGGTGTAGCAAATAAAAGGCTATAGATACCCTTTTCTGGACCAACCGGTTAATATCAAAATCTGAATGTACATGTAGTTAGATTCGTTATTTATGTATTGATTCCAAACATCAAGTTGTAATGGTCCACTGTAGAGTTGACGAAAATCAGTTGCATGATTATTTACAAATTTATTACATATGCAATAGCGATGTATAAGGGGGAGATGATCAATCTATTCGCCATCGTTGATTCATGCCAGACGTACTGATTGAGCGGGTGCCTCAGCAGCAGTGCATATATTGGTTGTGAAAAAACTGTCACTGGTGCAATGGGCTTACGCGCGCATGCGCCGTGTTAACCGTCATGCCAGACGTACTGCTTTACTATAGTACCAAGGGTACCAGACTACGGAACTAGTGGCATACAGCTAATTCCCTAATGCCCGATATATAGTAAATTTATGTCGAATTTTGAATGAACAACTTCCTCCGTTGTCGTCTCTCAATAGCCGAGCTACTTCACAACATGACAATTGAGTAGTCCCGCGATATCACCAACAGTATGGCCTCTGCGTAATGTATCGACCCAGATTAGCTTGCGCAGTTCGCGCAGACTGATACGGACCCACACATTCCGTCTCAGGGGGGATTGAGGTATAGACTAATGATTCCTGAAACAGAATATCCACAGGAGGCGAAAGGTTTTATCCGGGTAAGCCTGTGCGGCATGCTTAGGCTGATCCTGGTCGATACTTTACGCAGAGACCACAATGTTGGTTTTCTCGTGGGACGGCTCACATGACTTTGCGACCAGCGCAATCTGATACAGATCTGCCTTGTTTGCCATATACATGAATCTTAAGTATTCAAAGGCACGTGCCATCATCATTTTCGGTTTTCTTTTTTAAATATGCTGAAATAAGCAACATGTTTGCGTTTCATCACATATCTTTCGCGTTTTACTAGTTAACATTTAAATGCTAGTTTGACAGAGCATCTTTGCACAGCAATAAGAACACGAACTTTTATTAAGTAGAAGAAGAAGTATTTCGGATTGTTTAACGGTTAAAGGGAGACAACTCTTAAGAGTTTGTTAAATGAGAAGTCGGCCTTCTATAATGATCTGTATATTTTCAAAGAATTCCCTGAGTTGGATCACGAGTTCAAAATCCATGATATCGCAGAGTAGACTCATACTTATCGAACAGTATTACATCTATCGATTATAGGTTGCGTAAAGCTTGGTACCGAAGAGCTTCGAACCTTGATAACAATGCAATCGGAACTCCTAGAGTAGTTCCGTCATCCTTCGTTGGTGAAGCATTTATTACCGAGGTATTCCGAATGGATAACAATGCTGCCGCACAAGACTTACGGATACATAGACAACTTCACGCACGAACATTTGAGGAACGGTGCATTTGCCCTCGATCGGATTCGTCGGTTTTGTTACAAACTGTTGAACTTTTTTGTCGTTTGAGTGATTTCAATCTATCTGCGCCGACACAGGCTGATGATATCGTTCTGCTATTCTTATCCATACATGGCTTAGATGAACTGCTCTCAGTATAATACAAGACAAATGTTTGACACAAAGTATCAAAGAAGCCGCAATGTTTCGTTGCACATGAAGAAATATAAAAAAAGTTCATTTAAATCCAGAAACATTAGAAAAATTAAATGTTACACACAATTACAGCATGGTGATGGGTAAATCTGAAGTTAGTAACATGAATATCGATATTTGAAGATTTAAGTATTAGGTAGACTAGGAAATTTAACCTGGCAGGGTCTGTGTTTTAAGCGAATGAGACGATGATTTAGAGGTAAATTGATCATGAAAAGTGACATATAAGACTAATTCTAAAGATAATGGACAAGAGGTTATGATTTATTTCAATTTGTACCAAAAACTCAAAGAGCAAAATTGAACACACATCCTGTTATGTTAATATATTGTCAAATAATGCTGACACACAGGAAATCTGTTTTGGTTTGTATCGATAGGTCATGATATAGGAGAAGGGTTTTACCCTTACTCACACAAAATAAATCTGCAGCAGACGACTTTGAAATGATCAAGTACAACATATAGAAAATCTCTATAAATTATAGTATGATTATTGAAAAGAGTTGAAATTATTGTGGCAAATGGAGAAATTGCTCATTTTAAGCAATTTCTCCTTTTGCCACAAAGATTTTAAAAGTCGTCTGCTGCAAAGGCTCAGAAAGGGTATATATATATATATAGCGGCTTACAATAAATATACTAATAAGTAGAGCTACCCGTAACCAAATGAAGTATATGTGCTAGACCGGAAGAAGCAGAGCCATGGTCCTATATTGCCTGTGATGAATTGAAGTACGGTGATTCTAGATACTGATTCATACCAACATCAACGTCCGGAGAGTATCCATTTAATGACGAACGGGTAAAGCAAACCACCAGATGCACGGTATATATGTCCACTACTGGTATAATATACGGAAGCGTAGGTCCAAATCCGACCACGATAATGAATATTTATTGAATAAGTGTACTACCTCGCACTCTATTTGGCTGTGGAATCACATGCCTTATGCGAATCAAACAAATTGTACGAGCTCAAGGCCTTCTTTTGACGACCCTGTCGAACATGTTTAATAAGTTTAATTTAGACTTATTATTTTACATCGATTGCGAAACAAGGCCTTAGCATTTATTATATACCTGTAAATATTCCGGCGCAATTACATGTAGATTGGCATGCTCAGTTCAGACACGACAAATTAAAATTCCGTATGGTACACGTGTAAAATACGGTCCTGTGACGTCAGACAGTGCGCGGACTACTTTCAGTGAAGTTACCGTTTTGAATCTGCGCTACATAGAAAATATGCAGACAACCCGTACTATTTGGTTAACTCATTTCTATTTTAAGTAACGAAATCCTCGCCTCAAATTAATTAAAAACCCGCAAATAAAGATTGTGTTAGTCATTTTCTCCCACAAAACTATAAAACTGACTTCCATGCATTATATGTGCTACTATTTTTGAATTATTTATTTAAATTACGCGTTGAAATTCGTGATCCATCGTCTATGTTACTGTCGGCTGCAATTTATGTGTTTATATGTCAGGCTGAGGGTAAAACTCGTACGAATATTGAAAATGTCGGATAGGTTCGATAGTGAAACGGATTTGAACTTCCTGAAATGAGGTCAAATGGGCTAGAGGTTTCAGATGCCCTTTTTTACGTCGATTTTGAAAAAAATGATGTTATTAGGCTAGTCCTACGTATTATAATTCATTTTATAGGGCGTGGCCTAAGTAGTATAGTAAATATTCATCCGCCATTCATACAGTTCATCTCACGTTCAAAAAATTGTAATCTCAATAAAAAAATAATTGAATCTAAATATGCTTTCTGGAGCCATTATTGGTACTCGTGGAAAAAAACCCAAATGCAGTACCCACTCATAACGGGATTCGAAACCGGGACCTTTTGTACGAGTGGCCGACGCTCTATCACTGTCTTTTGACATGGTTTTAAGCCTTGTTTGCAAACATCTGCCTGATTATACTTTTGACACCACTGGTATGTTATACGGTATATATTTGATAACAGATAAGTTGACATTTGAATGTTTCTTAATTGAATACCTATGTTCAAAATATTCTGGCTTATTGACGCCGCGTGGAAGCGCGGCATCAGTATGGGATAGTTTTTAATTTTGTACCACGGGGTGACGTAATCGAAAAGGGAGAAACCGATGTTATTATTGTTAAACAAACCTCTGTTGTTTGTTTAAAAAAAACACCTTTATGAATCAATAAATTGTATAAAATGATTTAAGACACAAAAAGATACAAAAAAGGCATGTCTTCTACCGTTATTACAAAAACTTTAGACACATCTTATGCGTATTTAATAACTTTCCCCTAACTTCCTAGGATACGCTTTTTTTATAGTTTGGTTTACGATCCGATTTATCAAAGGTCAAAAAAAAGTTTCTGGCGATGGTTTTGCCTATTTACAATATTGAGATTTTTAAATAAATGGGTAATCTTTAAAAAATCAATGATGATTCATTTTAATTACTACATATTACAGTATAATTCTAGAAACTGTAAAAACAACGTTAACCCAACTATGCAATAGGCATGGCCGTAACGTGACCCGTTCTATTTGTAAATGCAGCATGTGATCGCTTGGCGATTTTGGTCATTCTTATTAAATAGACGACAAGGTGTCATCGGTTCCCATAGAGTAATTAAGTTGTCTGTGCTTCTTTCCGTTATTAATACTTCGCTGTTTTCACGATTTCATCCGATTTCTAAAATTCGTTGGATTCGTACCCGGTTTTTCATGTTTCGTTCGAGATGAACGATTCGTGCCAACTGGTTTTCGCTCTTTGCTCTTGGGGAACTGACTTGACCATTTTCTTTTGTTTATTTTTCAGTTTTCTACTGGCATCAAAACGATTTAAGTGACATTACAAAAAAAAAAAAAAACCAGACTTAATAATTCTTGCTATATGTTGACTATACATGTGAACTTTCATAATGCTCAATCTTGATCATAAATATCTTCTTCTTTTTTTTTAATTACTTCGTATTTTTTGGTTATACACTCCGTGTTTGCTATCATACTTCTGCTAAACTGGAAGGAGAATAAACTTCCCACTCTCCTTCCAAAGCTTGTGTCACACTTAACTTATAACTAGAGGCAGTACACCTTAATATATGTTAATATTAAAGCACGTATGTTTGTTTTTTATCTAATGGATCTAGTTAGAGGATTTAAAACAGTTTATTGGTAAAAAAAAACACTTGAGAAACTTCAGCTTGTATGACACATTATAGTTGCAGTGAATGTTAAGCAATATAGGTACATCTTGGCCTTCTTGTTTAAAATAAAGGCACATTTGGCCTTCTTGTTCTTAATATTTACATCCTGTCTGCTTGCACGGGTTATTTAAATGTACTGAACTGCACCTGCGTCCTTTAAGTCATGCTTCAAAATCATGCGCGGCGTCTTTGGTGCTTTGCATAAGAATTCTTCTTGTTACTTTTGATTTACTTGTCATTTATTTCGTTGCGTACAGACCGTTTTGGAAGCATGAATATATTTATGACACGTTCTCAACACAATATACTAGAGACAATTGAAGCAACTGTGAATTTGGACTATGGAAAAGGAAATATTTCTCTTCGTTTGATGTCAATTTAAAACCGTCATAATTCGTTTGTATCAGGGAACAATGGAAACACAGCATGTGCAATGTTCATACATCCTTTCCCCCATACAGACGCATTTTGACGCATCATTTACTTTTCATTTAGGTCGTTGCATACAGACAGTAAGAGGAAGCATGAATATAGTTCTGACACGTACTCAAAACAATATACTAAAGACAATTGAAGCAACTGTAAATTTGGACTTAAACTATGGGAAAGGATACACTTCTCTTCATTTGATGTCAATTTAAAACACCCACAATGGAACCATGGAAACACAGCATGTCCATACATCCTTTCCTCCATACAGACGCATTTTGACGCATCTACAGAAGACATTTGTCACAATGTTTCCAATTTTATGCAATAAATGTTCGTTCATTTTTTTAGAGGTTTTCTATATTTTTGCCTAGATATGTTCAAAGTCGGCTGCTGCAGATTTATTGTATGTGGGAAAAATCATAATTAAACACGCATTGTTACTGGAATAGTTGGTCCTATGTTTGAACAGTTTGATTGAAACACGAATTGCACTTTAGCAGTTTTTGCAATTAAATTGGAATCCGCCGTGGTCGAGTGGTTAGCGTCGGGGATTTGAAACCGGGCGTCCCGAGTTCGATCCCCTGTTGCGGCATGACGGTCACGGTGGAGTACCCTTCGGCAAGGCACATTTTCTAGCCTTGTACTGGTTTGTTTACCCAGGGATCATGAATAAGTGAAATGTCGCCGTGATATAACTGAAATAATGTTGAAAACGGTGTAAAACCCCAATATAACAAAAGCAATTAAATAGAACATGTAATTATGTGATATATAATTTTAGGTTTCAGCCCGTTTACAATAACATTAATTCTACTGCATAGAAATAAAAAAAATCGTCAAAGGGAAAGACAATGAAACCAAAATGCACCACAATATCTGAAATGCAAACCAATTTCTTTAAAGTTAACTCTTTCCCTCATACGACAGACGACTTTGAACATATTTTTTCAAAAAATAGAAAATCTCTATAATTGAATTGATAACCCATGACTCAATGTGGAAAACATTGTTGAAAATGGAAAAATTGTTCGTCTTGAGCAATTTCTTCTTTTGTCAAAAAGCCGTTTGCTGCAGATGCTTCAGAAAGCGTCTATATGAGGGAAAGGTTTAAAATGTCACGAGCACGAGCTTATGAGTCACTTTTATTATTGGTATAAAACTAGGGAAATACAAAAGATACCCCCGCCCCCCCCCCCCCCCCCCCCCCAAAAAAAACAACCAATATAAAACCCCAGGGTGGTATGTATTATGCAAGAAAGAACACAAGATCGTCTGCGTGCAGAGTTTAAAGTGGGTTTTCACACACACTCTACTTTCACTTTCAGACAAGATCAAAAACAGGTTTTTTTATGGACTATTTGGCAGAATATCAACCTGGCTGCGGATATATTTGGTGTAAATTGAACTTAAAACCCTTAAACCTTCATTTGCTGTTGGGTATGATTGCAAACAAGAAACATAATTGAGAAAAACTAACATTATGGTCGACCCGGATCAGCCTGCGAAGTGCGCGCAGGCTAATCCTGGCTGACACATTCCGTATCAGGGGGATAGAGGTATAGAGTAATAAATCCTGATACAGAAAATCCGCAGGAGGCGAAAAGTATCTGTCCGGGTTTAGCCTGCGCGGCATGTTTAGGATGATCCGGGCCGATACTTTGCGCAGAGTCCACAATGTTGTTTTTTCGTAATTCGGCTCATTTTACACAAGGGTCTGTTATGTCTGCCCTTAGCCCGAACAATACCCGATATCACAAAACACAATTTTAAACGTGATGCGATTAATCCTTTCCCGCATACAGCGATTCTGCAGCAGACGACTTTAAAAACATGCAGGGAAAAATAAGCAACATTTCAATAAATTGAAGTATAATTATTGTATATGGTTGAAACAATTGTGGCAAAAGGAGAGCTTGCTCCTCATCATGAGCAATTTCTTCTGTTACCACAATGTTTTCAAAGTATGTTCAAAATCGTCTGCTGCAGAATTGTCATATGAGGGAAAGGGTTAAGGGTTTTAGGTTTCTGCACAGCATATGCGTAAACGCGGGGTAAAATACCCATAACACTATTTGGATCGACAGGCGAACTATCATGTTTTCCAATAAACTGGTTGCGTTCTGTACCTGTATTTATTCATGGATAATAGTAGTTGCACCTGCATCCGGCGAATTATCATTGGACAATTCTAATTCCACCAATGCTACCGAAGTACTTTCGACCTACCCCCCGGGGGATGTAAGGCGTTGTATAGCCACGCTCGGGAAAGGCGTTCAGAGGTTTGAGGTTCTACCTGGCGGTGGTTGGGACAACCTACAGAACAAGGCCATGAGTATGGTGTCCTTCATGAACTACTCTCTGTGTAAAACCACGGACGATGGGAAATTTCTGATTCCGGACTGCGTCATGACCATTCCGATCAAGACTAGCCGTGTTGAAATATTCGCAGAGATGATCGCACACTGGACCAACTTCACAAGTGTCACTAGTCGAAGCATTAATGTGCACGCTGGACTCCAGTTTGCCGATTTCGGTATTAGTGGGTCCTTCTCGAGTGACTACAGACACGTGAAGGAGCAACAGTACTACAACCAATCAATAACGACCAGAATACAGGTACTTATATTAACTATATATCTTGGCCGCTTGATTTATCAAACCCTACATTTTAATCAAAGAACTAAAGGTACTGGTAACGAATTATTAGTATTGTTTAATGATTGCTGGCTTTCAAATTATGTTTAACAGAAACATTTATCAATTGACTGCTTTAATGTAAAAACACTCTAGCAGTTTTAGTGCTTTGTGCTTACTTGCTACCATGTACATGTATATGTAAACAGAAAAACTATGGATCAAAATTGATTCCTGAGCCTTGACATTTTAGAGGAAATATATTTGCCTCCAAAATAGTGATTCTCTATATGGTTGTTTAAAAGAGATTAAAATATTGTGCCAAAGGAGAAAAGGTTCAATGTGTTTTCAAACGTTGTCTGCTGATAATGCGTTAACGTGTGTTTGAACACGCGAAAAAGGTCAACCCTTTCCCTCATACGACAATTCTGCAGCAGACGACTTTGAACATATTTTGTCAAAAAATGGAAAATCTCTATAATTGAATGGAAAACCTATGACTAAAAGTGAAAAACATTGTGTCAAAAGGAGAAATTGTTCGTTTTGAGCAATTTCTTCTTTTGTCACAATGCTGACTACTTTATCCTATATGTACCATTGTTTTATAGCTTCTTTTTCATTTATGGTAAAATGTAGGGGCAATTGAGGATATACCAGAGACCTACTTCCTCATAAAAACTGTTCCAGCTGTCTACTCTGAAACAAACATTAACATTTATTAATTTAACCCTTTTCCTGAAGCTAACAACTTAAGATTTTTTTTCGACAGTCAACATTGGAAATCTTTTCCCACAATGTTTGTAACTCTACAAAACGCATAAGGCTAATCACACATGTTATAACATGTTTGTGTATGTTGTTTTTCTCACGGGTCATGTGGCCTATTGAATTTATATTTGAAATAAACTTCGTCTATAAACTTCTTCTACAACAAGAACTTTACCGTACATATACAATAAAAAAACCTCTCTGGAGTTGAGATTATTAACCCATTAACACCAAAATGTTATTCAATTATTGTAAAATGAAATACAAATCAACGAAGAATTGATGAATTCTTAAATGGAAAGGCCTGAATATTCTTGTAAGAATTTGATTTCAATAACCATTTAGTTGAGGATGACATGTTTACACCTTTACCGCAGACAAATTTTGAAAACTCTTTTAGAAAACAGCAATTTCTTGCTTTCCTACAATGTTTTCAAAATTGTATCAAAATTACTCTATTGACTTTTCAGTGCTAATATGTGTGTTTTTAAATGTTTTTAGAGCAGCTGACTCTCAAAATATTTTATTTGTATTAAGTTTAAAATTGAAGACAATTAAAGTCATGCAGCATGTTTCCACTCATATGATAAAAGTTCAAGATAGAAAAAATCTACAAAATTACTTTGACATCTGTAAAATTTAAGTTATTCATTAACCAACCTCCTTATGCAGATATCTTAAGACATCGCCAACATATATGTTTTGAAAACATAGCTTTGAAGGGGATAATAATTGGAAACAAGATGTGTTTGTGAAACACTGATGCCCCCGAATGGCAACATCTAGGTCAAAGGTCAAGGTCGCCAGGTCAAAAATGTTGGTACTGACAGAAAGGTCATGTCACAAGGAATACACATGTGAAATATGGTAGCCGTACCTGTTATGGTTCAAAAGTAGTGGTCAAGGTTAAAGGTTTTTTTCGAGAATGGCAACATCTAGGTCAAAGGTCAAGGTCGCAAGGTGAACATTTTGGTACTGACAGAAAGGTCATGTCACAAGGTATACACATGTGAAATATGGTAGCCGTACCTGTTATGGTTCAAAAGAAGTCGTCAAGGTTAAAGTTTTTATCGAGAATGGCAACATCTAGGTCAAAGGTCAAGGTCGCAAGGTGAACAATTTTGGTACTGACAGAAAGGTCATGTCATGTGAAATATGGTAGCCTTACCTGTTAAGGTCAAGGTCGCCAGGTCAAAAATGTTGGTACTGACAGAAAGGTCATGTCACAAGGAATACACATGTGAAATATGTTAGCCGTACCTGTTATGGTTCAAAAGTAATGGCCAAGGTTAAAGTGTTTTTCGAGAATGGCAACATCTAGGTCATAGGTCAAGGTCGCAAGGTCAAAAATGTTGGTACTGACAGAAAGGTCATGTCACAAGGAATACACATGTGAAATATGGTAGCCGTACCTGTTATGGTTCAAAAGTAATGGCCAAGGTCAAATATTTTGGTACTGACAGAAAGGTCATGTCACAAGGAATACACATGTAAAATATGGTAGCCGTACCTGTTATGGTTCAAAAGAAGTGGTCAAGGTTAAAGTTTGTTTCGTGCAGACAGGCCAAAAACTACATCTAGGTCTAAGGTCAAGGTCGCAAGGTCAAAAAGTTTGGTACTGACAGAAAGGTCATGTCACAAGGAATACACATGTGAAATATGGTAGCCGTACCTGTTATAGTTCAAAAGTAGTGGTCAAGGTTAAAGTTTTTTTTTGTGCAGACAGACAGACGTGTAGACAGACGTGCAGACAGGCCAAAAACTAGATGCCCACCGAATCGGAGATTCCGGGGGCATAAAAAGGTATCTTTCCTATACTGTTTCAATTTCATTATGAATCACTATGTCCAATTTCCTGGGTAATTCATTGATTTCCTTTGATACTTTCAAAGCATACAAGTACAAGCATACAATGATAAATATACAAGCAAGAACCCATGCAAGACATTTTAAACTTATTTCAAAATAATTCTGAATTATAAGATATGCAAGTTACTGGCACAAAGCTAAGTTGGTTTTAACTATGTTACAATCATCTTACCTGATTCTTCAGCACATATAAAACAAAACAAAAAGCATGGGCTTCATGAAGTGGATCAACTTGTTGAAAACCTCTCTGGAGATAAGAGGTAGTACATAGACAAATATGTAGTGTTGTACTCGATTAATGGAACAATGAGGTGGTGTGGGGAAAAAGAACATCGAGGGCTTGGCGTGAAACGGTTGTAACTAAAATTTGTATTTTTTTTACCAAGGTTAATCACCTCGCCATAAAGTCTTTATAAGTGTTAAAACATTTTTCTTGGTAAACAATGGAAATTTAGGTGTCATTGCTCGTTCTGAGCAATGGCACCTAAATTTGCATTGTTTACAAAGCGGTCAAAATTGCCCCTAAACCAGGGTTTTCAAAATAGGTTTTTAGTTACAACTGTTTCACGCTAAGCCCTCGACATGCTAACACAAACTTGCTCTTTGTAAGGCACGTCATAATCGTTAAAACCATTCAACATGAATAAAACCTTTCAATAAACATGGGCAAATTCTTTGAACAATTTTGGTTTAAATATTGATAAAATATTTGAGCCGTTCCACGAGAAAACCACAATTGTTGACTATGCGTAAATTATCGACCCGGATCAGCCTAAGCATGCCGCGCAGGCTAACCCGAGCAGATGCTTTTCGCATCCTGTGGATTTTCTGTTCCATGAATCACTACTCTGTACCCATTTTCCCCCGAGACGGAGTTCGTGATCCTCGCTAATTTGTGTGATGATAAGGTTGACAGTTTACACCTGATTCAGCACCACTGTTTATGTTCATGTTAATTTTGAGTGAAATTAGATCAATACGCATTGCCGTCTTCTTTATGTATTGTAAGTACCGGTGTTGCGTGAACTTGTAGAGACCTTGAAAATATATTTCACATTTTATATTTCATGTCTCATCGGTACATTTATTAAAGAGTTATAGTATATAGAACATGGACAATAGTCTGTTTGAAAATGGGGTTGTTCGCTTTGTGAGTGAAGGCGAAGTTACAAAAGAAATGTTTAACGCAGGTGGAAAAATAAACATTGGCATGTTACCGATGAGGGTATGATAGATCGATTGTTTGATGTTTTACGCCGCGTTCAACACATTTTCAGTTATATCACGGCGTTCGCTAAGTAAATTACCAATATATAAATAGTGCATGGCTTCCAGTGTGAGAGTACATATTGTCAACATGAGGAAAATACTGTTACCCGAGGCTAAGCCGAGGTTAACAGTATTTACCCGGAGCCAGATAAACTTTCTCAATCCACGGCACCAACCTATTATTCTATTATCCTGTCGCATTTATTTTTTATTTTTATGGCAGCTTTAAAAATATGTAACTTACTGAATTGCATCCCTTTGATTGTGACGTCATGTTTTATAAATAAACAGCAGCCATTTGTGATTGATGCGCGGAAAAAAATAGTTATCAAAAATTCTAACATAATACAACACAAAAAACCCAGCTACCTTCATGAATGTTGTATTCATAAATGAGAAATATTTACTAAAGAAATATTTAAGTTGCAACAATTCATTTATAAGTCAATAATTTATATTTTGATAGCCCACTCAGGCGCAGGTTTCCCACGCAGCACGCTATTTTCAAATTTGGATTAATTTCATATGGAAATTAAAGTTCTGAATATTTAAAACAGCTCCAGAAAACAGAGAATTCATCTGTGTATTAATGTTTTTTATCGATTGAAGTTGGAATTTACATCGACGCTTGCTAAAAAAAGTAGTCCCGGCTAGAAGGTGCCCGCCAGCTTATCACGTGACCAACTGACGTAGATCAAAAACAAATACGGCACCCTGTTATCGGGTCGAAATTGCTAGACGTGACAGGATAAAATAAGAAATTGCCCATGATGAGTATATGAGAATTTAACATTACAAATTCACTTGAGGTATAATAATACTACTTACACCAGCCAGTCGTAATGCTAACCCAGCAACCCTGAGCGTCAAAGAGGGCATCCATTACTACCATTTTTGTAGTATTTGCTATGACCCGGCCAGTGATCGAACCCGCGATATCCCACACCCGAGGCAGACGCTCTACCACTACAAAACCCAGGCGGTGTTGTTGGTAAGAACAAGAAGCTCGTAATTGTTCGAGGGTTCGATTATTATACATGTATACTGTTTTTGGTTTCAAAATTGATTTGTATCGACTACACGTCGGAGCATTGTTTTTTTTTTCCAGAGAAGTTCATTTTATTTAATCAAAATATTCCCTTTCATCTATATGTTCTTAAGTCCAGCAGATGCAATCTTGCTCGAACTTTAGTAATATATCGGACTCTGTATGAATGTGCAAGTCAGTCTGGGTCTACACTGTTTGCATAAGTAGTAACACGTTATGCATTACGATGTGTGTACATTCGGGAGGGAGGGGGGAGGGGAGTTAGAGTCAGTCACATACAGCGGGGTAATAGTTAAACTTTAACCTCATACAGACGCTTTCTCTGAGTCTTTTACAGCTGAAAACATTGTGGGGCAAATTCTCTTTTTGCCACAAAGTGTTCAACTATTCTTGATAAGTGTACTCTCATTCATGAAGATTTTTCAGGTTGTTATCAAAATGTTTTCAAAGTCGTCTGTTTCAGATTTGTTGTATGTGGGAAAGTGTTAATACTTTAGACTTTGCGATGTAGCCTTGAACAGGTAATTGCAGACAAAAAAACACATTCAAAACCAATTATCCGAAAATAAAACATATGCCATACACAGCGTAAAACCATGGGAAATACCCGATGACTGTTATTTTGGGAATTCTGAAAACCTCGTGACTTTAACCCTTTCGCTGCCAAACGCAATTAAAGGATTTTGCAAACTATGAAGATTCGGGGGAGACAGCTCGTAACGAGCTCATACCGAGCTGTCTCTCCTGAAATCTGCATAGTTTGCCACTTAGACATTAAATTTTACCAAATTTCCTGTTGGACCAAAACATTGACTGGTTCAATTTTCAACATTGAAGCGTCGACTTTGTGTGATATTCGGCAGTGAAAGAGTTAATATGGGTTGTTACCATTGTACATGTTTTTTGCAAATGATTAATCATGTGATTGAACCCTTTACGACGCAATTGCAGCTTCGGGAAACATTGTGGTAAATGAAGAAAGTGGCCATAATGAGCAATTTCTCCTCTTGGAATACTTTTTATTAGTTCAACATAAAGCGGAATAATAGTTTAACCTTTAACCTCAAACAGACGCTGCCTGAGGCCTCTCAGCTGAAGACATGTGAAAACATTGTGACAAAAGGAGAATTTGCTCATGATGAGAAAATTCTCCTTTTGCTATAATATTTTCAAATATTCTTAATAAGTGTTCTCTCATTCATGAATATTTGTCAGGTTTTTGTCAAAATGTTTTCAAAGTCGTCTAATGCAGATTTGTTTTAAGAAGGAAAGTGTTACAGCTAGACTTTGCGATGTAGCCTTAATTGCAGACAAAATACAAATTCAAAACCAACTATCAGAAAATAAAACATATACATAGGGTAAAACTACGGGAAATACTCACCTACCGTGACTACTATTTTTGGGATTTCTGGAAACATCGTGGCTGCCAAAGACAATTTTTTTTTTTAAAAACTATGCAACTTGAAAAAAATCCGATTAGAAGCATGTAGAATAATTTCAGGTGCAATAAAACTTATTTCGATCAATAACTTGTATAAAGAAACATGTCTCTTGCAAAATATAATGGCGAATGAACTTAGTCCATCTTATCTTTCCTCTCTGGTACCGGACACGGTAGGCCAAACATCTACCTACAATCTAAGGAATTATAATGACTGTAGATATATGAAATGCAATACACAGTTGTATGCATATTCCTTTCTATCATCAACAACCAGAGATTGGAACATCTCCAAATAGATTATAGAAACAGTGCTTCTCTGGAAATCTTCAAAAGAAAAATTAATTCTGATATTCAACGAGTATCAAATCACTATTATGTTGGTACGAGACAATTGCAGATATTACATAGCAGATTAAGAACCCACTGTTCCTTAACATTTCTTATCAAAAAACAAATCTACAAATGTTCTAACCATTCTCTCTTTTCTCCTTGTCCAGAGCATAACTTTAAAACTAATTGTTGGAATTTAATAAAAATTCATACGATGATACAACACATTGAGAAAAAAGTGCGGTCTACAGGAACCACAACTCCATTTTATCTAAATACAGAGGTATTGCCATTTGTTACTTTTTCTTGTTCGTAGAGTCTTGTACGGAGCATAACTTTAAAAATAATTGTTGGAATTTAATAAAACCTCATGCGATGATACGACACATTGAGAGAAAGTGTGGTGTACAGAAACCATAACTCTACTTTACCCAATTACATAATAATTGCCCTTTTTAACTTTTTCTTGTCCGAAAAATTCCTTAATAACTAAAAAATGGAATCTAATAAAACTTCATACACTGGTAGAGCACAATGAGAGGAAGTGCAGTGTACAAGAACCATATCTCTAATTTTACATAATTACAGAGTTATTGCCCTTTGTTACTTTTTCTTGAGTGTAGAGTTTTGTTCGGAGCATAACTTTAAAACTAATTGTTGGAATTTAATAAAACTTAATACGATGATACAACACATTGAGAGGGAATGCGGTCTACATGACTCTACTTTACCTTAAGAGTTATTGCCCTTTGTTACTTTTCTTGTCCGGAGAATTACTTAATAACTAATACATGGAATCTAATAAAACATACAATGGTAGGGCACAATGAGAGAAAGTGCAGTGTACAAGAACCATAACTCTAATTTACATAATTACAGATTAATTGTCCTTTGTTACTTTTTCTTGTTCGTAGAGTCTTGTCCGGAGCATAACTTTAAAACTGATCGTTGGAATTTAGTAAAACTTCATACGATGATACAACACATTGAGAGAAAGTGCGGTCTACAGGAACCATAAATCTACTTTACCTAAATACAGAATTATTGCCCTTTGTTACTTTTCTTGTCCGGAGAATTACTTAATAACTAATAGATGGAATATATTAAAACTGCATGCAATGGTAGATCACAATCAGAGGAAGTGCAGTGTATAAGAACCATAACTCCAATTTACATTATTACAGAGTTATTGCCCTTTGTTACTTTTTGTTGAGCGTAGAATAATTTCAAATATACTGGATTGAATTTAATAAAACTTCATACTATAATGCAACACCTTGAGAGGAAGTGCAGTGAACAAGAACCATAACTCTATATTAGCTAATTACAGATTTATTGCCCTTTGTTACATTTTCTTGTTCGTAGAATAATTTTCATCGCCCTTTCTTACTTTTTTCTTGTTCGGAGATTATTCAAAACTACAAGTTGGAATTTAAGGTGGGGTTTCTTAATATTCCACTTCTTTTCCTATCAGGGCTACGTTCGGGTGTATTAATCACATCCAGGGATAGTTCTAGTTGTTATAGACATTTTGTATAGATGTTTCCTAAGTCGTCTTCTACAATTTCGTTGTATGTGCGGTAGGGCTAATGCAAAGTCATTTCATTGATTTTTGTTTATTTACGGGATGACAAATCTTAGATAATATACTGAAAAATGGGGATAGGTGTCAGCTGAATGTGATTTAAAAATAAAGTTTACCATAACACGAAAGTATCTGTTATCAAAAATCTAGCTTGACTTTCATTGAAAAGGCTCAGAGGTATAGCTAAGGAGGAGTATACACTTCGACGAATTCAAGTTCTAATTGGCCACCATATAAAATATGATATTATGCGACATATTTAATCAGTAAATCTAAAGTTTAGATATCTGTGTATTATACACACCAATCTATAGATTTACAGAAAAAAAACACGTATTCATGTACCAAATTATCCATGCGGAACAGTAGGTCCGAAAATAGACTATGTGCTCGCGTTTCTCGTGCACGGCATGGTAGTCGTTGTATTTGGTAGGGATGTATTCTTCGTTGATTGTCTTTTATGAAAAATATTAAATATGGCGTCGTTATAACACGGGTGGTCAACCATACGATACCTGTGTAATACGTGATTTGACCTTGCAGTTTTTGTTTTAAGGGTGTCCATGTTAACTCTCTCTTTTAAGTTTGTTCCCGTGATCAAATTTCAATGAAGTTTTATTTTACATATTAGGAATAAATTGTATTAAACTTATATTTGGTTATTTGTATTTTTCTCCGATTATTTGAAATATGATAACTAGGTGGCCAATTAGAAATTCGTCGAAGTGTACATGTACATCTCTTTTCCCCATAGTATCTCTCTTATCATCCAACCAAACGCTATGATGTTGGGTACTCAAAGGATTATCTCATGGAGAAGATTCTTTTGAGTACCCACATCATAGGGTTGGAGGGTCAAATAAGGATTTTAGAACGTAATAAACTCCTCTTATCTAGAGATATGTTAAAGAGGTACCAGTAATTATTTGCACACGTATAAATAAGTATATTCCACACCACATGAACAAAACCTTAGCTAAACGTAACCCATTTCGTCCAAGCCCTTGGACCCAAAGTCATCCTAAATGTAATGCAATGTTATGATATTATAGAACATTGAAACGAGCCCTGTGCTATGGGGTTGTAGAGACCCAAATACATCCTAACTCATAGTCATTGGGTTATAGAGCTCCTAGGTAAGGGTTGCATTTTATGTTCAAAAATCGTCATGTACATTGATCATCTAAGCCCTTTGCTATGAGGTTATAGGGACCCAAAAACATCCTAATTAATTTCCATTGGATTTTAGAATTCTAGATAATGGGGCGTATTTCAAGTTCTTAAATCGCCGTATACATTGAACGTTCGAGCCCTGTACGGGGTTATAGCTACCAAATGGCATCCTAACTCCTTTCCGTGGGATTATAGAGCTCCAGATAATGGGGCATCTTTCCTGTTCTTAAATCGCCGTATACATGGAACGTCCGAGCCCTGTGCTATGGGGTTAGATGGACCCACATACATCCTTACTCCTTTCCATAGGATTATAGAGCTCTAGATAAGGTGAGCATTTTATGTTCAAAAGTCGTCATGTCATGTACATGAAACCAGGAATCCTTGGTTATTGGGACCCAAAGGCATGCTAACTTATTGCAATTTGGATTATACAATAAGATCTCTATATAAGGGTCAATTTAATGTTCTAAAACGGCTATGTACTTTGATCCTACATTTCCTGTGTGATTGGGTTAAGTGGACCAATAAGAATCATTATTCATTATTATGTTATTATTTTCAGGCGAGATATGTGAGATATCAAGCTAAACTACAACCTGAAACACCATACTTGAAGGTTTTTCGTGACCGACTGAAGAAAATAGCTGCACACATCATGTTAAACCGTACACATCCCGCAGATTACGAGAGTCAGCTTCTGGTGCGAGACTTTGGCACGCATTTGGTGACGTCAGTGGATGTTGGAGCTGCGCTAGTTCAGGTGAAAATTCGAGCTCTAATATTGATTTCTTTATTCGTCACGACAAAAAGCAACATACATGCAATTTTGGCAGTACCCTTTGTAGCTATCGCCTGCATAACATATGTGTATATGCATTTTAAACAACATGACAGTAATTGAAAGTTGGTTCAGACAGACAGAAAAACAACACAACGGAGAGGGTATATCCCTTCGTGACTCTCTAACAAAGCAGGCGTTACAATGGCCCCAAACATTTTTTTTTCAGAATAGTTATTTGTTGTTGTTGGTGTTTTTTATTTTTACTATTTTGAGTGGCCTTATATGAATATATATCTTTATTCTTGGGAGATTACCACGTACGTACACCATGTTGGGTCGTGATATCAAATCCTAGTTCATTGTGATACGCGTCATTTTGGTTTCCCCTAATGGACTAAAATGTTTAGTGAATCCAGTGTATAAAGACCACCTACATGTATGGGAAGAGAACAATCTGGTCCTTGTACATAGGTGGTCTTTTATTACAGGGTCATTTATGCAGAAAATGAGTAAATTTGGAAACAATTGCTTTTAAAAAAATGTGGTCTTTAGCACAGGTGAGACTGTATATGTGCGAGTACCCACTTAGCTTTGAATAATGTTGTATGAGAACAGGTAACAGCAAACTAAAATATTCACGGGTAGATGAGCTGGTTGCCGAAATAATAAATGAACTACTGTAGAAACGACCGAAAAACTCAAGTTAACCAAAACCATGTACGTTATACAATTTTCAGTTAGACCAAGTACGAGCCGAGTTTGTCCGTAAATACAATTCCCAGACGAGCACAGTCAAGGCCGCAGCAAGCGCAAGTTTTTTAGGCGTGTTTGATTTCGGTGGGGGATACAGCCAGTCCACGTCAAAGACCATTGTGGACGAATACAAGAAGAGTAGAATTTCGTCACGCATCGATACCATCGGGGGATCTATCTATAAGTGAGTAGGGTCTTTTCTATTCGATTGTCGACTTTATGAAAATCTGAGATTGTTCTATTTAAACAATATATTGGCTACGCACTACATACATATCTATAAGCGAGTGTGGTCTTTTGTATTCGATTGTCGACTATATGAAAATCTGAGATTGTTATATTGTAAAAAAAAAATTGGCTACGCACTAGATGCATATCTTTAAGTTAGTCGGGTCTCTTTTATTCGATTGTCTTTTAATATGAAAATTGTCGACTTTATGAAAATCTGAGATTGTTCTATTTAAACAATATATTGGCTACGCACTACATACATATCTATAAGCGAGTGTGGTCTTTTGTATTCGATTGTCGACTATATGAAAATCTGAGATTGTTATATTTTAAAAAAAAAATTGGCTACGCACTAGATGCATATCTTTAAGTTAGTCGGGTCTCTTTTATTCGATTGTCTTTTAATATGAAAATCTGAGATTGTTATATTTAAAATAAATATTGGCTACGCACTAGATACATATCTATCAGTAAGGGTTTTCTTATTATTCGATTGTACACTATATGAAAATCTGAGATGGTTCTATTAAAAACCCCAATAATTGGCTTCTCACTGGATACATCTATAAATGAATTGGGTCTTTTATTCGATTGTTCATTTTATGAAAATTTGAGATTGTTGTTTTAAAAAAGAACATTGACTACGCATTAGATTCAATCGGGGTATCTATCTATAAGATAGTTGGGTCTTTTATTCGAGTGTCCTTTTATATGAAAATATGAGAATGTTATGTTTAAAAATATATTGGCTACGCCATAGATACAATCAAGGGAACAATCAATAAGTGTGTTGGGTCTTTATTCGATTGTCCATTATATGAAATCTGAGATTGTTATTTTAAAAACAAATATTGCCCACGCACTAGATAACATCGGGGGATCAGTCAATAAGTGTGTTGGGTCTTTATTCGAGTGTCCTTTATATGAAATCTGAGATTGTTATTTAAAAAACAAATATTAGCCACGCACTAGATAACATCGGGGGATCAGTCAATAAGTGTGTTGGTCTTTATTCGAGTGTCCTTTATATGAAATCTGAGATTGTTATTTAAAAAACAAATATTAGCGACGCACTAGATAACATCGGGGGATCAGTCAATAAGTGTGTTGGGTCTTTATTCGATTGTCCTTTATATGAAATCTGATATTTTTATTATAAAAACAGATATTTGCCACGCACTAGATAACATCGGGGGATCAGTCAATAAGTGTGTTGGTCTTTATACGATTGTCCTTTATATGAAATCTGAGATTGTTATTTTAAAACCAATTATTGGCCACGCACTAGATAACATCGGGGGATCAGTCAATAAGTGGGTTGGGTCTTTATTCGAGTGTCCTTTATATGAAATCTGAGATTGTTATTTTAAAAACAAATATTAGCCACGCACTAGATAACATCGGGAGATCTATCTTTAAGTGAGTTGTGTCTTTTTTCGATTGTCCACTTTATTAAACTCTGATATTAATTGTTCTATTTAAACAAAAAACTATGCTCGCGATACAATATTAGGGAACTATATATAGGTGAGTTGGGTCTTCTTACTTTTTAATTAACATCTAACATAATGAATTAAGTTTAGCTGCGTATTGATGCATGAGTAGCAAGCGGTGTGGACCAAGATAAGACTGCACGAATGTGCAGGCTGATCTCGCTCTAAGTTTTACTCAAAATCGTGCATTAAAGTCGTGCATTATGACGTATGTAAATTTTGTCGAAATCGTGCATTACGACGCTCGCAAATATTGTTAAATGTCGTGCATTACGACATAATATAAATGTTGTTGAGATTCAGACATTACGTCGTACATAAATGTTGTTAAAACACATCGTGCATTACTACGTACATGTAGACGACAAGAGTTGTTTGTTTCTTTCTTGATATATAGTTGCGACAATCAAATTGTGCTCGAATCATAATAAAGCATTCTCCAGAACATTTCCAAATTTAAACAAAATCTCAAAGGACGATTACCGATGACGTAGCCTAATTCCGACAATTTGTATTTCAGACCCCTGAACTGCACAGCCAACACATGGGCCGATTCAATTGACAGCAATATGGTGGCCTTAGACCGATTAGGCGACCCCATATTCTTCTCCATTAACGAAAAAACACTCCCCGACATACCATCGGCAACGATTGTCCAAGTGTACAACTACGTACGTGCCGCCGTGGAACAATACTACAAACATAACATGTATCGTGGATGCACAAAACCTGATTCGCCGAACTTTAGTTTTCAAGCCAATGTCGACGATGGCACCTGTCAGCCTCCAAAGACTAATTACACGTTCGGGGGCGTATTTCAGAAATGTTCCGGATACAACGAACTATGCGTTAACGAGGTCCAGAAGAATCCCCTCACCGGTAATTACAGCTGTGCTTCTGGGTACGATGAAATTCCGATACAGTCAGATACAAAGTCTACTACAAAATCTCGTAGCAGCTGTCATACGTGTTGGTTAGTCCGGCAATGTTGTGATGACAAAACATACACAGTAACCGCTACGTACACGGCGTACTGGTGCGCCGCGCAAGGTACGGTTTCCCAGAACAACGGGTTTCTGTTTGGTGGACTTTACAACGCCATCATTAATAACCCACTGACAATGGCTAAAACTTGTCCACCCGAGTTTTACAAGCTTAAACTTCTGGATAACTTGATCGTTTGTGTCAGCGACGATTATGAGCTAGGTGTTCGATATTCTCTTCCCTTTGCTGGATTCTTCAGCTGCCATTCTGGAAATCCTCTCGCGTTGAAGAAAACCGCTGGCTTGAAGTCGTCCAGGAATAACACGCTGGAATCCTTTATGCTTCAGTCAGGACCTGGCGGTTATCCGCGAGAATGTCCCAAGGGCTACAGTCAACATTTAGCAATCATAGACAACAGCTGCGAGATCCATTTATGTGTGAAATACGGTTCTATGTCCCCGCATAGTCTCCCATATGTCCAAAGACCACCATACATGGAAGCAGCACCAACATCTACACAGGGCTCCGATAACGGGCTGTCGGCCGTCGGGGTTGCTGCAATCTCGGTTGTAGGCGTTCTTGTATGTATTGGCATCGTATTAGCCATCATCGTTCTTGTGGTGAGGAGGCGTAGAGGTAGGTCATATCAAAAATTTGATTCAAGGTCGAATGGAGGCGACAACCAGAGGACGGAATATAGTGTGGCATATACCAACACGGACTAACATTTACAGCGCTTTCATTTGAACACAATGCAAATTTTAGACATTACCTTCTTCGTCCTTGTAGTAAACGGGAGGAAAAATAATGAATAAGACAAAACTATTGTAAAATAACAGTGCACTATTACCTTTTAAACTGTCAATGGTAAGCAGTGATGTTTGTTGATTTTTGTTTGGAGTTTTACGCAGTTTCAACAGTATTCAAATCGTATAACAAGACGAATTTTGATGTAAAACATCAAAGACGCCGCGCATGCTTTTTAAGCATGACTTAAAGGAAGCAGATGCAGTTCATTACATTTAAATAACGTGTAAACACTAAACAGACAGGACGTAAATATTTCGAACAAGAACGCCAAATGTCCCTTTATTTTAAACAAGAAGACCAAGATGTGCCTACATTGGCTCACCTTGCTTCCATAGTTATGATAAAAGATTACCAAGTGCAAGAAGGGTCAATTTTGACGTAGGGATTAGACGTTTTGTATGCTGCGATCTATGTGATCTTACTCGACATTATCATGCTACTTGTCGTTCAATACGAACCCATTTATCGCTCCTGCAACGTAATATTTCATATATATTAAACACGTTCGGTGTCTGCTTTCTGGAGCCATTACCGGTACACGTTGATTAAACGCATATTATTGATTTTAACAGTGTTAATATTATGCAATTTTAGTTTTATGTATATATAAAAGTGTGTTATGGAAAGTGGTCTCGTTCAATTTTTATCTGAAAAATAAGTTTCGGTCAAAAGCCCTTATAGAATGTTTTATAGGAATAGTATAAATCGTGCATATTTACCAAGTGTAAAAACGGAGCAGCTATGCTATCGTTTTGTATGAAATACTTCGACTTCTCTATCAATGCATGAAACGTCCGACATCGGTTGAGCAGCTCGAATCTATATTAGTGGTTCGGCATCGGTTCAAAACTAGGCCATATCACACCGGGTGTTCAGAGTTAGAGGTTCTTCGGAAAGAGACGGTTTCAAACAGACGCTTTGTTGCACATCCAGATCCCATACGCTGAACAGATAGGTTCAACACCGTTACAGACAGTTGAAACAACATACCAAAGGCAGTTTGAGCCTAGAAAATAGACTTGATACTTTGTCACTTATCAATAGAGACCAGTTAACCCGAGGAATATTCCATTTATCGTCCACATTGTACACAGTCTCAGTTAAGACATTGTCACCTGCGAAACTACCCTTTAAACGTAACTTATCCCTTGACACAGTAATACTGGTAACGTACCTAGAAAACACCGTGAAAATTGCGTGAAATACCAAACAAAAAGAACAGTGGTTTTGTCCCGAGGGGTTCTTAACAAGACTTTCTCTTGGTTATCGTTTTGTAACGGGGTTGAAAAGACATTCTTCTTACGTTTCCCGCAGGTATACTAGTTACCTTATAAGTTGAACGCACAAACTCGAAATCGCAAGGGCTCCAGAAATTTACCTCGAGTTAATGATGTGTTCGAGAGATCGCTGGATTTACACTTAATTCATTTAAGTAATGTAGGCTTCGACTTTTATTCATACTCAAGCGTTAAATATAATAAGCACATCAATTACAAATTCATGTCAAGAAACTAACGAAGCAGCAGATTTGGTTGCTCGTATGAGAACAAAGAACTGCTGGTTCACTGTTGTCTCATACAGACACTTTACATTAAATGCCCATGAGCACATGCATTGCATTTTGTCGCATGAAATCGCACGATACAACCACGCTCTGTTCCATACAATCGGAATATTCGACAATTACCGCTATTCAGTCTGGTTTACTTATTTGGGTTATTTTAACTGTTTTATACCAAACGGTAAGCGATAATTTGATTGGACGATGCAAATATCAACATGAGCCAACCTGTAGCGGATAGTTATTAGAGCATTATACGAGCGAACGAAGTTTAGTTCTGATTTTAATGCGATTAACACACAATCTTGTCATGGCGTAAAAACCATGTTCTGATTGGCAAGGGAGGAAAGTGTGTCTGAATAAGTGTACAGAACTAGTTGGTTGTTTGGATTAACATCTCCTTACACTTTCATCACGCCAATAATGGTCACGCCCTTTGGTTATGGTGTACATAGCAAATAAAAGGCTATAGATACCCTTTTCTGGACCAACCAATTAATATCAAAATCTGAATGTACCTGTAGTTAGAGGTTAGAGTATTATAGGTTATTGACCCTGAACTGTGAAATCATCGTTGGACCGAGTTCTGGGGTTGACGTTGCTGAGCTTGAGAGGCTACGTTCGCCAAAGAACGAGGTCCAACGATGATTTCACAGTACAGGATCAATAACCTTTTTATTGTATACTTTCATATTCTATTATGTTTACACAGTGGAATGCACGTGAATGACCAACATTTTAGACGCGCGTGCCATGTTACAGTATACTGTTATCCGGACAAAAACGTAGTGTTAGCATGAGACAGTAAGAAATTGTCCATGATCAGTACATGCGAATTTAACATAACAAAGTCACTTGAGGAAATATGTTAATAGGCAAAGCCTAGGTCGTGTGAAAGCAAGAACAATTAATTAAGTAGTAGCAGTCCCCTAACAAGAAACAAATCAAAAGGCAAATTGTAGAAAGTTACAAAAGGAATTTGAAAAACATTGAAAAAGCCGAAACTTATCATGCATTTAAGTTTAATTTGTACATGTATATCTGTTTTATTTTTAATATGTCAGAAGTGTAACAGACTGTAAGATTTCCAAGGATGTTGATGGAAAACACTAAAAGGCATTGAAGAATGTACTGATTTATTTTTTACAAATGCCATTTATTTGTAAACTAGAAATAACTATAATCGGAAACTGCCTCTTACCATGCTTAATTGAATGACTTGAGCTTAACATTATTTTCAATGGTACTTCCGTTCGCCTAACATTTTCCCCTGGCTTTCTAGAATACTATTATACTCAACCCGACATTCTTCCAAGGCAAATGGCTACCTTTGCATTGTCTGGCTGAATGTATAATCTTGAGACATTTTAAGATGAGAACACTATATGCATACAGACTGAGAAAACTGTAATTTTTTACAAATATTTTGGAAAGTCCAATTTATAATGGTGTATGTTGGAATGGGTACAGTTTAGCCCCTTGCCTTATGTAAATTACTTGATGTCCGTGACTACATTGTCGGAATGGTGCAATTGTTCCAAAATGAACATATCCAAAATGAACAATATCTTCCTAGCTAACCGACTATTTTCATGTTGAACCCCTATCCCCATTGCTGGTTTTGAATTTGTAAAACATGAAACGGCATCTGGTTATTTGTTAATAAGTAAAATTGTCAACAACTGATTATGTAAACATGTATATGAAATCTGTCGTTTGAAAAAAAATGTATTGTTAAGGATCTGATCAGACCTTGAAAATGTATAGCTTCTCAGAGTTATCAATGTTGATCAAGTTCCTTTTTTTAATTGTTATTGCTCTTTTAACCCTTTACCTCATATAGACGCTTTCGGAAACCTCTGCAGCAGACGGCTTTTCGAAAACATAGTGGCAAAAGAAGAAATTGCTCAAAACGAGCAATTTCTTCTTTTCCACAATGTTTTCCACTTTTAGTCATAGGTTATCCATTCAATTGTAGAGATTTTTTATCTTTTGACAAAATATTTTCAAGTTGTCTGCTGCAGAAATCGTGTATGTGGGAAAGGGTTAAAAAAGCTTTTGAAAAGGGTACACGGAGTAAAATGTTTTCACTAGAAGCCTTGATAAAATGTGATAAATGTTTAAGTAAGACAACTCTGATGATTAAATAGTGTTCTCAGGAGTATTCTGCGATTGCAGCTAGCACTCGCCGAAAGTCGACGATTAACGATAACTTATGCTTTGTTAACGGGTGTGTCTTCCACAAGGTCCGCGACTGTCATCAAATCATTTGAGCGCTTTAAATTACAACGACTTTCAAACGCTTGCAAGTCAATGTACTAAACGCTTATTTATAAAGCGTTTAGAATACTTCGATTATAGCAGAACGAATACGGAACGAATAAATCTTGCAAGAATGAAGAAGAGAAAAATCGATCATTTCTTTCGGCCGAAACCAAGTAAACGCCCCGTTTGATGTATTTTGTTTCGTTCATAGAATTGATTACTTACAGATCACCGAGTTGGTGATGGAAAGAACATGAAAAACTAACATTATTCTTATGTCAAAAGATGCGCACCTTTTCTCAAATTTACCCGCACCAGAGTGCACTATTATTGAAAATCGCAAGGCCTACACCGAGATACTGCTTGTTACTTTGCTGGATTTTATATGCGATCGCAACTACAGTGTTATCGGGGCTTTGATTACTTTGAGCAGCAGTTCATGAAAATATGTGAAATTTTATTACCAGTAAAGTATAAAATCAAAGTACTGAAAGTACTATGGAAGGTGATTTTAGAGTGATGCCAGTCAGGTGCAGATGGGATAATGAATTGTATGCAAGGTATGAATAGATCATGGCTAGGATATATGGATAGGAACGAGAGCAGATATGTAGCTCTACCACCGAGGCGATCGAAACTCCAACTAGACCTCATTTATAAAGCAAATTATAAATGACTGCTCAACAGTCTAAAATAACTAGATAAAACTTACTAGTGGTTTTGTAATCTTTGATTACAATGCTTTCAATCCGACTGTCCTGTCGGAAACATATGTTTATGTGGGGTGATTGTCATTTTGTAAACATATTTGGGGTGATGGTCATTTTGTGGACTGTCACCTATGTTGTTAATGTATCACATCATCACATCATAAAGACAGATCTATGTATGAGAGATATGGCAAATCATTGAAACAAAATGAGAATTTTTTCGTCGTGAGCAAATTAAATTTGGACACTGTAATTCAGAATTGCTTTGACAAATAAGCCTCTGTTTGAGGTAAAGGGTTGAAATCATGTTCTTAAAATCTTATAAAGACGACTGTCTATGCGTCTGTATAAGGACAAAGATAGATAGATAGATAGATATTCTTTATTTCCTCCAAATTTGAAGAGCAAGTACATAATAAACATTACAAAAGTGAGAACATAAATATATATACGAAAAGTCATTGAAAGCTGGAAAAAAAATACACGATTTTCAAAGCATATCGACACATCAGATATAAACAGATATATAAATGAAAGTATAGTTAAAACAGTGTAGTAATAGGAGAAATTGCTTGTCCTGAAAACATTCTATGTTAGCCACTGTCTATCAAGATAGCTTTCACAAGTGCACACATGCTATGAATAAACGTATACGAATGCTATGAATGAAAGTATGAAAACATGAATTAATTTTACATTTGCAACAATGTTCGATGAACTGTGACTGTATGAGGATAACACGTAGAACGTAATCTTTTCTCTTTGTATGAAAGCAAACACCCATACAGAAAATAATAATCATTTTATTTTACATTATCAAAATACAACATATAAATGCACAATCATTATACAACATTTTTATTAAAATGTTAACATACATTTTTATTACAATGTTAACATACATTATTACAATAAACATTATCAAAATGTAGTGATTATACAACAAAAGAACCATCATCCATTCACACCTATATAAACCGATATTGGGGTCGACTAAAACTGGGGTCGAAAATTCTTAGGAAACTGGGGTCGAAATTTCTAGAAGTCGGACGTAACCTCTCCGTTTCGTAACAAAAACAAAATGAAGGTTTGGTAACCAAACCGTTTCGTTGTACCCGGAAAAAAAATATCCGGTTACCAAACGGAAAGGGTACAAAACGACTCTACTCCGTTTGAAAAGACGTCATATTGATCTTCTAATCTGAAAGTCTCTCGATATATTGCCGTTACATGTTGCATTAGGACGCCAACAGTCAAAATATAAAATCGCATTCCGAGTGCAGAAAACTGGACTAGTAATCTGAAAGCTATATCGATTTTGGGTTAGTCCAGGCTTCTGTACTCGGAATGCGATTTTAAATTGTGACAGTTCGTTACAATGCAATACATGCATGTGACGCTAGGTTTTGGGTTAGAACAGGGACGTTCATACAGGTGTCGGCCATTTTGTTTTACCCATTCCGGTAGATAACAGCCTTCACTTGCGTAAGATAACGGTTACTTGCGTGTAAATACGACTGTTTTCGTTTATGCTCTCGCGCTTTCAGTAACCAGGGACACACAATAAAGACTCGTTGCATTATTATTTCAGCTATATCAGCCACGATTCTTCGACATAAATCATCGAAATTCGTTAAAAGGTACCAAGCGAAGTAAAAAACTATTGGCCCTTTTAGGGATGTATGACACTGTGTGTAAGTAAGTTAGTAAAGGCTGTAATCTATCTCCTACATTGTTCTCAGTGTTTGCTAATGACCTTGTGCAAGAGGTCAATGACCTTGACCTAGGTATACCGTTGGGAGACACCAAAATATCGTTACTGATGTACGCAGATGATATTGCTCTTGTAGCTGACTCCGAATTACACTTACAAACTATGCTTCATACGCTTCATGATTGGTGCAAACGCTGGCGAGTGTTTATAAACTCAGACAAGTCAAAGTGCATGCATTTTCGCAAAGGAAGATCCCAAAGAAGCAGGTTGGAATTTAAAGTTGGAAACAACGTACTTGAAACTGTTGAATGTTACAAATATCTCGGAGTAACTTTTAATGAGAAACATAACTTTACCTTTAACTGTGAGGTATTATCCAAAGAGGCAGGTCGTGCACTTGGAAGTATTATAAGCAAAATACATAACCTCAAAGAGTTTGGCTTCCTTTGAAAAACTATATAACTCGTTTGTGGTACCGATTCTGGACTAGTGTGCTTCGGTTTGGGGATATAAACAGTTTCAACCCATTGACAATGTTCAAAATCGTGCGATGCGTTATTACCTGGGAGTACATAGGTTCGCTTCGACTTTAGCCCTGGTTGGTGATACTGGCTGGATACCAAGCGTGTACAGACGATGGACCTGTATGATACGGTTTTGGAACAGACTTATAATAATGGATAATGATAGACTGACCAAGAAAGTTTTCATTCATGACTATAACCGTTGTACAAATAATTGGACATTTGAGAGTAGGGAAGTGATGTATAAACTAGGGCTTACTGGCTATTGTATTAACAAATCTATTGTAGATATGTCATATGTAAAACAGTTAATTACGGATTATTACGGTAATGTCTGGTCACGTGATATTCAAAATGTGCCTTTACTTCGAAGCTATAAACGTTTTAAACACTCATTTGGTTGTAAGCAGTATGTTGTCACCAATTTAAAGAAATATAAACGATTTTTTTTTTGTCAATTTAGGTGTGGTATATTACCTATAAGAATAGAGACTGGAAGATATATCGGTGAAACCCCAGAACAGAGATTATGTAGATTTTGTGATACGCAACCCGTTGAGGATGAGATACATGTTTTGTTACATTGTGGACTATAAACTCATATCAGAGAAAACATGTTCCAAGATATATTACTTAACGATGTGTTTATGAATAATAATTTTGAAGGAAAAATGACGTATTTAATTCAAACATTCCCAAGAAAAGTTGCCAAGTATCTTGTTCAGGCCTTTCTCAAACGTAGAAACGTTATATATATTAACTAATCTCATAATTGATCATGTTGAATCATTCTATCATACAATTCAGTCATATTATAATTATGTAAATATGTAGTAAACCAGACTATACGTTAAATTATTTCAACTCAACCCATTTATATTTGTTATATATTTATTTATGAACGAAATGGACACTTGTACTTATATAAGGTGACTAAAAGACCCAAGGGGCCGGGTGCTATTGATTGTGTTGTATTGTTTGTATTGCTTGTAAAATATGCACATGTCACTATAATAAACTATTTACTTACTTATATGAAAATATGAAATAACATATGCAAATTGTAGGACAGGATCAAGACTATATATGGTTGATGGTTGCAAAAATGAATCTGACAGAGATTCCTCTTTTGAAATTCAGAGAAGAAGGATTAGTCCATGACATGTGTTAGACTTCGATCAGTAAAGCAATGACCATTAATCCACTCCCACACATAGTATTAATTTGGTATATATTACGTAATACGAACAAGACAAGAGTGTTGGCAAAAAAAGGAAATGCTCATTATGAGAAACGTCTCTTTCTGCCAGTGTTTTCGAGTTGGGGTTGTAGAGAGGGTGTTTACCAAAAAATAAAAAGTACGTATTTGTATTGACGTACATGTACATTCATCTCAATCTTCACATAGAAGAGGACAATTTCACAACCAGCTTCTCCAAGACAATGCATAAATTCTTGTCGTAAATTAGAAATGAAACACAGTGACTAGAATGTGATATTAGTTAAACAATAACAATCATCATGCATGCAAAAAGCACAAAGTATTAGTTCATGAGAAACTGTGCATTGCCCAGTCATTTAAAATGTACTCACTACTGCAGAGAAGATACATTTATTCTATAGAAGTCTATTAATTTCATTCTAACTTCCTGGAGCTGGGAACACACACAAACACTTCCCTGACATAAATTGAAGTGAAACTGAACTAATTAATTAAAGCACTTATACAAAAACATTTCACTAACTCAATTTGAATACCGCTTTGCCTTCTGCAACGATGTGTAGTCTTCTCATTCATTATAAGACTTGAAAGTTCATGGCAAACAACAGGTTTGTTAAAATAAGAATAATTACGATTGATCATTCAAGATTTATAATATTAATTTACATATTACAAAACATTTAAATGAGTTTATAACGGCAATATAGCCCATAGCACGATCTTACGTATAACCTTTTTACTTAATTTTGACCTTATTGACCACAATTGCGTTAAAATTCATCGCATTTTTTATCAGTTTTTCTCCAACAATATTAGATTCTTCATTGCATACAACAGGTTTGTAAAAATGACTTAAACCAAGATTGATCATTTAACAATTACAATCTGACCTTTAAATGTATTCATAAAGGCAACATTGAACAGTAAATGATGTTTTGCATTGCCCCGATTCTTCCTTTTGACAAAATTGCCGTGATCTTTTTTAAAATTCATCGCAATTCTTCACAGGTTTTTACAAACAATTCTAGATAATTTTCGGCAACCATCAGGTATATTCAAATGATTAAAACAAAGATTGATCATTCAACATTTATAATACAACTTTTAAATGTGTTTATAACTGCAATATAGAACACAGCATGGTCTTATGTATAGCCTGTTTTCTTAATTTTGACCTTATTGACCACAATTTCGTTAAAATTCATCGCATCTTTTTTCATTTTTACTCCAACAATATTAGATTCTTCCTTGCATACAACAGGTTTATAAAACTAATTTAAACCAAGATTGATCATTTAACATTTACAATCTGACCTTTAAATGTATTTATAAAGGCAACATTGAACAGTAAATTATATTTTGCATAGCCCCGATTCGTCATTTGGCAAAATGGCCGTGATTTCTTTTTAAATGCATCTCATTTTTTCACAAATAATTCTAGATAATTCTCAGCAACCATCAGGTATATTCAAATGATTAAAACAAAGATTGATCATTCAACATTTATAATATAATATTTAAATGTGTTTATAACGGCAAAAAGCCAATATAGAACACAGCACGGTCTGATGTATAGCCTGTATTCTTCGTTTTGTTTTTTTGACCACAATTTTTTGAAAAATAAATCGACATCAGCAACTCATTGCAATAACTATCATTTTTTGTTCAAATACAAGCTCAAAATGAACGTAAATATAAGAAATAAAGATCGGAATTATGTTATGTACTTACATTCTCGGTTATTCCTATTTAAACTTATGAATTTTAATAAAACATCGGTCTTTAGCCATAGCGGAAATGAATTTACGAAGTGGATAATGACCAGACGGGCTAATGTCCGCTTTTTTTATAGCGAGGCGAACATAACGATAATTATCGATTCGTTTCATATCCCTGTAATATAGTGTCCCTGGTGAAGTGTAATTTGTAATTACATTATTTTTATTTTATTTTTTATTTTATCTTTATTCCCGCTAATACATGAGCACTTTCTTAAAGCGACTGAACTCCAGATACCCAACTGTCGAAAAAAAATAAAATTTCCAATTTTAAGAAAATAAGTGTTATTTTTGTATCCGGGGTATTAAAATATGATAACTGACATATTACATACCCCTATAATCGGTGAGATTTTCTTGTTTTCGATACTTTTTCCATCGCAAATTCTACCCTGTCAGTAACGGGGTAAGTTTATAAATAGCTTTCGATGCTTTAAATCTCATTCATCACGTGACTTGAAAAGTCGTCACGTGAATTGAATAGTCGTCACATGACCAAAAGGACGCATGCGCATTAAATGAAACATTTTTATACCATGAAGGTTTTATGCAAAATCACGAGGAGCTCATGCAATCACAAACAAATCTCTATGATTACCGCCAAACGTGTAAATTGTGTATAACTGTACACGCCTTTCAGAGTGAACCTTTATATAGTTATATCACGTGATCGTTGCAAGGTGCCCGTCTGAAGGATTCCGTGGTATTTTTAAATAGGAAACCCCTTCATCGGGACAATTGAAAACGACTCAAGTTCACTTTATTGATAAAAAACGATACATTTTCTACCCTGGTTTTACTTGGATAACATAAAGAATAACATTTAGGGCGAATTCGATTTTTTATTTTTTTCGTTTTTTTTTTCGTGCCATCTGGATTTCAGTCGCTTTAAAATTGTCATCTTCACTTTGAAAATCGAAAGATAATTTGTCTCCATCGGCACGCAGCATATCTTCCATAACTACACAGTGATATTTTTGAAACAGGAAGTCCAGGACTGCCTATGTCTGAATTTTGAAAGTCCTGTCCATTATTCTTGGAAATCCCAGGTGCTGTGCTGGCTTTTCCACATCTTGCACATTCTATTATGTTTCCCTTTGTTTTATTTTTTAAAACATTATTTTGCGGATATTGCGCCTTTGTCAACAATGTTATTGTTTCAGTTTCTATCATAACACTTTTAAACCAGTAGATGTAGGTTTTTTATGTGATCTATTAGGCTATCTTCTAGTCATGTATCAAAAACTATCCAGGATAAAATTTATCAAAAAGATTGCTTGGCCATGATTCATTAGATTCACATATATCATGTTCTCAAACCACATTCATTGTGGTAAAAGGAATGATTTCTGATATTGAGATATTGCTTTCATTATAAGTAAATAATATATTCTGCACTGAGATGTATTATAAACACACCTTTAGTGCACAAAACTTTCACAATGAAGTATTTTAAAACAAATAAGAATGAGTGTGAGTAATACTTTCTTGAATGACATTTCCGATTTTCAGAAAGAAGAAAATGCACGAAAACCCATAACAATATGTATTTTTACGTTCAGTCTTCAATTTGTTTTATCTTCTAATAAAGAAATTAACTAAAACGGACAAATATGTTATTTAGTTATATAGGCAGGTATTTTTTGACAGCTGGCTGTGAATTTGATGGATCTTTATGGCAAAACAAACAAGAAATATCTTTAAAAAAGATAAACGGCGATCAACTTTAGGTCAAAGGGAAGCAATTCATTTTACATAGGCGACCATTGTAGCGTTATGGGTTATGGTTCTTTCTCAACATCTCAATGAAGCCACAAACCTGTATTAAATCAAAGTCCATTCTTATATCTACCGTTACAGCACCAGAAACTCAGGGCTCATGCTACCATTTTTTTTAGCTATGACGTCAAATGATAGGTCACCCTTATCCCACACTGAATTTCACTCTAAATTTCAGAAAATACAGGATGTTCTAAAAATTACTCTGAAGGTGTCAATACAGTCAAAATCAGACCAGGGTTTGGTTACAAATCACTCACAGGATAATATAGTTTTCAAAAAAAGAATTCAACTTTCAGCAAAATCATTATTGTCCAATGGGTGACAATTTCAGCCTTACATATTCATCTGAAATCGAATGACAGAAAACAATAACGTTAAATACGTAATATTTGGTTTATAAATGTCTTAGTTCATATATATATACTTTGGTTTTGATATGAACGAGAGAGGGAAAAGAAAGCTTGCCTTTACCGGGAAGCGAACTAGACCTTTCACTTGACAATCCAAGTCAACATCCATTACACTAGCGCTGACGTTTTAATCGTTCAAGGCCGATAATTTATCAGATGACTGGAGATTACGCGAGACTCACAAGAGGTGCATTATGTAACATGGTATAAGTTTCAATTGGCTATAAATAACTGAAAACTTATCATGTTTCAAAAATAATAAATTTTGCTCTTAAATATTATATATCATACGTTTTCACTAAAAAATTTTCACTGAAATTTATTTCTCAAGGAAAACAATTAAAAGTTAGTATGCAGAACATTTCATTTTAAAACTTTACCTCATTGGTGCCTCTCGTAGGACCGCCAACTTAACTATGAACCAATCAAAACGTTTCATTTCCTTTATTTCTTCGATATTATTCATTAAAGCGACTGAACTCCAGATACCCAACTGTCGAAAAAAAATATTGTTATATTACATACCCCTATAATCGGTGAGATTTTCTTGTTTTCGATACTTTTTCGTGCCATCTGGATTTCAGTCGCTTTAAATACACCATTTGATTGGTCTACAATCTAGATCATTTATTTAACATCTAGGTCAGCTTTAGCCGAAAAAATTCGGCAATCAGATTCGTGTAAACAAAAACATAATTTTGAACAGTTAATTTAATACGAAAAATACCCATAAATGTTTTTTTTTCGCTCATAGGTATAACAGGTGTGAGAATTTTTTTTCTTTTTTTCAATAACCCATGAACCTTTCTGAAATGAAACTGCCAAAATCGTTGATCCTTGGGGGCCGCCATTTTGGTTATGTATCAAATGAGACGGACGAAAAACACGGATTGAAAAATTATTGTCGTCATTTTAATCGTTCTTTTTTTATAAAAAAAAAAAAAAAAAAAAAAAAAAAAAAAAAAAAAAAAAAAAATAAAAAAAAAAAAAAAAAAATAAAAAAAAAAAAAAAAAAAAATCGATATTTAAGATCATTAAAGTGCTGTGTTACTTTCGCGTTAATTAACATTTGTAAGAACAAGTTAAAAATAAATGGAACTCTGTATAAAATGTTTCTCCCGTTCGTCAAAAAAACGAAGGCAAACGACAGCATTAGCGACGTGACGTCATTTCCGTTACACTTCATCTTGGCGTAACGTCAAATGGAGCGACGTCGTTTCTCGCCAAAAAAATAGTGGTATCAACATGAAAGACCCCAAATTCCTATACATGAGCTATGGACTCACTCATACAAAGTATAATTATTTATCAAACATTGTGGCAAAAGGATAACTTTCTCATAATGAGCAATTGCTCTTTTGTAGACAATCTTTTCCTAAGTCGTCTGCTGAAAAAGCGTCAGAAACCGTTTCTAATAGTGAAAGGGTTAAGCAGAAATGTGACCCCTTACATAATTTGTTCCTGTCATATTAACTGGTTGAAAAAGGCAGTCGCCAGGTGGCATCAGAAAATGACTGATATATTTGCTTCTTTACCATACTGCAGGTGATCGATAAAGGATCATCTTGGCCCTCCTGTTTTAACCTCGTTCATCATAAATGTATTCCTTGATTTTCTGAAGGTCTTTACTTTATTATTTTCTGTTCGTAATAATAGACGACCGACAGCAATACGAATTCCGAACATGTTTTGATCATGCAAAAAACATGACATTAACAATTTTAATGTCTAGTCAACTACTTATAACTCATTTTTTATGGCCAAAGTATGCTCTTTAATTTTTGTTTATAATTATTTTACGTTTTTTCGTAAATAGGTAGCACCAAAGACCTAATAACACATGTTATCTATAGATATATTAGGGACATTCTTTATCATATCCTAGTTTGTTATCAAACACATGGTGACACCATTTTGTTACCGACAATCTCGTTGGTTGAATTTATAGTTTTCGTCACATGACCATAGATGACCAATGAAATACGCCGTTTCTGTTCGGGTAAGAAATTACGACAAATCTCAATATTTTGGACGGAAAATATTGATGGACCTTTGTAACTTGATCGTCGATTAATGAATTGATTTTCTTTGAAATTGTCGGACTTTTGTCACTTGATCGGCGGTTTCTTGATCAAATTGCTTTGAACTTGTAGTGTCTGTCGAACATTCCTAAAATTTACCAGACATGTCCGGCTGACCGATGACTTCCGCGAAGTCGGTGAATTTTTACCCTTTCTCGGTTCGCCCTTTCTCTCATACAATTATTCGCAAATGACTTTTTTTACCCTTTCCCTCTTACAACCCATCTGAAGCAGACAACTTTTAACCCTTACCCATATTCAACAAATCTTAAGAACACAACTGTTAACCCTTTCCCTCTTACAACCCATCTGAAGCAGACAACTTTTAACCCTTACCCATATTCAACAAATCTTAAGAACACAACTGTTAACCCTTTCCTATATACAACTTGTCTGCAAGCAGACAACTTTTAACCCTTATCCATATTCAACAAATCTTAAGAACACAACTGTTAACCCTTTCCTATGTACAACTTGTCTGCGAGCAGACAACTTTTAACCCTTATCCATATATCCTACAACAAATCTGTAGCAGACAACTTTTAAATGTTTCCCACACACATCAAATCTTCAGAAGACAACTTATAACCCATTTTGACGTACAAAACATCTGCAGCAGACAACGTTTAATTAACCTTTTCTCACATAGAACACATCTGCTGTGAGGTTATCATGCAATTGGACAGTTTGAATTTTGATGGAAATCCTTCATTCATTCATGTCAATGGTAATACTAATTGTAGTTCTATAGAGTTTCTTCAGGAATTCAAGGCTTATTTCTTTCATTTCAGACTTCCACAACTGATTTGTCATAATAATATAAAACTTTAATAATATACAATATGGAGGCAGAGGAAGATGAAGAATGCGAAAAGTCTGAATATTTCTACCGACTGATTCATCTGGTGGTTGACCTGGGAACCGAGGTGCTTCTGGAATTGTTTAAAAAAGACATATCTCAGGGTCAGACAGTTGAAGCCTTCTTAAAGTGTAAGGAAAATGTATTGAAAATCATCAAGACCAAAAAGGTCTTAAACGACCTCCAATTAGGAATACTCAATGCAACACCACCAGATGTGTCGCGCTTTGACATATCTCTGTTGTACATTCTTATTTGTAATCTTACTAATATAGACCCACCCAGTGGAGGATGGAAACAAGCATCTCCATTACCGTCAGATAGATCAGCAGGAGCTCTGCTGATGAATTTTAGACTAGTCAGAAATGAAGCCATTGCACATTGGCCGAAATGCGCGATGAAGAAATCTGACTTTGACATGTTTTGGAAAAGGACTGAAATAATTTTGGTCGGCCTTGCTGATAAGATCAGCCAAACAGAAAAGGATCGTGTTGTAGAGAAGATAGAGGAAATTAAGACTAAACAGCTAGTTGAAGATCAGAGATGCATACTCAATACCCAAATAATAGGACAGCTGCAAGAGGATATAGACCTGTTGAAGCAAAAGGTAGGAAATAATATCTGTTGCCTTCTCTAGTCATAATGATTCAAAATTGTTTGATTTATTTGGGTATAACACCATTTTCAACTGAATTTCTGTTATATCAATAATAATATCATGGCAACCAATTTGTTTGTCTCTCTTTCTTGGATCAGTACACCATTCTCTTTTATTCTTATAACCATTTCCCTCATACAGACTCATATTTAGCTCGTTTGTTTTTTGAAGAAAAAAAGTCGTAGTACAGGTACTTATTGTGTTACACTTGACGTCGTTTAACCAAACATCATCACTCAAAAACCCTTCAACATTTTCAAATGAAACTTAATTTAAACGTTATTTATTTTACATCGTTTGCGAAGCAAGCTTTCAGCTTATATAAATCATGCTCGATGTCTGCTTTCTAGAGACTTAAACAGTACTCGCGCTGTTTGTGTGGAAAAATCCCAAAGTCGGGACCCCCCTATCGCAGGACTCGAACCAGGGACCTTTGATACGAGAGTCCGAAGCTCTACCTCTGCACCACTGTTTTCAACCAAATGAAACTTGGTTCACATGTTCCTAGGAACAATATGCATGTCTTTACCAAGTACAACATCTCTTGTTTTAATAACTATTAGAAAAATGCCACTTTTTCAACTTAGAAAAAAGCAGACGAGTGTTGGAGTTTGCTTGCGTCACACTTGTTACATCTCTGCAGCAGACTTCTTTTGAAATCATTGTGGCAAAAGGTTAAGGCATATATGTGTTCAAAGTTCAAAGTCTGCTGCAGATTTATTGTATGTTGAAAATGCGGTAGATGAGTTACATTGGATTCAATGCATGATCCTGTATTGACATCCTATGTCATTAGCACTATCTATCGGGTCTCACATTTGACAAAGACAAAGTAGTCTATATTTAGTACTTAGTGGGAAAACCTGGTTCTAATAATGACTTGTTAGGGGATGCTATGACAAAATGTTTTTCTCCCCTAATACTCGGTTAAAGTACACAAATCAGGTGAACAATACAGGGCCACATAACTTTCTTGTTTATGGACAAGCATGTGGTAGGGGCATATTTTTCTAGTTTCTAGTTATGACTTTTCGAACACAAAATGATAAAAGTTTTACTCTAGATGAGTTCATCTTTAATGACTATATCACCTTTATTGTATTTTATTCACAGATGGAGGAACAGGAAAATAATTCAGGAGATGTAGATACACGTAAATCATCTTTGGAAATATTAGAAGTTCAGCTGAAGGACCTTGAAAATAGTATGAAAAAGTTTGAGGATATTAGCAGAAAGGTATTTAACATCTCACATATGCATTTTGATGTGTTTCCAGCAGACAACTATTTAATACATTGTGGTAAAATCACCAATTTCTGCTTTGGTCCCAATGTTTTCAACATTATTAAAATTTAAATAGTTATACATAATTGATGTTTGGACAAATGATCCTTTTAAATCTGACAGTTATAAATTTGCGAATATACTATCGCCCAGGTGATCGATTTAGGGCCATCTTGGCTCTCCTGTTTTCCACCGTGTTTTCAAAATTCTTCTATTGCATTATATGTCGGAAGTCATCTGTATCAAGTAAAAATAATTAAAACAGAGTGTCAGAAATGTGGAATACCATTTCAGGGGGGGGGGGGGGGGGGGGGGGGGGGGGGAAGCTCTTTGCCCTTCATCTGTTTGATCTTCTGTTAGCTTCAAATGACATCTACTACTAAAAGTACTAATCCACAATCAAATTTAAACCAAACTTCACAGGAATATTCCTTTGATGGTCCTTTTTGCATGTCTGATTCCAAGGTTATTGATTAGAAATGTTCCTTATGTGACACTCTTCAAAAAAAAAATCATATTAATTGGTTGAAAAGCATTGCAGTCATGTGGCATCAGAAAAGAGCCAAATGATAAAACTAAAAATAAAGTATTATTCAAGTACCTTTCTGATTTCAAGATAATAGGAAGAAAAATTAATTAATGTCATTCAGTGATCCTCTAAATAATTTGTTCAAGTCATTCTGATTTGTAGAAAAATAGTCACCAAACAGCATCAAGAAATGGATAAATGAACTTTTAGCTTCAAACGACATCTCATCCTAAACCACTGGACCATTTGTAACCTATCTTCTGAGAAATGGTCCTTTGGTGGTCCAATTTAAAAATTGTTCAAAGATAATAAATTCTATTTAGAACTTACTACTACATCGGGGAGGGAAATGCCCAAACTTCAAGATTCTTCTTTTCTGAATCCGTTGTCTGATTCCAAGACAATTTGAAAGAAATCTTCCTTAGGTGACCCTTAACATAATGTGTTCAATTCATATTGGTAGAACTTATCAGACAGCATCAGGATAAGGGTTAAAATTAACTTGTTCAAAGATAAATAAATTCTATTTAGAACTTACCAGACAACATCAGAATAAGGCTTAAAATTAACTTTTAGCATCAATAACGGGTAAACCACTGGACCAATATCAACCAAACTTCATAGAACTGTTACTTTAGGGGTCCTCTTTCAAATTGATTAAAGTTTATGCCTTATAACAAATGCCCTTTACTGATAAGCTGTTTCATTTACTGTGTATCTACTGTTTGCAGTTAAATGTTTCATTCCCGCTCTTGATCAAATCTTCCCTGATATGAGCAGTTACACATTGCTACTATATCATCATTCAGGTGATTGGTTAAGGGTCATCTTGGTCCTCTCGCTGTAAACCCTTTCTCACATACATCAATTCTGCAGCACATGCCTTTGCAAACATATGGATTATCTCTGTAAATGAACATACATGTAGTTGAACAAATTGTATGACATTGTTCATTCTGTGCAATGTTCCATTTTGCCACCATGGGTAAAAAAATTGTCTGCTACAGATGGGTCAAAATGTTTCTCCATGTGGGAAACAGTTAGATAAGACTTTAAAAAAGGCATGGAATGCTGTTGACTGTAACAATGCGGGGAGACACATGGCAATCAATTATCACCATATCTGCGTGTCACACTTTTACTTACACAATTGTTAGCAAGTGACACATTTGTTCCTTTTACACCTCTTGTAAAGTCTGTGTATACCTTTTAGTTATTGCCAGCGAAGAATAATTTATTTTATTTTACAACAGGTAGACCAACAAAGTGACCTTTCAGTAGTTGTTGACAACATGAAAACATCAATTAAAAATCTGGAAGCCAAGCTGCAAGGACTCAAATCTGACATGTCAAAATTTAATGATGTAACCAGAAAAGTAATGGAATAAATTTGTGATCAAACCACGGTAACCCTTTTTAGCTCGACTATTCGAAGAATATGAGAGCTATACTACTCACCCTGGCGTCGGCGTCTTCGTAACATCTCAAGTAAAGGTTTGCATGCAAGTACATATATTTCACCAAAACTCAGTCACTACCTGATGTATTGTAACTTTCAACAATGCTTCTCAACCATATAACCTATGTAAATAATCAAGTTAAAAAAATCCATCCTACATTTAATGCAAGAAATGGCTCTTTTTAGCTTCACTTTTCGAAGAAAAGGTTAGCTATACTTCTAGCCCCGGCGTCAGCGTTGGTGTCACACCTTGGTTAAGGTTTTTGTACCAAAACCATTATAGATATTGCTTTGAAACTTACAACACTTATTCACCATCATTACTTGCATCAACAGACAAAAGTACATACCTCTGTCAAGTTTTTTGTAAGAATTATGGCCCTTTTTCCACTTAGAATTTTGGTTAAGTTTCTTGTACCAATTCTATTTTTTGTCAAAACCATTACAGATATTGCTTTGAAACTTACAACACTTATTCATCATCATAACCTTCATCAATAGACAAGAGTACATAACTCTGTCAAGGTTTTTGTAAGAATTATGGCCCTTTTTGACATAGTCTTTTGGTTAAGATATTTGTACCAATTCATTTTTAGCTCACCCGAGCGTTATTGTGATCGCCTATTGTCCGTCGTCCATCGTGCGTCGTGCGGCGTCCGGCGTCCGGCAACTTCTTCTCCTCAGTAACCAGTGGGTCAATTGGGATGAAACTTCACAGAAAGCATCCTCTCAATGACCTCACCAGATTTCCTTCAAATTTTTGGGATCTATGCATAATTCTGGTTTCCATGGCAACGAAAGGAAAAAAACTTCAAAATTATTCTTCTCCTAAACTGGTTGGCAGATTTTCAAATAATTTTGTAGAAATGTTCCTTGGATGACCCTCTATCAGATTCCTCCAAGCCATGTTGATTGGTCGAAAAACAATGGCTACCAGTGGGCAGGGCTATTTTGCATTATATGACTATAGTGAAAACTTAAGAAATCTTCTTCTCCCAAACTGAACCTGGCCGGGTAGCTCAATTGGTAGCGTATCTGACTCGTGATCTGGAGGTCACGGGTTCGATACCTGGCTGCGGCGACATTCTTTCGGGCGATGTTTTCCATTGCCTCTCACCTCTGATCTATGTGAGAAAGTAGTCAGTGGCTTCGAAAGAATGTTGTGTAAGTACTGGTGTGGGAAAGCCAGGAAAACATGGGTAGGTGCACTGACCGCCGTGATATGACCAAAGCTGTTGAAAGCGGCGTTAAACTCCAAACAAATCTCCCAAACTGGTTGGCAGATTTTCAAATAATTTTGCTGAAATGTTCCTTGGGTGACCCTCTATCAGAGTCCTTGAAGCCATGTTGATTGGTCGAAAAACATGGCCGCCAGGGGGGGGCAGGGCTATTTTGCCTTATATAGCTATAGTGCAAACTTAAAAAATCTTCTCCTCCAAAAGTGTCAGGCCGATTTTCAAATAGTTTTGTAGAAATGTTCCTTGGGTGATCCTCTATCAGATTCCTTCAAGCCATGTTGATTGATATAAAAACATGGCCGCCAGGGGGCAGGGCTATTTTGCCTTTTATGGCTATAGTGAAAACTTAAAAAATCTTCTTCTCCGAAAGTGACAGGCAGATTTTCAAATAATTTTGTAGAAATGTTCCTTAAGTGACCCACTTTCAGATTCCTTCAAGCTATGTTGATTGGTCGAAAAACATGGCCAAAGTTAAAAAAAAAATTTTATCAGGTGAGCGATCCAGGGCCATCATGGCCCTCTTGTTTACTAAGAAATTCTGGTTAAAGTTTTGCGTGCAACTACATTAAGAGTCTACATCTAAGTAACTACTTGATGCATTGCACTGAAACTTTATACAACCCTTCCCAACTGTCACACTTATATAAATAATTAAGTTGGATAACATTTAATGCAAGTTATAGCCCTTCTTTTATTTAGAAATTCTGGTTAAAATTGTGGGTGCAGCTACATTAGAGTCCATATCTCAGTTACATTGTATTGGAACTTTATACAATTGATTGATTGGGGTTTAAAGCCGTTTTCAACAATTTCTCACTTATATCACGGCGGCCGGAACTTTATACAACGCTTCCCAACTATCACACCTTTGTTAATTATTAAGTTAGATAACTATCATGCATTTGATGCAAGTGATAGCCCTTTTTAGCTCGACTTTTTGTACCAATTCACTTTTTTGTCAAAACCATTACAGATATTGTTTTGAGACTTACAACACTTATTCACCATCATTACCTCAATAAACAGACAAGAGTACATAACTCTGTCAAGGTTTTTGTAAGATTTATGGCCCTTTTTCGACTTAGAATTTTGGTTAAGTTTTTTGTACCAATTCACTTTTTTAGCTCACCTATGCACGACGTGCAAGGTGAGCTATTGTGATCACATTTTGTCCGGCGTCCGTCCGTCGTGCGTCGTCAACATTTTAGCTTGTTTTAAAACACTCTACAGGCTACATTTTGCATCCAATCTTCATGAAGAACATTCATCTCCATCAAATCTTGGACAAGTTCGAAACTGGGCCATATGAGGTCAAAAACGAGGTCACTAGGTCAAATTGAAGGAAAATCTTGTTAATACTCCAGAGGCCGCAATTTTTGCTTCAGCAGTTTGAAATTTTGTCAGAATGTTTGTTTTGAAAACGTCTAGGTCAAGTTTGAATATGGGTCATATTGGGTCAGAAACTAGGTCAATAGGCCAAATTGAAGGGAAATCTTGTTAACACTGTAGAAGACGCATTTTTTGCTTCAGCAGCTTGAAATTTGATCAGAATGTTTGTCTAAATGATATCTATGCAAGTTTGAATATGGTTCAAAAACTAGGTCATTAGGCCAAATTGAAGGATAATCTTGTTAACACTGTAGAGGCCATATTTTCACTTTGAGCATGTTGAAATTTTGTCAGAATGTTTGTCTTAAAGATATCTAGGTCAAATTGAAATATGGGTCATATTGGGTCAGAAACTAGGTCACTAGGCCAAATTGAGGGGAAATCTTGTTAACTCTGTAGAAGCCGCATGTTTTCCTTCAGCAGCTTGAAATTTGATCAGAATGTTTGTCTAAATGATATCTATGCCAAGTTTGAATATGGGTCATGCTGGGTTAAAAACTAGGTCACTAGGCCAAATTGAAGGGTAATCTTGTTAACACTCTTCATACTGCATTTTTAACTTGAGCATGATGAAACTTTATCAGAATGTTTTTCTTGATGATATGTAAGTCAAGTTCGATCAAGGGTCATGTTGGGTCAAAAAATAGGTCACTAGGTCAAATTGAAGGGTAATCTTGTTAACACTCTTGATACTGCATTTTTACTTTGAGCATGATGAAACTTTATCAGAATGTTTGTCTTAAAAATATCAAGGTCAAGTTCGAATATGGGTCATATTGGGTCAGAAACTAGGTCACTAGGCCAAATTGAAGGAACATCTTGTTAACTCTGTAGAAGACATATTTTTATGCCCCCACGGAATCTCCGATTCGGGGGGCATATAGTTTTTGGCCTGTCTGTTGGTCTGTCTGTCTGTCTGCACAAAAAAAACTTTAACCTTGGCCATTACTTTTGAACCATAACAGGTACGGCTACCATATTTCACATGTGTATTCCTTGTGACATGACCTTTCTGTCAGTACCAACATTTTTGACCTTGCGACCTTGACCTTTGACCTAGAGGTTGCCATTCTCGAAAAAAACTTTAACCTTGGCCATTACTTTTGAACCATAACAGATACGGCTACCATATTTCACATTTGTATTCCTTGTGACATGACCTTTCTGTCAGTACCAACATTTTTGACCTTGCGACCTTGACCTTTGACCTAGATGTTGCCATACTAAAAAAAAACTTTAACCTTGGCCATTTCTTTTGAACCATAACAGGTACGGCTACCATATTTCACATGTGTATTCCTTGTGACATGACCTTTCTGTCAGTACCAACATTTTTGACCTTGCGACCTTGACCTTTGACCTAGATGTTGCCATTCTCGAAAAAAACTTTAACCTTGGCCATTACTTTTGAACCATAACAGATACGGCTACCATATTTCACATGTGTATTCCTTGTGACATGACCTTTCTGTCAGTACCAACATTTTTCACCTTGCGACCTTGACCTTGACCTAGATGTTGCCATTCTCGAAAAAAACTTTAACCTTGGCCATTTCTTTTGAACCATAACAGGTATGGCTACCATATTTCACATGTGTATTCCTTGTGACATGACCTTTCTGTCAGTACCTTGCGACCTTGACCTTGACCTAGATGTTGCCATTCTCGAAAAAAACTTTAACCTTGGCCATTACTTTTGAACCATAACAGGTATGGCTACCATATTTCACATGTCAGTACCAACATTTTTGACCTTGCGACCTTGACCTTTGACCTAGATGTTGCCATTCTCGAAAAAAACTTTAACCTTGGCCATTACTTTTGAACCATAACAGATACGGCTACCATATTTCACATGTGTATTCCTTGTGACATGACCTTTCTGTCAGTACCAACATTTTTGACCTTGCGACCTTTACCTTTGACCTAGATGTTGCCATTCTCAATTTTTTTTTTAACCTTCCCCACTACTTTTGAACAATAACAGGTAATGCTACCATATTTCACATGTGTATACCTTGCGACCTTGACCTTTGACCTAGATGTTGCCATTGGGGGGCATCAGTGTTTCACAAACACATCTTGTTTGCTACAGCAGCTTGACATTTAATGAGAATGTTTATCTAAATGATATCTAAGCCAAGTTCGAATATGGATCATGTAGGGTCAAAAACATTTTTTGCTTCAGCAGCTTGAAATTTACTCAGAATGTTTGTCTGAATTATATTTAGGTCATGTTCGAATATGGGTCATATTGGGTCAGAAACAAGGTCAATAAAGGAAAATATTGTTCAAACTCCGGAGGCCTCATTTTTACTTTGAGCAAGTTGAAAATTTGTCAGAATGTTGTCTTGATGATATCTAGTCCATGTTGGAATATGGGTCATATCGGTTAAAAAAATATAGATCAATAGGCCAAATGAAGGACAATCTTGTTAACACTGTGGAGGTTGCATTCAGAATAATTGTCTTGATGTGTTTTGCATTGCAGTACATTGTATAATTAAGGTGAGTGATCCAGGGCCATCATGGCCCTCTTGTTTTAAAACCATTAGAGATATTGCTTTGAAACTTACAACACTTATTCACCATCATAACATCCACCAACAGACAAGAGACTACATAACTCTGTCCATGTTTTTGTAAGAATTATGGCCCTTTTTCCACTTAGAATTTTGGATAAGTGTTTCGTACCACCCCACTTTTTTTGCAAAACCATTAGAGATATAGCTTAAACTTACAATACTTATTTACCATCATTACCTCCATCAACAGACAAGAGTACATAACTCTGTCAAGGTTTTTGTAAGGATTATGGCCCTTTTTTAGACTTAGAATTTTGGTTAAGTTTTTTTTACCAATTCACTTATTTTCAAAACCATTACAGATATTACTTTAAAACTAACAACACTTATTTACCATCATTACATCTATCAACATAACTCTGTCCATGTTTTTGTAAGAATTATGGCCCTTTTTCCACATAGAATTTTGGATAAGTTTTTCGTACCACCCCACTTAAACCATTAGAGATATAGCTTATACACTTACAATACTTATTGACCATCATTACCTCCATCGACAGACAAGAGTACATAACTCTGTCAAGGTTTTTGTAAGAATTATGGCCCTTTTTCGACTTAGAATCTTGGTTTTTAGCTCCACTGGCTGAAAGCCAGTCGAGCTTATGTCATGGCGAATTGTCCGTCGTGCGTGCGTGTGTGCGTGCGTGCGTGCGTTAACTTTTTCCTTTAAACGACTTCTTCTCCCTAACCACTTGGCCAATTTGGTTGAAACTTCATGGGAAGCATCCTCTCAATGTCCTCTACTAAATTCCTTCAATTTTTTTTGATCCATTCAAAATTCTGGTTTCCATGGCAACCGAAAGAAAAAAATAGTGAGAACTTAAAAAATCTTCTTCTCCGAAAGTGTCAGGCCGATTTTCAAATAATTTTGTAGAAATGTTCCTTGGGTGACCCTTTATTAGATTCCTTCAAGAAATTTTGATTGGGCGAAAAACATGGCCGCCAGGGGGCGGGGCTTTTTTGCCTTATATAGCTATAGTGAAAACTTAAATAATCTTCTTCTCAAAAAGTGTTTAGCAGATTTTCAAATAATTATGTAGAAATGTTCCGTGGGTGACCCTCTATCAGATTCCTTCAAGCCATGTTGATTGGTAAAAAAACATGGCCGTCACAGGGCGGGGCTATTTTGCCTATATGGCTAAAGAGCAAACTTAAAAAATCTTCTCCTCCAAAAGTGTCAGGCCGATTTTCAAATAATTTTGTAGAAATGTTCCTTGTGTGAACCTTAATTAGATTCCTTCAAGAAATGTTGATTGGGCGAAAAACATGGCCGCCAGGGGGCGGGGCTTTTTTGCGTTATATAGCTATAGTGAAAACTTAAAACATCTTCTTCTCCGAAAGTGTTCAGCCGATTTTCAAATAATTTTGTAGAAATGTTCATTGGGTGACCCTCTATCAGATTCCTTCAAGCCATGTTGATTGGTCGAAAAACATGGCCGCCAGAGGGCGGGGCTATTTTGACTTATATGACCATAGTGAAAACTTAAAAAATCTTCTCCTCCGAAAGTGTCAGGCATATTTTCAAATAATTTTGCAGAAACATTCCTTTGGTGACACTCTACAAGATTCCTTTAAGCCATGGTGGTTGGTAAAAAAAATAGCCACCACGGGGCAGGGCTGTTTGGAGATTTTATTTTTGCCTTATGGCCGTGGAGCGATACTGGCCCTCTTGGGCCTCTTGTTTAGTTTTTTGTACAAATTCACTTTTTTTCAAAACCTTAACAGATATTGCTTCGAAACTAACAAAACTTTTTCACTATCATTATCTCCATCAACAGACAAGAGTATATAATTCTCTCAAATTTTTTAAAAGAATTACCGGTATGGCACTTTTTCGACTTAGAATTTTGGTTAAGTTTTTTGCACTGGCACCAGAACAATAAAATATTATGTAGTAGCTCTATTATTACTATTATATAGTCTATATAATAGTAATAATAGAGCTACTACATATTATTGTTCTGGTGCCAGTGGTTTTTTGTACCAATTCCATTTTTTTTCAAAACCTTAACAGATATTGCTTCGAAACTAACAAAACTTTTTCACTATCATTATCTCCATCAATATATATATGTATATCTATATCAGTATATAATTCTCTCAAATGTTTCAAAAGAATTATGGCACTTTTTCGACTTAGAATTTTGGTTAAGTTTTTTGTACCAATTCCATTTTTTGTCAAAACCATTAAAGATATTGCTTTGAACCTTACAACACTTATTCACCATCATATCCTCAATCAACAGACAAGAGTACATAACTCTGTCAAGGTTTATATGCGAATGATGGCCCTTTTTGACATATACTTTTGGTTAATTTTCTCCCAAACTGCTTGGCAGATTTTCAAATAATTTTGTAGAAATGTTCCTTGGATGACCCTCTATCAGATTCCTTCAAGCCATGTTGATTGGTCGAAAAACATGGCCGCCAGGGGGGGGGGGGGGGGGGGGGGGGGGGGGGGGGGGGGCGGGGCTATTTTGCCTTATATGGCTATAGTGAAAACTTAAAAAATCTTCTCCTCCGAAAGTGTATGACCGATTTTCAAATAATTTTGTAGAAATGTTCCTTGGGTGACCCTCTATCAGATTCCTTCAAGCCATGTTGATTGGTCGAAAAACATGGCCGCCAGGGGGGGGGGGGGGGGGGGGGGGGGGGCGGGCTATTTTGCCTTATATGGCTATAGTGCAAACTTAAAAAATCTTCTCCACCAGAAGTGTCAGGCCGATTTTCAAATAATTTTGTAGAAATGTTCCTTGGGTGATCCTCTATCAGATTCCTTCAAGCCATGTTGATTGGTCAAAAAACATGGCCGCCAGGGGGCGGGGCTATTTTGCCTCTTATGGTTATAGTGAAAACTTAAAAAATCTTCTCCTCCATAAGTGTCGGGCCGATTTTCAAATAATTTTGTAGAAATGTTCCTTGGGTGACCCTCTATCAGATTCCTTCAAGCAATGTTGATTGGTCGAAAAACATGGCGGCCAGGGGGCGGGGCCTATTTTGCCTTATATGGCCAAAGTGAAAACTTAAAAAATCTTCAACATCTTCTCCTCAGTAACCAGTGGGTCAATTGGGATGGAACTTCACAGAAAGCATCCTCTCAATGACCTCACCAGAATTCCTTCAAATTTTTGGGATCCATGCAGAAATCTGGTTTCCATGGCAACGAAACGAAAAAAACTTCAAAATTCTTCATCTCCCAAACTGCTTGGCAGATTTTCAAATAATTTTGTAGAAATGTTCCTTGGATGACCCTCTACCAGATTCCTTCAAGCCATGTTGATTGGTCGGAAAAAAAACGGCCGCCAGGGGGGCGGGGCTATTTTTTGCCTTATATGGCTATAGTGCAAACTTAAAAAATCTTCTCCTTCGAAAGTGTAAGGCCGATTTTCAAATAATTTTGTAGAAATGTTCCTTGGGTGACCCTCTATCAGATTCCTTCAAGCCATGTTGATTGGTCGAAAAACATGGCCGCCAGGGGGGGCGGGCTATTTTGCCTTATATGGCTATAGTGCAAACTTAAAAAATCTTCTCCACCAGAAGTGTCAGGCCGATTTTCAAATAATTTTGTAGAAATGTTCCTTGGGTGATCCTCTATCAGATTCCTTCAAGCCATGTTGATTGGTCAAAAAACATGGCCGCCAGGGGTGGGGCTATTTTGCCTTTTATGGCTATAGTGAAAACTTAAAAAATCTTCTCCTCCATAAGTGTCAGGCCGATTTTCAAATAATTTTGTAGAAATGTTCCTTGGGTGACCCTCTATCAGATTCCTTCAAGCAATGTTGATTGGTTGAAAAACATGGCCGCCAGGGGCCGGGGCTATTTTGCCTTATATGGCCAAAGTGAAAGCTTAAAAAATCTTCAACATCTTCTCCTCAGTAACCAAACCTCACCAGAATTCCTTCAAATTTTTGGGATCCATGCAGAATTCTGGTTTCCATGGCAACGAAACGAAAAAAACTTCAAAATTCTTCATCTCCCAAATTGCTTGGCAGATTTTCAAATAATTTTGTAGAAATGTTCCTTGGATGACCCTCTACCAGATTCCTTCAAGCCATGTTGATTGGTCGAAAAACACGGCCGCCAGGGGGGCGGGGCTATTTTGCCGTATATGGCTATAGTGCAAACTTAAAAAATCTACTCCTTCAAAAGTGTCAGCCTGATTTTCAAATAGTTTTGTAGAAATGTTCCTTGGATGACCCACTTTCAGATTCCTTCAAGCCATGTTGATTGGTCAAAAAACATGGCCACCAGTGGGCAGGGCTATTTTGCATTATATGGCTATAGTGAAAACTTAAAAAATCTTCTCCTCCAAAAGTATCTGGCCCATTTTCAAATAATTTTGTAGAAATGTTCCTAGGGTGACCCTCTATCAGATTCCTTCAAGCCAAGTTGATTGGTCGGAAACTATAGCTGCCAGGGGGCGGGGCTTATATAGCTAAAGTGAACAAAAATAAATAAATCAGGTGAGCGATTCAAGGGCCATCATGGCCCTCTTGTTTGATTTTTAGCTCACCTGTGCACGAAGTGCTCAAGGTGAGTTATTGTGATGGCCTTTTGTCCGGCGTCCGTCGTCCATCGTCCGTCAACTTTTTCTCCTCAGTAACCAGTGGGTCAATTGGGATGAAACTTCACAGAAAGCATCCTCACATTGACCTGACCAGAATTCCTTCAAATTTTTGGGATCCATGCAGAATTCTGGTTTCCATGGGAACGAAATGAAAAAACTTTAAAAATCTTCTTCTCCAAAACTGGTTGGCAGATTTTCAAATAATTTTGTAGAAATGTTCCTTGGATGACCCTCTATCAGATTCCTTCAAGCCATATTGATTGGTCGAAAAACATGGCCGCCAGAGGGCGGGGCTATTTTGCCTTATATGGCTATAGTGAAAACTTAAAAAATCTCCTCCTCCAAAAGTGTTAGGCAGATTTTCAAATAAATTTGTAGAAATGTTCCTTAGGTGACCCTCTATCTAATTCCTCAAAGCCATGTTGATTAGTCGAAAAACATGGTCGCCACAGGACGGGGCTATTTTGCCTTATTATATGGCTTTAGTGAAAACTTAAAAAATCTTCTGCTCCGAAAGTGTTTGGCCGATTTTCAAATATGTTTTTGGAAATATTGCTAGGGTGACCCTCTATCAGATTCCTTCAAGCCATGTTGATTGGTCAAAAACTATGGCCGCCAGGGGGCAGGGCTTATATGGCTAAAGTGAAAAAAAACAAAACAGGTGAGCCATCCAGGGCCATCATGGTCCTCTTGTTAGCTCTACTTGCCAAAGGCCAGAAGAGCTTATGCCGTGGTGTGGTGTCAGTCCGTCCGTAAACAATTGCTTGTGAACGCGATACAGTCTTCAGTTTTGATTGTATCTCAATCAAACTTATACAGTACTTATTAAGTAGTCAGATATCCATGAGAGCTCGGTTCCTTTTGAAAACCAGCCAGATCCGCCCATGCAAGACTGGATTATGGCCCTTGGAATTGTCAAAATTGCTATTGTGAACAAATTGCTATTGTGAACACAATAGAGGCTCCATTTACTATCTGATCTTCACCAAACGTACACAGTAGTTAGGTATCCATGAGAGCTTGGTTCCTTTTGCAAGCCAGATCCGGCCGTGCAAGACTGGATTATGTCCCTTGAAATTGTCAGAATTGCTGTAATAGAGCTTGTGAACGCGATAAAGTCTTAAGTTTAGATTGTTTCTCAATCAAACTTATACAGTAGTTGGATATCTATGAGATCTCGGTAGTTGAATTTTGATGAGAGCTCGGTTCCTTTCGAAAACCAGCCAGATGTGCCCTTGCATGACTGAATTATGGCCGTTGAAATTGTCAAAATTGCTATAATACAGCTTGTGAACACAATAGAGCCTCCATTTACTAATCAATCTTCACCAAATTTAGATGGTAGTTAAATATTGATGAAAGTTCGGTTCCTTTCACAAACCAGCCAGATCCGCCCATGCAAGACTGGATTATGGCCCTTGAAATTGTCAAAATTGCTATAATAGAGCTTGTGAACACAATAGTGGCTCCATTTACTATCTGATCTTCACCAAACTTCGATAGTAGTTAAATATTGATGAGAGCTCGGTTCCTTTCACAAACCAGCCAGATCCGCCAATGCAAGACTGGATTATGGCCCTTGAAATTGTCAAAATTGCTATAATACAGCTTGTGAACACAAAAGAGCCTCCATTTACTATCCGATCTTCACCATACATACATGCTCTGGGTTGAAAATGACCAAAGAACCATACCAGTAGAGCATAGGCCCTCATGGGCCTCTTGTTTCCTGTTTTGAGCACTTGTTTGGGTATACTGTGTCGGTCTTCAGCTAATCCTTTAAATAAAATTTATTCTCGAACCACTTCACAATTTCACAATAATGTACTGTGGATGAATTCCTATCACAGGTGCATCTTGAAGAAATTCATTCTTTGTAGAACCTGATTGCCATGGCGTCAGAAAGGGTATAAATAAAAATCGGTAAGTACTGGCTTGATTTTGAAAACATTGCAGAAGAATGTTCTGTACATATATCCCTGAACATAAATATTGCCCAAGCTGTCGTGATTCATCATAAATCATGGCAGCGATGGTGAGGGCTGATTTTTATCTTACTAAGTATTGTGATTACGCTATGCCCCTGATCGTCAACAATTGCTTTAAAGGTTCTGCATGAACTCCTGATTATAGATAGTATAATCAAAGTTTAAAACTGTTCAAAAATTGTCTTGAAATATTAGAATCATAATTCTGGGATAAATATAGAGTAAAAGTTTCACTTTCCAGTACAATAAACATCTAGTTATTGATCATTGAGGCATCATTTTTACTGGCTAGACATACATTAAGCCAAATTTGGTACATTTTCATGACTTTCAATTGACTGTTTTTCAACATTTACTTCCAAAATAGTTTTGAACTATTTATTATACCCCCGATAAACAAAGTTTAGAGGCGGTATATAGGAGTCACCCTGTGGTTGGTCCGTTGGTCCGTTGGTCTATTGCGGTTTTCCTTGTCCGGAGCGTAACTTTAAAGCTGATTGTTGGAATTTAATAAAACTTCATACGATGATACAAAACATGTAGAGGAAGTGCGATGTACAGGAACCATAACTCTATTTTACCTAAATACATAGTTTTGCCCTTTGTTACTTTTTCTTGTCCGGAGAATTGCTTAATAACTAATAGATGGAATCTAATAAAACTTCATACAATGGTAGAGCACAATGAGAGGAAGTGCAGTGTACAAGAACCATAAGTCTAATTTACATAATTACAGAGTTATTGCCCTTTGTTACTTTTTCTTGTTCGTAGAGTCTTGTCCGGAGCATAACTTTAAAACTAATTTTTTAATTTAATAAAACTTCATACGATGATATAACACAATGAGAGGAAGTGCAGTGTATAGGAACCATAACTCTATTTTACCTAAGTACAAATTATAGCCCATTGTTACTTTTTCTTGTCCGAGGATTACCCCTTTCCCTCATATAGACGCTTTCTGACACAAAATGTGCAATTTCTCCTTTTGCCGCAATGTTTTCCACTTTTTATCCCCCGCTTTTTCGAAGAAAAAAGGAGGGGGATATTGAAATGGCGTTGTCCATCCGTCCGTCTGTGTGTGCGTGCGTCCGTCCGCAGCCATTTCTCAGTAACTAGCTGGTAGAATTTCATGAAACTTGAAATACAGTCAAACTTGTGTGAGCGGTCACATGCGATCAGCGGTCACCGGCGTTAAACGGTCACTTTAAATCCCTCCCAACCAAATATACTCTATAAACTGCCTTGATCAGCAGCCACACTAATTGGTTGAGATTAACTGTAATCTTATTGTGTTCAACGGTCAATCAACCAACACACGACTTGGATTTGCAAGGTGTTAAATGATCGGTGTTTAATACATACAGGTAATAAAGCATACTGTGACAATCACATTATCGGGTTTTTTCATACGCATAATCTGTTTACATGTCAGATCTAGGTTACCGAAAACAGCCGACGTGTGCCGAATGATAGTTGTATGATTCATCAACAAGAAGTTGCGAATTTGGTTTATTTTCTGTTACGATGTCGGGCAAAATTTATAAATTGAAAAAGACATTTATGAGTGATTTAGACCGAAAGACAGTACATTTATATGTTAAAACGAAAGTTAATGTCCACTTCAAGCCCCAAGTCAATTTATATTGCCATTTCCATTTTAAATATAAAGATTATCGAGTAAAACTTTCTGCAAGAAGTAAACGTAGATTCGGACGCTATTTTTTTACGGATATGTTATTCGGCGAATTTCAAAGTGAAGTAAAAAAATATTTGATAGTCAAGTTAGTTGTAAACGTCGGTTTAAACTAAATAATAGATAGCACAATGAAATATTTGATAGAAAAAAGCGCTACAAATCTTCGTAACAATGTTTAAATACAAGTTTATAAAGACTTTACTATTTGTAATGTAATGACTATTCCTAATAGTTACATATGTAATATTATGTCAACTGACTTGAACAAATCCGACCAAGTCATGAAACTTGTGATAAGCAGCCACCTGTCTTAAGCAGCCAGTTTCATCATGTCCCTTGGGTGGCTGCTGATCGCAAGTTTGACTGTAGATATGAACCAGCATACTGGGATGATACCCATCCATTTTTTTTTTTGGATTGATCAATTTTCCTTAGAGTTGTTGCCCTTGATATATTGAAAGATCCACGTCCGCAGCCATTTCTTAGTAACTAGCTGGTAGAATTTCATGAAACTTGAAATAAATATGAACCAGCATACTGGGATGATGCCCAACCATTATTGTTTTGGATTGGTCAATTTTCCTTAGAGTTATTGCACTTGATATATAGAAAAATCCATGTCCGCAGCCATTTCTCAGTAACTAGCTAGTAGAATTTCATAAAACTTGAAATAAAGATGAACCAGCATACTGGGATGATGCCCGTCCATTGTTTTTTTTGGATTAGTCAATTTTCCTTAGAGTTATTGCCCTTGATATATTGAAAATTAGGATGAAACTTCACAGAAAGCATCCTCTCAATGACCTCACCCGATTTCCTTCAAATTTTTGGGATCCATGCAGAATTCTGGTTTCCATGGCAACGAAATGAAAAAACTTCAAAATTCTTCTTCTCCCAAACTGGTTGGCAGATTTTCAAATAATTTTGTAGAAATGTTCCTAGGGTGACCCTCTATCAGATTCATTCAAGCCAGCTTGTTTGATTAAAAACTATGGCCGCCAGGGGTCGGGGCTTATATAGCTAAAGTGAAAACAAAAATAAGGTGAGCGATCCAGGGCCATCATGGCCCTCTTGTTTTCTGTTTTCTATCAGTAGAGCGTCTGTGCCGTACGCGGTGCTCTTGTTTTACTTGCTTTTTAACGATTGTCTTTTCTTAAAAATAATAAAAAATGTTTTACTCACACACACTTTTATACAGGTCCGTGAAGTTAGGTTGACAAGTGACGAATTGACGAGTGACGAACTGTGACATTTTTTTAGGTCCGTGAAGTTAGGTTGACGAGTGACGAATTGACGAGTGACGAACTGTGACATTTTTTAATAAAACTTTATTTATTTCTTTAAGATAATGTATCTGGATGTATTAAATGCAAATTAGGCCCCATTTCATGTTTCATGGCGATCATTCAATCAAAAGAGCTTCGCCAAGTTCGTCAATTTAGTTGACGAAATTGACCAAAAAAATATTTTTCTAAAAACTTTATTTCTTTCCTTTAGATAATGTAGCTGGACGTATTGGATGCAAATTAGGCCCTATTTTATGTTTCATGGCGATCAGACAATCAGAAGCGCTTCTTCAAGCTCGTCAATTCGTCAACTCGTCAATTTAGTTGACGAAATTGACGAAAAAAATATTTTTCTAAAAACTTTATTTCTTTCCTTTAGATAATGTATCTGGACGTATTGAATGCAAATTAGGCCCTATTTCATGGCCATCAGTCATTTAGAAGAGCTTCGTCGAGTTCGTCAATTCCTCAACTTGTCAATAAAGTTGACGAAATTGACGAAACTTTTATTTTTCTTAAAACTTTATTTCTTTCCTTTAGATAAGTATCTTGACGTATTGAATGCAAAAGTAGTGGTAACAAGTTGAAATTTATATTTGTTCAAATGGAGGGGTTCTATTTGCCAAACTTCACGTTTTTGTACATCTTGGTAACAGAAAAACGACGGACCTTTATGTTCTCTTTACTAGCAGTAAACAACATTTGATTTTATTTAGTCTGCTAGGTCGGTACAACATACAATGTGAAATTGACAAACGCAAAATAAATTTCCTTCAAAGACTGTAAAATGCCTACGAATTGTCTCACTAACCAGATTTTCACTTATCGTCTAAATTGGTTTAAAGCAATTCAATGTACTCGACAAAAATGTTTTATTTCCGAAACTTTCAATTTATTGCAAACATAATTATGGTATCAGGGGTGGCAAAATCCTTTGTCCGAGTTGCCCGAGCCGTACATTTATACGTCTGGACAAGTGTATTTTTTCAATCCACTTGTCCGTGAACAAGTAAAATATTCTGGTTAATAAATGAAAATGAATATTAAAGCCTAAACTTACTCGTCGATATTGACGCTTTTAAAAGCGGATGTTTACATGCGATAAACAATAATAAGAATGACCCAGAATTTTGCATTTCCGGTTTCATTTTCCCCCTCGCCTTTTCGTAACCTATAAGCGATAAAACACAAATAGCAACTGTTTAAGACCCGTATACAGGTGTAGCTTGTATACCGAATATGATATTTATCCGAATCTAATATTTAACGAAATATTTATATATCTTAATTATACAAAATTTAAAGTGAGTCGAGTGATATTTCGTTTATTTTTTTTTAACCAATTCTTCTTGTCTATTTAACCACGTGTTGAAAGGAAAAAACAATGGCGGACGTCAAATGTTTCGCTGATGTGAAATCGATTTTCGATGTATTCAAGTGGTAAAGAGGTGAGCTGCATATGTTTAGACATCGGTTATACTGAATAACAGATGATTAAACTAGCAAGTACTTGTCTAAATTATTTGAACTAGTTAAAACCTGACTTCGTTTTGGTTTAGCTGGGAGGATTTCCGGAAATTGACTTTAACTTTCGTAATGTACACTGGATTCTTAAAATTTTACTATGCATCATAGACAGTTGAATGATGCAGACATTGAAAGCATCATATATGTTTTCAAAATATTGGCAGATCTCTGAAAATGATGCTAATTTTAATGTACCTTGGTTAAATGTATATAATAAAAAAGTCACAAAAATGGTGTTGTTTTTTGGTTTTCATTTAAATAGATATACATACAGTTATTTTGAGGACTCCCTTTAAGGTTGGAGGAATATGAACCCTACACCAAGCACCAGGGAGTCCTTAAGGATCTATGGGAATTTAAGTTAGTGTCGAACCCTGCAATTATATGTCAACGTTCAATAAACAACTGAAATTTAATACTTTTATTTTCAATCTAAAACCATATAAATATAGAACATGCATATAAAATATGAACAAGTAGTCAATTCATACGGACAAGTGATTTTTAGCTCTACTGGCCAAAGGCCAGAAGGGCTTATGTCGTGGTGATTTGTCCGTCGTGCGTGCGTCCGTAAACAATTTCTTGTTAACACGATAGTCTTCACTTTTGATTGTATCTCAACCAAACTTATTAAGTAGTCAGATATCCATGAGAGCTCGGTTCCTTTCAAAAACCAGCCAGATCTGCCCATGCATGACTGGATTATGGCCCTTGAAATGGTCAAAATTGCTATAAAAGAGCTTGTTAACACAATACAGTCTTCTTTTTTGATTGTATCTCAACCAAACTTATACAGTAGTTAGATATCCATAACAGCTCGGTTCCTTTCGAAAACCAGCCAGATCCGCCTATGCATAACTGGATTATGGCCCTTGAAATGGTCAAAATTGCTATAAAAGAGCTTGTTAACACGATACAGTCTTAACTTTTAATTGTATCTCAACCAAACTTATACATTAGTTAGATATCCATAAGAGCTCGGTTCCTTTCGAAAACCAGCCAGATCCGCCAATGCATGACTTGATTATGGCCCTTGAAATGGTCAAAATTGCTATAAAAGAGCTTGTTAACAAGATACAGTCTTCACTTTTGATTGTATCTCAACTAAACTTATACAGTAGTTAGATATCCATGAGAGCTCGGTTCCTTTTGAAAACCAGCCAGATCCGCCCATGCATTGCTTGATTATGGCTCTTGAAATGGTCAAAATTGCTATAAAAGAGCTTGTTAACACGATACAGTCTTCAGTTCCTTTCGAAAACCAGCCAGATCCGTCAATGCAAGACTGGATTATGGCCCTTGAAATTGTCCAAATTGCTATAATTGAGCATGTGAACACAATAGAGGCTCCATTTACTATCTGATCTTCACCAAACTTAGATAGTAGTTAAATATTGATGAGAGCTTGGTTCCTTTTGAAAATCAGCCAGATTCGCTCATGCAAGACTGGATTATGGCCCATGAAATTGTAAAAATTGCTATAATACAGCTTGTGAACACAAAAGAGCCTCCATTTACTATCAGATCTTCTCCATACATACATGCTCTGGATTGAAAATGACCAAAGAACCATACCAGTAGAGCATAGGCCCTCATGGGCCTCTTGTTTCTGATTACTTGTCCATGGACAAGTGAACTATTTTGATATTTGGCCACCCCTGTGGTTAACTGAAAGTTTTTTAGGTCGTTGAACAGAAGTTTGACTGCGAGCGTCAGGAAAGAATGAACCTCCACCATGGCTACGACCGTTTTGTGTCTGTTTGCACACACAGAGCCAGAGACAGAGAAAGAGAGAGCTGAAAGCCAGTCGAGCTTATGTCGAACTTTTTCCTTTGAACGAGTTCTTCTCCCTAACCACTTGGCCAATTTGGTTGAAACTTCATAGGAAGCATCCTCTCAATTTCCTCTCTTAAATTCCTTCACATTTTTAGCTCCACTGGCTGAAAGCCAGTCGAGCTTATGTCATGGCGAATTGTCCGTCGTGCGTCCGTGCGTAAACTGTTCCTTTAAACGACTTCTTCTCCCTAACCACTTGGCCAATTTGGTTGAAACTTCATGGGAAGCATCCTCTCAATGTCCTCTACTAAATTCCTTCAATTTTTTTTGATCCATTCGAAATTCTGGTTTCCATGGCAACCGAAAGAAAAAAATAGTGAGAACTTAAAAAATCTTCTTCTCCAAAAGTGTCAGGCCGATTTTCAAATAATTTTGTAGAAATGTTCCTTGGGTGACTCTTTATTAGATTCCTTCAAGAAATGTCGATTGGTTGAAAAACATGGCCGCCAGGGGGGCGGGGCTATTTTGCCTTATATAGCTATAGTGAAAACTTAAAAAATCTTCTTCTCCAAAAGTGTTCAGCAGATTTTCAAATAATTTTGTAGAAATGTTCCTTGGGTGACCCTTTATCAGATTCCTTCAAGAAATGTTGATTCGGCGAAAAACATGGCCGCCAGGGGGGCGGGGCTATTTTGCCTTATATAGCTAAAGTGAAAACTTAAAAAATCTTCTTCTCCAGAAGTGTTCAGCCGATTTTCAAATAATTTTGTAGAAATGTTCATTGGGTGACCCTCTATCAGATTCCTTCAAGCCATGTTGATTGGTCGAAAAAAATGGCCGCCAGAGGGCGGGGCTATTTTGCTTTATATGACCATAGTGAAAACTTAAAAAATCTTCTTCTCCGAAAGTGTTCAGCCGATTTTCAAATAATTTTGTAGAAATGTTCATTGGGTGACCCTCTATCAGATTCCTTCAAGCCATGTTGATTGGTCGAAAAACATGGCAGCCAGAGGTACGGGGCTATTTTGCCTTATATGACCATAGTGAAAACTTAAAAAATCTTCTCCTCCGAAAGTGTTTGGCTGATATTCAAATAATTTTGTAGAAATGTTCCTAGGCTTACCCTCTATCAGATTCCTTCAAGCCATGTTGATTGGTCGAAAAACATGGCCGCCAGAGGGCGGGGCTATTTTGCTTTATATGACCATAGTGAAAACTTAAAAAATCTTCTTCTCCGAAAGTGTTCAGCCGATTTTCAAATAATTTTGTAGAAATGTTCATTGGGTGACCCTCTATCAGATTCCTTCAAGCCATGTTGATTGGTCGAAAAACATGGCAGCCAGAGGTACGGGGCTATTTTGCCTTATATGACCATAGTGAAAACTTAAAAAATCTTCTCCTCCGAAAGTGTTTGGCTGATATTCAAATAATTTTGTAGAAATGTTCCTAGGCTTACCCTCTATCAGATTCCTTCAAGCCATGTTGATTGGTCGAAAAACATGGCCACCAGGGGGGCGGGGCTATTTCGCCTTATATGGCTATAGTGAAAACTTAAAAAATCTTCTCCTCCGAAAGTGTCGGACCGATTTTCAAATAATTTTGTAGAAATGTTCCTTAAGTGACACTCCACAAGATTCCATTAAGCCATGGTGGTTGGTAAAAAAATAGCCACCAGGGGGCAGGGCTGTTTATAGATTTTATTTTTGCCTTATGGCCGTGGAGCGATACTGGCCCTCTTGGGCCTCTTGTTTTTAGCTCACCTGAGCTTTGCTCAAGGTGAGTTATTGTGATCGCCTTTTGTCCGGCGTCCGTCGTCCATCGTGCGTCGTCCGTCGTGCGTCGTGCGTCAACTTCTTCTCCTCAGTAACCAGTTGGTCAATTTGGATGAAACTTCACAGAAAGCATCCTCTCAATGACCTCACCAGATTTCCTTCAAATATTTGGGATCCATGCAGAATTCTGGTTTCCATGGCAACGAAAATGAAAAAAACTTAAAAATTCTTCTTCTCCCAAACTGGTTTGCAGATTTTCAAATAATTTTGGAGAAATGTTCCTTGGATGACCCTCTATGAGATTCCTTCAAGCCATGTTGATTGGTCAAAAAACATGGCCGCCAGGGGGGGGGGGGGGGGCGGGGTTATTTTTCCTTATATGGCTATAGTGAAAACTTAAAAAATCTTCTCCTCCGAAAGTGTCAGGCCTATTTTCAAATAATTTTGTGGAAATGTTCCTTGGATGACCCTCTATCAGATTCCTTCAAGCCATGTTGATTGTTCGAAAAACATGGCCGCCAGGGGGGCGGGGCTATTTTGCCTTATATGGCTATAGTGCAAACTTAAAAAATCTTCTCCTCCGAAAGTGTCAGGCCGATTTTCAAATTATTTTGTAGAAATGTTCCTTGGGTGATCCACAGTCAGATTCCTTCAAGCCATGTTGATTGGTCAAAAAGCATGGCCGCCAGGGGGCGGGGCTATTTTGCCTTTTATGGCTATAGTGAAAACTTAAAAAATCTTCTCTTCAATAAGTGTCGGGCCGATTTTCAAATAATTTTGTAGAAATGGTCCTTGGGTGACCCTCTATCAGATTCCTTCAAGCCATGTTGATTGGTCGAAAAACATGGCCGCCAGGGGGCGGGGCTATTTTGCCTTATATTGCCAAAGTGAAAACTTAAAAAATCTTCTCCTCCGAAAGTGTCAGGCTGATTTTCAAATAATTTTGTAGAAATGTTCCTTGGATGACCCTCTATCAGATTTCTTCAAGCCATGTTGATTGGTCGAAAAACATGGCCGCCAGGGTGTGGGGGGGGGGGGGGGGGGGGGCTATTTTGTCTTATATGGCTATAGTGAAAACTTAAAAAATCTTCTTCTCCGAAAGTGTCAAGCCGATTTTCAAATAATTTTGTAGAAATGTTCCTTGGATGACCCACTTTCAGATTCCTTCAAGCTATGTTGATTGGTCAAAAAACATGGCCGCCAGTGGGCAGGGCTATTTTGCATTATATGACTATAGTGAAAACTTAAAAAATCTTCTCCTCCAAAAGTGTCTGGCAGATTTCCAAATAATTTTGTAGAAATGTTCCTAGGGTGACCCTCTATGAGATTCCTTCAAGCCAAGTTGATTGGTCGGAAACTATGACTGCCAGGGGGCCGGGCTTATATAGCTAAAGTTAAAAAAAAAAATCAGGTGAGCGATTCCAGGGCCATCATGGCCCTCTTGTTTTATCCAACCATAATTCTGGTTTCCATGGCAACTAAAAGAAAAAAATAGTGAAAACTTAAAAAAAACACCGAAAGTGTCAGATCGATTTTCTAATAATTTTGTAGAAATGTTTCTTGGGTGACTCTCTATCAGATTCCTTCAAGCCATTTTGATTGGTAGAAAGACATAGCCGCCAGAGGGCGGGGCTATTTTGCCTTAAATGGCTAAAGAGAAAACTTAAACAATCTTCTCCTCCGAAAGTGTCTGGATGATATTCAAATAATTTTGTAGAAATGTTCCTAGGCTGACCCTCTATCAGATTCCTTCAGGCCATGTTGATTGGTTGAAAAATATGGCCGTCAGGGGGTGTGGCCATTTTGCCTTATATGGCTATAGTGAAAACTTCAAATATCCTCTCCTCCGAAAGTGTCAGGCCGATATTCAAATAATTTTGCAGAAACATTCCTTGGGTGACACTCTACAAGATTCCTTTAAGCCATAGTGGTTGGTAAAAAACATGGCCACCAGGGGGCAGGGCTTTTTGGAGATTTGATTTTTGCCTTATGGCCGTGGAGCGATATTTGCCCTCTTGGGCCTCTTGTTAAACAAACTAAGACGTACTAAAAACAAACGTTTGGCTGTGCAGTCCCTTTCTAATCGACACACTATGCAGAAAGCTATTAGTTAGAACCTGTGTATGAAGAGATTCAACTGAAGACGAATATTCTGTGATGTTTGTCAACGTATTATTTCTTGAAAAACATCAGGGCTCATTTTCATTCATGGTTTTCTTTACGGGTCTGTTCACCAGTTCGTGTGTATGTGATAATTCCGTACGTGAGTGCGCCTCACAATATTTTTTTCAAATGCAGAATGTCATCAACTAGAACCTGTATATGTCGAAGTCCAAAATCAGGACCGATTTTCATATAATATATTCAATTATCTTCCGTTCACCAGTATGAGTGTATATATAAGGGACGAATTGACGAACTTGATGTAGTTTTTCTGAATGACTGATGGCCAGGAGAATTGAAATAGGGTCTAATTTGCATTCAATACGTTCAGATTCAGTATCTGAAAGACGGAAATAAAGTTTTTAGGAAAATATTTTGTTCGTCAATTAGTCCACAAAATTGACGTGTTGACGAATTAACGAAATTGACGTAGCCCTTCTAAATGACTGATGGCCATGAAAGTAAAAAAAATGGCTTAATTTGCATTCAGTTCGTCCAGATACATTATCTATAGGAAAGAAGTGAAGTTTTTAGAAAAATATTTTTTTCGTCAATTTCGTCAACTTTATGCTCTACCGGCCAAAGGCCAGAAGGGCTTATGTCGTGGTGATTTGTCCGTCGTCCGTGCGTGCGTGCGTCCGTCCGTAAACAATTTCTTGTTAACACGATACAGTCTTTTGATTGTATCTCAACCAAACTTATACAGTAGTTAGATATCCATGAGAGCTCGGTTCCTTTCGAAAACCAGCCAGATCCGCCCATGCATGACTGGATTATGGCCCTTGAAATGGTCAAAATTGCTATAAAAGAGCTTCAACTTGTTAACACGATAGTCTTTATTTTTTATTGTATCTCAACCAAACTTATACAGTAGTTAGATATCCATGATAGCTTGATTCCTTTCGAAAACAATCCAGATCCGCCCCATGCATGACTGAATTATGGCCCTTGAAATTGTCAAAATTGCTATAATAGGGCTTGTTTCAATCAAACTTATACAGTAGTTAGATATCCATGAGAGTTTGGTTCATTTCTAAAAAACGGCTGGATTATGGCCCTTGAAATTGTCAAAATTGCTATAATACAGCTTGTGAACACAATAGAGCTTCCATTTACTATCTGATCTTCACCAAACTTAGATGGTACTTGAATATTGATGACATATTGGTTCCTTTTGAAACAAGCCAGATCAATGCCAGTAGAGCATAGGCCCTCATGGGCCTCTTGTTTTGACAAATTGACGAAGTTGACGAAGCTCTTCTGAATGACTGATGGCCATGAAACATGAAATAGGGCCTTATTTGCATCCAATATGTCCAGATACATTATCTAAAGGAAGGAAATAAAGTTTTTAAATAATATTTTTTTCGTCAACTAAATGGACGAGTTGACGAAGCTCTTCTGATTGACTGATCGACATGAAACACGAAATAGGGCCTAATTTGCATTCAATACGACCAGATACTTATCTAAAAGAAAGAAATAAAGTTTTTAGAAAAATATTTTTTTCGTCAATTTCGTCAACTTTTTTGACAAGTTGACGAAGCTCTTCTGAATGACTGATGAACATGAAATAGGGCCTAATTTGCATCCAATACATCCAGATACATTATCTAAAGGAAAGAAATAAAGTTTTTAGAAAAATATTATTTTCGTCAATTTCGTCAACTTTATTGACAAGTTGACGAACTTGAAGAAGTTCTTCTGAATGACTGATGGCCATGAAACATGAAATATGGCCTTATTTGCATTCAATACGTCCAGATACTTATCTAAAGGAAAGAAATAAAGTTTTTAAAAAAATATTTATTTCGTCAATTTCGTCAACTTTATTGACAAGTTGACGAATTGACGTACTTGACCAAGCTCTTCTGAATGACTGATGGCCATGAAACATGAAATAGGGCCTAATTTGCTTCCAATATGTCCAGATACATTATCTAAAGGAAGGAAATAAAGTTTTTAGAAAAATATTTTTTTCGTCAACTAAATCATGGACCAAATAACCATTTGCCGTTTTAAGAATTTATGATTCATGAGCAATTTTTCCTTTTAAAAACATTTTTTGCCTTTTATTTTAATCATAATTACATTTACAATCTTATAGATAGATATATTTGCAAAATGTATTGCCGAGGATGATTTCGAATTTGTCTGCTGCAGAATTTAAGAATGTTGAGAAGGGTTAAATAAGAAGACTTTAATTGCCAATTAGCCTAAGTCCCTACATGTATGCACAATACAGGGGTTATAAAACCAATTAATTAGTGTGTTACCAACACACATGTGACAAGGCCGGAAATGATTGCATAATGTTACATAACATAAGTCACCCTGACGTCTGGTAACTGTGATATGGTAGACCTCTTTAGAATTGCATATATTTTATTGTTTGGGACAATTTAATCAAGAGATAATCCCATGTTTTCAATAACCAACTATTCCGTTATCAATCAAAATATTTTATAATTATCAGTTATCGTTTTTATTTCACAAATAAAAACTTTAAGATACAAACAGTTTGTATGACACTTTTGAATATCTGCTTCTCATATTTTGACCAAGTTACAATCATCTGGCATTATATATTTACTTTTATCAGGGATTATACTGCGCAAAGTATGCAGTTGCTACATACTTTGATTAATCGTTAATTCACTACTGCAGAGAGGTCTATTAATTTCCTTCTAACTTCCTGGAGCTGGGAACACACACAAACACTTCTTTGACATAAATTAAAGTGAAACTGAATATATAATATAACATTTAAATGTGTTTATTAGTCGCCGTGCAAAAGCCCGCGACTTCTATTTTTTAAAAGGTTTTCGGAAATGACATGGGAGGGGGGGGGGGGGGGGGGGGGGGGGGGGTTATTATTAGATTTCTTTTTTTTTTAAATGTCTTGAACATATTACAATTGCGTTTGTTTAAAAACACTAAGTTATGACACATCTAAAATGAAATAAATATTCCGATGTTTTAAGTATGTGCAGTTTCTTTATTTTGACTGGCATTTACGTTTTTGTGTTTTATTTACGAAGACAAAACAGTCCCTATTAGCTAGACTGGGATACTTTATTTTCATAAACTTTGTAATCAAAAGGCGATAACAACAAACCTTTACGTCGCACAGTCTAATGTGTTAACAAACGCGCACCTGCGTAGCAGACTATCGATATGAAAATCACGTCAAATTCTCCTTTTAATAGATAAGTATCAACATAAACTGGTAACAGAAACAAAAATATGAATTATTTGTGAAAATATGTCTCAAATATAAGCCTGTTTATCGGTCGTGAATGTAGAAGCCTTTTCCTCAGTTCGTGACCTAGTTTCATATTGCCAAAATGTAAACAAAGCGAAGTAACCGGAAGTAAAATATAAACTTAGAAAAGTGACTTGTAACGGCAATATAGAACACAAAACGGTCCAATGTATAGCCTGTATTCTCCGTTTTGACTTTTTTTACCATTTCGCATTTTTTCTCCAACAATATTAGATTCTTCCTTACAACATGTTTCTAAAGCTAATTTAAACCAAGATTGATCATTTAACATTTATAATCTGACGTTTAAATATATTTATAAAGGCAACATTGAACAGAAAATGATGTTTTGCTTAGCCCCGATTCGTCATTTGGCAAATGGCCGTGATCTTTTTTAAAATTCATCGCATTTTTTCTCAGATTTTCACAAACAATTCTAGATAATTCTCGGCAACCATCAGGTATAATCAAATGATTAAAACAAAGATTGATCATTCAACATTTATAATATAACATTTAAATGTGTTTATAAAGGCAATATAGAACCAAAAACGGTCCTTTTTTGACCACAATTTTGTTAAATTTCATCGCATTTTTTGTCATTTTTTCTCCAACAATATTAGGTTCTTCCTTGCATACAACATGTTTATAAAATTAATTTAAACCAAGATTGATCATTTAACATTTATAATCTGACGTTTAAATGTATTTATAAAGGCAACATTGAACAGAAAATGAGGCGAAGATAACGGAACTTATCGAAGCGTTTCATATCCCTGTAATATAGTGTCCCTGACTAAATTGACGAATTGACGAAGCTCTTCTGATTGACTGATCGCCATGAAACACGAAATAGGGCCTAGTTTGCATTCAATACGTCCAGATACATTATCTAAAGGAAAGAAATAAAGTTTAGAAAAATATTTTTTCGTCAATTTCGTCAACAAAATTGACGAGTTGACGAACTTGACGAAGCTCTTCTGATTGACTGATCGCCATGAAACATGAAATAGGGCATTGTTTGCATCCAATACGTCCAGATACATTATCTAAAGGAAGGAAATAAAGTTGTTAGAAAAATAATTTTTTCGTCAATTTCGTCAACTAAATTGACGAGTTGACGAACTTGACGAAGCTCTTCTGATTGACTGATCGCCATGAAACACGAAATAGGGCCTAGTTTGCATTCAATACGTCCAGAAACATTATCTAAAGGTAAGAAATAAAGTTTTAGAAAATTATTTTTTTCGTCAATTTCGTCAACAAAATTGACGAGTTGACGAACTTGACGAAGCTCTTCTGATTGACTGATCGCCATGAAACATGAAATAGGGCCTAATTGCATTTAATACGTCCAGATACATTATCTAAAAGAAATAAATAAAGTTTGTAGAAAAAATGTCACAGTTCGTCACTCGTCAATTCGTCACTCGTCAACCTAACTTCACGGACCTAAAACAATGTCACAGTTCGTCACTCGTCAACCTAACTTCACGGACCTAAAAAAATGTCACAGTTCCTCACTCGTCAACCTAACTTCACGGACCTCTTATACCTACACACAACACTATATATATATATAAACAGAAAGCGGGATATGTAACAAATGAACAGAAATCAAACAATATCAAAAGTCAATAATATATAATAAAAACAAATTGAAAAAAACACAAAAAAACATCATCATCATTACTTATCCAGGAAACGATGTTATATTATAACTGAAAATTGTTGAAAGCTACGTAAAACCCCAAACAAGCAATCAATTCTAGCTATTTCCATGTTTATCCTCTACCAGATTCCTTTAATCCATGTTTATTTGTAAAGAAAATTGAAACAAGAGTTAGGGATATTTTGGTCCAATTTTCTAAATGATCCTACGTTAATCCTCTACCAGATTATGTTATGACATGTTGATTGATGAAGGTACATGACCACTACGGAAGCTTTTGAAAATTATTCCTAACATACTGTCTGTCTGTTATTGAAATATGATCACATAAATATTACTTTGGAAACAATCTATTAATTTCCTTTGTTATATCATTTTTAAAAAGAAGATAGGTTCATATTTCCTTATGGCAGTGGAGCGATACTGGCCTGTTTATGCATATTATGTTTGATATATTTCCACATTAGTTTTGAACAACCCTCTGAAAGAAAAGCCTTCGATTCAAATAAACCTGGTACCAATTAGCTTTCCTACTTAAACAAAAGTGTGAAACTTGTAACACATAAAACACTGAAAATGCAGACCAGGCCGTCAATCTGTGCAGTTTGATCGATCTTCCTTGTACGCCATCTTGTCAGCAAGCAATCTGGAAACCTCTGGAAAATGGTTATGACCAATATTTGGCTGTAGAAGAATATAATTTTAAAGTAACATGATTTAAATCAAGTTTTCTCAAGATTGATTTTACTATGACATGGCTAATTTCAAGATTATATGGATTTCAGATTTACAAAAGGAGTTGGTGGATCATTACCTTCGGAATGGTTACTGTAAGATGAGTATTGCAGCTTTAATAGACGATGAACAAGATGATATTGAACAACTTTTTGTCGAGCCATTAATGAAGAGAGTCAAACATGATTCCTTTTCTAAATTACCTAGCGATAAAAATGAAGAAAAAGATTCTAAAGGTACAACATTGTTGGAGGACATTTTCAGGGAAGATGGAAAATCAATCAGTAGAGTTTGTGTTTCTGGTAATGCAGGCCAAGGAAAGACAACTCTGTGTCAGATGATTGTGTCATCCTGGTGTAAAGTCCATGACAATAACGAGTATGTACCTGACATTTACGGACAGTTCCTAAAACCATTTGAGTATGTGTTCTACATACCTCTACGAAACAATTCACTATCAGATGTTGTTGAAATGATTGAAACAGATATAGTAAGAAAAGCTTCGCATCGTGTGCTGAAAGAGGTCCTTGTAAATGAATCTGAAAAGTGTTTGATCATTCTTGATGGGCTTGATGAATGGATGCCACCAGAGGAATGTAAGCACAAAGTACCTTACATTGATCCAAGAGAAAAATTTACTGTCCTGATAACATCAAGACCCTGGAAACTTGAGAATCTGCGACCAAAGATGTCTGAAATAGGACAAGAAGTTACACTTTGTGGGATAGATAAAAACCGCATTGTGGAAGGAATGGTCAAGCTCCTCAACAAAAAGTATGGTAAAGATAAAAACTTTAATGGTTTCATGTTTGATGTTTATGAGAATAGAATTATAGGTGTGAATGAACAGTACGAGAAGGTGAAACATCTTGCAGAGATCCCACTCATTTTAACACAGATGGTTTGTATGTGGTATGATGATGAAGAGTTTGTTAACACAAGTGTAGAATCCTACAGTAAAATGTTGGATTATCTGTTCCATGTGGCATTCAAACGAGATCAGGAGAGAGGCAAACATACATGTACAACATTGGTGAAACCACAAATGTCATTAAATACAAAACTAATAAATGTATTTAAAGGTTGCAGCCATTGTCAGGAGTACAGTGAACTCTTATCCAAACTGTCAGTTTGGGCGTTCAATGCACTATTTAATGAGAAAAAAGAACATTCTCTTGTTTTCCTGCATTCTGTCACAGAATTATACAAGTTGACAGAAAATGATGTTAAATTTTGTCTATCTGTTGGAATACTCTCTCAGTCAAAATTTAGTGGTAAAGCAAATTCACAGCTGAAGAGGTTTTCCTTTATACACAAGACAGTTCAAGAGTTTCTTGCAGCCATATATATTGCTTATGGAGGAGTAGACACATGTTTCCATTCAATGTTAAAGAAATTGATATCTTTGGATGATGTATTTGAAATGTCACATGTGTTGATATTCCTTAGTGGATTGAAACCTTATCTGCTAGGGGATATGAGTCGTCATGTCGCACAAGTAATAGATACGGATGAAAGGGTTCTGCAGTATAGATGTTCGCTTTGGAAAAATGCACCTCTTGTACTTAGATACTTTAACATAATCAAAGCTTGTATTGATGAAGTACCAACAGACAAGAAAATGGACTGTAAAGCTGCGTTGAATGATTACTTTGCATGTATGCACCTTGACTGGGAAGAGAAAATTATTCCCTACCTCGATTTAGAACATGTCAAGTCTTTTTGGCAAAAAGAATGCTTTGTTTGGACAGAACTTAGTGGACATGATATTGTTAAGTTGAATGTGAACATAAACTCACAAGATCATATCTGTCATTTGACTAGTATTGTCGAGAGATGTGTCATACCTCTAAAATGTCTAAGTGTTGAAGGATCCCCGAGTATGAATCTTGTTAGTTTTAATGATTTACTCATAGCTGTAAATAAAGTTTGTCATTTAACTTGTTTTCATTTATCAAATCTGAATCTAACTCATTCAGATATAGAGAATCTAGGGGGATTCCTATCACTTAAGACAGAGTTAAGCGAACTCATACTCGATAGCATTCATTGTGCAACATGCGAAGCGGCACGTTGTAATTATATGATAGATCTGTCACACCACAAACAGTAACAGTATTTGAAATTAGATTCCCTGGCTGGAGATATTGTATTGAGCGATGAGGTTCCTCTAAAACTTTGTGATATAATAGATGTTGGATGGGATGTGTTCATTATAAACAGACTGAAGTTGTCGGCAAGTCTACAAGAGTTAAATGTACGTGAGAAGTCTTCATGGTTTTTGTTACTGTCAATAGTACTCGGTTTGCAGGAGGACAATCCCTCACAACTATGTTTATATAAGGTACTGATTGATGTCATACCGACTTTAAAGAACTTGAGAACACTAAATTTGGCCTATATAGACTTTGAACAAGACATACTTAAATTTTCTCCAGATATGACAAGTCTAAAGAATGTGGTACTCCCTTATTGTTTAATGACATTAAAGTGTTTACAGGGTTTTATTGACAATCTACCCCAGACACAGCTTAACCTAAGGATGGTAAAAGTTTATATCCGTCCAAAAGATGATCTGTCAACGGCAGTAAAATACATAACAGACAGGTGTCTTGTTATATCATCTTTTGGTAAATCATTGAAACCCTTTAACGGAGGGGGTGACCACACAGAAAATGATGAAGATGATTCAATAAATCTTTTGTTTTCCAGCAGACCACATCAGTGACAACTGACATAGTAAATGTAACTTATTGTCTCAATTTTACAACCTTATCAAAAACAAGCAAACTCAGTTCTGGTTGTTGTTATTACCCGCTGAGGGCAGATTGGTTATTGGTTAGGCATCGCCTGTCCGTCTGTAGCCATATATATATGGCAAAGATGGAGGGATTTGATTAAAACTTCATGGAGATCTTAACAATTCCACACTGCAAGTTTCACTAAGATGGTATAAGGAACATGCACATGCCTTAAGAGTCATTATATTAGCTCTCTAGTTTACAACATTATTTGCCTTTTAATACTTCGGTTTTAAGTTTATCATGCAATAGTTTATTACGATATTAACCTTTTTCCTACATACAGCAAATCTGCAGCACATTATTTGGAAAAAATATGCAAACATATGGAGTATTTTGTTAAATGAAGATATAATTACCTGAAAAATTAAAACATTGCTGCAAAAGGAGAAATCGTTCGTTTTTAGCAATTTCTCCTTTTGACACAATATTTTCAAAAAGTCGTTTGCTGCCGAGGTGTCAGAAAGCGTCTATATGTGGCAAAGTTTAAGGTTGAAACCATGCCAACATCTTTGGGGTCATTAGATCAGCTCTGTTACCAAAACCAATGACTTAATTTGTTTGACACTGTATAATGTTAGCCAGATAAAACGAATTTGATGGCATACCAGGAAATATGACGAACAAGATGAAGCTGTACATCTCACTATGTCTAAATTAAAAAAACCAAAACATGTTTTACCCCAAAAATCACATTTGCAGGAAATTGTAAATAAAAAACATAATATTGATATTATCTACGAGTATGAACTAATATATTTTCATTGAAATAAATTTAAAAAATCATAACGTTCTTTTTCAATAAATGTATTCTTAAAATTCTCGATTAAAATTACGAAAAAGCAGTTTTTGTCCCAAAAACGCATTTCCCATCTAAATACATATTAGGACTTTTTTCCTGTGATGCTCCAATTATGTCAGAACAACGTGCAGCAGTTATCTCTTGTGAAGGAATTTGTTTGAGGTCATGTCTCTATCTGGGCTAAAATACCTAGCCTATGTAGAGTTGACGAAAATCAGTTGTATACTTATTTACTAATTTACTACATATGCTATGTGCTATAGCTATTTATAAGTGGGAGATGATACATCTGTTCGCCCTTGTTGATTTATGCCCGACGTATTGCTTTACTACAGTACCCATGGTACCAGACTATGGAACTGGTGGCATGCAGCTAATTCCCTAATGTCCCGTTGGCGTCTCTCAATAAACGAGCTACTTCACAACATAACAATTGAGCCGTCCCGCGATAAAACCAACAGTTTGACCTCTGCGTAAAGTATCGACCAGACCAGCCTGCACAGACTGATCCGGGCACACACATTCCGTCTCCGGGGTTTAAAATGATTCCTGAAACAGAAATTCCACAGGAGGCGAAAAGTTTCTATCCGGGTAAGCCTGTGCGGCATGCTTAGGCTGATCCGGGCCGATACTTTAAGCAGAGTCCACAATGTTGGTTTTCTCTTGGAAGGTCGGTTCACAAGACTTTGCGACCAGCGCAATCTGATAGAGATTTGCCTTGTTTGACATATACATGAATTAAGTATCCACATGTGCAGGCACGTGCCATCATCATTTTCGGTTTTCGTTTTTAAATATGCCGAAATAAGCAACATGTTTGCGTTTCATCACATATCTTTCGCGTTTTACTAGTTATATTTAAATGCTAGTTTGACAGAGGAACCACGAACTTTATTAAGTAGAAGAAGTATTTCGGATTGTTTAACGGTTAAAGGGAGACAACTCTTAAGAGTTTGCTGAATTGGAAGTCTGCCTTCTATAGTGATCTGTATACTTTCAAAGAATTCCCTGAGTTGGATCACGAGTTGAAAATCCATGATTTCGCAGAGTAGACTCATACCTATCGAATAGTAATACATCTATCGATTATAAGTTGCGTAAAGCTTGGTACCGAAGAGCTACGAACCTTCATAAAAATGTAATCGGAACTCATCGGGTCATTCCGTCATCCTTCATTGGTGAAGCATTCATTACCGAGGTATTCCGAATGGATAACACTGGTGCCGGACAAGACTTACGGATACATAGACAACTTCACGCACGAACATTTGAGGTATGGTGCATTTGCCCTCTTTTATCGTTTGTGTGATTTCAATCTAGCTGCGCCAACACAGGCTGATGACATCGTTCTGTAATCATTATCCATATATGGCTTAGATAAACTGCTCTCAATATATTACACGACAAATGTTTGACGCAAAGCATCAAAGAAGCCGCAATGTTTCGTTGCACATGAAGAAATAAAGAAATTAAATGTTACCCACCATTACAGCATGGTGATGGGTTGAGATTTCGGTAAATCCGTAATTAGTAACATGAATATCGATATTTGAAGAATTAAATATTAGGTGAACTAGGATATTTAACCTGGCAGGGTCTGTTTTTTAAGCGAATGGGATGATTTAGGGGTAAACTGATCATGAACAGTGACATATAAGACTAATTCTAAAGATAAATGAACAAGAGGTTATGATTTATTTCAATTTGTACCAAAAACTCAAAGAGTAAATATTTGTATTGAATACACATCCTGTTATTAGTATTTTCTCGCGGTGCGAAGTATAGAGAGAAAATGTTGTCTTGGCGACATGTGATTTGAATTGTGGGTATGTTATTTACGCACGGGTGAACCCGTGCGCAGTTTGTGTAAGCAAATCATTCTACCAGTCAGTCACGTACAGGCAAGACGTGTTCAATTTCGTAGAAGAGAACCACGTGTTATCATGGATGAGCAGAACAATTTGCTTTCGCAGATAGAATCTTTAAGGCTGTCAACTTTAATTACCAGCCGCCTTAGAGGGTTGATACGCGCGTGGTTGAAGCTAGTACACGCTCACCGGTAGATGAAGCAAAGCAAACCAAAACACGCCGATATGTCACGTATGGTGCAGCACACAGACAACTATCACATCAACAAACCCGCAGCCACAGGGAAAAACCAACATAGTAGTCGAAAGCAGTAAGAGGCAAAGATTTTCAGCCTCGAGAGAGATGCATTTGTCAGATAAGTACAATTTTAGATTGTTCCTTTTTTAGGCCCAATAATAAAGCTACTTTGTCTTCAGAAAGCATCATAAAAAGATTCGGTATAATAAAGATATATTATTTCACCAGTGGAATGTTTAAAACGTAATATTGAGTATAGGGAAAATAAAAGTAACTTTGTACTAGAGGTATAAGCTTCAATTGTCAGATAAGTACAATTTTAGATTGTTACTTTTGTATGCCCAGTAGTAAAGCTAATTTGGCTTCAGAAGGCATCATAAAAAGAGACGGTATAATAGAGATATTATTTCACCAGTGGGATGTTTAAAAACGTAAACTTGAGTATTGGTAAATCTATTGGCAGTATCGTTTAATGAATCGAATAAGCCTCGTCTTGTTTTAGACTGTTGGCATATGAATAAGAACTTATTTGAATACAAGGTGAAGTTTGAATATCAGTGTTGCACGAGATCTGTCCAGTACAGCGTAGTACTTCCACATTGAAATGTTCGAGCCGCATCGAACATCTTTCGGATTTTAATAGGTTCTCGATGGAGAAATAATCATACTATATTTTCAACGTTCTTCCGTTCGGGATCTCAGTAGCAGAGGCGATATTTACCAAAGTACTTCGTTTTGTGGTAAAGCGAAGGAGGAAGCTGAGTCATGAGAAAGTCATGTTGTTAGATGACGGTTTAGGCTGTAGCAGTACATATTTGGAAACATATGAACTACTGGGAATACCTGTTAAAAAAGGACATCGAAAAGTTCGAATTTCTTTTAGCAGACGAGAAATGTATTTAGTTAAATAAATAATTGTATGGTTATGTTACTTATGGAAAACGAGTAACGTTTACTTTATCAGTCACAGAAGAAAGGATATCTGGTTCTTAAATCAGCAATGGGTCTATTATCATTTTTAGATGACGGTTTAGGCGGTAACAGTACATATTTGCAAACATATGAACTGGGAATATGTTAAAAAAGGACATTGAAAAGTTCGAATTCCTTTTAGCAGACGACAAATGTATTTAGTTAAATAAATAATTGTATGGTTAGGTTACTTATGGAATACGAGTTACATTTACTTTATCAGTCACAGAAGAAAGGATATCTGGTTCTTAAATCAGCAATGGGTCTATTATCATTTTTATATGACGGTTTAGGCGGTAACAGTACATATTTGCAAACACATGAATTGGGAATATCTGTTAAAAAAGGACATTGAAAAGTTCGAATTTCTTTTAGCAGACGACAAATGTATTTAGTTAAATAAATAATTGTATGGTTAGGTTACTTATGGAATACGAGTTACGTTTACTTTATCAGTCACATAAGAAAGGATATCTGGTTCTTAAATCAGCAATGAGTCTATTATCAAGAGGGTTTCAAATGGAACATATTTTATATTCGCACGCGATCTCGCGCGAGTAATAGGATAACTGATTTCGATGAAATACACGATTGGTCCAGTCGTTCGGCTTAGAACTCGCGCTTTTTAAGTGTCTGAATCAGCAAGTAAGCTGGAATACACCTGTGAGGCACTGTCGGAGATGCTGTTCTGGAAGGAACATGTCCGATCTATGATTAAGGCATATATTGTCTGTTGCTTAAAGGAGCAAGATACTGTTATATTTACCACTGTTTTGTTTTGGAGGTTACATACATAGTCAATTGGACATTTCACTTATAGGAAGTTGGTCTCTAGAGGAGAGCCTAAAAGCTGTACTTGGAGAGAGCTAGAAGCTGTACATAGATATTTGTTATCTCACAGTGAAAGTCTGGAAGGACGTCATATTTTAGTTTTGAGTATTTTGAGTACATGTAGTAGAACACCTTGTTTATAGGTAATAGCTAAAAGCGCCAATGATATATATAGAAACAGTATTATTTCTGTCGATTATGGATGAATTCTTAGAAGTGAACGTCTGGAAGAACGTCATATTTTGGTAAACAGTGACAATAAAAAATGTTTTTAGTATTTTCAGTACTTGTAGTAGACAACCTTGTTTACAGCGCCAATGATATATGTAGATTATTGATGGATTCCTAGAATCTCGAAATATGAGGCAGATTTACTAAGCAGATGTCACGATAGTGATGATTGGTCTGTTGCACAGGAGCTTGACTCATGAAAAAAAAAAAAAAATCCGAAAACAAAAAAAATCCACCAATACTATATATAAAGAATATATACTTTATATATAGTATTGGTGGATTTTTTTTCGTTTTTTTTTTTTTCATGAGTCAAGCTCCTGTGGTCTGTTGTTGATCGGTTGTTTAGATATTTAGACACACGATGGGGTTCACGCACGGTCGATAGAGTTGTTACTGATTACAATAGTAACTGAATTATCAACGGACGGCCTGTTAAATTTGGGCTATTAGCAATAAAAGTAATTGCTAATTGTTAATATAACAGTTATTTATTTCAGGTTTATGTTTAGAGGACACTGTGAATGAATTGGTAAATACCGAGTTGTATACCAGCGGAACAATTGGTCATGTACATAGAAAATGGCAGAACAACTAGCTTACACAAAGTGACGCGGCAAACAAAAACAGTACATACTGAACCTCGACAAGTGGAGGCGTTTTATTGTGTCGAAAGGTGGAAGTGCAATTCCCGTATCTTCGATACTCGTTTTATTATATCTCACAGAACAAATTGACAAACAATGTTCATTCAATGTGATATATGCAAATGTATACAGTATTAAGTGGGCACATTGTTTAAAGGGACTTCCCATTCCAACGGAAAACAATTTTGTCAAAAGCTTGTTAGAATCGGTTAAAAGAGCTTTATCGAAGCACTAAATAAAAAGGATCATATAGACGCGGATACTTAGAAGCAATTCATGTTACATAGAAAGGTTTGGCCGGATCAGTTCATTGAGATGTAATGACGTTGCGCATGACCGATCAGTATCAGTACGAACCTTATCGAAACCAGTAAATAAAAAGTACCCTATAGACGCGGATGTTTTGAAGAAAGTTTGTTCCGAATATTCATATTCCGTTGATGTAATGGTTGTTAGAGACTTGTGCTTTTTATTGCTAGGTTATGCCGGGTTTTTAAGGTTTGACGAGATAAGTTCATTACGATGTAATGACGTGGCATTTCATGATGATTATTTCACATTAGTTATTAGAAAAGGCAAGACTGATCAGTATCGCTACGGTAATACTGTTGCCATATGTAAAGGAGACTCTGTAGCTTGTCCCTACAGTATGTTAAAGCGTTACATGTCAATTACTAGTCAGATTGTTACTGATCTCAATTATCTGTTTAGACCTTGTTATAGGTCTGGAAATACATGCAGATTGATTTCTAAAAATAAATCACTTGGTTACACTAGGCCTAGGGAGATATGATGAGTAGATTTCGTCCCTTTACAGGCGATTTGAACAGTGGTTTGCATTCATTGAGAGCAGGAGGTGCTACTGCAGCAGCAAATTCAGGGGTTAACGATAGATGTTGGAAATGGCACGGTCGGTGGAAGTCCGACGGTAGCAAAGATGGGTATGTCGCAGATTCATAAGTTAAAAGACTTGAAGTGACAAAAAGCCTTAATCTGTAATCGCATCTTTATCTGTTATTTCCGCCCTTACTTCGGGTGTCTATAAAGCCTGCCTGGTACATGGTAACAATGTTGTTGTTGTTGTTTATAGGGGTATGAAAGAAGTGTAGCTAAGACTAGTATTTTCTCGCGGTGCGAAGTATAGAGAGAAAATGTTGTCTTAGCGACATGTGATTTGAATTGTGGGTATGTTATTTACGCACGGGTGAACCCGTGCGCAGTTTGTGTAAGCAAATCATTCTACCAGTCAGTCACGTACAGGCAAGACGTGTTTAATTTCAATTTTATTAATGATTTCGTTATTTCTTTATACATTACTTTAGATGAAAGTCGATTATTTTCAATAATTGAAGTCCTTTGAGAGTTGAAAGGGACAATATTTATATTTGGTTAAGTCACCATGTACCACTAAATGTATTACTGCGCACTAAAGGAGTGCGTATTGCATTTGTCTAGAGCAAAGTAAGGTCCGGCGCTTCGCGGTATGGCATTTGACGCCCGGACACAGGTTTCCAGAGTTATTTCATCAAAAAGATGTTTTTATCTCTGGTTGTTCCTGGGCCAGTCGACCGCATTAAATAAGCTCATATTGTTTATAGATCTGGGTTTTTATAACTAATGTTGATTTAAGACTTGATCAGAAGAATCTGTTAATGATTATTTGTATCTCAGTCCTGTACTAATAAAGCCTGCCTGGTACATGCTAACAATGTTGTTGTTGTTGTTGTTGTGTATAGGGGTATGAAAGAAGTGTAGCTAAGACGTTAATATATTGTCAAATAATGCTGACACACAGGAAATCTGTTTTGGTTTGTATCGATAGGTCATGATATAGGAGAAGGGTTTTACCCTTACTCACACAAAATAAATCTGCAGCAGACGACTTTGAAATGATCAAGTACAACATATAGAAAATCTCTATAAATTATAGTATGATTATTGAAAAGAGTTGAAATTATTGTGGCAAATGGAGAAATTGCTCATTTTAAGCAATTTCTCCTTTTGCCACAAAGATTTTAAAAGTCGTCTGCTGCAAAGGCTCAGAAAGGGTATATATATATATATATATAGCGGCTTCCAATAAATATACTAATAAGTAGAGCTACCCGTAACCAAATGAAGTATATGTACTAGACCGGAAGAAGCAGAGAGATGGTCCTATATTGCCTGTGATGAATTGAAGTACGGTGATTCTAGATACTGATTCATACCAGCATCAACGTCCGGAGAGCATCTATTTAATGACGAACGGGTAAAGCAAACCACCAGATGCACGGTATATATGTCCACCACTGGTATAATATACGGAAGCGTAGGTCCAAACCCGAGCACGTTAATGAATGTTTATTGAATAAGTGTACTACCTCGCACTCTATTTGGCTGTGGAATCACATGCCTTATGCGAATCAAACAAATTGTACGAGCTCAAGGCCTTCTTTTGACGACCCTGTCGAACATGGTTAATAAGTTTAATTTAGACTTATTATTTTACATCTATTGCGAAACAAGACCTTAGCATTTATTATATACCTGTAAATATTCCGGCGCAATTACATGTAGATTGACATGCGCAGTTCAGACACGACAAATTAAAATTCCGTATGGTACACGTGTAAAATACGGTCGTGTGACGTCAGACAGTGCGCGGACTACTTTCAGTGAAGTTACCGTTTTGAATCTGCGCTACATAGTAAAATATGCAGACAACCCGTACTATTTGGTTAACTCATTTCTATTTTAAGTAACGAAATCCTCGCTTCAAATTAATTAAAAACCCGCAAATAAAGATTGTGTTAGTCATTTTCTCCCACAAAACTATAAAACTGACTTCCATGCATTATATGTGCTACTATTTTTGAATTATTTATTTAAATTACGCGTTGAAATTCGTGATCCATCGTCTGTGTTACTGTCGGCGTTGTTTATATGTCAGGCTGAGGGTAAAACTCGTACGAATATTGAAAATGTCGGGTAGGTTCGATAGTGAAACGGATTTGAACTTCCTGAAATGAGGTCAAATGGGCTAGAGGTTCCAGATGCCCTTTGTCACGTCGATTTTGCAAAAATTGATGTTATTATGCTGGTCCTACGTATTATAATTCATTCTATAGAGCGTGGCCTAAGTATTATAGTAAATATTCATCCGCCATTCATACAGTTCATCTCACGTTCAAAAAATTGTAATCTCAATAAAAAAAAATTGAATCTAAATATGTTAAGAGGAAAATAACGCAACAGGAGCGATCAAGGGATTCGCATTGCACGACTTGTAGCGTGGGAAAATCCATATCTTACTCGACATTCGGTCTCGTAAGATATCGATTTTAACATACTACTTGTCGTCAATACGAACCCATTTATCGCTCCTGTAACGTAATATTCTGTATATATATTAAACACGCTCGGTGTCTGCTTTCTGGAGCCATTATTGGTACTCGTGGAAAAAACCCAAATGCAGTACCCACTCATAACGGGATTCGAAACCGGGACCTTTGGTACGAGTGGCCGACGCTCTATCACTGTCTTTTGACATGGTTTTAAGCCTTGTTTGCAAACATCTGCCTGATTGTACTTTTGACACCACTGGTATGTTATACGGTATATATTTGATAACAGATAAGTTGACATTTGAATGTTTCTTAATTGAATACCTATGTTCAACATATTCTGGCTTATTGACGCCGCGTGGAAGATATCAGTATGGGATAGTTTTTAAAGGGAGAAACCAATGTTATTATTGTTAAACAAACCTCTGTTGTTTGTTTAAAAAAAAAACCTTTATGAATCAATAAATTGTATAAAATGATTTAAGACACAAAAAGATACAAAAAAGGCATGTCTTCTACCGTTATTACAAAACTTTAGACACATCTAATGCGTATTTAATAACTTTCCCCTAACTTCCTAGGCTACGCTTTTTTTATAGTTTGGTTTACGACCCGATTCATCAAAGCTCAAAAAAAATATTCTGGCGATGGTTTTGCCTATTTACAATATTGAGATTTTTAAATAAATGGGTAATCTTTAAAAAATCAATGATGATTCATTTTAATTACTACATATTACAGTATAATTCTAGAAACTGTAAAAACAACGTTAACCCAACTATGCAATAGGCATGGCCGTAACGTGACCCGTTCTATTTGTAAATGCAGCATGTGATCGCTTGGCGATTTTGGCCATTCTTATTAAATAGACGACAAGGTGTCATCGGTTCCCATAGAGTAATTAAGTTGTCTGTGCTTCTTTCCGTTATTAATACTTCGCTGTTTTCACGATTTCATCCGATTTCTAAAATCCGTTGGATTCGTACCCGGTTTTTCATGTTTCGTTCGAGATGAACGATTCGTACCAACTGTTTTTCGCTCTTTGCTCTTGGGGAACTGACTTGACCATTTTCTTTTGTTTATTTTTCAGTTTTCTACTGGCATGTTCAAAACGATTTAAGTGACATTACAAAAAAAAAACGGACTTAATAATTCTTGCTATATGTTGACTATACATGTGAACTTTCATAATGCTCAATCTTGATCATAAATATCTTCTTCTTTTTTTTTAATTACTTCGTATTTTTTGGTTATATACTCCCGTTTTTGCTATCATACTTCTGCTAAACTGGAAGGAGAATAAACTTCCCACTCTCCTTCCAAAGCTTGTGTCACACTTAACTTATAACTAGAGGCAGTACACCTTAATATATGTTAATATTAAAGCACGTATGTTTGTTTTTTATTTAATGGATCTAGTTAGAGGATTTAAAACAGTTTATTGGTAAAAAAAACACTTGAGAAAGTTCAGCTTGTATGACACATTATAGTTGCAGTGAATGTTAAGCAATATAGGTACATCTTGGCCTTCTTGTTTAAAATAAAGGCACATTTGGCCTTCTTGTTCGAAATATTTACATCCTGTCTGCTTGCACGGGTTATTTAAATGTACTGAACTGCATCTGCTTCAAAATCATGCGCGGCGTCTTTGGTGCTTTGCATCAAAATTCTTCTTGTTACTTTTGATTTACTTGTCATTTATTTCGTTGCGTAAAGACCGTTTTGGAATCATGAATATATTTATGACACGTTCTTAACACAATATACTAGAGACAATTGAAGCAACTGTGAATTTGGACTATGGAAAAGGAAATATTTCTCTTCGTTTGATGTCAATTTAAAACCCTCATAATTCGTTTGTATCAGGGAACAATGGAAACACAGCATGTGCAATGTTCATACATCCTTTCCCCCATACAGACGCATTTTGACGCATCTACAGAAGACATTTGTCACAATATTTCCAATTTCATGCAATAAATGTTCGTTCATTTTTAGAGGTTTACCATATGTTTGGCTAGATATTTTCAGACTCGACTGCTGAAGATTTATTGTATGTGGACAAGGGTTAACACGCATTGTTACTGGAATAAAAAATGTAGTTGGTCCTATGATTTTAACATGTGTTCAAAATATGCTGGCTTATTACCTTTCATTTACTTTTCATTTAGGTCGTTGCGTACAGACAGTAAGGGGAAGCATGAATATAGTTATGACACGTTCTCAAAACAATATACTAGAGACAATTGAAGCAACTGTAAATTTGGACTTAAACTATGGGAAAGGATACACTTCTCTTCGTTTGATGTCAATTTAAAACACTCACAATGGAACAATGGAAACACAGCATGTCCATACATCCTTTCCTACATACAGACGCATTTTGACGCATCTACAGAAGACATTTGTCACAATGTTTCCAATTTTATGCAATAAATGTTCGTTCATTTTTTAGAGATTTTCTATATTTTTGCCTAGATATGTTCAGAGTCGGCTGCTGCAGATTTATTGTATGTGGGAAAAATCATAATTAAACACGCATTGTTACTGGAATAGTTGGTCCTATGTTTGAACAGTTTGATTGAAACAAATCTGTCTGAATTGCACTTTAGCAGTTTTTGCAATTAAATTGGAATCCGCCGTGGTCGAGTGGTTAGCGTCGGGGATTTGAAACCGGGCGTCCCGAGTTCGATCCCCTGTTGCGGCATGACGGTCACGGTGGAGTACCCTTCGGCAAGGCACATTTTCTAGCCTAGTACTGGTTTTTTTACCCAGGGATCATGAATAAGTGAAATGTCGCCGTGATATAACTGAAATAATGTTGAAAACGGTGTCAACCCCCAATAAAACAAAAGCAATTAAATAGAACTTGTAATTCTGTGATATATAAGTTTAGGTTTCATCCCTCTTTGGAATAGGGATCACGATGATGTTTCAATAATTACGTTTACAATAACATTTATTCTACTGCATAGAAATGTAAAATATCGTAATAGGGAAAGACAATGAAACAAAAATGCACCACAATATCTGAAATGCAAACCAATTTCTTTTAAGTTAACTCTTTCCCTAATACGACAATTCTGCAGCAGACGACTTTGAACATATTTTGTCAAAAAATAGAAAATCTCTATAATTGAATTGATAACCCATGACTCAAAGTGAAAAACATTGTTGAAAAAGGAAAAATTGCTCGTCTTGAGCAATTTCTTCTTTTGTCACTATGTTTTCAAAAAGCCGTCTGCTGCAGATGCTTCAGAAAGCGTCTATATGAGGGAAAGGTTTACAATGTCACGAGCACGAGCTTATGAGTCACTTCTATTATTGGTATAAAACTAGGGAAATACAAAAGATACCCCCCCCCCCCCCCCCCCCCCCAAAAGGGTGGTATGTACTATGCAAGAAAGAACAAAAGACCGTCTGCGTGCTGGGTTTAAAGTGGGTTTTCACATACTCTACTTTCACTTTACATACTCTACTTTCACTTTCAGACAAGATCAAAAACAGGTTTTTTTATTGACTATTTGGCAGAATATCAACCTGGCTGCGGATATATTTGGTGTAAATTGAACTTAAAACCCTTAAACCTTCATTTGCTGTTGGGTATGATGGCAAACAAGAAACATAATTGAGAAAAACTAACATTATGGTCGATCCGGATCAGCCTGCGAAGCGCGCGCAGGCTAATCCTGGCTGACACATTCCGTATCAGGGGGATAGAGGTATAGAGTAATAAATCCTGATACAGAAAATCCGCAGGAGGCGAAAAGTGTCTGTCCGGGTTAGCCTGCGCGGCATGATTAGGATGATCCGGGTCGATACTTTGCGCAGAGTCCACAATGTTGGTTTTTTCGTAATTCGGCTCATTTTACACAAGGGTCTGTTATGTCTGCCCTTAGCCCGAACACTACCCGATATCACAAGACACAATTTTAAACGTGATGCGATTAAACCTTTCCCACATACAGCTATTCTGCAGCAGACGACTTTAAAAACATGCAGGGAAAAATAAGCAACATTTCAATAAATGGAAGTATAATTATTATATATAGTTGAAACAATTGTGGCAAAAGGAGAGCTTGCTCCTTACTATGAGCAATTTCTTCCACAATGTTTTCAAAAGTCGTCTGCTGCAAATGCTTCTGTAGTAGGGAACGAGTTAATAGTTAAGAACATTATCAAGGCTCAGTGTCTTAACCCTTTCCCTCATATAGACGCTTTCTGACGCTTATGCAGCAGGCGGCTTTTTGAAAACATAGAGACAAAAGAAGAAATTGCTCAAAACGAGCAATTTCTCTTTTTGCCACACTGTTTTCCACTTTTCACAGGTTATCCATTCAATTATAGAGATTTTCTTTTTTTTGACAAAATATGTTCAAAGTCGTCTGCTGCAGAATTGTAGTATGAGGGAAAGGGTAAAGGGTTTTAGGTCTACGCACAGCAAAGTGTTGGTATAAAATGCGCCAACGAAGGCTAAAATACCCATAACAATAATTGGATCGACAGGTGAACGATCATGTTTTCCAATAAACTGGTTGCGTTCTGTATCTGTATTTATTCATGGATAATAGTAGTTGCACCTGCATCCGGCGAATTATCATTGGACAATTCTAATTCCATCGATGCTTCCCAAATACTTTCGACCTACCCCCCGGGGGATGTAAGGCGTTGTATAGCCACGCTCAGGAAAGGCGTTCAGAGGTTTGAGGTTCTACCTGGCGGTGGTTGGGACAACCTACAGAACAAACACATGGGTATGGTGTCCTTCACGAACTACTCTTTGTGTAAAACCACGGACGATGGGAAATTTCTGATTCCGGACTGCGTCATGACCATCCCGATCAAGACTAGTCGTGTTGAAACATTCGCAGAGATGATCGCACACTGGACGAAGTATACAAGTGTCACTAGTCGAGGCATTAATGTGCACGCTGGACTCCATTTTGCCCATTTCGGTATTAGTGGATCGTACTCGAGTGACTACAAACACGTGAAGGAGCGACAGTACTACGACAAATCCATAACGACCAGAATACAGGTACTTAGTTTAACTATATATATCTTGGCCGATTGATTTTCGATGAACAGATAACTTGATTTGATAATCAAACCCTACATTTTAATCAAAGTACTAAAGGTACTAGTATCGAATCATTAGTATTGTTTATTGATTGCTGGCTTAACAAAAACATTTATCAATTGACTGCTTTAAGGTTAGAACACTCTAGCAGTTGTATAGATTTGTGCTAACTTGCTACCTTGTATATGTAAACTATATATCAAAATTGATTCCTGAGCCTTGACATTTTAGAGGAAAAAATAAACCATATACACAACTTACAATACGGTTAATGAAATGAAAGAAATAACATTTAAGAATAATAATTTGTGAGTTCAACATGTCTTTAAAATATGTTACCATGGTAATACAATTCATAAAATGTCCAGTTATTAGTGAACGCATTTATTTAAGAGTTCTGTTCTAGCTTGAAGACTGTTTCGGAAAGTTCGTCAAAAGATCAATCTGTGGCTACTTCATCCTATATGTACCATTGTTTTTGAGCTTCTATTTCATTTAGGGTAAAATGTAGGGGCAATTGAGGACATACCATAGACCTCATAAAAACTGTTCCAGCTGTCAACTCTGAAACAAACATTAACATTTATTAATTTAACCCTTAGCCTGAAGCTAACAACTGAAGAATCTTTTTCGACAGTCAACATTGGAAAACAATTGTGGGTAAGGGAAAAAATGCTCTTCATGAACAACTTTATCTTTTCCCACAATGTTTGTAACTCTACAAAACGCATAGGGCTAATCACACATGTTATAACAAGAACTTTACCGTACATATACAATAAAAAACCTCTCTGGAGATAAGATTCTTAACCTATTAACACCAAAATGCTGTGCAATTATTGTAAAATGAAAGTACAAATCAACAAAGAAGCGATGAATTCTCAAAAAGATAGACCTGAATAATCTGGTAAGAATTTGATTCCAATAAGCATTTTTATAAAGATGACATGTTTAAACCTTTACCGCAGACAATTTTTGAAAACACTTTAAGAAAACAGCAACTTCTTGTTTACTTACAATGTTTTCAAAATTGTATCAAAATTACTCTATTGGCTTTTCAGTGCTGATATGTGTGTTTTTAGATGTTTTTAGAGCAGCTGACCGCTTAACATATCGTATTAGTACAAAGTTTAAAATGAAGACAATAAAAGTCATGCAGCATGTGTCCACTCATATGATAAAAGTTCAAGATGGAAAAAATCTGCAAAATTCAGGTTATTCATTAACCAATATCTTTAGACATAGCCAAAAGATATGTTTTGAAAACATAGCTTTGAAGGGGATAATAATTGGAAAAAATGTATCTTTCCTATACTGTTTCAAGTTTAATATGAATCAAGTATGTCCACTTTCCTGGGTAATTTATTGATTTCCGTGGATACTTTCAAAGCATACAAATCAATATTCTATGATAAATGTACAAGCAAGAAATTCTAGACTTATTTCAAAAGAATTCTGAATTATCAGATATGCAAATTACTGGCACAAAGCTAAGTTGGTTTTAACATTGTTACAATCATCTTACCTGATTCTTCAGCACATATATAAAAAAAACACATTTCATGGGCTTCATGAAGTGGATCAACTTGTTGAACATAATGAAGGTAGTGCACCTGTTGAGCATAGTCGAAACTGTAGTGTTGTACTCGTTTAATGGAACAATGAGGTTGTGTCGAGAAGAAGAATATGATTACATATACTTGTTCTTTGCAAGACACGTCATAATCGTTAACAAAATTATACATGAATAAAACCTTTCAATAAACATGGACAAATTCTCTGAAAAATATTGGTTTAACTATTGATAAAATCTTAGTTAGAGCCGTTCCACGAGAAAAACCAAAAGTGTGGACTCTGCGTAAAATATCGACCCGGATCAGCCTAAGCATGCCGGGCAGATGCTTTTCGCCTCCTGTGGATTTTCTGTTTCATGAATCACTACTCTGTACCCCTTTCCCCCTGAGACGGAATGTGCCAGCCCGGATTAGCCTGGGGGATGCACGAAGTTTGGAGAAGTAGGGAAAATGTGAAAGGAAATAACAATTGCAGCTTATGTTTATGTATTTATTGTTAAGAAGTTGAAAGTAGGAAATATTATGAAACTGCCAGACCTTGTTGGCACTATATCGCTCACCTGAGTGCAAGAGCTCACAAGTATACACATTTAAGACATGAAGAATCAAAGGAAAATTTGACAGCAGGTTTATGCGGAATATTTTGAAGTTTCTGCCTTATTGTATTGAGACATTTGTCAAATTTAAATCAACCTCCATAAAGTAGAAATAATTCTCTAAACCATGTACTAGACTGGGAGAAACTCTTTGATCAATGCAAAATTCATCAAGACAATTATTCTGACAAAGATTCAAGATTCAAAATGTAACCTCCAGAGTGTTATCAAGATGTTCCTTTATTTGGCCTAGTGACCTATATTTTGTTTACCTGATATGACCTATATTCGGAAATGGACTAGATATTAACAATACAAACATTCTGACAAAGTTTCAAGCTGCTGAAGCAAAGAATGCGGCCTCCAGAGTATAAACAAGATTTTCCTTCAATTTGGCCTAGTGACCTAGTTTTAAACCCGGCATGACCCATATTCGAACTTGGCCTAGATATCATTTAGATAAAAATTCTGACCAGTTTTTAAAAAAAATGTGGCTTCTACAGTGTTGACAAGATTTTCCTTAAATTTGGCCTAGTGCCCTTGTTTTTGAAAAGACATGACCCATTTTCAAACATGGCCTACATATCATCAAGACAAACAGTTTCAACATGCTCAAGTTAGAAATGCAGTCCAGAGTGTTAACAAGAGAACCCTTCAATTTGGCGTAGTGACCTAGTTTCCGACCCAATATGACTACTAGTCTAACTTGACCTACATATAATTCAGACAAAATTTCAAGCTGCTGAAGCAAAAAATGCGGCCTCTAGATTGTTTACAAGATTTTCCTTCAATTTGGCCTGGTGACCTAGTTTTTGACCCAGCATAACCCATAATCGAACTTGGCCTAGAAATCATTAAGCTCAACATCCTGACCTAATTTTAAACTGCTGAAGCAGAAAATGCGGCTTGTACATTGTTAACGAGATTTTCTTTCAATTTGGTCCGGTGACCTAGCGTTAAAAATGCAGTCTCCAGAGTGTTGACAAGACTTTCCTTCAATTTGGCCACATTTCATAGTTTTTGACCCCAAAATTACCCATATTCGAACTCGACTCAAAAAAGACGATTCTTTTGAGTACCGACAACATAGGGTTTAGTGGAGTCACAAGAGAGATATGGATGGGAAAGACCAGTTCACTCCCCCTTATCTTGTCCTCGTGAAGCCAGTATAAAATATGTATATCCAGAAACAGACGGTACAAATATACAATAACATCGTTATTGACAATAGTTTTAAAGGGACTGAACACCATAATGGTCCAAAATCGTTATATTTTATACTTATTCTAATTAATCCAAAATACGTCAATATATATGTAACGGAATGTTGTAGAAGGTCGTACAAGTCTTGTTTTTCATTATTTCATAGGAAATAAGCATTTAAAAAAACGTCCGCTCCGTGTTTTCCCGTTTAAAAATACCGTGGAATTTCCTCTTGCTCATTTGAATTTGTGGATTCAATTCGGCATTCTCTAACACTATCGACTCATTACATTCATGTATGCGTGAGTGTAAGGAACGACAACTCTGCGAAGGAGATTGTCAATTCGGTTGTAGTGATCACGTGATAAATATACAGCAATATTTTTAGATTTTCTGGGTTACTAACCCAGTAGATTTTACAATGCAAAATAACGAAAAATCTCCGCAATATTAATAGTGTGCATATATTGTAGTACATCAGTCAGCAAATCTCAATGCCTTACATGCAAAAACATCAAGGTAATAGCAATTTTTAACAATTTTCTTTTTTTACATATGGGATTCAGTCCCTTTAATTAAACCTACAACGGTCGTGTTATGTATGATGTTACCCAGTATACAGTAAAACTTGTCTAAAACAGCCCCCAGGGGCTAGTCATAATTTGGCTGCCGTAAACAGGTGACTGCTTAATTAATACAAGTCAAATCAAGAAGAAAAATGATGTTAAGGTTAATCGTCAAGTGGCTTCTTAATACAGGTTGGCTGCGTAACAGAGTAGACCACTACATGTAACACAAGATAGACGGTCGTTTTATGTATGATGTTACCCAGTATACAGTACAACTTGTCTAAAGCAACCCCCATGGGCTAGTCATAATTTGGCTGCCGTAAACAGGTGAATGCTTAATACAAGTCAAATTAAGAAGAAAAATGATGTTAAGGTTAATCGTCAAGTGGCTTTTTAATACAGGTTGGCTGCGTAACAGAGTAGACCACTACTACATGTAACACAAGATAGACTGTAATTTATGTGTATTGCTGTTAAAAGATAACTTTGAGTGTTATTAGATCATTACACATTGCCGTCTTCTTTATGTATCGTAAGTACCTGTTTAGCGTGATCTGGTAGAGACTGTGAAAAACATATTTCACATTTTATATTTCATGCCACATCGGTACATTTACCCTTTCCTCATATGGATGCTTTCTGACGCCTCTGAAGCAGACGGCTGTTTGAAAACATTGTGACAAAAGAAGAAATTGCACAAAACGTGCAATTTCTCCTTTTGCCACAATGTTTTTCACTTTAAGTCATAGGTTATCCATTCAATTATAGAGATTTTCTATTTTTTGACAAAATATGGTCAAAGTCGTCTGTTGCAGAATTGTCGTATGAGGGAAAGGGTTAAAGAGTAATAGTATATAGAACATGTACAATAGTCTGTTTGAAAACTTTGTGAGTGAATGCGAAGTTACAAAAGAAATTTTTAACGCAGGTGGTAAAATAAATATTGGCATGTTAGCGATGAGGGTAAGATAGATTGATTGTTTGATGTCTTAAAAAAACGCCGCATTCAACACATTTTCAGTTTTATCACGGCGTTTCCTAGGTAAGTTACCAGTACTACTTACACCAGCCAGTCAGTCGTAATGCTAACCCAGCAACCCTGAGCGTCAATGAGGGCACCCATTTTACCATTTTTAAAGTATTTTGTTTGACCCGGCCAGGGATCGAACCCGTGATATCCAACACCCGAGGCAGACGCTCTACCACTACAAAAACGAGGCGGGGTTGTTGGTAAGAACAAGAAGCTCGGATTTGTTCGAGGGTTCGATTATTATACATGTATACTGTTTTTGGTTTCAAAATTGATTTTTTTATCGAATATACGTTCGTGCATTCGTTTTACTTTTCAGAGAAGTTCATTCAATTAATCATAAGATTCCCTTTTACCTGAAAGTCCAGAAGGTACAATCATGTGTAAAAGTCACATACAATGGGGTAATAGTTTAACCTTTAACCCCATACAGTCGCGTTCTGAGTCATCTAAAGCTGAAGAGATTTGAAAACATTGTGGCAAGGGGAGAATTTGCTCATGATGAGAAATTCCTCCTTTTGCCACAATGTTTTCAACTATTCTTATTAAGTGTACTTTCATTCATGAAGATTTTTCAGGTTTTTGTCAAAATGTTTTCAAAGTCGTCTGTTGCAGATTTATTGTATTTGGGAAAATGTTAATACTATAGACTGTGCGATGTAGCCTTGAACAGGTAACTGTAGACAAAAAACACATTCAAAACCAATTATCCGAAAATAAAACATATGCCATACATAGCATAAAACCACGGGAAATACCCGAGGACTACATTTTGGGAATTCTGAAAACCTCGTGACTTTAACCCTTTCGTTACCTAACGCATTTAAAGGCTTTTGCAAACTATGCAGATTCAGGGGAGACAGCTCGTAACGAGCTCATACCGAGCTGTCTCTCCTGAAATCTGCATAGTTTGCCACTTAGACATTACATTTTACCAAATTTCCTGTTGGACCAAAACATTGACTGGTTCAATTTTCAACATTGAAGCGTCGACTTTGTGTGATATTCGGCAGTGAAAGAGTTAATATGGGTTGTTACCATTGTACATGTTTTTTTGCAAATGATTAATTATGTGATTGAACCCTTTACGGCGCAATTGCAGCTTTGGGAAACATTGTGGCAAATGAAGAAAGTGGCCATAATGAGCAATTTCTCCTCTTGCAATACTATTTTCCGTTCCACATAAAGCGGAATAATAATAAACCTTTAACCTCTTTAACGATGTCTGAGGCCTCTCAGCTGAAGACATGTGAACACATTGTGACAAAAGGAGAATTGCTCATGATGAGCACATTCTCCTTTTGCCATAACATTTTCAAATATCCTAAGTGTTCTCTCATTCATGAATATTTGTCAGGTTTTTGTCAAAATGTTTTCAAAGTCGTCTAATGCATATTTGTTGTAAGAAGGAAAGTGTTACAGCTAGACTTTGCGATGTAGCCTTAATTGCAGACAAAATACAAATTCAAAACCAACTATCCGAAAATAAAACATATATACATTGGGTAAAACTACGGGAAATACCCACCTACAATGTCTACTATTTTCGGAATTCTGAAAACCTCGTGACTTTAACCCTTTCGCTGACAAAGGCAATTAAAGTTTTTTAAAAACTATGCAACTTGAAAAAATCCAATTAGAAGCATGTAGAATAATTTCAGGTGCAAGAAAACTTGTTTCGATCAATAACTTGTATAAAGAAACATGTCTCTTACAAAATATAATGACGAATGAACTTAGTCCATCTTATCTTTCCTCTCTGGTACCGGAAACGGTAGGCCAAACATCTACCTGCAATCTAAGGAAGTTTAATGACTGTAGAAATATGCAATGCAATACACAGTTGTATGCATATTCCTTTCTACCATCAACAACCTGAGATTGGAACATCTCCAAATAGATTATAGAAACAGTGCTTCACTGGAAATCTTCAAAAGAAAAAATAATTTTGAGTACCAAATCACTATTATGTTGGTACGAGAAAATTGCAGATATTACACTGCAGATGAAGAACCGTCTGTAGTTCCTTAACACCTCAAAGAACACATTTACAAATGTCCTAACCATTCTCTCTTTTCTCCTTGTCCGGAACATAACTTTAAAACTGATTGTTAGAAGTTAATAAAACTTCGTACGATGATACAACACATTTAGAGGAAGTGCGGTATACAGAAACCACAACTATACTTTACCTAATTACAGAGTTATTGCCCTTTGTTACTTTTTCTTGTCCGGAGAATTACTTAATAACTAATAGATGGAATCTAATAAAACTTCATACACTGGTAGAGCACAATGAGAGGAAGTGACGTGTACACGAGCCATAACTCTAATTTACACAATTACAGAGTTATTGCTCTTTCTTACTTTTTCTTGTGCATAGAGTCTTGTCCGGAGCATAACTTTAAAACTTATTGTTGGATTTTAATAAAACTTCATACGATGATACAACACATCGACAGAAAGTGCGATGTACAGAAACCATAATTCTATTTTATCTAAATACAGAGTTATTGCCCTTTGTTACTTTTTCTTGTCCGGAGAATTACTTAATAACTAATAGATGGAATCTAAGAAAACTTCATACAATGGTAGAGCACAATGAGAGGAAGTGCAGTGTACAAGAACCATAACTCTACTTTACCTAAATACAGAGTTATTGCCCTTTGTTACTTTTTCTTGTCCAGATAATTACTTAATAACTAATAGATGGAATATAATAATACTTCATACAATGGTAGAGCACAATGAGAGAAAGTGCAGTGTACAAGAACCATAACTATAATGTACATACTTACAGAGTTATTGCCATTTGTTACTTTTTCTTGTGCGTAGAGTCTTGTCCGGAGCATAACTTTATAAAACTAATTGTTGGAATTTAATAAAATTTCATACGATGATACGACACATTGAGAGGAAGTGTGGTGTACAGAAACCATAACTCTACTTTACTTAATTACAGAGTTATTGCCCTTTGTTATGTTTTCTTGTCCGGAGAATTACTTAATAACTAATATCATATATAATAAAACTTCATACAATGGTAGAGCACAATGAGAGAAAGTGCAGTGTACATGAACCATAACTATAATGTACATAATTACAGAGTTATTGCCCTTTGTTACTTTTTCTTGTTCATAGAGTCTTTTCCGGAACAGTTGGAATTTAATAAAACTTCATACGATGATACAACACTTGGAGAGGAAGTGCGGTGTACAGGAACCATACCTCTACTTTACCTAAATACAGAGTTATTGCCCTTTGTTACTTATCTTGTCTGGAGAATTATGGAAATCTATTAATCTATTAAAACTGCATACAATGGTAGAACACAATGAGAAGAAGTACAGTGTACAATAACCATAACTCTAATGTACATAATTACACAGTTATTGCCCTTTGTTACTTTCTGTTGAGCGTAGAATAATTTCAAATATGCTGAATGGAATTTAATAAAACTTCATACTATAATACAACACATTGAAAGGAAGTGCAGTGAACAAATACCTTAACTCTATATTAGCTTATTACAGATTTATTGCCCTTTGTTACATTTTCTTGTTCGTAGAATAATTTTCATCGCCCTTTTCTTGTCCGGAGATTATTCAAAACTACAAGTTGGAATTTAAGGTGGATAGTTCTAGTTGTTATAGAAATTTTGTCTAGATGTTTCCTAAGTCGTTTTCTACAATTTCGTTGTATGTACGGTAGGGCTAATGCAAAGTCATTTCAATGATTTTCGTTTATTTACGGGATGAAAATATACTGAAAATGGGGATAGGTGTCAGCTTAATGTGATTAAAAAATAAAGTTTACGAATTCAAGTTCTAATTGGCCACCATATAAAATATGATATTATGCGACATATTTAATCAGTAAATCTAAAGTTTGGTTATCTGTTTATGTGTTTTATACACACCAATCTATAGATTTACAGAAAAAACACGTATTCATGTACAAAATCATCCATGCGGAACGGTATGTCGGAAAATAGACTATGTGCTCGCGTTCCTCGTGCACGTCATGGTAGTTGTCGTATTTGGTAGGGATGTATTCTTCGTTGATTGTCTTTTATGAAAAACATTACATATGGCGAGAATGAGCATTACAGAAGTGCTCAAGCCGTTGGAATGATTCTTGCCGGCACCCTCATCAGACAAGTATGTTACCCGTCGTTATAACACGGGTGGTAAACCATACGATACATATGTAATACGTGATTTGATCTTGCAGTTTTTGTTTTAAGGGTGTCCATGTTAACTCTCTCTGTTAAGTTTGTTCCCGTGATCAAATTTCAGTGAAGTTCTGCTTTACATATTAGGAATAAATTGTATTAAACTTATATTTGGTTATTTGTATTTTTCTCCGATTACTTTTCCTAAAATATGATAAAAACTAGCTGGTCAATTAGAAATTCGTCGAAGTGTACATTTCTTTCCCCCATAATATCTCTTTTATCATCCAACCAAACGCTATGATGTTGGATACACAAAAGAATCGTCTCATGGAGACGATTCTTTTGAGTACCCACATCATAGGGTAAGAGGGTAAAATAAGGATTTTAGAACGTAATAAACTCTCCTTATCTATAGATATGTTGAAGAGGTACCAGTAATTATTTGCACACGTATAACCAAGTATATTCCACACCACATGAACAAAACCTTAGCTTGTGACGTAACCCATTTCGTCCAAGCCCTTGGACCCAAAGTCATCCTACATGTAATGCATTGTTATGAGAGTAAAGAACATTGAAACGAGCCCTGTGCTATGGGGTTGTAGAGACCCAAAGACATCCTAACTCATAGCCATTGGGTTATAGAGCTCCTAGGTAAAGATTGCATAGGAATCCGCTGTGGTCGAGTGGTTAGAGTCGAGGATTTCGAAACCGGGTGTCCCGGGTTCGATCCCCAGTCGCGGCACTACGGTCATGGTGGAGTGCCCTTAGACAAGGCACATTTTCTAGCCTAGTACTGGTTTGTTTACACAGGGATCATGAATAAGTGAACTGTCGCCGTGATATAACTGAAATAATGTTGAAAGCGACGTAAAACCCCAATAAATAAATAAATAAAGGTTGCATTTTATGTTCAAAAATCGTCATGTACATTGATCATCCAAGCCCTTTGCTATGGGGTTATAGGGACCCAAAAACATCCTAATTCCTTTCCATTGGAGTATAGATCTCTAGATAATGGGGGCGTATTTCAAGTTCTTAAATCGCCGTATACATTGAACGTTCGAGCCCTGTACTACGGGGTTATAGCGACCAAATGGCATCCTAACTCCTTTCCATTGGATTATAGAGCTCCAGATAATGGGGCATTTTTCATGTCATGTATATGAACCAGGAATCCTTGGCTATTGGGACCCAAAGGCATGCTAACTTATTGCAAATTGGGTTATACGATAACATCTCTATATAAGGGCCAATTTAATGTTCTAAAACCTCTTTGTACTTTGAACCATCATTTCCTGTGTGATTGGGTTAAGTGGACCAATACGAATCATTATTCATTAATATGTTATTATATTTCAGGCGAGATATGTGAGATATGAAGCTAAACTACAACCTGACACACCATACCTGAAGGTTTTTCGTGACCGACTGAAGAAAATAGCTGCACACATCATGTTAAACCGTACACATCTCGCAGAATACGAGAGTCAGCTTCTGGTGCGAGACTTTGGCACACATTTGGTGACGTCAGTGGATGTTGGAGCTGCGCTAGTTCAGGTGAAAATTCTAGCTTTAATATTGATTTATTGACTCGTCACGACAAAAAGCAACATATATGCAATTTCGGCAGTACCCTTTGTAGCTATCGCCTGCTTCTCCGGTGAGATATCTTATAACATATGTGTATATGAATTTTAAACAACATGACCGTAATTGAAAGTTGGCGCAGGCAGACAGAGAACAACAACACAACGGAGAGGGTATATCCCTTCGTGGCTCTCTAACAAAGCAGGCGTTACAATGGCCCCAAACAACTTTTACCTACATTGCACATGTATATACTTTTTTCAGAGTAGTTATTTGTTGTTGTTGGTGTTTTTTATTTTTAGTATTTGCAGTTTTTAGTGGCCCTATATGAGTAGATATCTTTATTCCTGGGAGATTACCTCGTACGTACACCATTTTGGGTCGTGATATAAAATCCTAGTTCATTGTGATACGTGTCATTTTGGTTTCCCCTAATGGACTAAAATGTATAGTGAAACCAGTGTATAATGACCACCTACATGTATGGGAACAATCCGGTCCTTGTACACAGGTGGTCTTTTATTACAGAGTCATTTATGCAGAAAATGAGTAAATTGGGAAACAATTGCTTTTAAAAAAATATGGTCTTTAGAACAGGTTAGACTGTATATGTGCGAGTACCTACTTAGCTTTGAATAATATTGTATGAGTACAGGTACCAGCAAACTAAAATATGCATGGGTAGATGAGCTGGTTGCCGAAAAAATAAATGAACTACTGTAGAAAAGACAGATAAACTCAAGTTAACCAAAACCATGTACGTTATACAATTTTCAGATAGACCAAGTACGAGCCGGGTTTGTCCGTAAACACGATTCCCAGACGAGCGCAATCAAGGCCGCAGCAAGCGCGAGTTTTTTCAGCGTGTTTGATTTCGGTGGGGGATACAGCCAGTCCACGTCAAAGACCATGGTGGACGAATACAAGAAGAGTAGAACCTCGTCACACATCGATACAATCGGGGGACCTATCTATAAGTGAGTTGGGTCTTTTCTATTCGAGTGTCGACTTTATGAAAATCTGAGATTGTTCTATTTAAACAATAATTATATTGGCTAAGCACTAGATACATATATATAATTGAGTCGGGTCTCTTTTATTCGATTGTCTTTTAATATGAAAATCTGAGATTGTTATATTTTAAATAAATATTGGCTACGCACTAGATACATATCTATCAGTAAGTTGGGTCTTTTTTATTCGGTTGTACAATATATGAAAATCAGAGATGGTTCTATTAAAAAACCCAATAATTGGCTACTCACTGGATACAATCGGTCGGACCTATCTATAAGTGACTTGGGTCTTTAATTCGATTGTTAATTTCATGAAAATCTGAGATTGTTCTGCTTTTTAAAAAAAATTTGACTACGCATTAGATACAATCGGGGGATCTATCTATAAGATAGTTGGGCCTTTTATTCGAGTGTCCTTTTATATGAAAATCTGAGATTGTTATATTAAAAAAGATATTGGCCACGCACTAGATAACATCGGGGGATCAGTCAATAAGTGTGTTGGGTTTTTATTCGATTGTCCTTTATATGAATCTTAGATTGTTATTTTAAAAACAAATATTGGCCACGCACTAGATAACATCGGGGGATCAGTCAATAAGTGTGTTGGGTCTTTATTCGATTGGCCTTTATATGAAATCTGAGATTGTTATTCTAAAAACGAATATTGGCCACGCACTAGATAACATCGGGGGATCAGTCAATAAGTGTGTTGGGTCTTTATTCGATTGGCCTTTATATGAAATCTGAGATTGTTATTCTAAAAACGAATATTGGCCACGCACTAGATAACATCGAGGGATCAGTCAATAAGTGTGTTGGGTCTTTATTCGATTGGCCTTTATATGAAATCTGAGATTGTTATTCTAAAAACGAATATTGGCCACGCACTAGATAACATCGGGGGATCAGTCAATAAGTGTGTTGGGTCTTTATTCGATTGTACTTTATATGAAATCTGAGATTGTTATTCTAAAAACGAATATTGGCCACGCACTAGATAACATCGGGGGATCAGTCAATAAGTGTGTTGGGTCTTTATTCGATTGGCCTTTATATGAAATCTGAGATTGTTATTCTAAAAACGAATATTGGCCACGCACTAGATAACATCGGGGGATCAGTCAATAAGTGTGTTGGGTTTTTATTCGATTGTCCTTTATATGAAATCTGAGATTGTTATTCTAAAAACGAATATTGGCCACGCACTAGATAACATCGGGGGATCAGTCAATAAGTGTGTTGGGTCTTTATTCGATTGGCCTTTATATGAAATCTGAGATTGTTATTCTAAAAACGAATATTGGCCACGCACTAGATAACATCGGGGGATCAGTCAATAAGTGTGTTGGGTCTTTATTCGATTGGCCTTTATATGAAATCTGAGATTGTTATTCTAAAAACGAATATTGGCCACGCACTAGATAACATCGGGGGATCAGTCAATAAGTGTGTTGGGTCTTTATTCGATTGGCCTTTATATGAAATCTGAGATTGTTATTCTAAAAACGAATATTGGCCACGCACTAGATAACATCGGGGGATCAGTCAATAAGTGTGTTGGGTCTTTATTCGATTGTCCTTTATATGAAATCTGAGATTGTTATTCTAAAAACGAATATTGGCCACGCACTAGATAACATCGGGGGATCAGTCAATAAGTGTGTTGGGTCTTTATTCGATTGGCCTTTATATGAAATCTGAGATTGTTATTCTAAAAACGAATATTGGCCACGCACTAGATAACATCGGGGGATCAGTCAATAAGTGTGTTGGGTCTTTATTCGATTGGCCTTTATATGAAATCTGAGATTGTTATTCTAAAAACGAATATTGGCCACGCACTAGATAACATCGGGGGATCAGTCAATAAGTGTGTTGGGTCTTTATTCGATTGTCCTTTATATGAAATCTGAGATTGTTATTCTAAAAACGAATATTGGCCACGCACTAGATAACATCGGTGGATCAGTCAATAAGTGTGTTGGGTCTTTATTCGATTGGCCTTTATATGAAATCTGAGATTGTTATTCTAAAAACGAATATTGGCCACGCACTAGATAACATCGGGGGATCAGTCAATAAGTGTGTTGGGTCTTTATTCGATTGGCCTTTATATAAATCTTGGATTGTTATTTTAAAAACAAATATTGGCCACGCACTAGATAACATCGAGGGATCAGTCAATAAGTGTGTTGGGTCTTTATTCGATTGTCCTTTATATGAAATCTGAGATTGTTATTTTAAAGACAAATATTGACCACGCACTAGATAACATCGGGGAATCAGTCAATAAGTGTGTTGGGTCTTTATTCGAGTGTCCTTTATATGAAATCTGAGATTGTTATTCTAAAAACGAATATTGGCTACGCACTAGATAACATCGGGGGATCTATCTTTAAGTGAGTTGTGTCTTTGTTTCGATTGTCCACTATATTAAACTCAGATATTGTTCTATTTAAACAAAAAATGGCTATGCTCGCGATACAATATTAGGAAACTATATATAGGTGAGTTGGGTCTTTCTTACTTTTTAATTAACATCTTACATAATGAATTAATTTTAGCTGCGTATTGATTCATGAGTAGCAGGCGGTGTGGACAAAGATTAGACTGCACGAATGTGCAGGCCGATCTCGCTCTACGTTTTACTCAAAATCGTGCATTAAAGTCGTGCATTATGACGTATGTAAATTTTGTCAAAATCGTGCATTACGACGCTCGCAAATATTGTTAAATGTCGTGCATTACGACATAATGTAAATGTTGTTGAGATTCAGGCATTACGGAGTACATCAATGTTGTTAAAACACATCGTGCATTACTACGTACATGTACAGGACAAGGGTTGTCTGTTTCTTTCTTGGTATATAGTTGCGACTATCAAATTGTGCTCGAATCATAATAAAGGATTCTCCAGAACATTTCCAAATTTAAACAAAACCTCAAAGGACGATTACCGATGACGTAGCCCAATTCCGACAATTTGTATTTCAGACCCCTGAACTACACAGCCAGCACGTGGACCGATTCAATTGACAGCAATATGGTGGCCTTAGACCGATCAGGCGACCCAATATTCTTCTCCATTAACGAACAGACCCTCCCCGACATACCATCGTCAACGGTTTTCCAAGTGTACAACAACGTACGTGCCGCCGTGGAACAATACTACAAACATAACATGTATCGTGGATGCACAAAACCTGATTCGCCGAACTTTAGTTTTCAAGCCAATGTCGACGATGGCACCTGTCAGCCTCCAGAGACCAATTACACGTTCGGGGGCGTATTTCAGAAATGTTCCGGATACAACGAACTGTGCGTTAGCGTGGTCCAGAAGAATCCCCTCACCGGTGATTACAGCTGTGCTTCTGGGTACGACGAAATTCTGATCCAGTCAGATACGAAGTCTACTACAAAATCTCGTAGGAGCTGTCATTCGTGTTGGTTACTCTTCCACTGTTGTGATGACGAAACATACACAGTAACCGCTACGTATACGGCTTACTGGTGCGCCGCGCAAGGTACGGTCTCCCAGGACAACGGGTTTCTGTTTGGTGGACTTTACAACCCCATGATTAATAACCCACTGACAATGGCTAAAACTTGTCCACCCGAGTTCTACAAGCTTAAACTTCTGGATAACCTGATCGTCTGTGTCAGTGACGATTATGAGCTAGGTTCTCGATATTCTCTTCCCTTTGCTGGATTCTTCAGCTGCCATTCTGGAAATCCTCTCGCTTTGAAGAAAACCGCTGGCTTGAAGTCGTCCAGGAATAACACGCTGCAATCCTTTATGCTTCAGTCAGGACCTGGCGGCTATCCGCGAGAATGTCCCAAAGGCTACAGTCAACATTTAGCAATCATAGACAACAGCTGCGAGATCAATTTTTGCGTGAAATATGGTGCTATGTCTCCGCATGGTCTCCCAGATGTCCAAAGACCACCGTACATGGAAGCACCAACGTCGGGCCTTACCAACATGAACACACAAGATAATACTATTGTCTTCAACGGCGAGGGTACGGTATGGATGTCTATGACTGAGGCGGAGAACAAGTTTGGTTCATCTGATAGTTCAAACAAACAGATTGTGATCAAACATGGATCTTCGAAATCCTCATCTACACAGGGCTCCGATAACGGGCTGTCGGCCGGCGGTGTTGCTGCAATCTCGGTTGTAGGCGTTATTGTATGTATTGGCATCGTATTAGCCACCGTTCTTGTGGTGAGGAGGCGTAGAAGACGGTCATACCGAGACATTGATTCATTTTCAAATGGAGGCGACACTTAGAGGACGAAATTTGGTGTGGCATATACCAATACGGAAAACTCGCCAGCTGTCACATAAACATAAGAGTTCGACTAACATTCACAGCGCTTTCATTTGAACACAACGCAAATTTTAGACATTACCTTCTTCGTTCTTGTAGTAAACGGGAGGAATAATAATGAATAAGACAAAACTATTTTTTCAACCGTCAACGTTAAACAGTGATGTTTGTTGATTTTTATTTGGAGTTTAACACAGTTTCAACAGTATTCAAATCGTATAACAAGACGAATTTTGATGCAAAGCATAAAAGACGCCGCGCATGTTTTTTTAAGCATGACTTAAAGGAAGCAGCTGCAGTTCATTACATTTAAATAACGTGTAAACACTAAATAGACAGGACGTAAATATTTCGAACAAGAACGCCAAATGTCCCTTTATTTTAAACAAGAAGACCAAGATGTGCCTACATTGGCTCATCTTGCTTCCATAGTTATGATAAAAGATTACCAAGTGCAAGAAGGGTCAATTTTTACGTAGGAATTAGACGTTTTGTATGTTGCGATCTATGTGATATTCAGCATGTGAAGTTTAGTCATGAAATGATAAGTCCTGAAACCATTTGCTTTACAGTTTACTTAACAATGACTGCAACTATAATTTTTACCAATACGCGGTTTTAAATCTGCTCTAACTAGATCAATTAGAAAAAAACATGGGTACTTAAATATTAGCATATATTAAGGTTTAATGCCTGTAGTTATAAGTTAAGTATGGCACAAGCTTTGGAAGGAGAGCGGGACGTCTATTCTCCTTCCAGTTTAGCAGAAGTATGATAACACAAAAGGGAGTATATAAACCAAAAATACGAAGTAATTTTAAAAAGTTTAAAGATATCTATGATCAAAATGAAGCATTTATGAAATTAAAAGAAAATAAATCACATATAAAGTCAACATATAGCGAGAATACAATGGTCTGAATGAACAAACTGTATGGGGAGGAACGTTTTAAGCTTAGACATACAACAGGCAAAAACATGCCCCGAATTTTAAACCAAACAATTACAAAAGCGTAGCCTTGGAAGTTAGGGAAAAGTGAACTTTTTTTCTGAGCTTTGATGAACCGTGTCGTTAGGGCCGTAAATCAAACTACTAAAAAAATCGTAGCCTAGGAAGTTGGGGAAAAGAAATTAAATACAAATGAAATGTGCCTAAAGATTTGTTATAACGGTAGAAGACATACGTATTTTTTGCATCTTGTTGTTTCTTAAATCAGTTAATACAATATATTGATTCTTAAAGTGTTTTTTTTCCAAACTGATTACAGAATTTGTCTTTACAGTATTAATGTTGGTTGCTCCCTTTTCGATTACCCCATGGTACAAAATTGAATCGTATTCAATACTGAAACCGCGCTTCCACGCGGCGTCAATGACGTCTAGCTCACATACTCGTGTAGTTCCCATCTTTGTCACTTCATACAATATTCTTGTCAGACAACTGGCTTCCATCTGGTTTAGGACTTTAAGCTCAATTGTGGAAGACGAATGGCATACGTATTTCAGTTATATCGCGGTGACCAGTTCATCTAACCAGGGACCGTAATATATAACGCGTTCCCTAATCTAGCGTATGTTTCCTGGCTTTCTCACACCTGTACTCCCTACAACACTTCTCCCAGGTACCTGAATACATTCCCACATAAACTGTTATGAAATCTACCTTCGAAAATCTAAGCCTCATTGAAAGCTCTAGATAAGAGGATTTTTTCATATTCAAATCATATTTGACACATTCTTTTGAGTACCCACAGCATAGTGTTTGCTTGAGTAATGAGAGAAATTAAATACAAATGAAATGTGCCTAAAGATTTGTTATAACGGTAGAAGACATACGTATTTTTTGCATCTTGTTGTTTCTTAAATCAGTTAATACAATATATTGATTCTTAAAGTGTTTTTTTTCCAAACTGATTACAGAATTTGTCTTTACAGTATTAATGTTGGTTGCTCCCTTTTCGATTACCCCATGGTACAAAATTGAATCGTATTCAATACTGAAACCGCGCTTCCACGCGGCGTCAATGACGTCTAGCTCACATACTCGTGTAGTTCCCATCTTTGTCACTTCATACAATATTCTTGTCAGACAACTGGCTTCCATCTGGTTTAGGACTTTAAGCTCAATGGTGGAAGACGAATGGCATACGTATTTCAGTTATATCGCGGTGGCCAGTTCATCTAACCAGGGACCGTAATATATAACGCGTTCCCTAATCTAGCGTATGTTTCCTGGCTTTCTCACACCTGTACTCCCTACAACACTTCTCCCAGGTACCTGAATACATTCCCACATAAACTGTTATGAAATCTACCTTCGAAAATCTAAGCCTCATTGAAAGCTCTAGATAAGAGGATTTTTTCATATTCAAATCATATTTGACACATTATTTTGAGTACCCACAGCATAGTGTTTGCTTGAGTAATGAGAGATATTGTGCAATCAGTGATTTCTGAAATGGCTTGTAATCGTTCAAAAGCTTGTGCACTTCAGACAGGGTATACACTTTTGGAAACAGTGTGGCAAAAGAACTTGCTCCTATAACGCAGTTTATTCTTTTGCCACAATGTTTTCAACTTCGTTTAAATTACATGTTTTTAGCTTTCGTATAAGATTTTCCATATTTTTCCCACATGTTTTGAAATTCATCTGCTGCGGGAAAAGGGCTTTAAAATCCAATGTGGAGTATCAGAAAATTATTTATTTAAACTGAAAAGATTTATTTATTTGGGTTTAACACCATTTTTAACAATATTTCAGTCATATCACAACAGCCAGTTCACCTTCCCATGTGCTCCAGGCTTTCTTACACCTGTACTCCACACAACAGCCTTTCAGTGGAAGACAGTGGTACAGAGGTAGAGCGTCGGCCTCTTGTACCAAAGATCCCGGGTTCGAATACCGTGATGAGCGGGTTCTGCCTTTGGGATCTTTCCACACAAACGGCGCGAGTACTGGTTAAGTATCCAGGAAGCAGACATCGAGCGTGATTAATATAAGCTTAAAGCTTGTTTCGCAATCAATGTAAAATAAACAAGTTTTAAATAAACATTCTTTTCAAGCTAGCTCATTGGACGACTTTTATCAATCGCCGGGAGGCAATGATGGGGTTCAAACTCACACCCCCTGGATTGACGGCCTGTGTTGCTACTGACTGAGCTACCGGGGCTTGGGTTTATACTCAGAGATTGGCAAGGTTAATATAGAATATATATGAACCATCCCGCGAGAAAAGCAACATTGTGAACTCTGCGTAAAGTATCCAACCGGATCAGGATAAGCATGCCGCGCAGGCTAACCCGGACAGACAAGTTTTGCCTCCTGTGGATTTTTTGTTTCAGGAATCATTACTCTATACCTCTATCCCCCTGAGACAGAATGTGTAGGCTCGGATTAGCCTGCACGGACTGTGAATTCTGATCTGGGTCGCGGAGTCCATAATGTTGGATTTCTCTTGGGACGGCTCAAATCTAGATAACAATTTATAGAACACACATGTTGTGACACCTCTATTAAAAAAACCAGGCACGTACGTAATTCTGGGACACCCCTCGCAAGTACACAAAATGTGTTTTACAATATCCTAATCTTCATGTATTTACAAATCAAAATGATTACACTTATTTGTCATGATTATTTAAGAAAATAATTTAATAGCTTGTACCATTTTGTATCCTATGTAAATATATATGGTCTCCCTCAAAGCATATCACAGTAAAATAATCATCAGTGGCTATACACCTGAAATGATAAAAAAAAAAAAAAAAAAAAATGAAATACTCAATTGAGAAAGGCATTATTGTTTCTCTTTCAAACACAAAAGGTTTAACTGTTTGTACTCTTGTATCTCATTTAACCCTTTCCCACTTGCAGACGCATTCCGACGCATTTGACGACTTTTAAAAACATGGCAAAAGGAGAAATTGCTCATGATGAGCACTTTCCCCTTTTGCCGCAATTTTTCTACCTCTATTTAATAATTAAACTCTCATTTATGGAGATATTTCACATTTTTGCCAATATATTGTCAAAGTCGTCTGCTGAAGATTTGTCGTATGTGGGGAAGAGTTAAAAAAACGTTGGATAAGAGTGTTCAAAGAAACACATGTGGTACCTGCCAATATGTCAGTAAGTGATAGTAAGATAGACAGACAGATAGATGGACAGACAGACAACTGAAAAGTGACACCAGACAATGCAGGGGGACACAAAACATTAAAGGAAATAAATGTAACACCATAGAATATATAAGCATATTTTTACATGAGAGTGGGAAAAATGTGTGGGACAAGGAGAACATGGTTGTTTCGAGAAGTTTCTCCTTTGCCATATTATTTAAAGTCTTCAGTTGCAAAGGCTTCAAAGGTTGTCCGTATCGCCAAACAAGAGTTTTTGAAGGACATCATGTATTGACCCACTCCAAAGTCAACATCCGTATTGTTCTAGATATCTTTGAACTATCTGACTGTTTTACAAAGACAATGCATGGAAACCAATCATTAGTTTAACCTCGATTGCGCAGCAAGCTTTAACCCTTTCCCTCATACGACAATTATGCAGCAGACGCATTTGAACATATTTTGTAAAAAAATATTAAATCTCTATAAATGAATGGATAACCTATGACCAAAAGTGGAAAACATTGTGGCAAAATGAGAAATGGCTCGTTTTGAGCAATTTCTTCTTTTGTCACTATGTTTTAAAAAACCCGTCTGCTGCAGAGGCGTCAAAAAGCGTCTATATGAGGGAAAGGGTTAACTTTATATTAATCCATCGTGATTACTAATTCCTGGAGAGAAAACCAGGTCTCTAGTCATTTGTGTGGACAAATCCCAAAGGTAAAGCCGCTCATCACGGGATTCATACCCGGGACCTTTGATACGAGAGGTGGGTGCTCTTCCCCCGTACCACTGTCTTCCACACATTATGGAGGGATGGAAGGGCAGGAGAGGAGTACACTATACATATCAAGCTCCTGGTCAAATTTAAGACTATTAAGCTCACGGCTGGAACAAAAATTACATAAGTCACTATGACTTTTCTCAGTCATCAGAAAGATTGATTGATTTATTTGAGTTTAACGCCGTTTAAAAAAGAAATCAAGTCATAACGAGGCAGCCTGGCACCAGTACTCCACTCAAAAGATATTACAAGCAACTGGCTACTTTTCAACATAGACCGTTAGTCCATTGGTTGAAGACAAATGATGCTTGTCATAGTGACTGTTGTCAAACGTCGAAAAGAATGTTGGCCAAGCTAGGGTTCCATCTCACAGCACCTGGATTGACAACCAGCGCAGCTACTGACTGAGCTACCGAGGCTCGGCTCAGAAAGAACGAATGGATATATAGAGGTTGAAAGCACTTTCCCTTGCAGATAATTAAAGATAAGCATGCAATAGATTATTTTTCATCTAATCAATAGAGGCATATTTTATTGATGATACTATTTAGTAATACTCATTCCTCTGTATTCGATCTACAATGGTTATATAACTAACTACCTGATCATCTAAAGCATAACATACACCATAGTAGTTAGCCCTTTTTCCACATACAGCAAATCTGCAGTGGACGACTTTATAATGCCTTAGATTTGTCTTTTGATAGAGGACAGATAAGGCAAAACCAACATATCCCATCAGGATAATATATGACCTTGTCCGTACACGTATATCCAATTAACATATGCTTTATCAACCTTTTCACACTTACATATACTTTCTGATGCCTCTCCAGCGGACGACTTTTGAAAACATTCTGGCAAAAGAACAAGTTGCTCATAGTAAGCAATCGGTCATTTTGCCACTTTGCTTTAAACTATTTTCAATACATTTCTTTAAAGAGATTTACCATATATTTGCCTATTTATTTTGGAAAATTGTCTGCTTCATATTTGTTGTAAGTGGGAAAGGGTTAAGATTCATCCAAATTGATAAACACCCCTAAAGAAACAAGTTGGTCAGTTCCAAACAATGCAACAAACCCTTACCAGTTGATCCATTCCCACATGCAGACCACTTATGAGACAGTTTACGATATGTATGTGATGAAGTTATGCCAAGATCAAATGGCTTAAAACAATTAGAGCCCTATTATGCAGGTTTTCTTTCAAAACAAAAACATTGTGGCCAACAGGGAAAATGCTCAACCCTAAACAATAATTATACTTTTCATTTATAGAGATTTCCAGTATATGTATTCCATGCAGCCTGCAACAGATGTGTTGCATGTGGAAAAACATTGACTCTTTCCCCCATACAACAAATCTGTAGCAGACCACTTTGAAAACATTTTGTCAAAAATATGAAAAGTTTCTGTAAAGGAAGGCATGTATTATTGTTGAATTGAGTTGAAAACACTGTGGCAAATGGAACAAAAGGCCCAAGAGGCCCAGTATCGCTCCACTGCCATTAGGCAACAATTAAATCTCCAAATAGCCCCGCCCCCTGGTGGCCATGTTTTTTTACCAATCACCATGGCTTATAGGAATCTAGTAGAGTATCACCCAAGGAACATTTCTGCAAAATTATTTGAAAATCGGCCAAATAGTTTGGGAGGAGATGATTTTTAAAGTTTTCACTAAAGCCAATATAAGGCTATCATCCCCGACCCCCTGGCAGCCATATTTTAAGACCAATTATTGGCCAGATACTTTCGTCCGAGAAGATGTTTTAAGTTTTCACTATAGCCATAAAAAGCAAATCAGCCCTGCCCCCACCCCTTGTGGCGGCCATGTTTTTCAACAAATCAACATGGCTGATAAAAGGTCACCCAAGAAACATTTCTACAAAGATATTTGAAAATCGGCCTGACTCTTTGGAAGGAGAGGATTTGTTAAGTTTTTACTATAGCCATATAAGGAAAAATAACCCCGCCCCCTGGCGGCCATGTTTTTCGTGCAATCAACATTGCTTGAAAGAAATCTGATAGAGGGTCATCTAAGAAACATTTCTACAAAATAACTTGTAAATCGGCAAACATCTTAAGGAGGAGAATTTTAACGTTATTTCTTACGGTTGCCATGGAAACCAGAACTTTGCATGGATTTGAAGGATTTAGGAGAGCACATTGAGAGGATGCTTCCTTTGAAGGTTCATCCATATTGGCCAAGTGGTAAGTGAGGAGAAATCGCTTGAAGCAAAAAGTTGACGCACGACGGACAATTCTTCATGACATAATGTCGACTGGCTTTCAGTCAGTGGAGCTAAATATGGTTCATCATGAGCAATTACACCTTTTGCCACCCTGTTTTCAAAAGTCGTCGTGCATGAAGCGTCAGAATGCGTCTTTATGAGGGAAAGCGTTACACAGGGTTTGAGTGCACATAAATTAATAATACAATACAATAAGAGATATATATGCATTATGAATAGGTCCGGAGAACACCAAAATTGCATGTTTCTACAGTGAAGACATAACAGTTTATCCCATCAGAAGTTAATAATCTCCGTCTACCCACATTGTGTATCTGTGAATATAAATAGTGATGCATGTTTTTACTAGATAAACTTGTATGCACTCTTTTAGTAACTGCTGTTTACAAGGACCTATTCCTGAAATAACATAAACCAACACCAAAAAAGGGACAGGATATAGCCACTGAACAAATGTTTTTAGTAAGATACAATGTGCATGCTAGGGGGTTAAGAATTTAACCAAATAACTAGGGTTTTGATAAGGAAATACCCAGAAGAGAGAACCAATAATAAAAATACTAATGTGAATCTTAACTCTGAAAACACTATGAATGCGAGTAAGGACTTTATTATGTTGTTATTAACGATATTATTCTCAAACCGACACATAGAGTTCTCAAAAACTGTTTATTCGAGATAGGGAGAAAAATGAAAAAAGATATTTAAAAAAGATATATTATTTATTCAGATTTATATAACAAAACATAACATAACATATTGACATTATTAACTAAGCATTTTTTACATTCTCACTCCGTAAATACTGCAGATAGTGGTTAGAAAATCGGAAGTTCTCATCGTACCCTCCATGTAGGCCTACTGGTCCCAGTATGTCTCAATGGATCGGTCAACTGGGAAGTGCGTTTCGTTGTACCGCGGTCCAGGTCTCTACTTTCAACAGCCAGTCTCACCAATTCTGTTTCTCGTCGGAGGATTGGCACACTCCTGTAAAAGCCCAGACCAGTTCCCGCTGCCTTTGAATTGATTCGATGGTGCCAACCTGAAAATGTGTAAAAAGAAAATTATAAACATATTTCAATACCTTTTTAGTAGGGATGGCAACGAATACCAAAATTAGTATTCGAATATTCGACCCATTTGTGCATGCTTCGCCAAATTTGAAATTTGAAAGAAAACAATGTTAGTGAAAAATTCGTCAGTAAAGTGCTCAGATTTTTATTAATTGATCGCTTGCTTAATGTATGTGTGTATGAAGCATGTATTAAGCATGTAGTTCTGATTACCATGTATTCAACTGAAATACTGTTGAAAATGACATGAAATGTTTCCAATTATCAAATATTTTCAAAACATGACAAATCGGACATGGATTCTCTTGACGGGTGGATGTCATTATTTAAGTAGAAATGTGGCACTGCCCATTAGGAGCAATTAAACCTTTCTCTTGCTGGTTTATAAAGGAAATACTGTTGAAAATGGGCACAAAATATTCCCAGTACCGGATTGCTTAAAATCAGATAATTGCACAGCCAAACCGACGGATTTGGATTGATATATAATTGAATAAAAACGTAACTACCTGCTATCTAAGTTGAAGTTACGGAGTTTTTGAACGAAACAATCAGTATTGTATCGATCACCTAATCCTAGCCCAAAGCAAGGATTATCAGTTTGACATGTTATATACAGTATTGACACCTTATACAATACGCGTATCATTGACCATCGGTAACCCTTTACTTGTAGTTTTTAACAACAAAAAGCATGGTGAATATTTCAAGTATCGTCAATTTGATTTAAATATATAAATATTTTATAAATACTTCTAATTTTCATCGAATATTCGAATCATGATATAGTATTCGAATATTCGACCATACGATCGAATATTCGAATATTCGTTGCCATCCCTACTTTTTAGTAATCTTTATTAGCTCACCTATGCACAGTGCAAGGTGAGCTTTTGTGATCGCTCACCGTCCGTCGTCCGTCGTCGTCGTCCGTCCGTTCACATTTTCCTACAAACAACTTTTCCTCCTAAACCAATAAACCAAATTCAAAATAATTTTACATGAATGTTTCTTGGTGTGGATCTCTTTCAAACTTGTTCAAAGAATTCTATTCCATGCAGAACTTTGGTTGCCACGGCAAAATAAAAAAGGGGAAATAAACCAAAACTTAAAAATTCTTCTTGTCTGAAAGTAGAAGGCCCATGCCTTTGATATTTGGTATGTAGTATCATCTAGTGAACCTCTACCAAGATTGTTCAAATTATAGCCCTGGGGTCAAAAATGACTCCTCTGAGTTCTCCCCGGGGGTCACTTGTTTTGGCATAGACTCATATAGGGAAACAACTTTAAAAATATTCTTGTCTAAGAGAAGAGGGCCCAGGCCTTTGATATTTGGTATGTAGCATCATCTAGTGGACCTCTACCAAGATCGTTCAAATTATAGCCCTGGGATAAAAAAATGCCCCTCCCCTGGGTCTATTGTTTTGCATAGACTCATATAGAGAAAAACTTAAAAAAAGTTCTTGTCTAAAAGTAGAGGGCCCAGGCCTTTGATATTGGGTATGTAGCATCATATTGTTAACCTCTACCAAGATTGTTCCAAGTATAGCCCTGGTGTCAAAATGACCCATCCCCTGGGGTCTATTGTTTTACATAGACTCATATAGAGAAAACACTTAAAAATTCTTCTTGTCTAAAAGTAGAGGGCGAAGGCCTTTGATATTGGGTATGTAGCATCATCTAGTGGACCTCTATCAAGATTGTTCAAATTATAGCCCTGGAGTTACTTGTTAGACATAGATAGGGGAAAAACTTTAAAAATACTCTTGTCTAAAAGTAGAAGGCCCAGGCCTTTGATATTTGGTATGCATCATCATTTAGTGGACCTCTACCTAGTTTATTCAAATTATAGCCCTGGGGTCAAAATTGACCCCTCCCCAGGGGTCACTTGTGTTACATAGACTCATATAGGGAAAACACTTAAAAAGTCTTCTTGTCTAAAACATATTTGGTATGTAGCATCATCTAGTGGACCTCTACCAAGATTGTTCAAATTGTAGCAATGGGGTCAAAAATGACCCCTCCCCGGAGGGTCACTTGTATCACATAGACTCGTATAGAGGAAAATCTTTAAAAATCTTCTTGTCTAAAACTAGAGGACCAAGGCCTTTGATATTTGGTATGTAGCGTCATCTAGTGGGCCTCTACCAAGATTGTTCAAATTATAGCGCTTGGGGCAAAAATTACCCATCCACGGGGGTCACTTGTTTTACATAGACTCAATGCCGAGCCCCGGTAGCTCAGTCGGTAGCGACGCGGGCTGTCAACTCAGGGGTTGTGGGTTCGAATCCCGGCTCGGCCAACTTTCTTTCCGAGGATTGACAAAAGTCAATGCGACATGCGTCATTCGTCTTCCACCAATGGGCTAAGTCTATGTGGAAAAGCAGCCAGTTGCTTGGGAAGATTGTTGTGTGGAGTACTGGTGTGAGAAAAACAGGAAATGCATGAGTAGGTGAACTGGCCGCCGTGATATAACTGAGAAATTGTTAAAAACGGCGTTAAACCCCAAACAATCAACATAGTCTCATAAAGGGAACAAATTAAAAAAATCATCTTGTCTAAAAGAAGAAGACCCGGGCCTTTGATATTTGTTATGTAGCATATGTTTTACATATACTCGTATAGGAAGAAAAAAACTTTAAAAATCTTGTCTAAAAGTTTAATATTTGAAATCTTACTTCATCTAGTGGTCTTCTACCAAGATTAGTCAAATTATTATAGCCCTGGTGTCAAACATGGCTCCACCCTGGGGATCCCTTGTTTTACATAGACTTGTTAAGGTAAACACTTCTTGTCCATTTGCCATTTGTTCTTTGGGTGCCCTTCTACTAAGACTTCAAATTATTTTTATAGCATGATAAACATGGCCACCAGGGGTGTTGCTTGTTTTCCGTATATATGTATATATGTATATAAAGAGAACAATGAAAACTTTTTAAGTTTGATTAAATCAGGTGAGCGATATAGGACCATCATGGTTCTCTTGTTATATTTCGTTCACGTATTAATCATATATAGTTAATTGTTCAATTGAATCTGTTCGAAGTTAAGATGTATTGAATGTTAAATAGAATATATATATATTTACCTTCAACGTCATTGTTCCTTCGAATGGTCTGGCGGAAGACAGACCAATCGTGCAAACCAAACACACTGTTGTTCATCCACTGGCGTTTGATGTAGTCGGCGAGCGTCCTGGTAGCGTCGGATGTAGCCTTAGTCCCTAGGAAATCTACAGCTCTGCTAATGTGGGTGGTGGGAAGGAACTGCAGGGCAAGATGCATTCTGACAAAGTTTTTAACCGCCACTCGTCAACGATAAGCCTCTGACAACCCTTCTGCCTGAACAAGAATATAATATAATTTCTTATATGACTATAAGTATATGCATGATGGAGAGAGTATCGGCTATTTAAACCTTTCCTGCAATATTTCTTCACAAATTATCAATATTCAATGAAACTTACGGACAATGTTAACATATATATGAAATATTGACCCATCAAAAACATTGTAAGAAAAGGATGAACTCGTAGCCACGGACAGTTTATATATATAAATGACATTTTATCATAAAGAAATGGAGAAGTATCGGCTATTTAAACCTTTCCTGCAATATTTTTCACAAATTATCAATATTCAATGAAACTTGCGGACAATGTTTAATATATAGGAAATAACTACATTTTTCAAACTAAAAGGAGATATGCCATCAAATTCATTCATACTTTTTTCCACATAAAATGGCGATTTGCAATATGATATATATTGAAAAAGAAATATTGTAAGCAATGGAGAGATTATTTGCAATTTTAACATTTCCTACAGTATTTATTTTAATAATATAATTATTCATTTCAAACTAGATCTTTATAAGGACAATGTTGATATATATACATGAATTATTCCCAAATGTGATATAAAAACATACTGCGTTTCAATCGGTTAAAATTATTTGTTTATATTAAATCTTATATGTTTGTATAATAAACAATAATCATACTTTTTCTCATGATCATTTCCTTATATCGCTCTTTAATTGAAACTCAATTTTCTTTGATGTGCTGTGTTTTCTTTTTCTTTTTAATAAGTTCTTTACATAACATAACATAACATACAGTTTATTAGCATTAAATTTACAAATTTGTAGCCATAAACAAATACAAATTTGAAGTCATGGTGAAGACAGGTTACATTGCACCATAAAATAAAACAACCAACTACGACACTGACATCCTAATATTTACACATTGATAGACCTGGTCCAGAAAGAGCAGGCTGCTAACGAGGCGAAGCTGTTCCAGCACGCCAACGGTGGAAAGTAGCGTATGTTGAAAACCTTTCTAGTCTTCAGCGTCTGACCGTGTACAAAATATACCTAGATGTATTGTATACCCCTTGCACATGTTGCATATTTAAACAGGTTGGTTAACAGAAATATATGAGAGGTGCTCCAGGAAAACCAACCTTTACATAAGAATAACATGTGTGAAACCAGACTGGCCTGTGCATCCATGCTAAAGGATCCAAGTGGATACTGCTTTATTTATATGACTAATCGGCAAACGGATCAGAAATATGGATGCGCAGAATCATCTGCTCCTACACTTGTCGCAAATGGCTAACTGTTGGTTTTCGCAGAGTGCACCTCCTATAGTGTTCACCAAAGTGTGACAGCGACAGTTTTTTATGAAGGAGGTAAACATTCTGGCAAAATACTAGATGGCCCCTTTAGTACCATATGCATTTACCTGATGCAGTAAATTTCATTGTAAATACCGACATTAATGATGATTATTTCTTTTAAACTGACCTTATCTTGGTTCTTTAACCTTTACCTTGATCTTTAACAAATATTGTTTTCCCACAATCAGATTGTTCGATTTTGTCAAGGAATAAAAGGTATATAGAAAGCTATGCCATTGCTTATTGTGGAAACTATTACAACACAATAAGGGGGTATATTTTATGTGTATTTTCAGAAATATCACGCCCTTAAATCATCCCATTGCTCAAAATCATTAAGCAAAGCACTGATGTTACTTTGAACCTATTTATTTTACATCGATTGTGAAATATGCTCAAGCTTATATTAGTACACTCGATTTCTCTCGTGCTGTTTGTGTGGAAAAATCCCCTTAAGGTAGAACCCGGCTCGTCACTCAATTTGATCACGGAACCTTTGGTACAAGGCCGACATCCATCACTGCACCGCTGTCTTTCACTACAGGTGTTCAACAGGTCTTTACACATGACTTGGTGCTCTTTGAATGGTCCCAATTAACTGTTTGATAATCTTATCATTTACTAACATTCTGCAAATCCACAGGAGAATATAATGGCAAAATTATGGAAAATCTATGAATTATTTGATAATTATGGAATCGAGTTGAAAACGTTTTGTCAAAAGTAGGCTGCTGCAAATGCATAAACATATATCTCCTTGTGGGAAAGGACTATCTAGAGTAACAGAAGAGACACGCCCATTTAACCATACACAGGAGGACTTAATATGGGATTGCACCTAAACCTTTACAAATATGATAAACAGTAGATCTACAATATGACAATGACAATATTGTTAGCAAGGGGCTCGTTAGAGCCAATTGCTATAGTAGGCGATTTTCGAATATGGATATCAAGTGCTAACTAACAAAGTGCTAGTGTAAAGTGTTCAAGTTAGACTTTTGGGATCGGTAAATCAATGTCCAAATATTATCTGCAGTTAGCCCCTTGTTGTGAGCACTTTCAGTGCTTTGATTTTGACTTTAGGTCTGGCCAATGGCAATATTGTTAACATCATGTTTGACTGTTTACCTGTTATGCTATTTTGAGAGCTGTCTGTATTGAAAACTAAATGATACTAAAATATTTGGGAACTTACATATGGTTTAAATATGGTACAAAATGAGAAAATATTACAATTTTCAGAAATATCTCGCTCTTTAATCATCCCATTTAATGATACTAAAAATCATTAAGCAAAGCTTACCTGGTGACTGATGTTAGTTCGACCTTATTTAATTTAAAACGATGTCTGCTTTCTGGAGACATAAACAGTACTCGTGCCGTTTGTGTGGGAAAAAAAACCTCAAGGCAGAACCCGCTCATCACTCAATTCGATCACGGAACCGACATCTATCACTGCACTGCTGTCTTTCACTACCTGATGTTCAACAGGTCTTTACACATGACTTGGTTTAGACAGATCTGCTGCTCTATGCATGGTCTCAATTAAGCGTCCAAGTTACTTGATAAACTTATCATTTACAACATTCCGCAAATCCACAGGAGAATAGAATGGCAAAATTATGGAAAATCTATGAATTATTTGATAATTATGGAATAGAGTTGAAAACGTTGTGTCAAAAGTAGGCAGCTGCAAGTACATCAACATATATCTCTATGTAGGAAAGGGCTATCTAGCGTAACAAGAGACACGCCCATTTAACCATACACAGGACTTAATATGGGGTTACACCTAAACATTAAAAATATGTAAACAGTAGATCTACAATATGACGATGTTATTGACTTTAGGTCTCCGGCCCATGACAACTTTATTCACATTACATTTGCATGCAGCACGTGTTTACACGTTATAATATTTTAGGAGCTGTCTGTATTGAAAACCATACAACATGAGAAACTGATCAATTTGATTAATATCTACTATTCCCACCATTGTTTTAAATATAAGTTAGGAGACATCACTCTACTGTTCCTTAGGCAATCTTACTGAAACTTGCCATGTTGTATTAACATAAAGTTTTAACCAAATCCATCCTACCATGCCTTTTATTATTTGTACAGATGGATGTGCGGAAAATGCCAAACCAAAACAAACATCAGCCTGTGGTAGGGGATACTAATTTGTTTGGGTCATAAATAAGCAAAAAAACATCAGTCTGTGGCAGGGGATACTTATTTGTTTGAGTCATAATCACACACAAAAAAACAGTTCTACAGTCTTCTAATTGTTTTAATCAAAATTTAATGACAATCGTCTTCTAGAGAATATCTACGATTTCAAATTTAAAGTGATGTCATCATACAACCTAAAAGGGCACATAGTGAGTTGTACAGCTTCATCTTGTTCATCATATTTCCTTATATGCCATCAAATTCGTTTTATCTGGCTAACATTTTACAGTGTCAAACAAATTAAGAGTCATTGGTCTTGGTAACAGAGCTGTTCTAATGACCCCAAATATGTTGGCATGGTTTCAACCTTAAACTTTGCCACATATAGACGCTTTCTGACACCTCGGCAGCAGACGACTTGTGAAAATATTGTGTTAAAAGGAGAAATTGCTAAAAACGAACGATTTCTCCTTTCGCAGCAATGTTTTCATTTTTCAGGTAATTATATCTTCATTTAACAAAATATTCCATATATTTGCAAGGACTTTTTCAAATAATGTGCAGCAGATTTGTTGTATGTAGGAAAAAGGTTAATATCGTAATAAACTATTGCATGCTAAACTTAAAACCGAAGTATTAAAAAGAAAATAATTTTGCAAAATTAGAGAGCTAATCTAATGACCCTTAAGGCATGAGCATGTTTCTTATACCATCTTAGTGAAACTTGCAGTGTGGCATTGTTAAGATTTCCATGAAGTTTTAATCAAATCCCTCCAACTTTGCCATATATATATGGCTACAGACGGACAGGCAATGCCTAACCAATAACCAATCTGCCCTCATCGGGTGATAACAACAACCAGAAATGAGTTTGCTTGTTTTTGATAAGGTTGTAAAATTGAGACAATAAGTTACATTTATTATGTCAGTAGTCACTGATGTGGTCTGCTGGAAAACAAAAGACTTATTGAATCATCTTCATTATTTTCTGTGTGGCCACCACCTACGTTAATGGTTTTCATTGGTTCAACAACAGATGTAATAACAAGACACCTGTCTGTTATGTATTTTACTGCTGTTGACAGATCATCTTTTGGACGGATAAAAACTTTAAACATCCTTAGGTTAAGCTGTGTCTGGGGTAGATTGTCAATAAAACCCTGTAAACACTTTAATGTCAACTTACAATAAAAGAGATTCACAAACTTCAGACTTGTCATATATGGAGATAATTTGAATATGTCTTGTTCAAAGTCTATATAGCCCACACTTAGTTTTCTCAAATTCTTTAAAGTCGGTATGACATCAATCAGTACCTTATATAAACATAATTGTGAGTGATCGCCCTCCTGATCACCGTGTAGCATTGAATTCCAAATAAACATTAAACAATTATCCAATACATTTAACTCTTGTAGACTTGCCGACAACTTCAGTCTGTTTATAATGAACAAATGCCATCCAACTTCTATTATATACAAATGTTTTAGTGGAACATCATCGCTCAATACAATATCTCCAGCCAGAGACATTATTTTCAAATACTGTAACTGTTTGTGGTGTGACAGATCTATCATATAATTACAACGTGCCACTTCGCATGTTGCACAACGAATGCCCTCGAGTATGATTTCGCTTAACTCTGTCTTAAGTGATAGGAATCCCCCTAGATTATCTATATCTGAATGAGTTAGTTTCAGATTTGATAAATGAAAACAAGTTAAATGACAAACTTTATTTAGAGCTATGAATAAATCATTTAAACTAACAAGATTCATACTCGGGGATCCTGCAACACTTAGACATTCTAGAGGTAAGACACATCTCTCGACAATACTAGTCAAATGACAGATATGTTCTTGTGAGTTTATGTTCACATTCAACTTAACAATATCATGTCCACTAAGTTCTGTCCAAAAAAAGCATTCTTTTTGCCAAAAAGACTTGACATGTTCTAAATCAAGGTAGGGAATCATTTTCTCTTCCCAGTCAAGGTTCAAACATGCAAAGTAATCATGCAATGCAACTTTGCAGTCCATTTTCTTGTCTTTTGGTACTTCATCAATACAAGCTTTGATTATGTTAAAGTATCTACCTACAAGAGATGCATTTTTCCAAAGCGAACATCTATACTGCAGAACCCTTTCATCCTTATCTGTTACTTGTGCGACACGACGACTCATATCCCCTAGCAGATAAGGTTTCAATCCACTCAGGAATATCAACACTTCTGACATTTCAAATACATCATCCAAAGATATCAAGGTATTTAACAGTGAATGGAAACATGTGTCTACTCCTCCATAAGCGATAAATACGGCTGCAAGAAACTCTTGAACTGTCTTGTGTATAAATGACAACCTCTTCAGCTGTGAATTTGCTTTACCACTAAATTTTGACTGAGAGAGTATTCCAACAGATAGACAAAATTTAACATCATTTTCTGTCAACTTGTATAATTCAGTCACAGAATGCAGGAAAACAAGAGAATGTTCTTTTTCCTCATTAAACAGTGCATGGAACGCCAAACCTGACAGTTTGGATAATAGTTCACTGTACTCCTCACAATGGCTGCAACCTTTAAATACATTTATTAGTTTTGTATTTGATGACTTTTGTGGTTTCACCAATGTTGTACATGTATGTTTGCCTCTCTCCTGATCTCGTTTGAATGCCACATGGAACAGATAATCCAACATTTTACTGTAGATTTCTACACGAGTGTCACCAAACTCTTCATCATCATACCACATACAAACCATCTGTGTTAAAATGATTGGGATCTCTGCAAGATGTTTCACCTTCTCGTACTGTTCATTCACACCTATAATTCTATTCCCATGAAACATGAAATCATCAAAGTTTTTATCTTTGCCATACTTTTTGTTGAGAAGCTTGACCATTCTTTCAACAATGCGGTTTTTATCTATCGCACAAAGTGTAACTTCTTGTCCTATTTCAGACATCTTTGGTCGCAGAGTCTCAAGTTTCCAGGGTCTTGATGTTATCAGGACAGTAAACTTTTCTCTTGGATCAATGTAGGGTACTTTGTGCTTACATTCCTCTGATGGCATCCATTCATCAAGCCCATCAAGAATGATCAAACACTTTTCAGATTCATTTTCAAGGACCTCTTTCAGAACACGATGCGAAGTTTTTCTTACTATATCTGTTTCAATCATTTCAACAACATCTGATATTGAATTGTTTCGTAGAGGTATGTAGAACACATACTCAAATGGTTTAAGGAACTGTCCGTAAATGTCAGGTACATACTCGTTATTGTCATGGACTTTACACCAGGATGACACAATCATCTGACACAGAGTTGTCTTTCCTTGGCCCGCATTACCAGAAACACAAACTCTACTGATTGATTTTCCATCTTCCCTGAAAATGTCCTCCAATAATGTTGTACTTTTAGAATCTTTTTCTTCATTTGTATCGCTAGATAAATTAGAAAAGGAATCATGTTTGACTCTCTTCATCAACGGCTCGACAAAAAGTTGTTTAATATCATCTTGTTCATCGTCTATTAAAGCTGCAATACTCATCTTACAGTAACTATTCCGAAGGTAATGATCCACCAACTCCTTTTGTAAATCTGAAATTCATATAATCTTGAAATTAGCCATGTCACAGTAAAATCAACGTTTTGAGAAAATTTGATTTAAATCATGTTACTTTAAAATTATATTCTTCTACAGCTAAATATTGGTCATAACCATTTTCCAGAGGTTTCTAGATTGCTTGCTGACAAAATGGCGTACAGGGAAGATCGATCAAACTGCACAGATTGGCTCCTGGTCTGCATCTTCAGTGGACATAGGGTCAGTGTTTTGTGTGTTACAAGTTTCAACACTTTTGTTTTAGTAGGAAAGGTAATTAGTACCAGGCTTATTTGAGAGAGGGTTGTTCAAAAATAATGTGGTAATATATCAAACATGATATGCATAAACAGGCCAGTATCGCTCCACTGCCATAAGGAAATATGACCCTATTTTCTTTTTTAAAATGATATAACAAAGGAAATTAATAGATTGTTTCCAAAGTAATATTTATGTGATCGTATTTCAATAACAGACAGACAATATGTCAGGAATAACTTTCAGAAGCTACCCTAGTGGTCATCATTTAGAAAATTGGACCAAAATGTACTTTGAAGATGTTTTTGATTTAAAGTGTAAAATATCCCTAACTCTTGTTTCAATTTTCTTTACAAATCAACATGGATTAAAGGAATCTGGTAGAGAATAAACATGGAAATAGCTAGAATCAATTGATTGGTTGGGTTTTACGTAGCTTTCAACAACTAACCACACAACCTTGAAAGGCAGCAATTACCATTTTTTTTATATGATCGAACCGGGACCTCCCGCACCCATCGAGGCGGTGAAGTAATTATAAAATTGAGCCAGTATGTTCTAAGAAGATGTTTTAAATTCTAAGACATGAAGGGAAAACAAGAGCACCGAGTACGGCACACCCGCTCGACTGATAGAAAACAGAAACAAGAGGGCCATGATGGCCCTATATCGATCACCTGATTTAATAGAACTTCAATAGTTTTCAAAGTTTTTGATCTATACATATAAGGAAAACAAGCAACCCCCCTGGTGGCCATGTTTTTCAACAGATCAGAATAAATTGAACAACCGTGGCAGAGGGACACAAAAGGAACATTTGTGCCAAATTATTTTCAAATCGGGCAAGTGATTTAGTACAGGAAGATTTTTGAAGTTTTCACTATATTAGATCTACATATAAGGAAAACAAGCCCCACCCCCTGGCAGCCATGTTTTTCATTAGATCGGAAAAATGTCAACAATCTTGGTAGAGGCACCCAAGGAACATTTCTGCTAAATTATTTTTAAATCGGGAAAGTACTTTTGGACGAGAAGATTTTTAAAGTTTTTACAATGCAGATTATATGGACAAGCTTCGCCCACTAGCGGCCATGTTTTTCAACGGATGGAAAATATTTGAACAATCTTGGTGAAGGGTGCCCCAAGGAACATTTGTGCAAAATAATTTCCAAATCGGGCCAGTACTTTTGGACAAGAAGATTTTTCAAAGTTTTAACAATGCACATATAAGGACAAGAATTACGCGTAATTAAATGTCTCGCTGTCCCCTGCTTTGACTATCAATGCAAGTGTATAAGGCAAAAAGTAAAATAACAAAACTTTAACTTTCAGCTAAACACAATTGTTTTTAAACAAGAAATTAAAAACAAGAGGACCATGATGGTCCTATATCGCTCACCTGATTTAATCAAACTTAAAAAGCTTTCAGTGTTCTTTCCCCTATATGAGTCTATGAACAAGCCCTACCCCCTTGCGGCCATGTTTTTCAACGGATCGGAAATATTTGAACAAGCTTGGTAAGAAGATTTTTTAAGATTTGGCAATTTTCCCCTTTTCTGATGCTGCAGCAACCAAAGTTCTACTTGGAATGAAATTCTTTGAACAACTTTGAAAGGGGACCACCTAAGGACCATTTCTGTGAAATTATTTTGAAATCTGGCCAGTACTTTTGAACAAGAAGATTTTTTAAAGTTTTAACAATGCACATATAAGGAAAACAAGCCCCGCCCCCTTGCGGCCATGTTTTTCAACGGATCGGAAATATTTGAACAATCTTGGTAGAGGTTGCCCTAAGGAACATTTGTGCAAAATAATTTTCAAATCGGGCTAGCACATTTGGACAAGAAGATTTTTTAAGATTTGGCAATTTTCCCCTTTTCTGATGCGGCAACAGCCAAAGTTCTACTTGGAATTAAATTCTTTGAACAGGGGACCACCTAAGGACCATTCCTGTGAAGTTATTTTGAAATCTGTCCATTGGTTTAGTAGAAGAAGTCATTTGTAGGAAATTGTTAACAGACGGACGGACAGACGACGACGACGACGACGACGGACGCCGGACATCCAGTTATCACAAAAGCTCACCTTGCACTTCGTGCATAGGTGAGCTAAAAATTAAAACTTTAACGTTGAGCTTAACGCCAAATTGAACAAGAGGGCCAAGATGGCCCTAAATCGATCACCTGAATGATAGTTAATTAGAAGCAAATATTTAACTGCAAATATCTGTGAGAATTTGATCAGGAGTTCAAATGAAACTGCAAGGAGTGGACACTCAGTTAAAGAAATAGTTTATCAGTAAAAGCCATTTTTATCTTGAAATCTAACAAGAGCTTTCTCAATTTCTGATGCTGCAGCAACAAAGGTTCTACACAGAATGCAAGTATTTGAACAATTTTGAAAGAGGACCATCAAAGGAACATTCCTGTGAAGTAACGTTGAAATTGGTCAAGTGGAATGGTAGGAGTTGTCATTTGTAGCTAAAAGTTCAATTTACCCCTTTTGTGATGACGCGAGGTTGCTATGATTTTGTAACTAATCAAAACAGCTTGAACAAATTAAATGTAGAGGATCACTGAAGTAGGATTTATATTCAATTTCCTTAATATCAGACAAGAACTTAAAACAAGAGGGCCATGAGGCCCTGGAATCGCTCACCTGAGAATGGGCTATTTAAGACATAACTCTCTCATGCTCAAGCCAAACATGTGGCTTCCAGAGTGTTAACAAGATTTCCCTTAAATTTGGTCAAGTGACCTAGTTTTTGACATGACATGACCCATATTCGAACTTGGCCTAGATATCATCAGGACAAACTTTCTGATAAAGTTTCAACATGCTTAAGTTTAAAATGCGGCTTCAGGAGTGTTAACAAGATTTTCCTTAAATTTGACCTAGTGACCTAGCTTTTGACCCCACATGACCCAGTTTCGAACTTGGCCTAGAGTTGATCAAGATATATGTTCTGATAAACTTTTATAAAGATTGGATGCAAAATGTTGCCTCTAGTGTAGTAACAAGCAAATGTTGACGACGGACGACGAACGACGGACAAAAGGCGATCACAATAACTCACCTTGAGCACTACGTGCTCTGGTGAGCTAAAAATGGAATTTCCAAATTTTGTCATTTTGCCCCTTTTCTGATGCCTCCTGACTGCCATGTTTTTCAACCAAACAGTATGCCTTGAACGATCTTTGTAGAGGCTCACCTAAGGAACATTTCTACCAAACTATAATGGAATCAGACATGCAGATTCAAAGAAGAAGATTTTTAAAGCTTGGACATTTTGCCCCCTTTCTGATGCTGCAGCAACCCTGGCAGCCATGTTTTTCAACAGATCAGACATATTTCAACAATCTTGGTAGAGGGTGCCCCAAAGAACATTTGTGAAAAATTATTTTCAAATCGGGCTAATTCTTTTGGACGAGAAGATTTTTTAAGTTTTAACAATACACATATAAGGAAAACAAGCTTAGCCCCCTGGCAGCCATGTTTTTTCAACGGATCGGAAATATTTGAACAATCTTGGTAAAGGGTGCCCCAATGAACATTTGTGCAAAATAATTTTCAAATCGGGCCAGTACTTTTGGACAAGAAGATTTTTAAAGTTTTAACAATGCACATATAAGGAAAACAGGCCCCACCCCCTGGCGGCCATGTTTTTCAACGGATCGGAAATATTTGAACAATCTTGATAAAGGGTTCCCAAAGGAACATTTGTTCAATATAATTTTCAAATTGGGCTTATACTTTTGGACAAGAAGATTTTCAAAGTTTTAACAATGCACATATAAGGAAAACAAGCTTAGCCCCCTGGCAGCCATGTTTTTTCAACGGATCGGAAATATTTGAACAATCTTGGTAAAGGTGCCCCAATGAACATGTGTGCATAATAATTTTCAAATCAGGCCAGTACTTTTGGACAAGAAGATTTTTAAAGTTTTAACAATGAACATATAAGGAAAACAGGCTCCACCCCCTGGCGGCCATGTTTTTCAACGGATCGGAAATATTTGCACAATCTTGGTAAAGGGTGCCCAATGGAACATTTGTGCAAAATAATTTTCAAATTGGGCTTATACTTTTGGACAAGAAGATTTTTAAAGTTTTAACAATGCACATATAAGGAGAACAAGCTCCGCCCCCTGGCGGCCATGTTTTTCAACCGATCAGAAATATTTGAACAATCTTGGAGTGCCCCAAGGAATATTTGTGGAAAATAATTGTCAAATCAGGCCAGTACTTTTAGACAAGAAGATTTTTAAAGTTTTAACAATGCATATATAAGGAAAACAAGATCCGCCCCATGGCGGCCATGTTTTTCAACTGATCGGAAATATTTGAACAATCTTGGTAAAGGGTGCCCCAAGGAACGTTTGTGCAAAATAATTTTCAAATCGGGCAAATTCTTTTGGACAAGAAGATTTTTAAAATTTTAACAAAAAAAACCAGGCTCCGCCACCTGGCGGCCATGTTTTTCAACTGATCGGAAATATTTAACAATCTTGGTAAAGGGTGCCCCAATGAACATTTGTGGAAAATAATTTTCAAATCGGGCCAGTACTTTTGGACAAGAAGATTTTTAAAGTTTTAACAATGCACATATAAGGAAAACAAGCTTCGCCCCCTGGCGGCCATGTTTTTCAACGGATCGGAAATATTTGAACAATCTTGGTAAAGGGTGCCCCAATGTACATTTGTGCAAAATAATTTTCAAATCGGGCCAGTACTTTTGGACAAGAATTTTTTTAAAGTTTTAACAATGCACATATAAGGAAAATAAGCTCCGCCCCCTGGCGGCCATGTTTTTCAACGGATCGGAAATATTTGAACAATCTTTGTAGAGGGTACCCCAAGGAACATGTGTGCAAAATAATTTTCAAATCGGGCTAGTACTTTTGGACAAGAAGATTTTTTAAGATTTGGCAATTTTCCCCTTTTCTGTTGCCGCAGCAACCAAAGTTCTCAATGGAATTTAAATTTTTGAACAATTTTGATAGAGGTCCACGAAAGGAACATTCCTGTGAAGTTTGGTTGAAATTGGTCAAGTGGTTAAGGAGGAGATGATCTAAATGTCTAAATGTTAACGCCGGACGCCGGACGGACAAAAAGTGATCAGAATAGCTCACCTTGAGCCTTTGGCTCTAGGTGATCTAAAAATCCAAGAAATGAAAAAGAAAAAAATCCGAGTGTTTGACCTAAAAACCCGTTTAATATGTTGAAGTACTTTGTTTATGAAATATGTGTGCAAAATTTGAAATCAATCTAACAAAAAATGAGGATGTTATGACCAATTCTCAAAGTCAACCAAAAACCACAAAAATCATGTTTTTTACCCCAAAAGTAAGGTCACACTCAGTATCTTTAGCATACAATGTGAAGAAGGGTATTAGATGTAACTACATTCGAAAAATGAAAGCCCTAGTACCGGTACTTATTCAGAAAAGTTAAAAAAATGTAACTTTAACGTTGAGCTAAACGCAAATAGTTGACGCCGTCGCCAGAAAAGCAACACCTTAGTCTCGCTTTCGCAACTTCGTCACAGCGAGACAAAAACAAGCTCCGCCCCCTGGCGGCCATGTTTTTAAACGGATTGGAAATATTTGAACAATCTTGGTAAAGGGTGCCCCAAGGAACATTTGTGCAAAAAAAAAAATCAAGTCGGGCCAGTACTTTTGGACCAGAAGATTTTTTAAGATTTGGAAATTTTCCCCTTTTCTGATGCCGCAGCAACCAAAGTTCTACTTGGAATTAATTTCTTTGAACAACTTTGAAAGAGGACCATCTAAGGACCATTCCTATGAAGTTATTTTGAAATATGTCCATTGGTTTAGTAGGAGAAGTCATTTGTAGGGAATTGTTAACAGACGCCGACGACGACACAGAGGACGACGACGGACGGTGAGTGATCACAAAAGCTGAGCTGAACAAAAAACCTGAACCGGTCGACCACGCCGCCGCCGACGACCACGCCAGGGTCATGACAATAGCTCTCGTTTTTCAAAAGTCGAGCTAAAAATAGCCCAAACTCTGGAGGCAATTTAGTGGTTACAGAGTAGAAGTCGTTTGATCTAAAATAAACACATTGTTTATATGCTTTCTATAATAGTTATGTTTTAATTATTCCACAATAAGTCATAAACATATTACAGCAATTTCCATCAAGGTGAATGAATGTATGTTTTATGCTTCATGATTCAAATTTAATCTTTACCTATTTCCTTTGCAAGTATAAGTAATCTACCTCAAGACAGACGCTTACATATCAAATCAATGATGTGACCCGTAATGTTTATTCATCTTTGGCAGTGTTTGCATTTCTTAAAAGTGTAGGTTCATGAATTATTAAAGCGCTTTTAAAATTCATAAATATTAATTCACTTAAGTGACCTATCATGTCTGACATTATCTTGAATAACTACCTACATCAATTATGAAAGCATTTTTATAATTAATTAAAGCGTAACATTGCTTTGGCAAGCAGTGTGCGATGTGGCACTATATTGCTTACCTGAGTACTTTGACAGTGTATCATTATGTCCTTATCCTATGTCGCTCAACCCAGAGTTCTAATAAGATTTTTATGCCCCCACGGAATCTCCGATTCGGGGGGCATATAGTTTTTGGCCTGTCTGTCTGTTGGTCTGTCTGTTGGTCTGTCTGTTGGTCTGTCTGTCTGCACAAAAAAAACTTTAACCTTGGCCATTACTTGTGAACCATAACAGGTACGGCTACCATATTTCACATGTGTATTCCTTGTGACATGACCTTTCTGTCAGTACCAACATTTTTGACCTTGCGACCTTGACCTTTGACCTAGATGTTGCCATTCTCGAAAAAAACTATAACCTTGGCCATTACTTTTGAACCATAACAGATACGGCTACCATATTTCACATGTGTATTCCTTGTGACATGACCTTTCTGTCAGTACCAACATTTTTGACCTTGCGACCTTGACCTTTGACCTAGATGTTGCCATTCTCAAAAATAACTTTAACCTTGGCCATTTCTTTTGAACCATAACAGGTACGGCTACCATATTTCACATGTGTATTCCTTGTGACATGACCTTTCTGTCAGTACCAACATTTTTGACCTTGCGACCTTGACCTTTGACCTAGATGTTGCCATTCTCGAAAAAACTTTAACCTTGGCCATTACTTTTGAACCATAACAGATACGGCTACCATATTTCACATGTGTATTCCTTGTGACATGACCTTTCTGTCAGTACCAACATTTTTGACCTTGCGACCTTGACCTTTGACCTAGATGTTGCCATTCTCAAAAAAACCTTTAACCTTGGCCATTTCTTTTGAACCATAACAGGAACGGCTACCATATTTCACATGTGTATTCCTTGTGACATGACCTTTCTGTCAGTACCAACATTTTTCACCTTGCGACCTTGACCTAGATGTTGCCATTCTCGAAAAAAACTTTAACCTTGGCCATTACTTTTGAACCATAACAGGTATGGCTACCATATTTCACATGTGTATTCCTTGTGACATGACCTTTCTGTCAGTACCTTGCGACCTTGACCTTGACCTAGATGTTGCCATTCTCGAAAAAAACTTTAACCTTGGCCATTACTTTTGAACCATAACAGGTATGGCTACCATATTTCACATGTCAGTACCAACATTTTTCACCTTGCGACCTTGACCTTTGACCTAGATGTTGCCATTCTCGAAAAAAACTTTAACCTTGGCCATTTCTTTTCAACCATAACAGGTACGGCTACCATATTTCACATGTGTATTCCTTCTGACATGACCTTTCTGTCAGTACCAACATTTTTCACCTTGCGACCTTGACCTTGACCTATATGTTGCCATTCTCGAATTTTTTTTTTATCCTTGGCGATTACTTTTGAACCATAACAGGTATGGCTACCATATTTCACATGTGTATTCCTTGTGACATGACCTTTCTGTAAGTACCTTGCGACCTTGACCTTGACCTAGATGTTGCCATTCGGGGGCATCAGTGTTTCACAAACACATCTTGTTTTTTATTTCTTTAACACATTTTTAACAAGAGGGCCATGATGGCCCTAGTTCGCTCACCTTAATTATACAATGTACTGCAATGCAAAACACATCAAGACAATTAATCTGAATGCAACCTCCACAGTGTTAACAAGATTTTCCTTCATTTGGCCTAGTAATCTATATTTTTGTTACCAGATATGACCCATATTCCAACATGGACTAGATATCATCAAGACAGCATTCTGACAGTTTCAACTTGCTCAAAGTAAAAATGTGGCCTCTGGAGTTTGAAAAAGATTTTCCTTTATTGACCTAGTTTCTGACCCGATATGACCCATATTCGAACTTGACCTAGATATAATTCAAACAAACATTCTGACACAATTTCAAGCTGCTGAAGCAAAAAATGTGGCATCCAAAGATTTTCCTTCAATTTGACATAGTGACCTAGTTTTTGACCCTACATGACCCATATTCAAACTCGGCATATATATCATTTAGATAAACATTCTGATCAAATGTCAAACTGCTGAAGCAACAAATGCGGCCTCTAGAGTGTTAACAAGATTTCCCTTCAATTTGACCTAGTGACCTACTTTTTGACCTACATGACCCATGTTCGAACTTGACTTACATATCATCAAGACAAACATTCTGATAAAGTTTCAACATGCTCAAGCTAAAAATTTCGAACTTGACCTAGATATCATTTAGATAAACATTCTGACCAAATTTCAAGCCGCTGTAGCAAAAAAAGCGGCTTCTACATGTTTAACAAGATTTTCTTTCAATTTGGCCTAGTGACCTAGTTTCTGACCCAATGTAACCCATATTCGAACATGACTTAGATATCTTTAAGACAAACATTCTGATTTTATTATATAAATCTAAGATTCAAGGAAGATTTCCTTGCTGTTACTTTACCGTCCGTGATGTTACCAATTTCCATTACTTTGTATTAGTTTACTTTTAGAAAGGATGCAAACAAAACTTGCCTTATTTATTAAGCATAACAAAAAATATAGAAGCTGGATGGTTTTAATTGTAACAAGAGCGCCAAATGTCACAAAATACGCCCGTCCTATTTTTTTGAGACTATGTACATGTATAGTGATAATTGGTTGTATGTCAGGCAAATTTAGAGAGCGGACACTGTTGATATAGTTTTGGCCATTTCGAGGGATATAAGTGTGGAGTGACTAAGATAACGTGGTTAGTTATCGAATGAATGTATATTGTTTTATGGCGCATCGACAGCTAAGGTCATTTAGCGCGCAATTAAATTTAATTATTCATGATCCCTGGGTAAACAAACCAGTACTAGGCTAGAAAATGTGCCTTGCCCATGGGCACTCCACCATGACCGTAGTGCAGCGACTGGGGATCGAACCCGGGACACCCGGTTTCGAAATCCCCGACGCTAACCACTCGACCACAGCGGATTCCTATTAGTTATCGAACCAGACCAAGATATTTTGCCCATCAACATATTGTATAATTGGTGATGATCAAATACAATGACTCAAGCGATATGGCTGATTATAGCACTTGTCCGAGACATTATGCCCAATTCTGACTAAATTTGGTGATGATTGGATAAAAGTTTTAAAAGTTATGAAGCGATATGGCTGGTAATCAAACTTGTCAGAGATATTTTGCCAATACACATTCTGACCATATTTGGTAGTGACAGGACAAAGGCTTTTAACGTTATTGATCGGACAAGACCGATTTTAGGTAATTTCTGTCATTAAAGGGCGATAACTCTAGAATGACTCAAGCAATATGTCTGGTTGTAAAACTTGTTCGAGATACTATGCCCATACACATTCTGATTCAATTTAGTGATGATTAGATAAAGACTTCTAATGTTATTGATCGGACAACACCTATTTGAGGTAATTTCTTTAATTAAAGGGCAATAACTCTCGATTGACCACAGCGATATGGATGGTTATCAAACTTGTCCGAGATATTATGCCTATTCACATTTTGACAAAATTTGGTGATGATTTGACAAAGGCTTCTGCTGACAAGACCAATTTTAGGTAACTTTTATAATTAAAGGTCGTTAAGTCTTGATTGACTAGAGCGATATGGCTAGTTAATGAACTTGTCCAAGATATCATGCCAATACACATTCTGACCAAATTTGGTGATGATGGGACAAATGCTTCTAAAGTTATTTAGCTGACAAGACCAATTTTAGGTAATTTCTATAATTTAAGGGCGATAACTCTTGATTGACTAAAGCAATATGGCTAGTTATCGAACTTGTCCAAGATATTATGCCAATACACATTCTGATAAAATTTAATGATGATTGGACAAAGGCTTCTTAAGTTATTTAGCTGACAAGACCAATTTTAGGTCATTTCTATAATTAAAGGGCAATAACTCTTGATTTACTAAAGTGATATGGCTAGTTATCGAACTTGTCCAAGATATTATGCCAATACACATTCTGATTAAATTTGGTAATGATTGGACAAAGGATTCTAAAGTTATTTAGCTGACAAGACCAATTTAAGGTAATTTCTACAATTAAAGGGTGATTACTCTTGATTGACTAAAGCGATATGGCTAGTTATAGAACTTGTCCAAGATATTATGCCAATACATATTCTGACCAAATTTGGTGATGATAGGGACAAAGGCTTCTCTAGTAATTTAGGTGACAACATACTGGACGCCGCAGGTAAAACTATAATACGATCCGTTTTTTCAAAACGGGCGTATAAAAATGCAGAAAAAAGCCAAATAAAGCTGCCTTTGTCTCAAGCTGTTAATGGTTACACCATGGACAGGTGACTTTGACCTCGTTATCATTTATCGCTACTACATCAAAATATGGCTTCCGACTAACCTTTATTTTGTCTTTTCTAGTTATAATAGTTGGATATTTTTTTTTTATAAAATACCATATATTAATTTTATCTTTTTAATTTTGCAAATTGCTACATATTTTAAGAATGACCCATTTATGCAGGGATATATGTACAGAACATTCTTCTGCAATATTTTTGAAAATCAAGCCAGTCCTTACCGATTTTTATTTATACCCTTTCTGACGCCATGGCAATCAGGTTCTACAAAGAATGAATTTCTTCAAGATGCACCTGTGATAGGAATTCATCCAAAGTACATTGTTGTGAAATTGTGAAGTGGTTCGAGAATAAATTTTATTTAAAGGATTAACTGAAGACCGACACAGGATACCCAAACAAGTGTTCAAAACAGGAAAAATCCAAAACTAAAAATGTACAAAATTCATCGAAAAGAGGTGCTCTGCAAAAACTTACCAAGTATTTGCCACCAGTGTAGAACCAGACCAGACAGAACTTTTTACCAAGCTAATCTTGCTCTGCACTGTGCACCAATAAGTCATAGAAAGTTTCAAGGAACTTCTTTTAAGCAGCACCTAAAATACATATATCTTACCAGGTTTCATTTGGTCATTCTCTTTTTCTTCTGCAGGAAACGTAACTTGAACTTCTTGGCTTTTCGATTGATTTTCTAAAGCATGTATTCTACTGGTATTTTCATCAACCTGTAAATATAAACAAAGTAATATCTTCTAACTTGCAGATACATTGTAATTGCATTTGATGACTTTTGAAAAGATTATTGTAAGGGAGAAATTGCTCAAAATAAGCAAAGATTTAACTCTATCTGTTCAATAATAATACTTTTATTTATAGGACACATATGTCACTAATATTGCCTCGGAACACCAGAATGATGTGTCCTTGAACTTTTATTGTATATACTGTATATCCTGGTTTACATCATAATTACCCTGCGAACACTCTCCAGGTCACATTTTACATCCAATAGCCACACAAATAAATCGGAACAGTCATCTCCATTAAATCTTTGACAAGCTCCTAACCGGCTCATTCTGATCTTTTTGATTAAATTATCAAAAGGGGTTATCAAGAAAATTCATCTCCATCAAATATCTGACTGGTTTAAAAACCAATTTAACCACATTTGTTGTATGTTTAACAAAATGTGTTGTTCAGTATGTAAGAAAGTTAAATATTGGCTTGAAAACCAATTTAACTAGAACTATCACTGAAGATGATAAATACCCCCTAAACAGCACCTTGACCTACACCATAACTTAATAAGTAAAAGGGCCATAACTTTGTAAAATAACATGCAATTGTAACCCCTTTAGGATATGCACATCTCCACTTGGTATAGAAGCTTCATGTACAAAATATGGCTTCCGGCCGACCGACAGACAGACAGACAGACAGACAAACTGCCCGACACAGTGACTCCTATATACCCACTCTTCTTCGAAGGGGGTATAACAAGATTTGGTGTATGTAGGAAAATGTTTTAGTGGCTTGACAACCAATTTACCCCAATTAATAGTCATATCACGGCGGCCAGTTCACCTACTCATGTGTTTCCTAGTTTTCTCACACCAGTACTCCACACAACAATCTTCCCAAGCAATTGGCTGCTTTTCCACATGGACTTAGCTCATTTGTGGAAGACGAATGACGCATGTCGCAATGACTTTTTTCAAACGTCGGAAAGAAAGTTGGCCGAGCCGGGATTCGAACTCACAACCCCTGGATTGACAGCCCGCGTCGTTACCGACTGAGCTACCGAGACTCGACGTGTGTGAAGTCAAGCCTCGAAAGCTCAGTCAATAACAACGAGGGCTTTAAATCCAAGAGTGTATGGGTTCAAACCCTGACAAGGTCATTTTTCTTTCCGATGACATTGACAAAAGTCATTGTGACAAGTTGGCTAGGAAGAATATAGTGTGTCATACTGGGGTGCAAAGTCACCAGGATAAACACTTTAGTAAACTGGCCATCATGATATATATTATGAGATATAGTTGTAAAACAGAGTAAATCTCCAATCAATCAATTTCAGTGAAACAAGAGCTGTCCGTAAGATATGGACTCCAATGTAGTTGCATGCAAAACTTTAACCATAATTTCTAGGTAAAACAAGAGTACCGCGGTACATAATACGCCCGTCAGGAACTTCTTTACAAATATTCTAAGTCCAAAAAGGGGCATAACTCATTCAACAAGAGGCCCATGAGGGCCTATGCTCTACTGGTATGGTTCTTTGCTCATTTTCAATCCAGAGCATGTATGTATGGTGAAGATCGGATAGTAAATGGAGGCTCTTTTGTGTTCACAAGCTGTATTATAGCAATTTTTACAATTTCATGGGCCATAATCCAGTCTTGCCGGATCTGGCTGGTTTTCAAAAGGAACCAAGCTCTCATCAATATTTAACTACTTAAGTTTGGTGAAGATCAGATAGTAAAAAGAGCCTCTATTGTGTTCACATGCTCAATTATAGCAATTTGAACAATTTCAAGGGCCATAATCCAGTCTTGTATAGGCGGATCTGGCTGGTTTACGAAAGGAACCGAGCCCTCATGGATATCTAACTACTGTATAAGTTTGGTTGAGATACAATCAAAAGTGAAGACTGTATCGTGTTAACAAGAAATTGAAGACTGTATCGTGTTAACAAGCTCTTTTATAGCAATTTTGACCATTTCAAGGGCCATAATCCAGTCATGCATGGGCGGATCTGGCTGGTTTTCGAAAGGAACCGAGCTCTAGTGGATATCTAACTACTGTATAAGTTTAGTTGAGATACAATCAAAAGTGAAGACTGTATCATGTTAACAAGCTCTTTTATAGCAATTTTGACCATTTCAAGGGCCATAATCCATTCATGCATGGGCGGATCTGGTTGGTTTTCGAAAGGAACCGAGCTCTCATGGATATCTAACTACTGTATAAGTTTGGTTGAGATACAATCAAAAGTGAAGACTGTATCGTGTTAACAAGAAATTGTTTACGGACGGACGCACGCACGCACGTACGGACGACGGACAAATCGCCACGACATAAGCCCTTCTGGCCTTTGGCCAGTAGAGCTAAAAATTGACGAAATCCCAGGAAATATGAACTTGATCTGTGACACATCAATACAAAGCCTTATACATAATTTCAGCGCAATACATCAAAGCATGTAGAAAAAAAGTGCGGAAAACAAATATTCTAAGTCCAAAAAGGGGCATAACTCATTCAAAAATTGACGAAATCCCAGGAAATATGAACTTGATCTGTGACACATCACTACAAAGCCTTATACAAATTTCAGCTCAATAGCTCAAAGCATGTAGGAAAAAAGTGCGGAAAACCCGAACGGACGGACGGAGGGACGGACATGACCATACCATAATACATACCGTTTTTAAGAAACGGTCGTATAAAAAGGGTCATAATTTGCGTTATATGCAGGATAGAGTTATCTTACTTGATTGTGTATATATGTGTATATATGTGTGAGAGTTGGGAAGTGTTGTTTTATGTTTCAATACAATGTTTCAAGTAAATACTGAGATATGGACTCTTAATGTAGTTACATGCAAAACTTTAACCAGAATTTCAAAGTATCAAAAGTATTAAAAGGGCCATTACATGCTAGATAGAGTTATAGTACTTAATTGTTGACTTAGATGTAATTGTTGTGAAGGGTTGTATAACGTTTCAATGCAATGCATCAAGCAGTTACTAAGATATGGACTCTTAACGTAGTTGTATGCAAACTTTAACCAGAATTTCTATCTCAAAAAAGGGCCATAACTTGCATCAAATGCATGATAGTTATCTAACTTAATAATTAACAAAGGTGTGATAGTTGGGAAGCGTTGTATAAAGTTCCAATACGATATAACTGAGATATGGACTCTAATGTAGCTGCACAATTTTAACCATAATTATTTCTAAGTAAAAGAAGGGCTATAACTTGCATTAAATGCAGGATAGAGTTATCTAACTTAATTATTTATATGTGTATGATAGTTGGGAAGGGTTATATAAAGTTTCAGTGCAATGCATCAAGTAGTTACTGAGATGTGGACTCTTATTAATGTAGATGCACGCACAACTTTAACCAGAATGCCTTAAAAATTAGAAAATTAGAATGGAGTGCTCCACGGAGCACATGTGTCACCTGCACCTGCACATTGAAAGTGTGACGAAAAAGTGTGACTGACAGACAGACGCCGGACAAAAAATAAAATACGCAGGGTGACACAAAAAGGGTCTAAATGCAGGATACTGATTGAGTTATCAAACTTGACTGTTAAAATAGTAGTAAGGATGGGAAGGGTTGTATTAAGTTTCAATGCAATTTATGAAGTAGTTACTAAGATATGGACTCTTAATGTAGCTGCACGCGAAACTTGAACCAGAATTTCGAATTAAAAAAGGGCCATAATTTGCATTAAATGCAGGATACAGTTATCTGACTTAATAATTTACATATGTGTGATAATTGGGAAGGGTTGTATAAAGATTCAATGCAAAGCATCAAGTAGTTACTAAGATATGGACTCTTAACGTTGTTACACGCACAACTTTAACCAGAATTTCTAAGTTAAAGAAGGGCTTTAACTTGCTTTAAATGCAGGATAGAGTTATCTAACTTGATAATTTATATATGTTTGATAGTTGGGAAGGGTTGTATAAAGATTCAATGCAATGCATCAAGTAGTTACAGAGATGTGGAAACTTAATGTATTTTAGTAAACAAGAGGGCTAAGATGGCCCTAAATCGATCACCTGAATGATAGTTAATTAGAAGCAAATATTTAACTGCAAAAATCTGTGAGAATTTGATCAGGAGTTCAAATGAAACTGCAAGGAGTGGACACTCAGTTAAAGAAATAGTTTATCAGTAAAAGCCATCTAACAAGAGCTTTCTCAATTTCTGATGCTGCAGCAACAAAGGTTCTACACAGAATGCAAGTATTTGAACAATTTTGAAAGAGGACCATCAAAGGAACATTCCTGTGAAGTAACGTTGAAATTGGTCAAGTGGAATGGTAGGAGTTGCCATTTGTAGCTAAAAGTTCAATTTACCCGTTTTGTGATGACGCGAGGTTGCTATGATTTTGTAACTAATCAAAACAGCTTGAACAAATTAAATGTAGAGGATCACTGAAGTAGGATTTATATTCAATTTCCTTAATATCAGACAGGAACTTAAAACAAGAGGGCCATGATGGCCCTGGATCATTCATCTGATTTTTCACTTTAGCCATATAAGCCCCGCCCCTTGGCGGCCATAGTCTTTGACCAATCAACATTGCTTGAAGGAATCTGTTAGAGGATCATCCTAGCAATATTTCTACAAAAAATATTTGAGTTTCGGCCAAACACTTTCGGAGGAGAAGATTTTTTAAGTTTTCACTAAAGCCATATGAGGCAAAATAGCCCCGCCCTGTGGTGGCCATGTTTTTCGCCTAATCAACATGGCTTTAAGGAATCTGATAGAGGGTCACCTACGGAACATTTCTACACAATTGTTTGAAAATCGGTCTGACACTTTCAGAGAAGATTTTTTAACTTTTCACTTTAGCCATATAAGGCAAAATAGCCCCGCCCTGTGGCAGCCATGTTTTTCGACCAATCAACATGGCTTTAAGGAATCTGATAGAGGGTCACCTAAGGAACATTTCTACAAACAATTTTGAAAATCGGCCCGACACTTTCAGGAGAGGATTTTTTAAGTTTTCACTATAGCCATATAAGGCAAAATAGCCCCGCCCCCTGGTGGCCATGTTTTTCGACCAATCAATATGGCTTGAAGGAATCGGATAGAGGGTCATCCAAGGAACATTTCTACAAAAAAAAAGTTTTGGAGAAGAAGATTTTTAAAGTTTTTTTCATTTAGTTGCCATGGAAACCAGAATTCCGCATGGATCCCACAAATTTGAAGGAATTCTGGTGAGGTCATTGTGAGGATGCTTCCTGTGCAGTTTCATTCCAATTGACCCACTGGTTACTGAGGAGAAAAAGTTGACGGACGACAGACGATGGACGACGCACACCGGACAAAAGGCCATCACAATAACTCACCTTGAGCAGGTGAGCTGAAAATGGAATTTCCAAATTTTGTCATTTTGCCACCATTTTTCAACGGATCGGAAATATTTGCACAATCTTGGTAAAGGGTGCCCAAAGGAACATTTGTGCAAAATAATTTTCAAATTGGGCTTATACTTTTGGACAAGAAGATTTTCAAAGTTTTAACAATGCACATATAAGGAGAACAAGCTCCGCCCCCTGGCGGCCATGTTTTTCAACCGATCAGAAATATTTGAACAATCTTGGAGTGCCCCAAGGAATATTTGTGGAAAATAATTGTCAAATCAGGCCAGTACCTTTGGACAAGAAGATTTTTAAAGTTTTAACAATGCATATATAAGGAAAACAAGATCCGCCCCCTGGCGACCATGTTTTTCAACGGATCTGAAATATTTGAACAATCTTGGTAAAGGGTGCCCCAGGAACATTTGTGCAAAATAATTTTCAAATCGGGCCAGTACTTTTGGACAAGAAGATTTTTAAAATTTTAACAAAAAAAAAGAACTCCGCCACCTGGCGGCCATGTTTTTCAACCGATCATAAATATTTAAACAATCATGGTAAAGGGTGCCACAATGAACATTTGTGGAAAATAATTTTCAAATCGGGCCAGTACTTTTGGACAAGAAGATTTTTAAAATTTTAACAAAAAAAAAGAGGCTCCGCCACCTGGCGTCCATGTTTTTCAACCGATCGGAAATATTTGAACAATCTTGGTAAAGGGTGCCCCAATGAACATTTGTGGAAAATCATTTTCAAATTGGGCTAGTACTTTTGGACAAGAAGATTTTTAAAGTTTTAACAATGCACATATAAGGAAAACAAGCATGGTCCCCTGGCGGCCATGTTTTTCAACGGATCAGAAATATTTGAACAATCTTGGTAAAGGGTGCCCCAAGGAACATTTGTGCAAAATAATTTTTTAAATTGGGCCAGTTCTTTTGGACAAGAAGATTTTTAAAATTTTAACAATGCACATATAAGGAAAACAGGCTCCGCCCCCTGGCGGCCATGTTTTTCAACCGATCGGAACTATTTGAACAATCTTGGTAAAGGGTGCCCCAATGAACATTTGTGGAAAATAATTTTCAAATCGGGCCAGTACTTTTGGACAAGAAGATTTTTTAACTTTTAACAATGCACATATAAGGAAAACAAGCTCCGCCCCCTGGTGGCCATGTTTTTCAACGGATCGGAAATATTTGAACAATCTTGGTAAAGGGTGCCCCAATGTACATTTGTGCAAAATAATTTTCAAATCGGGCCAGTACTTTTGGACAAGAAGATTTTTAAAGTTTTAACAAGGCACATATAAGGAAAATAAGCTCCGCCCCCTGGCGGCCATGTTTTTCAACGGATCGGAAATATTTGAACAATCTTGGTAGAGGGTACCCCAAAGAACATTTGTGCAAAATAATTTTCAAACCGGGCCAGTACTTTTGGACAAGAAGATTTTTTAAGATTTGGCAATTTTCCCCTTTTCTGTTGCCGCAGCAACCAAAGTTCTCGATGGAATTTAAATCTTTGAACAATTTTGAAAGAAGTCCACGAAAGGAACATTCCTGTGAAGTTTGGTTGAAATTGGTCAAGTGGTTAAGGAGGAGATGATCTAAATGTCTAAATGTTAACGACGGATGCCAGACGACGCCGGACGGACAAAAAGTGATCAGAATAGCTCACCTTGAGCCTTTGGCTCTAGGGGCTCTAGGTGATTTAAACAAGAGGGCCATGATGGCCCTGGATCGCTCACCTGATTTTTTTTTTCACTTTAGCTATATAAGCCCCGTCCCCTGACGGCCAAAGTTTCCGACCAATCAACTTGGCTTGAAGGAATCTGATAGAGGGTCAATCAAGGAACATTTCTACAATATTATTTGAAAATCGGCCTGACACTTTCGGAGGAGAAGATTTTTTAAGTTTTCACTATAGCCATATAAGGCAAAATAGCCCCGCCCCCCCTGGCGGCCATGTTTTTTGACCAATCAACATGGCTTGAAGGAATCTGAAAGTGGGTCACTTATGGAACATTTCTACAAAATTATTTGAAAATCGGCCTGACACTTTCGGAGAAGAAGATTTTTTAAGTTTTGATTAGTTTTTTCGTTTCGTTGCCATGGCAACCAGAATTTTGCATGGATCCCACAAATTTTAAGGAATTCTGGTGAGGACATTGAGAGGATGCTTTCTGTGAAGTTTCATCCCAGTTGACCCACCGGTTACAGAGGAGAAAATGTTGACGGACGACGGACGCCGGACATAGGGCGATCACAATAACTCACCTTGAGCACTTCGTGCACAGGCGAGCTAAAAAAGGGCGTAAATGCAGGATAGAGTTATCACACTCGACTGTTTACATAGTTGTGATGGTTAGGAAGGGTGTTATTAAGTCTCAATGCAATGCATGAAGTAGTTACTAAGATATGAACTCTTAATGTTGGATCGAGTTATCTGACTTGATAATTTATATATGTGTGATAGTTGGGAAGGGTTGTATAAAGATTCAATGCAATGCATCAAGTAGTTACAGAGATGTGGACACTTAATGTATTTTAGTAAAAATAAGGGCGTAAATGCAGGATAGAGTTATCACACTCGACTGTTTACATAGTTGTGATGGTTAGGAAGGGTTGTATTACGTTTTAAAGGAATACGCTCGGCTGAAATTTAAACTATATGACTAAATAGCACTACAGTAATGTATCATTTTGATGTAATTACTTATTTTTTACATGCTTGCACTACCAAGATATATGCTTTTAAAGTTTGTGTTTTCACGTCGTTATCGATCGCCTATGGGGGCCGCCATCTTTGCTTATAATCAACTTCCTGTGACGTCAATTACCCACTTCCGATTAGCACCGTATGGATTACTAAATTTTCAGATCGCTATCTTATTTTAGGTATAGGTCAAAATTGGCCGAATGCGTAAAAGGCTAGTCCAAAAAGGCCGATTATAGGTCCAGTAATAAAGGCCAATTTCCCAAAACGTCTGGTACAAAAAGGCCGATTATGAGGAAGGACCACTTTTTGAAGTTTAATGGTGTAAATATTGTATACATTATTAATTCATCATAGTGGGGCGGGCGGTAAATTTATCCGTGTTATAATTGATAACGGTTTGCTTTGAATGTTTATTTTAACTTCCGTAATAAGATAATTTGAGAAGTTTGAGAACGTAATTGCCGTTAATTTATTGAATAAGATAATAGAGATGTTTGAGAACGTAATTGCCGTTAATTTAATTTATCAGGTAAAAAAGGCGATGGAAGGTAAACAAAAACACGACCTTGGCATATGTAAAAGACATTAGAAATTAGGAGATTCTAAAAAGTATAATCATTGCAAACATTTGAAAACATAATGGTAATGTTGAAAACATTACGGTTAAAGGATAAACTGCTAATTTTGAGCAATGTCTCCTTTAATCACGATGTTTTTCAAAAGTCGTCTGCTACAAACGCGTCTTCAACAAGAAAATGGTCGACGTGTTCAATAAAAGGGTAAATTCATTTTTTTATATTTGACCAAACTTTCAAAAGATTTATATTTTTGTTAAAGAATGATATTGTAAAATAATTTCTCACAAACCTGCATAAAATTCCTTTATAATCCAAATGATTTCTAACAAACCTGCATAAAAATCCTTTATAATCCAAATGATTTCTAACAAACCTGCATAAAAATCCCTTATAATCCAAATGAAATTGTCCAATTTCACAAACACAAAAGGTCACAGATTTTAACACCGAAATTTGGGAGAGCCTATGGAAAATGCTTACGTCATAGCGCGTGTGGATTTTACTCAAATGAACCGCGTCAGCACAATTTCCGCATTTGGATAGTTTAAGTGTTAATTTCATAATAAGATCAAATTGCATATTTGTGTGGTATTTTTTTGGTCATGAATCTTTCCAAGAAACTTACAGTGTGATTCACTACTAAAAAGCAAACACAACAATTCATGATCGGTATGATCTCTGCCTCACAAGGTTTTCCCCCTTTCGCATGGTGTGGCTCAAATCCTTTACACAACAAATTTGAAACCATCTAGGCAAAACTGTGTACAAAACTGTTATGGTTGATTAGATTTTGACACTATTTTAACAATTTTCAATCATGTCACGGCGGCCGTATACTTCCCATGTGTATTACGTCTTTATTACAACAGTACAACCTGTATGGCATCATATAGAAACTAGAACTATCACTGAAGATGATAAATACCCCCAAAACAGCACCTTGACTCAAAATATGGCTTCCGACCGACCAACAAAATACACCGCACTTCCTCTCAATGTGTTGTATCATCCTATGAAGTTTTATTAAATTCCAACAATTTGTTTTAAAGTTATGCTCTGGACAAGACTCTACGAATAAGAAAAAGTAACAAAGGGCATTAACTCTGTAATTATGTAAATTAGAGTTATGGTTCTTGTACACTGCACTTCCTCTGATTATGCTCTACCATTGTATGCAGTTTTATTAGATTCCATCTGTTAGTTATTAAGTAATTCTCCGGACAAGAAAAAGTAACAAAGGGCAATAACTCTGTATTTAGATTAAATAGAGTTATGGTTCCTGTACACTGCACTTCCTCTCAATGTGTTGTATCATCCTATGAAGTTTAAATAAATTCCAAGAATAAGTTTTAAAGTTATGCTCCGGACAAGGCTCTACGAACAAGAAAAAGTAACAAAGGGCAATAACTCTGTAATTATGTAAATTAGAGTTATGGTTCTTGTACACTGAACTTCCTCTGATTATGCTCTACCATTGTATGCAGTTTTATTATATTCCATCTGTTAGTTATTAAGTAATTCTCCGGACAAGAAAAAGTAACAAAGGGCAATAACTCTGTATTTAGATTAAATAGAGTTATGGTTTCTGTACACTGCACTTCCTCTCAATGTGTTGTATCATCCTGTTAAATTCCAACAATTAGTTTTAAAGTTATGCTCCGGACAACTCTACGAATAAGAAAAAGTAACAAAGGGCAATAACTCTGTAATTATGTAAAGTAGAGTTATTTTTTTGTACACTGCACTTCCTCTAATTATGCTCTACCATTATATGTAGTTTTATTAGATTCCATCTATTAGTTATTAAGTAATTCTACAGACAAGAAAAAGTAACAAAGGGCAATAACACTGTATTTAGATAAAATAGAGTTATGGTTCCTGTACACCGCACTTCCTCTCAATGTGTTGTATCATCCTATGAAGTTTTATTAAATTCCACCAATTTGTTTTAAAGTTATGCTCTGGACAAGACTCTACGAATAAGAAAAAGTAACAAAGGGCAATAACTCTGTAATTATATAAATTAGAGTTATGGTTCTTGTACACTGCACTTCCTCTGATTATGCTCTACCATTGTATGCAGTTTTATTAGATTCCATCTGTTAGTTATTAAGTAGATTCCATCTGTTAGTTATTAAGTAATTCTCCGGACAAGAAAAAGTAACAAAGGGCAATAACTCTGTATTTAGATTAAATAGAGTTATGGTTCCTGTACACTGCACTTACTCTCAATGTGTTGTATCATCCTATGAAGTTTTATTAAATTCCAACAATTTGTTTTAAAGTTATGCTCCGGACAAGACTCTACGAATAAGAAAAAGTAACAAAGGGCAATAACTCTGTAACTATGTAAATTAGAGTTATGGTCCTGTACACTGCACTTCCTCTCATTATGCTCTACCATTGTATGCAGTTTTATTAGATTCCATCTGTTAGTTATTAAGTAATTCTCCGGACAAGAAAAAGTAACAAAGGGCAATAACACTGTATTTAGATAAAATAGAGTTATGGTTCCTGTACACCGCACTTCCTCTCAATGTGTTGTATCATCCTATTAAGTTTTAATAAATTCCAAGAATTAGTTTTAAAGTTATGCTCCGGACAAGAAAAAGTAACAAAGGGCAATAACTCTGTAAATATGTAAATTAGAGTTGTGGTTCTTGTACACTGCACTTCCTCTGATTATGCTCTACCATTGTATGTAGTGTTATTAGATTCCATCTGTTAGTTATTAAGTAATTCTCCGGACAAGAAAAAGTAACAAAGGGCAATAAATCTGTATTTAGGTAAAATAGAGTTATGGTTCCTATACACCGCACTTCCTCTCAATGTGTTGTATCATCCTATGATGTTTTATTAAATTCCAACAATTAGTTTTAAAGTTATGCTCCAGACAAGACTCTACGAACAAAAAAAGTAACAAAGGGCAATAACTCTGTAATTATGTAAATTAGAGTTATGGTTCTTGTACACTGCACTTCCTCTGAGTATGCTCTACCATTGGATGCAGTTTTATTAGATTCCATCTGTTAGTTATTAAGTAATTCTCCGGACAAGAAAAAGTAACAAAGGGCAATAACTCTGTATTTAGATAAAATAGAGTTATGGTTCCTGTACACCGCACTTCCTCTCAATGTGTTGTATCATCCTATGAAGTTTCGTTCAAATCCTATGTTGCATTGTCAAGATATGGTCCGGACAAAATATGGCTTCCGACCGACCGACCGACACAGTGACTCCTATATACCCCCCCAAAACTTTGTTTTTTGGGGGTATAATTAAGAAGGAAACAATGTGTCAAAAGGCGTCAATCACATTGTACTGTTGTTTATTGGAATTTAAAGGTCATAAAACTCAATCAGGCTTTCATACGCTGATTGGTAGCATCTGCTGGCATGTCCATTAAATTAGGGGTAATAAAATAATAAAATGACCATCATGCAATGCGTAAAATGTTACAGACGGACAAAAGACGTTGTCAGTTCGTTTTAGAACAATCAATTGATCAGATCAATTAGCTTACACTTTATAATTAGTTACTGAAATACATTCAACTAAAAACAAGTAACGATTTTAGAAATTGGACGATTACATTTGGAACTAAAAGGGATATTTAAGCAGGTTTGAGAATTTTTCTTCAATATATAATATAAAAGTTTTACAACAAAAATCCTTTTGGAAATTTGATCAAAATTAACCATTTCAATTCTCCCTTTTCAACATACACCAAATTTGCAGCAGATGACTTATTATGGAAATTCTCTTTACCGTCAACTGCAGAGTATGTAGGGAAAGGATCGAATTATGTCTGCTCAAAAGACTCGCCGACAGATCCTATTACAGTAGCGTCCAACTACTACCGGAAATTTGATTGTTTCTATGACCTTTGATTGTTGTACAAAAACGACGGTTTATTATGTCTAACGAGCTGTTAAATCATAACAAACAACTGTCAAATATATAAACGAATGAAATTATTGTATAAACAAGAGTTGTCGGAGGACAATATAGCTCGCCTATCAGGGCCATCGTCTATCAGGGCCTACTTCAGAACAGTTATAGCATTAGGTAAAGTCACACAGTATCACCTATTGCAAGATAATACACCTTTTCAATACTTCCATGCAAATGTTAACCAAGTCCATACAGGCCTTTTAAATCTGTAAATTGGTTTATATACGATGTATGCCAATAGTGAACATAATACCGAAGACTTACAGTATCAGTATCAGATAAAACCACACACTATTATTTATTGCAAGATATCACAAATTTTCAATACTTGCATGCAAATCTTAACCTGGCAACGCTGATACCAACAACATACAAGGTCCCCTAATGATCCTGAATAAGTGTGTGAAGTTTCAAAGCAACAGCATACACAGTGTCTGAGAAAAGGCCTTGCACGCAAAGGTTTGACCAAAATTCTAAGTCGAAAAAGGGGCACAATTCAGTCAAAATCCATTCCAGAGTTATGGGACTTGACATACAAGGTCCCCTAATGACCCTGAATAAGTGTGTGAAGTTTGAAAGCAACAGCATACACAGTGTCTGAGAAAAGGCCTTGCACGCAAAGGTTTGACCCAATTTCTAAGTCCAAAAAGGGGCACAATTCAGTCAAAATCCATTCCAGAGTTATGGGACTTGACATACAAGGTCCCCTAATGATCCTGAATAAGTGTGTGAGGTTTCAAAGCAACAGCATACACAGTGTCTGAGAAAAGGCCTTGCACGCAAAGGTTTGACCAAAATTCTAAGTCGAAAAAGGGGCACAATTCAGTCAAAATCCATTCCAGAGTTATGGGACTTGACATACAAGGTCCCCTAATGACCCTGAATAAGTGTGTGAAGTTTGAAAGCAACAGCATACACAGTGTCTGAGAAAAGGCCTTGCACGCAAAGGTCTGACCAAATTTGTAAGTCCAAAAAGGGGCACAATTCAGTCAAAATCCATTCCAGAGTTATGGGACTTGACATACAAGGTCCCCTAATGATCCTGAATAAGTGTGTGAAGTTTCAAAGCAACAGCATACAAAGTGTCTGAGAAAAGGCCTTGCACGCAAAGGTTTGACCAAGCTGGCAACGCGGACGCCAACGCCAACACCAACGCCAACGCCGAGTTGATAACATAAGCTCCCCTATTTCTTCGAATAGGCGAGCTAATAAATGTTAACACATATATATTTAATTGGCTGATATATATTACACGAGTCAAGTTCGTGTTTTCTATCCAAATATTATGGTTGGATACTATTTACTTTAAAACTTTATATAGATCTAGTAATAATATGATGTAATGCTTGGAATTTCATTTTGAATAATTGAAGTTTAGGTTTGTAAACTTCCGGTGTTAATTAATTAGGAAAAAGTATATTTTGTATTCTCTACTTGTATGTTTTGTTTGGGACAAAGTGGGTATATGACGTCACGATTCTTTTCAGAATGTCTCGAGACATTGCGATATGTAAACAATGGCCGCGCTCATGCTGCGCACCGATCAGCACAAATAGTCATCTTTAAATAGTAATATCTTCATTATTAGTTGTATGTCAATGAAATGCATAGTAAATAAATGTTCATTAAGTCAATATTTTTCAATTCAAAGCGAGTTTTGTTCAGCCGAGCGTATTCCTTTAATGCAATGCATGAAGTAGTTACTAAGATATGAACTCTTAATGTTGCACTCAAAACTTTAACAAACATTTCTAAATAAACAAGTAAGCCAAGATGGCCCTAAATCGATCACCTGAATATTTTTAAAGTGTTTACCTAAACGAATCATTGTAAAACAAGTGATCCCCAGGGTGGGACTATTTTTGACACTAGGGCTATAATTTTACCAATCTTGGTAGAGGTCCACTAGATGAAGTGAGATTTCAAATATCAACTTTTAGACAATATTTTTTTTTAAAGTTTTTCCCTATAGAAGTATAATATTATGTAAAACAAGTGACCTGGGATGGGGCCATTCTTTACCCCAGGGCTATAATTTGAACAATCAACTAGATGAAGCTACATACCAAATATCAAAAGCCTGGACATTCTACCTTCAGACAAGTCTTTGTAAAACAATTGACCCCCGGGGAGGAGTCATTTCGACCCCAGGGCTATAATTTGAACAAGATTAGTAGAGGTCCAATAGATGAAGCTACATACCAAATATCAAAGGCCTGGGCCTTCTCCTTTTAGACAAGAAGGTTTTTAAGGTTTTTTCCCTATATGGGTCTATGTAAAACAAGTGACCCCCGGGGAGGAGTAATTCTTGACCCCAGGGCTGTAATTTAAACAATCTTGGTAGAGGTCCACTAGATGAAGCTACATACAAAATGTCAAAGGCCTGGGCCTTCTACATTTAGACAAGAAGATTTTTAATGTTTTTACCCTATACAAGTCTATGTAAAACAAGTGACCCCTGGGGAGGGGTAATTTTTGACCCCAGGGCTATAATTTAAACAATCTTGGTAGAGGTCCACTAGATGAAGCTACATACAAAATGTCAAAGGCCTGGGCCTTCTACATTTAGACAAGAAGATTTTTAATGTTTTTTCCCTATACAAGACTATGTTAAATAAGTGACCCCAAGGGAGGGGTCATTTTGACTCCAGGGCAATAATTTGTACAATCTTGGTAGAGGTCCACTAGATGAAGCTACATACCAAATATCAAAGGCCTTGGCTTTCTACTTTTAGACAAGAAGATTTATAAAGCTTTTTCCCTAAACGAGTCATTGTAAAACGAGTGACCCCCGAGGTGGGGGCATTTTTGACCCCAGGGCTATAATTTGAACAATCTTGGTAGAGGTCCACTAGATAAAGCTACATACCAATTATCAAAGGCATGGGCCTTCTCAATGGAGTTCTCAATGGAATTTAAATCATTGAACAATTTTGAAAGAGGGCCACCAAAGGAACATTCCTGTGAAGTTTGGTTGAAATTGGTCCTGTGGTTAAGGATGAGATGATGTTTAAAGATAAAAGTTAACGACGGACGACAGCGGACAGAAAGTGATCAGAATAGCTCACCTTGAGCCTTTGACTCTAGGTGATCTAAAAAAGGACCATAACTTGCACTAAATGCAGGATGAGTTATCTTACTTAATAATTTACATAGCTGTGATAGATGGAAAGGGTTTTACCAAATGTCAATACAATGCATCAAGTAGTTACTAAGAGATAGTCTTTTAATGTAGTTGCACGCAAAACTTTAACCAGAATTTCTAAGAAAAAAAAGGGCCATAACTTGCATTAAATGCCGGATAGATTTATCTTACTTAATAATTTACATATGTGTGATAGTTGGAAAGGGTTGTGTAAAGTTTCAATGCAATGCATCAAGTAGTTACTGAGATGTGGACTCTTAATGTAGTTGCACGCACAACTTTAACCAGAGTTTTTTAAGTAAAACTAGAATGGAGTGCTCCGCGGAGCATGTGTGTCACCGGACAGACAGAAGGACAGACAGACGGATGGACAGACAGACGCCGGACAAAAAAAAAGTAATCCCCAAGTGCCTACCATGCTATGCAGGGTGACACAAAAAGGGCCATTACTTGCATTAAAAGCAGGATAGAGTTTTTAAACTTGATTATTTACATAGGTTATATGGTGGAGAAGCATTGTAGAAAGGTTCAATACAATACATCTGGTAGTGACTGAGCTTTGGTGAAATATATGTACTTGCATGCAAACCTTTACTTGAGGTGTGACGTGGACGTCGACGCCAGGGTGAGTAGTATAGCTCTCATATTCTTCGAATAGTCGAGCTAAAAAGGGATACCGTGGTTTAATAACAAATTTATTCCATTACTTTTCTGGTTACGTCATTAAATTTTGAAATGTCAGATTTGAGTCCTTGCAGCTTGGCTTCCAGATTTTTAATTGATGTTTTCATGTTGTCAACATCTACTGAAAGGTCACTTTGTTGGTCTACCTGTTGTAAAATAAAACAAATTATTCTTCGCTGGCAATAACTGAAAGATTAACACAGACTTTACAAGAGGGTTAAAAGGAACAAATGTTTCACATGCTAACAAGTGTGACACGCAAATATGGTGATAATTGATTGTCATGTGTCTCCTCGCATTGTTACAGTCAACAGCATTCCATACCATTTTTAAGTTTTATCTAACTATTTCCTACATGGAGAAATAGTTTGACCCATCTGTAGCAGATAATTGTTTAACCCATGGTGGCAAAATGGGACATTGCACAAAATGAACAATGTTCAACTACCGGTACATGTATGTTCATTTACAGAGATAATCCATATGTTTGCCTCGATGTTTGCAAAGGCATGTGCTGCAGAATTGATGTATGTGAGAAAGGGTTTACAGCGAGAGGACCAAGATGACCCTTAACCAATCAACTGAATGATGATATAGTAGCAATGTGTAACTGCTCATATCAGAGAAGATTTGATCAAGAGCTAATTGCAAACAGTAGATACAATGTAAATGAAACAGCTTATCAGTAAAGGGCATTTGTTATAAGGCATAAACTTGAATCAATTTGAAAGAGGATCCCTAAAGTAACAGTTCTATGAAGTTTGGTTGATATTGGTATTCTGATGTCGTCTGGTAAGTTCTGAATATCATTTATTTATCTTTGAATAAGTTAATTTTAACCCTTATTCTGATGCTGTCTGGTAAATTCTATCAATATTAATTTAACACATTATATTTAGGGTCACCCAAGGAAGATTTCTTTCAAATTTTCTTGGATTTGATTGATTGGGATTTAATGCCGTTTTTAACAATTTCTCAGTTATATCACGGCGGCCAGTTCACCTACTCATGCATTTCCTGGTTTTCTCACACCAGTACTCCACACAACAATCTTCCCAAGCAACTGGCTGCTTTTCCACATAGACTTAGCCCATTGGTGGAAGACGAATGACACATGTCGCATTGACTTTTGTCAATCGTCATAAAGAAAGTTGGCCGAGCCGGGATTCAAACTCACAACCCCTGGATTGACAGCCCACGTCGCTACCGGGGCTCGGCCAAATTTTCTTGGAATCAGACAACAGATTCAGAAAAGAAGAATCTTAAAGTTTGGACAATCCCCTCCCCGATGTAGTAGTAAGTTCTAAATAGAATTTATTATCTTTATAACAATTTTTAAATTGGACCACCAAAGGAACATTGAGAAGATTGGTTACAAATGGTCCAGTGGTTTAGGATGAGATGTTGTTTGAAGCTTAAAGTTCATTTATCCATTTCTTGATGCTGTTTGGTGACTATTTTTCTACAAATGAGAATGATTTGAACAAATTGTTAAGAGGATTACTGACGACATTAATTAATTTTTCTTCCAATTATCTTGAAATCAGAAAGGTACTTGAATAATACTTTATTTTTAATTTTATCATTTGGCTCTTTTCTGACTGCGATGCTTTTTAACTAATTAATATGTTTTTTTTTTTTTTTGAAGAGGGTCATATAAGGAACATTTCTAATCAATAACCTTGGAATCAGACATGCAAAGAGGACCATCAAAGGAATATTCCTGTGAAGTTTGGTTTAAATTTGATTGTGAGTTAGTAGTAGATGTCATTGAAGCTAAACATTAACAGAAGGTCAAACAGATGAAAGGCAAAGAACTTTTATCTTCCACACAAACATCATTACATTAACAAAGACATCATGAATCTATATCATGTGTTGTTTATATTCTCTAGCTCAAATCAACTTTAACATTTACTGGTTTGGCTTAAATAGTTGTCTGCTGGAAACACATCAAAATGCATATGTGAGTGGTTAAATACCTTTCTGCTAATATCATCAAACTTTTTCATATTATTTTCAAGGTCTTTCAGCTGAACTTCTAATACTTCCAAAGATGATTTACGTGTATCTACATCTCCTGAATTATTTTCCTGTTCCTCCATCTGTGAATAAAATACAATAAAGGTGATATACACTGGCACTCCTCTATAACACTGTACTTTGGAGCCATGGTCTCGCACAGCGCTATTAGCGGGGTTAAATTGATAACGCTGTTCCAAAAAAATAATTAAAATAATGCATACACTAAATCAATTGCAAAGAGAAAGTGTTTTTGGCTAAAACAAGCTTGCAAGATATATTTACCGGTTTCTTTGATAGATGCATCAGGGCTCGAATTTAAGCTCGCATACTCGTGAATTGCAAGTGCAAATTTAAATTTGCGTGGTGAGATTTCAGCCACCAGCAGATTATTGCAAGTGAAATTTCTGGACCGAATAATACGCATTTCTAATCGTCCATCTTTTACAGGGTTATTTCTTTGACAATTCGCGGTAATTGCAGTGAACTAGCGAGATTTACCGAGTGGCTGGGAGTATACTTTCAGTTTTGCAATATTTGCGGAAGTTTACAATCGATACATGTCTTGTGCGCATGCCTATTCAACGCCCCCAATATTGATGACATTTACTGCATCCATTTTAGCTAAATAGTTTTAATTTACATATCGCAAATACGATTGGCTGGAATAGTCACATGTATATTTTGGGTTTTCCCAAGTTGTATTCACTACGGAGCATATAGATACAATATCGCAAATACGATTGGCTGGAATAGTCACGTGTATATTTTGGGCTGTCCAAAGTTGTAAGAAATTAATGACATTTGCGAAATTCGTCTGTCACACCATGACAGCCGCGGTCGATTAAAGTTGTATCGGTTTGCAAGGTGTCTGAACACAAAAAGCGTAATGCACAAACAATAATTACACCCCGATATCGATTTTTTTTATCTGTCTATTGTTTTAATATTAAAAGCATTATGCAAACAGCCGCTCGATAACGATAGCGATTTTTTGATCTGTCTATTGTTTTAATATTTAAAGCGTTATGCAAACATCCGCTCGATATTAACGATATCGATTTTTTTTTTTACCTGTCTGTTGTTGAACAAAGCGTTATGCAAACATGTGGATTAACGTTATAGTCGTATTTGGTGTTTCAAAGTTTCAAATGTTAGGTTTTTGAAAATTTATTATTCTATTCCCACATATTTCATGCAATAAAATGTTGGGAGCCAAGCAAGACCAGTGTTATAACGGGATCCACTTTAAAACGGATAGCTTTATAGAGGAGTGCCAGTGTAGTCATTAAAGATGGACTCATCTAGAGTAAAACTTTTATCATTTTGTGTTTGAAAAGTCATAACTAGAAACTAGACCTGCTTGTCCATAAACAAGAAAGTTATGTGGCCCTGTATTGTTCACCTGATTTGTGTACTTTGACCGAGTATTAGGGGAGAAGAACATTTTGTCATAGCATCCCTTTACAAGTCATTATTAGAACCAGGTTTTACCACTAAGTACTAAATATAAACTACTTTGTCTTTGTCAAATGTGAGATCCGATAGATAGCGCTAATGACATAGGATATCAATACAGGATCATGCGTTGAATCCAATGCAATCAACGTCACTCATCTACCGCATTTTCAACATACAATAAATCTGCAGCAGACGACTTCGAACACATATATGCCTTAACCTTTTGCCACAATGATTTTAAAATAAGTCTGCTGCAGAGATGTAACAAGTGTGACGCAAGCGAACTACAAAGCTTGTCTGCTTTTTTCTAAGTTGAAAAAGTGGCATTTTTTTAATAGTTATTAAAACAAGAGATATTGTACTTGGTAAAGACATGCGTATTGTTCCTAGGAACATGTGAACCAAGTTTCATTTGGTGGAAGACAGTGGCGCAGAAGTAGAACGTCGACCTCTCTTATCAAAGGTCCCTAGTTCGAGTCCCGTGATGAGCGGGTCCCAACCTTGGGATTTTTCCACACACAAGATGCGAGTACTGTTTATGTTTCCAGGAAGCAGACATCGAGCGTGATTAATATAAGCTGAAAGCTTGCTTCGCAATTGATGTAAAATAAATAATGTTTCAAATTAAGTTTCATTTGAAAATGTTGAAGGGTTTTTGAGTTATGATGTTTTGTTAAACGTCAAGTGTAACACAATACCCCAACTTTTTTTCTTCAAAAAACAGACAAGCTAAAAATGAGTCTGTATGAGGGAAATGGTTATAAGAATAAAAGAGAATGGTGTTCTGATCCAAGCAAGACAGACAAACACATTGGTTGCCATGATATAACAGAAATTCAGTTGAAAATGGTGTTAATACCCCCAATAAACCAAAAAAATTTGAATCATTATGACTAGAGAAGGCAACAGATATTATTTCCTACCTTTTGCTTCAACAGGTCTATATCCTCTTGCAGCTGTCCTATGATTTGGGTATTGAGTTTGCATCTCTGATCTTCAACTAGCTGTTTAATCTTAATTTCCTCTATCTTCTCTCCAACGCGATCCTTTTCTGTTTGGCTGATCTCATCAGCAAGGCCGACCAAACATTTTTCAGTCCTTTTCCAAAACATGTCAAAGTCAGATTTCTTCATCGTCGATTTCGGCCAATGTGCAATGGCTTCATTTCTGACTAGTCTAAAATTCATAAGCAGAGCTCCTGCTGATCTATCTGACGGCAATGGAGATGCTTGGTTCCAACCTCCAATGGGTGGGTCTATATTAGTAAGATTAGAAATCAGAATATACAACAAAGATATGTCAAAGCGTGAAACATCTGGTGGTGTTGCATTGAGTATTCCTAATTGGAGGTCGTTTAAGACCTTTTTGGTCTTGAGGATTTTCAATACATTTGCCTTACTGTTTAAGAAGGCTTCAACTGTCTGACCTTGAGGTATGTCTTTTTTAAACAATTCCAGAAGCACCTCGGTTCCCAGGTCAAGCACCAGATGAATCAGTCGGTAAAAATATTCAGACTTTTCGCTTTCTTCATCTTCCTCTGCCTCCATATTGTAAGTTTATATTATTATGACAAATCAGTTGTGGAAGTCTGAAATGAAAGAAATAGGCATTGAATTCCTGCAGAAATACAATTAGTATTACCATGGACATGAATGAATGAAGTATTTCCATCAAAACTAGAACTGTCCAATTGGATGATAACCTCACAGCAGATGTGTTCTATGTGAGAAAAGGTTAAACGTTGTCTGCTGCAGATGTTTTGAATGTGGGAAAGGATTAAAAGTTGTCTGCTGCAGATGTGTTGTATATAGGAAAGGGTTAAAAGTTGTGTTCTTAAGATTTGTTGAATGTGGGAAAGGGTTAAAAGTTGTCTGCTACAGATGGGATGTAAGAGGTAAAGGGTACAAAAAGTCATCTGCAAATAATTGTATAAGAGATAGGGTTTAAAGTAGGGATGGCAACGAATATTCGAATATTCGAATATTCGATCATACGGTCGAATATTCGAATACTATATCATGGTTCGAATATTCGATGAAATCAGGATTTTCAACACTAAAAAACAAAAATTTAATTTCTGCTTGTTTATTTTTTTCATAAACTGTAGGTAAAGGGTTATCGATGGTCTATTTTACGCATTGTTTATAAAGTGTCAATATAGTGTATAACATGTCAAACTGATAATCCCTGCTTTAGGCTATAAGTGTGATCGATATAATACAGATGTTTTCGTTCCAAAACATCGTAACTTCACAGTTGATTCTATGTAGTTACCGCTTTTTAGAATGAGGCATCAATCAGACAATATTTGAGGTGTTATTATCCGGTTTCGTTAATTGTTTTGATAAACAAACTGTAAATAATTAAGTAGCGTTGTATTTCACATTTTGTATAATAACAGAAGCCTTGATTGGTAATTGCGAACATGCAGATATGTAGCAAGTATCAAACTGTGCAAATAAAACCTTTTATTTGCAGATAATTGTTGCTATTCATTTTGTTCATAAATACTCGAAAATTCGATCTGCATAGCCACATCTGTTTTGAAATATCTTGACATTAGTACGTAATATTTGATTTCAACAATGCCTGTTACGCCGTATATAGTTTGGAAGTATATCCGCCGATCTGAGAAAATAGCATCATGTACTCTGTGTAAGGCGGAGCTGTCCTACCACAACCAACCTCCGCAATAATCTACAAAACAAACATCCATCTAGATACATAGATAACCCTTCTGTAACTACCGAGCACAAGAAACAAACATCAATATGTCATTTACAACAGCATTTCAACAATAGTTCAGTTATATGCAGCAAGAGAAAGATTAAACCTCAGTTTGTAAACGGAAACGTCAAATGAGAGTACACTGGACAAATAAAGAATTAAAAAAGTCTTTGTTTGGTAAGCATGCGCAAATGGGTCGAATATTCGAATATTCGAATATCTTGTGATCGAATATTCGAATACTAATTTTGGTATTCGTTGCCATCCCTAGTTTAAAGGCATCAGCTACAAATGGGTTGTATGTGAGAAAGGGTACACAGTTGTCTACTGCAGATGGGTTGTTTAAGGGAAAGGGTTAAAAGCCATCTGCTGTAGATGGGTTGTATGCGGGAAAGGGTAAAGATTAATCTGCTGCAGACGGGTTGTATGTGAGAATGGGTAAAAAGTTGTCTGATGCAGATGGGTTGTATGTGAGAAAGGGTAAAAAGTCATCTGCTGCAGATGGGTTTTATGAGGACAAGGGTAACAAGAGCACCACCTGCGGGTGCCTGACACTCGTCTTATATTCTCCTTTTACAATTTATTTATTTCATATAAAAAATATTCAAATTCGGAAAGAATATTTACATAATTATTATAATGACCGCACACAACTGCTTTTTTTCAAGTATTATAACAAGATTAACCGTGTGGAAATAAATCCTAGTTCATATACATGATAAGGATCTTCACCTTGGATGGCTGTCACAATCAGTCAATATCATAAGCGGAGTCTTGTGTATGCAATGAACAGGTAAATGAGATTGGTACATTAAGTCAACTGCAACTAATGATATTGAATATATTACTGTTTTCCTATTTTTGTAACAGTGACCTTGAAATCAATCTTACAAACAAGAGGCCCAAGAGGGCCAGTATCGCTCCACGGCCATAAGGCAAAAATAAAATCTCCAAACAGCCCTGCCCCGTGGTGGCTATTTTTTTTACCAACCACCATGGCTTAAAGGAATCTTGTAGAGTGTCACCAAAGGATTGTTTCTGCAAAATTATTTGAAAATATGCCTGACACTTTCGGAGGAGAAGATTTTTTAATTTTCACTATGGTCATATAAGTCAAAATAGCCCCGCCCTCTGGCGGCCATGTTTTTCGACCAATCAACATGGCTTGAAGGAATCTGATAGAGGGTCACCCAATGAACATTTCTACAAAATTATTTGAAAATCGGCTGAACACTTTCGGAGAAGAAGATGTTTTAAGTTTTCACTATAGCTATATAACGCAAAAAAGCCCCGCCCCCTGGCGGCCATGTTTTTCGCCCAATCAACATTTCTTGAAGGAATCTAATTAAGGTTCACACAAGGAACATTTCTACAAAATTATTTGAAAATCGGCCTGACACTTTTGGAGGAGAAGATTTTTTAAGTTTGCTCTTTAGCGATATAGGCAAAATAGCCCCGCCCTGTGACGGCCATGTTTTTTTACCAATCAACATGGCTTGAAGGAATCTGATAGAGGGTCACCCACAGAACATTTCTACATAATTATTTGAAAATCTGCTGAACACTTTTTGAGAAGAAGATTATTTAAGTTTTCACTATAGCTATATAAGGCAAAAAAGCCCCGCCCCCTGGCGGCCATGTTTTTCGCCCAATCAAAATTTCTTGAAGGAATCTTATAAAGGGTCACCCAAGGAACATTTCTACAAAATTATTTGAAAATCGGCCTGACACTTTCGGAGAAGAAGATTTTTTAAGTTCTCACTATTTTTTTCTTTCGGTTGCCATGGAAACCAGAATTTTGAATGGATCAAAAAAAATTGAAGGAATTTAGTAGAGGACATTGAGAGGATGCTTCCCATGAAGTTTCAACCAAATTGGCCAAGTGGTTAGTGAGAAGAAGTCGTTTAAAGGAAAAAGTTAACGCACGCACGCACGCACGCACGGACGCACGACGGACAATTCGCCATGACATAAGCTCGACTGGCTTTCAGCCAGTGGAGCTAAAAATGAAGAAACTATGTCCAGTTCTCAAAAACGACCAAGATCAAAATTATTTTTTTTACCCCCCAAAAACAGGCCCGCTCAGCATCTTTATAATTCAATGTGAAGAAGGTTATTAGATGAACAAGTTTTCCAAAATTAAAAGTAATAGGTTTGATAGTTTCCATGTAAGAGACCAAAACACAAAATTTAACAATGTCCAATTTTCAAAATGGACCAAAATACATCAAAATTTATGTTTTTGATCCTATGACCTGTTTCAGTCAAGTGCTGATCATGACCATTACCCAAACTAATGTTTCTGTATTGAAGGTCACAGTGAACTTTGACCTATTGACCTTTCACAAAAACTTTAACCATTAACTTTTTCTTTACAGAAAGGTTACAGTAACCTTGACCTTTGACCTAGTAACTCCAAAATCTCTAGGCAAAACAAACTTGAAGATCACAGGCCTAAGTGTATGTTAGTTATAAGGGTAAATGCTAGCTTGCACGAAAACTTTAACCATGAACTGTTTCCATATAGAAGGTCACAGTGACCATGACCTTTGACCTACTGACTCCAAAGTTTATAGGCATCACCAACTTGCTATGAAGAATGTCCATACAAAGTTTAAAGACCATAGGCCTAGGTGTATGTTAGTTATAAGGGTAAATGCTAGCTTGCACAACAACTTTAACCATGAACTGTTTCTATATAGAAAGTTACAGTGACCTTGACCTTTGACTTACTGACTCCAAACTGTGTAGGCATCACCAACTTGTTATGAAGTTGTAAGTATGTAAGTTATAAGGGTAAATGCTAGTTTTTTAGAAATGAACCAAACTCTCATGGATATCTAACTACTGTATAAGTTTGATTGAGATACAATCAAAAATAAGGACTGTATCATGTTGACAAGCCCTATTATAGCAATTTTGACAATTTCAAGGGCCATAATTCAGTCATGCATGGGGCGGATCTGACTTGTTTTAGAAAGGAATCAAGCTCTCATGGATATCTAACTACTGTATAAGTTTGACTGAGATACAACAAGTAACTGGAGGATTGCAAGCAATACCATAGTCCCCTACCGGTTTGCACTTTTGAGTCTGTTTCTGTTGTCATAGCAACCCAATGTTTAGGTATATCAAGACAATAAAGTATGAAAATAAAGAAAGGGAAATAACTCAAAAATTAGGGAAGCAAGAGTTATGGTTCATGTGCACTGCACTCCCCCTTGATACGATGTATTCATGTGTGAAATTTCATAGCCATAGCTAGTATAGTTATGGAGATATGCTCCGGACAAAAATCAAGTATGAAAATAAAGAAAGGGAAATAACTCAAAAATTAGGCAAGCAAGAGTTATGGTTCATGTCCACTGCACTCCCCCTTGATACGATGTATTCATGTGTGAAATTTCATAGCCATAGCTAGTATAGTTATGGAGATATGCTCCGGACAAAAATCAAGTATGAAAATAAAGAAAGGGAAATAACTCAAAAATTAGGCAAGCAAGAGTTATGGTTCATGTCCACTGCACTCCCCCTTGATGAGATGCATCCATGTGTGAAATTTCATAACCATAGCTAGTACAGTTTTGGAGATATGCTCCGGACAAAAATCAAGTATGAAAATAAAGAAAGGGAAATAACTCAAAAATTAGGCAAGCAAGAGTTATGGTTCATGTCCACTGCACTCCCCCTTGATACGATGTATTCATGTGTGAAATTTCATAGCCATAGCTAGTATAGTTATGGAGATATGCTCTGGACAAAAATCAAGTATGAAAATAAAGAAAGGGAAATAACTCAAAAATTAGGCAAGCAAGAGTTATGGTTCATGTCCACTGCACTCCCCCTTGATGAGATGCATCCATGTGTGAAATTTCATTACCATAGCTAGTACAGTTTTGGAGATATGCTCCGGACAAAAATCAAGTATGAAAATAAAGAAAGGGAAATAACTCAAAAATTAGGCAAGCAAGAGTTATGGTTCATGTCCACTGCACTCCCCCTTGATACGATGTATTCATGTGTGAAATTTCATAGCCATAGCTAGTATAGTTATGGAGATATGCTCCGGACAAAAATCAAGTATGAAAATAAAGAAAGGGAAATAACTCAAAAATTAGGCAAGCAAGAGTTATGGTTCATGTCCACTGCACTCCCCCTTGATGAGATGCATCCATGTGTGAAATTTCATAACCATAGCTAGTACAGTTTTGGAGATATGCTCCGGACAAAAATCAAGTATGAAAATAAAGAAAGGGAAATAACTCAAAAATTAGGGAAGCAAGAGTTATGGTTCATATGCACTGCACTCCGCATTGATGAGATGTATCCACATATGGAATTTCATAGCCATAGCTAGTACAGTTTTGGAGATATGCTCCGGACAAAAATTTGCCGGACTGACTGACTGACTGACTGACTGACTGACAGATGGACTGACTGACTGACTGACAGATGGACTGACTGACTGACTGACAGATGGACTGACTGACTGACTGACAGATGGACTGACTGACTGACTGACAGATGGACTGACGGACTGACGGACGGAGTGCAAACCTAATAGTCCCCTTCGGCACGCCGGTAGGGGACTGATAAAACAAGAGCACCGCGTACGGCACAGACGCTCGACTGATAGGGAGAAAAGAAAAAAAAACAAGATGTGTTTGTGAAACACTGATGCCCCCATACCTGTTACGGTTCAAAAGTAGTGGTCAAGGTTAATTTTTTTTTCGACAGACAGACAAAGAGACGTAGGTCAAAGGTCAAGGTCGCAAGGTCAAAGATTTTGGTACTGACAGAAACGTCATGTCACAAGGAATACACATGTGAAATATGGTAGCCGTGCCTGTTACGGTTCAAAAGACAGACAGACAAAGAGACGTAGGTCAAAGGTCAAGGTCGCAAGGTCAAAGATTTTGGTACTGACAGAAAGGTCATGTCACAAGGAATACACATGTGAAATATGGTAGCCGTGCCTGTTACGGTTCAAAAGAAGTGGTCAAGGTTAAAGTTTTTTTTCGACAAAGAGACGGAGGTCAAAGGTCAAGGTCGCAAGGTCAAAAAATTTGGTACAGACAGAAAGGTCATGTCACAAGGAATATACATGTGAAATATGGTAGCCGTACCTGTTATGGTTCAAAAGTTGTGGTGAAGGTTAAAGTTTTTTTCGACAAAGAGACGTAGGTCGAAGGTCAAGGTCGCAAGGTCAAAAATTTTGGTACTGACAGAAAGGTCATGTCACAAGGAATACACATGTGAAATATGGTAGCCGTACCTGTTACGGTTCAAAAGTAGTGGTGAAGGTTAAAAGTTTTTTTCGACAAAGAGACGTAGGTCAAAGGTCAAGGTCGCAAGGTCAAACATTTTGGTACTGACAGAAAGGTCATGTCACAAGGAATACACATGTGAAATATGGTAGCCGTACCTGTTACGGTTCAAAAGTAGTGGTGAAGGTTAAAAGTTTTTTTCGACAAAGAGACGTAGGTCAAAGGTCAAGGTCGCAAGGTCAAACATTTTGGTACTGACAGAAAGGTCATGTCACAAGGAATACACATGTGAAATATGGTAGCCGTACCTGTTATGGTTCAAAAGTTGTGGTCAAGGTTAAAGTTTTTTTTTGCCACAGACAAAGAGACCAACAGACCAACAGACGGACAGGCCGAAAACTATATGCCCACCGAATCGAAGATTCCGGGGGCATAAAAATGAGCTAAACAAAAAACCTTAACCGGATGACCACGCCGCCACCGACGACGCCAGGGTCATGACAATAGCTCTCGTTTTTTTCAAAAGTCGAGCTAAACACCTTAACCGGATGACAACACCTTCAGTGTAGATTTTCTAAGTCCAAAAGGGGGGATAATTTGGTCAATATTAAGTTCAGGGTTATGGAACTTGTTGTATCAAGTTATGTTAAGACATTGAATAAGTTTAGGAAGTTTCAAAGCTATAGGTTAAATTGTGTTTCAGTTATCACCATTTTTCTCCCTTCAAAGTAGATTTTCTAAATCGAAATGGGGAGATTATTTTGTCAATACTATTTACAGAGTTATGAAACTTGTTATATAAGGTCAACTTAAGACACTCAGTAAGTTTGTGAAGTTTCAAGCAAAAAAAAAGAAAAGTTTTTAAGATATGAAAAATCATGAGTAAAAAATTGTCAAAAACCTGAGCTAAACAAAAAACCTTAACCTTACGTTTTGAAGTTTTAAGTGAAACAAATAAAGATTTCCAGCTATATACTTTTATTATTTAACATATTATGATTATGTTTATGAAGTTTAGTGACTTTAACAGTAGTAGTTTGTTAGAAAACAGAAAAAAAGCTGAGCTGAACAAAAAACCTTAACCGGCCGCCGCCGCCGCCGCCGACGCCAGGGTCATGACAATAGCTCTCGTTTTTTTCAAAAGTCGAGCTAAAAAAGAGACTGTATCGTGTTAACAAGCTCTATTATAGCAATTTTGACAATTCCAAGGGTTATAATCCAGTCATGCATGGGCGGATCTGGCTGGTTTTGGAAAGGAACTGAGTTCTCATGGATATCTAATTATTGTATAAGTTTGATTGAGATACAATAAACAAGATGCCCATGAGGGCCTATGCTCTACTGGCATTGATCTGGCTTGTTTCAAAAGGAACCAATATGTCATCAATATTCAAATACCATCTAAGTTTGGTGAAGATCAGATAGTAAATGGAAGCTCTATTGTGTTCACAAGCTGTATTATAGCAATTTTGACAATTTCAAAGGCCATAATCCAGCAATGCATGGGTAGATCTGGCTGTTTTTTAGAAATGAACCAAACTCTCATGGATATCTAACTACTGTATAAGTTTGATTGAGATACAATCAAAAATAAGGACTGTATCATGTTAACAAGCTCTATTATAGCAATTTTGACAATTTCAAGGGCCATAATTCAGTCATGCATTGGGCGGATCTGGCTTGTTTTCGAAAGGAATCAAGCTCTCATGGATATCTAACTACTGTATAAGTTTGGTTGAGATACAATAAACAAGAGGGCCATGATGGCCCTGGAATCGCTCACCTGATTTTATTTATTTTTCACTTTAGCCATATAAGCCCCGCGCCCTGGCAGCCATAGTTTCCGACCAATCAACTTGGCTTGAAGGAATCCGATAGAGGGCCACCCTAGGAACATTTCTACAATTTTTTTTGAAAATCAGCCAGACACTTTTGGAGGAGAAGATTTTTTAAGTTTTCACTATAGCCATATAAGGCAAAATAGCCCCGCCCCCCTGGCGGCCATGTTTTTCGACCAATCAACTTGGATTGAAGGAATCTGATAGAGGGTCATCCAAGTAACATTTTTACAAAATTATTTGAAAATCGGTCTGACAATTTCGGAGGAGAAGATTTTTTAAGTTTTCACTATAGCCATATAAGGCAAAATAGCCCTGCCCACTGGCGGCCATATTTTTCGACAAATCAACATGGCTTCAAGTAATCTGATAGTGGGTCACTTAAGGAACATTTCTACAAAATTATTTGAAAATCGGCCAGACACTTTCGGAGGAGAAGATTTTTTAAGTTTTCACTATAGCCATATAAGGCAAAATAGCCCCGCCCCCCTGGCGGCCATGTTTTTTGACCAATCAACATGGCTCGAAGGAATCTGATAGAGGGTCATCCAAGGAACATTTCCACAAAATTATTTGAAAATAGGCCTGACACTTTCGGAGGAGAAGATTTTTTAAGTTTTCACTATAGCCATATAAGGCAAAATAGCCCCGCCCGCCTGGCGGCCATGTTTTTCGACCAATCAACTTGGATTGAAGGAATCTGATAGAGGGTCATCCAAGGAACATTTCTACAAAATTATTTGAAAATCGGTCTGACAATTTCGGAGGAGAAGATTTTTTAAGTTTTCACTATAGCCATATAAGGCAAAATAGCCCTGCCCACTGGCGGCCATATTTTTCGACAAATCAACATGGCTTCAAGTAATCTGATAGTGGGTTACTTAAGGAACATTTCTACAAAATTATTTGAAAATCGGCCAGACACTTTCGGAGGAGAAGAATTTTTAAGTTTTCACTATAGCCATATAAGGCAAAATAGCCCCGCCCCCCTGGCGGCCATGTTTTTCGACCAATCAACATGGCTCGAAGGAATCTGATAGAGGGTCATCCAAGGAACATTTCCACAAAATTATTTGAAAATAGGCCTGACACTTTCGGAGGAGAAGATTTTTTAAGTTTTCACTATAGCCATATAAGGCAAAATAGCCCCGCCCCCCCTGGCGGCCATGTTTTTCGACCAATCAACATGGCTTGAAGGAATCTCATAGAGGGTCATCCAAGGAACATTTCTACAAAATTATTTGAAAATCTGCCAACCAGTCTGGGAGAAAAAGAATTTTGAAGTTTTTTTCATTTCGTTGCCATGGAAACCAGAATTCTGCATGGATCCCAAAAATTTGAAGGAAATCTGGTGAGGTCATTGAGAGGATGCTTTCTGTGAAGTTTCATCCCAATTGACCCACTGGTTACTGAGGAGAAGAAGTTGACGCACGACGCACGACGCACACCGCACGACGCACGACGCACACCGCACGACGCACGACGGACGCCGGACAAAAGGCGATCACAATAACTCACCTTGAGCAAAGCTCAGGTGAGCTAAAAATAAAGACTATCGTGTTAACAAGCTCTATTATAGCAATTTTGATCATTTCAAGGGCAATAATCCAGTCATGCATGGGCAGATCTGACTGGTTATCGAAAGGAACCGAGCTCTCATGGATATCTAACTACTGTATAAGTTTGGTTGAGATACAATCAAAAGTGAAGACTATCGTGTTAACAAGCTCTTTTATAGCAATTTTGACCATTTCAAGGGCCATAATCCAGTCATGCATGGGCGGATCTGTGGCTGGTTTTCGAAAGGAACCGAGCTCTCATGGATATCTAACTACTGTATAAGTTTTGTTGAGATACAATCAAAGTGAAGACTATCGTGTTAACAAGAAATTGTTTACGGACGGACGGACGGACGGACGGACGGACGCACGACGGACGAATCGCCACAACAAGCCCTTCTGGCCTTTGGCCAGTAGAGCTAAAAATAATGACTGTATCGTGTTAACAAGGTCTATTATAGCAATTATGACAATTTCAAGGGCCATAATCCAGTCATGCATACGCTGATCTGGCTGGTTTTCGAAAGGAACCGAGCTCTCATGGATATCTAACTACTGTATAAGTTTGGTTGAGATACAATCAAAAGTAAAGACTGTATCGTGTTAATAAGAAATTGTTTACGGACGGACGGACGCACGGACTCACGCACGCACAGACGACGGACAAATCGCCACGACATAAGCCCTTCGGCCAGAAGAGCTAAAAATGTTGTATAATGATTGTGCTTTTTGTCTCGCCCACGATAGTGGAGTGAGACATAGCAGTCACTTTTCCGGCAACGGCGGCCGCTTTTACAAATAGCTATATCTCGGCAACCCCTGCTTGAATTTTTCTGAAACTTTGTTAGCTGTATTGTTTGGTCATGGGACATCTGTCAACGTCAAAATTCACAGGGTCAAGGTCATAATTATGCAGAACTTGACATTTGTTAGGTAACTTAACCTCAAAACTTAACCTTTCTTATATCTCAGCAACCCCTGCTTGAATTTTTCTTAAACTTTGTCAGATGTATTGTTTGGTCATGGGACATCTGTCAACGTCAAAATTTTCAGGGTCAAGGTCATAGTTGTGCAGAACTTGACCTTTGTTAGGTAACTTAACCTTTCTTATATCTCAGCAATCTCTGCTTGAATATTTCTGAAACTTTGTGAGATGTATTGTTTGGTCATGGGACATCTGTCAACGTCAAAATTTTCAGGGTCAAAGTCATAATTGTGCAGAACTTGACCTTTGTTAGATAACTTAACCTCAAAACTTAACCTTTCTTATATCTCAGCAACCCCTGCTTGAATTTTTTCTGAAACATTGTCAGATGTTTTGTTTGGTCATGATACATCTGTCAACGTCATCATTTTCAGGGTCAAGGTCATAATTGTGCAGAACTTGACCCTTTCTTATATCTCAGCAACCCCTGCTGGAATTTTTCTGAAACTTTGTCAGATGTATTGTTTGGTCATGGGACATCTGTCAACATCAAAATGTTCAGGGTCAAGGTCATAATTGTGCAGAACTTGACCTTTGTTAGGTAACTTAACCTCAAAACTTAACCTTTCTTATATCTCAGCAACCTCTGCTTGAATTTTTCTGAAACTTTGTCAGATGTATTGTTTGGTCATGGGACATCTATCAACGTCAAAATGTTCAGGGTCAAGGTCATAATTGTGCAGAACTTGACCTTTGTTAGGTAACTTAACCTCAAAACTTAACCTTTCTTATATCTCAGCAACCTCTGCTTGAATTTTTCTGAAACTTTGTCAGATGTATTGTTTGGTCATGGGACATCTATCAACGTCAAAATGTTCAGGGTCAAGGTCATAATTGTGCAGAACTTGACCTTTGTTAGGTAACTTAACCTCAAAACTTAACCTTTCTTATATCTCAGCAACCCCTGCTTGAATTTTTCTGAAACTTTGTCAGATGTATTGTTTGGTCATGGGACATCTGTCAACGTCATAATTCCCAGGGTCAAGGTCATAATTGTGCAGAACTTGACCCTTTCTTATATCTCAGCAACCCCTGCTGGAATTTTTCTGAAACTTTGTCAGATGTATTGTTTGGTCATGGGACATCCATCAATGTCAAAATGTTCAGGGTCATGGTCATAATTGTGCAGAACTTGACCTTTGTTAGGTAACTTAAAACTTTCTTATATCTCAGCAACCCCTGCTGGAATTTTTCTAAAACTTTTGTCAGATGTATTGTTAGGTCATGGGACATCCGTCAACATCAAAATTTTCCAGGTCAAGGTCATAATTGTGCAGAACTTGACCTTTGTATAGATAACTTAACCTCAAAACTTAACCTTAGTCCTATCTCAGCAACCCCTTATGGAATCTTTCTGAAATGTCAGATGTATTGTTTGGTCATGGGACATTCGTAAACATTTTAAGGTCAAGGTCATAATTATACAGAACTTGACCTTTGTTAGGTAACTCAACCTTGGTTATACCTCAGCAACCCCTGCTGGAAGTTTTCTGAAACTTTGTCAGATGTATTGTTTGGTCATGGAACATCTGTCATTGTCAAAATTTTCAAGGTCAAGGTCATAATTTTACAGAAATTGACCTTTGTTAGGTAACTTGATCTTGGTTATATCTCGGCAACCCCTCCTGGAATTTTTCTGAAACTTTGTAAGATGTATTGTTTGGTCATGGGACATCTGTCAACGTTAACATTTTCAGGGTCAAGGTCATTATTTTACAGAACTTCACCTTGTTTAGGTAACTCAACTTAAAAGCTTAACCTTGGTCATATCTCTGGTCATGGGACATCAGTCAACATCAAAATGTTCAAGGTCAAGGTCATAATTTTGCAGAATTTGACCTAGGTTAGGTAACTTTCCTGGGTTATATCTCTGCAACCCCTGCTGTGAATAAACATATTAAGATATATACACATGTAGTGAGTTTATTATTTATCATGACATGTTGATAACAATGCATTGACAGACACTTACTTTTTCACATTTTATCAACTTTACTTTCTTTTTGCATAGTGATACCATTTAATATCTGATTTTCTTAGAAGGGCGAGACACCCTCAGCCCGAGGTCTTGTGTTTGTTGTAAATTCGCTACATTGTTTAGATAATGTAAAATAAAATGATTATTCTTTTCTGTATGGCCGTTAATGTTGGTGTGATAATTGTAATAAAAGTCTATTTTAAATACTTAATGAATACGTCTATTCTAATCATTAGTAAATTGATTGTTGTTTACACTACTAGTACTATTGATGTATTTATGGAAAAAAATTAAATAATCATTAATTGCGATGAAATTAAACAACCTTGCTTCATTTAAGCGCAATTAACGATTATCATTGTTTAACTTTAAATTGCTAGTAGCACCTGATACAAACAAAAGATGAAACCTTATGTGTTTTTTGCACTTACTTTTTATGTTTTTCGTAATTTGTGTTTGTTTGTTAGATATTGTTGTAAAATATATAATTATTTTAATTGCTCAATTTTAAGAATCATACAATTGGTTGTCCTTTAACACATTGTAATATGTGTGTGTATGTAAAACTGCCTACCACATTAAACAGTAACCCTTAGTATAGAATCCGGTTAATTATATTTTTGGCTATTTTAACCATCCTAATCTAAAAAATAAAATAAAATAAAAATCAATATTGATCAATATCTGTCTATTCAGAGATTTATATATTTATTATCTTGTTTGTAAACAACATTACAAAGAGGGTTGTTCTATATTCTGTCATGTGTATATGTCATTTTGTTTCGCCGTTTGTAATGCTAAATTGTATTTACCTCATGTTTTTGTCCATGTACAAACTAGGAGTATTAAAGAAATTGAAATTGAATTGAAATTGCATATTATGTCTAATTAAAAACGACAATATGATTTCAAAATAACAAAATATTATTTCGATGAAACGCAATAAAAAAAAAAAAAAAAGGATTAAACATGTTCATTAAAATTGTTGATAATTTCGTGAAACACTGTTCAGAATTGTTAAAGCATTAATAAATTGGATTATTTTTTTGTTACTTGTGACTTGTGTTCGTTGGAAAATGTCCGATTTGTGTATTGAGTGTTGTGACTAGTGAGTCTGCTCAAGAAAGAGGCCAAACTGGTAAACATCCACATGCATCTGGTGATGGATTATGGAGTCAGACGTCGGAGAAGACAAGCCTACCGCGTTATGGACGCTTCCATCTTCCAGCTGTGGGACAACTATGATGACCACGAAATCGTATGTGAGGAGTTCCTCAAACAGATAGGAGAAATCTACAGGAGTTGAATTACTTATATTTAATATGTTTTTAATGTATATATTTGCGCATACTTCGGTTTTGTTTACTCTGCAGCAAATTTTGAAGGCATTGTGGCAAAAGAATGATCAATGTCTCCTTTTGCCACAACACATTCAACTTCAAAGAATATCCTCGAGCATTATTTGGGAAGTTTAAAAAAAGGCAACACACACAAAAATTAAAAGGGGCAATAGGTTGTAACATATATTGAAAACTAAAACAAGAGGCCCAAGAGGGCCAGTATCGCTCCACGGCCATAAGGCAAAAATAAAATCTCCAAACAGCCCTGCCCCGTGGTGGCTATTTTTTTTACCAACCACCATGGCTTAAAGGAATCTTGTAGAGTGTCACCAAAGGAATGTTTCTGCAAAATTATTTGAAAATATGCCTGACACTTTCGGAGGAGAAGATTTTTTAAGTTTTCACTATGGTCATATAAGTCAAAATAGCCCCGCCCTCTGGCGGCCATGTTTTTCGACCAATCAACATGGCCTGAAGGAATCTGATAGAGGGTCACCCAATGAACATTTCTACAAAATTATTTGAAAATCGGCTGAACACTTTCGGAGAAGAAGATGTTTTAAGTTTTCACTATAGCTATATAACGCAAAAAAGCCCCGCCCCCTGGCGGCCATGTTTTTCGCCCAATCAACATTTCTTGAAGGAATCTAATTAAGGTTCTGACACTTTTGGAGGAGAAGATTTTTTAAGTTTGCTCTTTAGCCATATAGGCAAAATAGCCCCGCCCTGTGACGGCCATGTTTTTTTACCAATCAACATGGCTTGAAGGAATCTGATAGAGGGTCACCCACGGAACATTTCTACATAATTATTTGAAAATCTGCTGAACACTTTTTGAGAAGAAGATTATTTAAGTTTTCACTATGGTCATATAAGTCAAAATAGCCCCGCCCTCTGGCGGCCATGTTTTTCGCCCAATCAAAATTTCTTGAAGGAATCTAATAAAGGGTCACCCAAGGAACATTTCTACAAAATTATTTGAAAATCGGCCTGACACTTTCGGAGAAGAAGATTTTTTAAGTTCTCACTATTTTTTTCTTTCGGTTGCCATGGAAACCAGAATTTTGAATGGATCAAAAAAATTTGAAGGAATTTAGTAGAGGACATTGAGAGGATGCTTCCCATGAAGTTTCAACCAAATTGGCCAAGTGGTTAGGGAGAAGAAGTTGTTTAAAGGAAAAAGTTAACGCACGCACGCACGCACGCACGCACGCACGCACGCACGCACGGACGCACGACGGACAATTCGCCATGACATAAGCTCGACTGGCTTTTAGCCAGTGGAGCTAAAAACTGAAGCAATTAAACATTTTATATATTTTAAACAAATTAATTTGAAATTATCCTTGATTTGAATATGAACCTTTTTTTTTTAATTATTCAACTTTGAATTTTCTTATTTTCCTTTCTTATTTTTTATCCCACAAGGGTCAGCATAGATATTTGGTACCCTGTAAGTATCCTATATTATTATCATCACAAAGATTAATACAGATTTCAAAATTGCCATATTTCTAATGGGATATTTACGGCAGCTTTAAAGGGACACACACATTTTTATGAATTACATACAAAATAGAGACACTATGTCATGCGAACGAGATACTATCTTGTGCGAATGAGATACTATCTCGTGAGCACGAGATACTTAGTTGTGTGACCGAGGTAAGTATCTTGTGCGAATGAGTTACTAAGTCGTGCGCACGAGATATAAAAACAAGAGGCCCAAGAGGGCCAGTATCGCTCCACGGCCATAAGGCAAAAATAAAATCTCCAAACAGCCCTGCCCCGTGGTGGCTATTTTTTTTACTAACCACCATGGCTTAAAGGAATCTTGTAGAGTGTCACCAAAGGAATGTTTCTGCAAAATTATTTGAAAATATGCCTGACACTTTCGGAGGAGAAGATTTTTAAGTTTTCACTATGGTCATATAAGTCAAAATAGCCCCGCCCTCTGGCGGCCATGTTTTTCGACCAATCAACATGGCTTGAAGGAATCTGATAGAGGGTCACCCAATGAACATTTCTACAAAATTATTTTAAAATCGGCTGAACACTTTCGGAGAAGAAGATGTTTTAAGTTTTCACTATAGCTATATAACGCAAAAAAGCCCCGCCCCCTGGCGGCCATGTTTTTCGCCCAATCAACATTTCTTGAAGGAATCTAATTAAGGTTCACACAAGGAACATTTCTACAAAATTATTTGAAAATCGGCCTGACACTTTTGGAGGAGAAGATTTTTTAAGTTTGCTCTTTAGCCATATAGGCAAAATAGCCCCGCCCTGTGACGGCCATGTTTTTTTACCAATCAACATGGCTTGAAGGAATCTGATAGAGGGTCACCCACGGAACATTTCTACATAATTATTTGAAAATCTGCTGAACACTTTTTGAGAAGAAGATTATTTAAGTTTTCACTATAGCTATATAAGGCAAAAAAGCCCTGCCCCCTGGCGGCCATGTTTTTCGCCCAATCAAAATTTCTTGAAGGAATCTAATAAAGGGTCACCCAAGGAACATTTCTACAAAATTATTTGAAAATCGGCCTGACACTTTCGGAGAAGAAGATTTTTTAAGTTCTAACTATTTTTTTCTTTCGGTTGCCATGGAAACCAGAATTTTGAATGGATCAAAAAAAATTGAAGGAATTTAGTAGAGGACATTGAGAGGATGCTTCCCATGAAGTTTCAACCAAATTGGCCAAGTGGTTAGGGAGAAGAAGTCGTTTAAAGGAAAAAGTTAACGCACGCACGCACGGACGCACGACGGACAAATTCGCCATGACATAAGCTCGACTGGCTTTCAGCCAGTGGAGCTAAAAATGGGTGTGTCCCTTTAGAGCTGCCGTAGATATTAGTTCAAATTTTAGTTATTTTACATCTCTATGCATAACACCTTAAGGAATGTAAAATGCAATGAAAAATTACATTGACCTAACTAGATCAAACAAATCAAATGACCCTGGCCGCCATTTTGTAAACAACAAAAGACCCTTTTAAGTCAATTTTCATGTTCGATTTTTCCTCTTTTAGGGGGTTTAAACTGTTCTTTAATTTTGGTATATAAAAAATAAGGGTATTTTGGCTATTCCTCCCATGACAGCAAGTAACAAAACTGTTTCAGATACATTTTATTGTTGAAATATGTCGGCAAATACTTTGGCCATTGGGAAATAATTTTACAGTTTCAAATCGACAAAGTCACGTGATACAAGCCAGATAACAGTGACGTCACGAAAAAGGGATGCTCACGAAAATGGAATGTCCAAAGATAATTATTTTTTTTTGTTCTATTTATACGTGTGAAAGCTCAAGCCAAACGCTTGAGCGAAGCATGCCTATAGGTTACCCATACTAAGACATGCATGAGATGTCAAACAAGAGCTGTCGGAGGACAGCGCATTCGACTATTCGACCGTTTATTTAAGTTTCGGAGATAATGGACTCTAATGTAGTTGCATGCAAAACATTAACCACAATTTCTTAAAGGGGGATAATTTGCATTATATGCAGGATAGAGTTATTCAACTTGATTATTTGCATAGGTGTGCTGGTTAGGAAGGGTTGTATAATGTTTCAATGGAATGCATCAGTACAAGTAGTTAATAAGATATGGACTCTTAATGTAGTTGCACACAAACCTTTAACTATAATTTCTAAGTAAAAAAAGGGCAACAATTTGCACCATATGCAGGATAGAGTTATCTTTGTTGGTTGTGTTTATAGTTGTGAAATTGGGAAAGGTTGTATAAAGTTTCAATACAATACTTCAAGTTGTTACTAAGATTACACTCTAAATGTGGTTGCAAAACTTTAACCATAATTTCTAAGTTCAAAAAGGGCCATAACTTGCATAAAATGCTGGATAGAGTTATCGTACTTGATTGTTTACATAGATGTGATGGTTGAGAAGGGCTGTATAAAGGTTCAATGCAATACATCAAGCAGTTACTAAGATATGGTCTCTTAATGTAGTTGCATGCAACACTTTAACCAGAATCTATAAGGGCAAAATGGGCCATAACTTGCATAAAATGCAGGATAGATTTTTTTAACTTGAAAATTAACATAGGTGTGATAGTTGGGAAGGGTTGTATAAAGTCTCAAAGCAATACATTAAGTAAATACTAGGATATCGACTCTGAATGTAGTTGCATGCAAAACATTAACAAAATTTCTAGTTAAAAAAAGGGCCATAAATTGCAAAATATACTAAATAGAGTTATCGTTATTTTTTACATAAGTGTGATGGTTGGGAAGGGTTGTATAAAGTTTCAATGCAATGCATCAAGTAAATACTTAGAAATAGACTCTTAATTTAGTTGCACGCAAAACTTTTACCAGAATTTCTAAGTAAAAAAGGGCCATAACTTGCATAAAATGCAGGATAGAGTTATCTAACTTGATACTCTACATAGGCGTGATAGTTTGGTAGAGTTGTAGAAGGTTTCAATGCAATACAATGTAGTATTTAAGTACTTGCATGCAAAACCTTAACCATGCATAACCTTAACCAAGGTGCGACGTGGACGATAACGCAGACACCAGGGTGAGTAGTATAGCTCTCATATTCTTCGAATAGTCAAGCTAAAAATGAGAGTTCAGTACAATCTTTTTTTTTTTTACATATCAAATTCTAAACCCCATAGGACGTTTTTTCGACCATTTTGCTTCCGGTTTTACTGGACTGACAAATTATCGTAACCTATTCATTTCGTAACCCATAAATCCGCAAACAGGATATTCCTAAGTTTTGATAGAAGTAAATGGATTAATTAAATAAGACAATATATCTTCCTGCTTGATAAAGGAATGAAAACAAGGAATCTCACGTATGTGATAATTTGCGTGTAATTAAACTCGTTTTCTATTTCTAAATAATATTTTCCAACTAACCGGATGTACACACATCCATATGTGACGTCACTTCAACGCAAGTGACGTCATCGTAAGGTAAATAATGCATTAATAACAAAAGGAAAGCAACAGAAATGGTAGGAAAGGATAGTTTGACTCGTCACAAATTTTGGTCCGTAAATTAAGGATTTAGTTCATTTAATATACTTTATGAAGGGTAAGTTGACTATTCTTTTTTACCTGGACTGAATGGGCTAAGATTAACCCTTTCCAATATAATCAAATCTGCAGCAGATGAAATTGACAATGTTGAGGTTATAAAAAAGGGAAAGTCAATGTTGCTGATCATGACGTTTTCATATACGTCAACAAATTAACTAATCATGCCTTTAACCTTTCTATGATTTCCCTTGAGTAAATTAAAGCAGCATATCAGGTAAATAGTTCAAAATGATATGGGGAACTTCTATTCACCCTACAGAACTTAACTCATTTCCCTTATATAGACACACAATATTGAAATATCTTAAACATGGGACTTTTGAATATATTTGTCAAAATGTACAGTTTTCTATTTCTTTATGCATAATGTTTCAATCTTTGTCTCAAGATTACACATTCAGCCAGATCATGCAAAGGAAGCAAGTTGCCTTGGGAGATTGATGTGTGGAGTATTTTTTCTAGAAAGTTAGGGAAAACATGTTAGGTGAACTGAAATACCATTGAAAATAATGTTACATTTAAGTCAACCAATACCGTGTCAATCAGTTTCCAATATATTTATTACCGATACAGCTTAATTAATTGTTCTTGCATTCACACGACCTAGGCTTTGCCTATTAACATATTAGAGAGTGTCAATATTTTTTACTGAATGTTTTTTAAAGTTTGCAGCAGATTAACTATTACGTGTGAAGGCTCGAGCGAAGCACGCTTATAGGTTACCCGTACGAACACATCATAAGAAATAAAAACAACGAGAGTTCAGTACAATCTTACTGTTTTTCACATATCAAATCTGGGGGCTTCCAAATGACAACCCCATACTATTTTTCGGCCATTTTGCTTCCGGTCTTACTGGGGTTCATTTAGAGGACACCGCCCGCATTGCGTCTTTGCCCCGCCTCCATAAACCTGACTTAAATTTGTATTGTGTACATAATTATGTAACCTGAGGGTCGTGGGTTTTATTCGTTTCTGGGAATAATAATATAGGGAAGACGTTTTAACACTTTCTTTATATTTATTATCTAGTTATATACAGGTGGGCAGATAAGCTTGTCCTGAAATTACATAACAAGACCTCGGGCTGAGGGTGTCTCGCCCTTCTAAGAAAATCAGATATTAAATGGTATCACTATGCAAAAAGAAAGTAAAATTGATAAAATGTGAAAAAGTAAGTGTCTGTCAATGCATTGTTATCAACATGTCATGATAATAATAAACTCACTACATGTGTATATATCTTAATAAATTTATTCACACATGAAGTAAAGAGTGATCAATAATACTACATTAAATTGTAAATAATTGCAATCACTATGATTATGATAGTAAGTTTTTACACATAAAATAACAACATAGTAATTTTAAAATAAGTCATGGGAAAATATTATTGTACTGAAAAGAAGGTCATATTTGCCGAAAATTGACATAATTACACTAGGTGATAAAGCAACACTTTTGAGATTTTACAAAAACACATATTTCAGAGCAAAAACGCAATTGTGTATTCTTATCTACTCATCAAAGTGTTATGAATAATGATAAAATGACATTGTTTCAAGTTTGATGTATTGCACATTGCTTTTAGTTGTCGAATTGATATTCCAGCAGGGGTTGCTGAGATATAAGAAAGTTTAAGTTTTGAGGTTAAGTTACCTAACAAAGGTCAAGTTCTGCACAATTATGACCTTGACCCTGAAAATTTTGACGTTGATGGATGTCCCATAGTGTTGGGCCGATGATCGATTATAATCGAAAGTTGATCGGATATGCATCACATTGGCGATAATCAATTGCATTTTACCACAATCGATTATCAATCGGTTCACTTTTTTTGCTTCATTTATGCTTGATTAATATAACATTGAGGCTTGTTAAATACAATACTGTATGAACTGATTATATAATCGATGGCTAATTGAATGAGGCAAAGCGATTGTAACCGATAATCAATTGTAACAAGAGCTGTCGGAGGACAGCGCGCTCGACTTTACAACGCTTATTTACTTAAGCACTATTTCCGTATATTGCCTTTAAGTACTATTAAATCATATATACTCTATATGTAAAAGCAACTGAATAGATACATACATTTAAATATATATAATTTAAAAATCAAATTTCCTAAGTCAATCAAGGGCCATAACTCCATATTTAGGATACAATGGAGTTGTAACAATGTAACCTAATTGTGTGATGGTCCTTAACAAATGTGTGAAGTATGAAGACTGATTTGAATGAAGGGTATTAGAGTTATAAATGAAAATGCCAGCTTGCCCTAAAACATTAACCGGACACCGACACTGGGGCGAGTAGTAAAGTTCCATTTTTCTTCGACTAGTCGAGCTAAAATCAAAACTTTAACGTTGAGCTAAACGCAAATGTTAAAACTGACTGAGTCCAAAAATAGTAAAACCTTAAAAAAAGGTTTTCCAAATGTTTGACACCAAATCCCGTTTGAAATGGTGAAGAACTATATTTGATAAATGAATGATCATAATTAAAAATTAATGTAACCAAAAATAATGAATTCATCTCAAATTCTCAAAATCAACCAAAATAATGTATTTTACCCCAAAACGAAGGTCACACACCATTATCTTCAACATACAATGTGAAACAAGAGGGCCATGATGGCCCTTGAATCGCTCACCTGATTTTTTTTGATTTTTTTCACTTTAGCTATATAAGCCCCCCTGGCAGCCATAGTTTCCGACCAATCAACTTGGCTTGAAGGAATCTGATAGAGGGTCATCCTAGGAACATTTCTACAAAATTATTTGAAAATCGGCCAGATACTTTTGGAGGAGAAGATTTTTTAAGTTTTCACTATAGCCATATAATGCAAAATAGCCCTGCCCACTGGCGGCCATGTTTTTTGACCAATCAACATGGCTTGAAGGAATCTGAAAGTGGGTCATCCAAGGAACATTTCTACAACATTATTTGAAAATCGGGCTGACACTTTTGGAGTAGAAGATTTTTTAAGTTTGCACTATAGCCATATAAGGCAAAATAGACCCGCCCCCCCTGGCGGCCGTGTTTTTCGACCAATCAACATGGCTTGAAGGAATCTGGTAGAGGGTCATCCAAGGAACATTTCTACAAAATTATTTGAAAATCTGCCAAGCAGTTTGGGAGATGAAGAATTTTGAAGTTTTTTTCGTTTCGTTGCCATGGAAACCAGAATTCTGCATGGATCCCAAAAATTTGAAGGAATTCTGGTGAGGTCATTGAGAGGATGCTTTCTGTGAAGTTTCATCCCAATTGACCCACTGGTTCCTGAGGAGAAGATGTTGAAGATTTTTTAAGTTTTCACTTTGGCCATATAAGGCAAAATAGCCCCCGCCCCCTGGCGGCCATGTTTTTCGACCAATCAACATTGCTTGAAGGAATCTGATAGAAGGTCACCCAAGGAACATTTCTACAAAATTATTTGAAAATCGGCCTGACACTTATGGAGGAGAAGATTTTTTAAGTTTTCACTATAGCCATAAAAGGCAAAATAGCCCCGCCCCCTGGCGGCCATGTTTTTTGACCAATCAACATGGCTTGAAGGAATCTAATAGAGGATCACCCAAGGAACATTTCTACAAAATTATTTGAAAATCGACACTTCTGGTGGAGAAGATTTTTTAAGTTTGCACTATAGCCATATAAGGCAAAATAGCACGCCCCCCCCCCTGGCGGCCATGTTTTTCGACCAATCAACATGGCTTGAAGGAATCTGATAGAGGGTCACCCAAGGAACATTTCTACAAAATTATTTGAAAATCGGCCTTACACTTTCGGAGGAGAAGATTTTTTAAGTTTTAACTATAGCCATATAAGGCAAAATAGCCCCGCCCCCCCCCCCCCCCCCCTGGCGGCCATGTTTTTCTACCAATCAACACGGCTTGAAGGAATCTGATAGCGGGTCATCCAAGGAACATTTCTACAAAATTATTTGAAAATCTACCAAGCAGTTTGGGAGAAGAAGAATTTTTAAGTTTTTTTCGTTTCGTTGCCATGGAAACCAGAATTTTGCATGGATCCCAAAAATTTGAAGGAATTCTGGTGAGGTCATTGAGAGGATGCTTTCTGTGAAGTTTCATCCAAATTGACCCACTGGTTACTGAGGAGAAGAAGTTGACGGACGACGCACGCCGGACGCCGGACAAAAGGCGATCACAATAACTCACCTTGAGCAAAGCTCAGGTGAGCTAAAAAGGAATAATATGTATATTCCAAATATGAAAGCCCTAACACAAGTACTTATTGAGAAAAATTAAATAATTAAATGAAAATCCCAACTTGCCCTAAAACTTTAACTACCCAAAATCATGTCTTTTACCTTAAAAAGAAAATCAAATCAGCATCTTCAGTTAACAATATGAGGGAAGGTATTATATGTAATTAAATCAGAAATATGAAAGCCCTAACACAAGTGCATATTGAGAAAAATTAAAAAATTAAATGAAAATCCCAACTTGCCCTAAAACTTTAACCACCCAAAATCATGTTTTTTACATCAAAAAGAAAGTCAAAATCAGCATCTTCAGCATACAATACGAGAAAAAGTATTATATGTAATTATATTCCAAATATGAAGGCCCTAACACAAGTGCTTATTGAGAAAATTTAAAAAAAAAAATGAAAATCCCAACTTGCCCTAAAACTTTAACCACCCAAAATCATGGTTTTTTACCTAAAAAAAAAAGTCAAATCAGCATCTTCAGCTAACAATATGAGGAAGGGTATTTTATGTAATTAAATTCCAAATATGAAAGCCCTAACACAAGTGCTTATTGAGAAAAGTTTAAACAAGAGGGCCATGATGGCCCTGGAATCGCTCACCTGATTTTTTTTTTTTCACTTTACCTATATAAGCCCCCCCCCATGGCAGCCATAGTTTCCGACCAATCAACTTGGCTTGAAGGAATCTGATAGAGGGTCACCCTAGGAACATTTCTACAAAATTATTTGAAAATCAGCCAGACACTTTTGGAGGAGAAGATTTTTTAAGTTTTCACTATAGCCATATAGTGCAAAAAAGCCATGCCCACTATGTCTTGCGGCCATGTTTTTTGACCAATCAACATGGCTTGAAGGAATCTGAAAGTGGGTCATTCAAGGAACATTTCTACTAAATTATTTGAAAATCGGTCTGACACTTTCGGAGAAGAAGATTTTTTAAGTTTTCACTATAGCCATGTAAGGCAAAATAACCCCGCCCCCCTGGCGGCCATGTTTTTTGACCAATCAACTTGGCTTGAAGGAATCTGATAGAGGGTCATCCAAGGAACATTTCTACAAAATTATTTGAAAATCAGCCTGACACTTTCGGAGGAGAAGATTTTTTAAGTTTTCACTTTGGCCATATAAGGCAAAATAGCCCCGCCCCCTGGCGGCCATGTTTTTCGACCAATCAACGTGGCTTGAAGGAATCTGATAGAGGGTCATCCAAGGAACATTTCTACAAAATTATTTGAAAATCGGCCTGACACTTTCGGAGGAGAAGATTTTTTAAGTTTTCACTATAGCCATATAAGGCAAAATAGCCCCGCCCCCCCTGGCGGCCATGTTTTTCGACCAATCAACATGGCTTGAAGGAATATGATAGAGGGTCATCTAAGGAACATTTCTACAAAATTATTTGAAAATCTGCCGACCAGTTTGGGAGAAGAAGAATTTTGAAGTTTTTTCGGTTTCGTTGCCATGGAAACCAGAATTTTGCATGGATCCCAAAAATTTGAAGGAATTCTGGTGAGGTCATTGAGAGGATGCTTTCTGTGAAGTTTCATCCAAATTGACCCACTGGTTACTGAGGAGAAGAAGTTGACGCACGACAGACGCCGGACAAAAGGCGATCACAATAACTCACCTTGAGCAAAGCTCAGGTGAGCTAAAAATTAAATGAAAATCTTAACTTGCCCTAAAACTTTAACCACCCAAAGTCATGTGTTTTACCTCAAAAAGAAAGTCGAAATCAGCATTTACAGCATACAATATGAGGAAAGGTATCGTATGTAATTATATTAGAAATATGAAGGCCCTAACACAAGTACTTATTGAGAAAAATTAAACAAAAAATGAAAATCCCAACTTGCCCTAAAACTTTAACCTCCCAAAATCATGTTTTTTACCCCAAAAAGAAGGTCACACTCACCATCTTCAGCATTCAATGTGAAGAAAGCTTAAAGGTGTAACTTTATTCCAAATATGAAAGCTATAGCACAAATACTAATGAATGAAAATGCCAACTTGCCCTAAAACTTTAACCGGACGCCGACGGAGACGCCGACGCCGGGGCGAGTAGTAAAGCTCTCATATTCTTCGAATAGTCAAGCTAAAAATGGAACCGATGGCCCAACACTAATGTCCCATGACCAAGTTTCAGAAGAATTCCAGCAGGGGTTGCTGAGATATAAGAAAGTTTTAAGTTTTGAGGTTAATTGACCTAACAAAGGTCAAGTTCTGCACAATTATGACCTTGACCCTGAAAATTCAGACGTTGATGGATGTCCCATGACCAAACAATACATCTGACAAAGTTTCAGAAAAATTCCAGCAAGGGTTGCTGAGATATAAGAAAGGGTCAAGTTTTGCACAATTATGACCTTGACCCTGAAATTTATGACGTTGACAGATGTCCCATGACCAAACAATACATCTGACAAAGTTTCAGAAAAATTCAAGCAGGGGTTGCCGAGACATAAGAAAGGTTAAGTTTTGAGGTTAAGTTACCTAACAAAGGTCAAGTTCTACACAATTATGACCTTGACCCTGAAAATTTTGACGTTGACAGATGTCCCATGACCAAACAATACATCTGACAAAGTTTCAGAAAAATTCAAGCAGAGGTTGCTGAGATATAAGAAAGGTTAAGTTTTGAGGTTAAGTTACCTAACAAAGGTCAAGTTCTGCACAATTATGACCTTGACCCTGAAAATTGTGACGTTGACAGATGTCCCATGACCAAACAATACATCTGACAAAGTTTCAGAAAAATTCAAGCAGAGGTTGCTGAGATATAAGAAAGGTTAAGTTTTGAGGTTAAGTTACCTAACAAAGGACAAGTTATGCACAACTATGATGTTGACCCTGAAAATTTTGACGTTGACAGATGTCCCATGACCAAACAATACATCTGACAAAGTTTCAGAAAAATTCAAGCAGAGGTTGCTGAGATATAAGAAAGGTTAAGTTACCTAATAAAGGTCAAGTTCTGCACAATTATGACCTTGACCCTGAAAATTTTGACGTCGACAGATGTCCCATTACCAAACAATACATCTGACAAAGTTTCAGAAAAATTCAAGAAGGGGTTGCTGAGATATAAGAAAGGTTAAGTTTTGAGGTTAAGTTACCTAACAAAGGTCAAGTTCTGCACAATTATGACCTTGACCCTGAAAATTGTGACATTGACAGATGTCCCATGACCAAACAATACAGCTAACAAAGTTTCAGAAAAATCCAAGCAGGGGTTGCCGAGATATAGCTATTTGTAAAAGCGGACGCCGTCGCCGGAAAAGTGACTGCTTTGTCTCACTCCACAAAAACATACCAAGACATTGTTCAAATACATATACATATATAAAACATGATTTCTACATCATACGTACACAATGACATAACATCCTCAACTTAATCAATAATATAACTAGGGCTGTGCATTGGCAATATTTTAAACGGCGATACGTATCGCGATATCTCATTTTACATACGATGCGTATCGCGATATGTATTGCCTGATAAAATTAGAAGCGATGCGAATTGCGATATATAAATTGCGATGCAATACGAATCACGATACAGACTTTTATTAAACTAATTGTGAATATAATATGATGAATGCCATGAAAATATTTGATTTGATGGAGATTAGCCTAGTTTATATATAGTTTATATAGTAATAGAGACCATATTGTACATTATGTCAGGGACATAGTCCCTGACCATGTACATAAGCGTTAGCTTCTATAGGTCCTTTTGCGAGATGTTTTTCCATAATTGTGGTTTGTTTCTTTGTGACTTCCGGTTTCAGTTTAAAATTAATGGTCGGTTTCTTGATCATTATAATATGATTTTCCATATTTCTATACGCCCATTTGGGGGTGTATTATTGTTCATTTATAAAGCTAAACTCACTTTCGCAGTTTTTCTTTGTTTAAAAACATATTTATAATTTAGTTCTGTTTAACAATTAGTATTGAATAAACTTTTCTATCATTTTCCTACTTGCCTTGAGCTTGGAATTTAGATTTACATGTCCACTGATTATTCAACCTTGCCTTAAAGGAGTTTAGCGTGGGTGCTTCTATTATTGTTTGTGGTAATCCATTCCAATCATTTACAACTCTCTGGTTATAGCACATTCTCCTATGGTTTGTATTAGATCAGCTCTTTTCCTTCTATATTCAAGTGTAGGTAGTCCTATTCTTTTTAACCTATCTTGATAGTTTTTGTTCTGTAATTGTACAAGTAATTTCGTTGCGCGTCTCTGCACGTTCTCTATTGCTTTTGAGTCTTTCAGAAATTTGGGTGCCCATATTACTGAGGCATATTCAAGATGGTCTCACTAAGGCTTTGTACAGTTGAAGAAACATGACTTGGTCCATAAACATAAATGTTTTGCTGATTAGACCAAAGTTTCTTTATGAATTTGAAAAAAAAAAAAACGTTACTCAATTATTTTTTTATAATTCAGATATAGCTCTTAATGTGACATTATTACTTCTTATAAGTTATTATATTAACAAATAACAATGTTAGATTTGTATTACAGCTAAACATTAGTTATGTGCCTGAACTTTCTGCTGTAGCTATTCTGCTGAAAATTGTAAAAATAAGAAAATAAGTATGTCAACATGCTTGACACACGCATTTTGTGCGATCTTGATGGAGTACACCATCTACATCTCTACCGGGAAAACCAAAGTGTTTCTAAACAGTGGCCTTATATTTTACAGGGGCATCGCAGATTTACCTCTCCGTCCAGAAGGAACTCCATGGGCAATTCAGAATTTAGCAATGTACGACGTAAAACAAACTAAAAAAACAATTTTGCAGACGATTCTTTTTCCGATAAATGTAAACAGGAAATTGAACTTTATATAAACATTTGACGAATGAATCGGAATGATGCAGTTATTGTCGTCTAAAAAAACTTGTCTCACGGGTAACGCATTTTGAATTAAATTTGTTATTCGCTTATTATTGATAAAAAGTCGTAATATTCTTTAAGATCGGTTCTACTGTTCACATATTCTGAATATGTGTAAATAGTTAATAAATTTCAACAAGAGCTGTCGGAGGACAGCGCGCTCGACTATATGCCGCTTATTAACATAAAGCACTATTTCATTTTATTGCACTTAAGTACTATTAACCCTTTCCCTCATACGGCAATTCTGCAGCAGACGACTTTGAACGTATTTTGTCAAAACATAGAAAATCTCCATAATTGAATGGATAACCTATGACAAAAAGTGGAAAACATTGTGGCAAAATTTTCTAAGTAATTCAAGGGCCATTACTCCATATTTAGGATACAATGGAGTTATCTAACCTATTTGCACGATGGTCCATAACAAATGTATGAAGTATGAAGTGATTTGAATTATGAAACTTTAGCGTTGAGCTAAACGCAAAATGTTAA
>JASEVX010000001.1:208684712-208995647 GCA_031761405.1 Serripes groenlandicus | reverse complement strand
TGATAAAGACGATTTTTGACAACACTGTCAAATTTATTGATGCAGTTTTCTAGATATTTCATATTTTTCCTTTTTTACTTCAAGCAGTCAGCTTTAAAATAAAATATACGTTCAGACATATTGTTATTAACAGTCAGTAACTCTTAATCATACCAAAGGTTACAAAATAACCCTTTCCAAAATACAACAATTCTGCCACAGACAACTTTGAAATTGTCTATGCAAAAACATGGAAAAGCTCTTTAAATGATAGTACAAGAGAAAGTTTATGCAAGGCATCGATGTCGCCGGAAAAGACTGCATTGATTTATTTTTTAACACACATGTATTTTTGACTTTCATTAGTCTAAACATACACATAATGTTTTCATAAGGACTAATTCCAGGATTTTTGAAATTCCACATAGATCTACAAATTTCAGGATTTCTTTTGGTCAGGATTTTGGATGTTTTGTATTTGTCAATAAAACCACAACAAATTAATACATTTTGGGATTTAAATCTACATGCAATAAAAAGCTATTAAATATTTCCATGTCTGAAGCAACAATGAACACCTTTAAACGCTTAAAACATTGAGAAAACGGTTAAATTCCTGAAGACATGAACTTCCTCCTTTTTAATAATAATTATAATAAATATTTCACAGATGTTAAAATTTATCCTCGTATGTTTAAAAAGTAGACCACACTTGAAACAACATATCAGCTAAATTGTTTATCTAAATCGTTGATGCATACAATATATGTTTGGCGCAAGAGAAATGCCAGTTGCGCGTCCCATTACTATTTAGTAGGTGGCAAGTATGAAATTAATTGGGTGCGAAAGAGCAGATTTTCTTTATTTCTAAATCTATTGTTTATCAGAGTTTGTTCTTCTCTTAATTTGTTTCAAGTCAAATAATCATTTAATAGAGCTTTTCCATGTTTTTGCATAGACAATTTCAAAGTTGTCTGTGGCAGAATTGTTGTATTTTGGAAAGGGTTATTTTGTAACCTTTGGTATGATTAAGAGTTACTGACTGTTAATAACAATATGTCTGAACGTATATTTTATTTTAAAGCTGACTGCTTGAAGTAAAAAAGGAAAAATATGAAATATCTAGAAAACTGCATCAATAAATTTGACAGTGTTGTCAAAAATCGTCTTTATCAGATAAAGGCCTGAAATATTGATGTTTTCATGCAATTCGAAAGTAATTTTATTTAAAAATAAAAATTATTTCTGACAGTACTCATTTTTAGCTCGACTATTCGAAGAATATGAGAGCTATACTACTCACCCTGGCGTCGGCGTCGGCGTCCACGTCACACTTTGGTTAAGGTTTTGCATGCAAGTTCTTAAATACTACATGTATTGCATTGAAACTTTCTACAACCCTACCAAACTATCACACTAATGTAGATTATCAAGTTAGATAACTCTATCCTGCATTTTATGCAAGTTATGGCCCTTTTTTACTTAGAAATTCTGGTTAAAGTTTTGCGTGCAACTAAAGTAAGAGTCCATATCTCAGTATTTAATTGATGCATTGCATTGAAACTTTCTACAGCACTACCCAACTATCACACCTATGTAGATTATCAAGTTAGATAACTCTATCCTGCATTTTATGCAAGTTATGGCCCTTTCTTTACTTAGAAATTCTGGTTAAAGTTTTGCGTGCAACTAAATTAAGAGTACATATCTCAGTATTTACTTAATGCATTGCATTGAAACTTTCTACAACCCTACCCAACTATCCCATCTGTGTAGATTATTATCTAAGATAACTCTATCCTGCATTTTATGCAAGTTATGACCCTTTTTTTACTTAGAAATTCTGGTTAAAGTTTTGCATGCAACTAAATTAAGAGTCCATATCTCAGTATATACTTGATGCATTGCATTGAACCGTTCTACAACCCTACCCAACTATTACACCTATGTAGATTAACAAGTTAGATAACTCTATCCTGCATTTTAGGCAAGTTATGGCACTTTGTTTTACTTAGAAATAATTCTGGTTAAAGTTTTGCGTGCAACTAGATTAAGAGTCCATATCTCAGTATTTACTTGATACATTGCATTGAAACTTTCTACAACCCTACCCAAGTATTACACCTGTGTAGATTATCAAGTATGATAACTCTATTCTGCATTATATGCAAGTTATGGCCCTTTTTTTACTTAGAAATACTGGTTAAAGTTTTGCGTGCAACTAAATTAAGAGTTCACGTCTCAGTATATACTTGATGCATTGCATTGAACCTTTATACAACCCTACCCAACTATCACACCTATGTAGATTATCAAGTTAGATAACTCTATCCTGCATTTTATGCAAGTTATGGCCCTTTTTTTACTTAGAAATTCTGGTTAAAGTTTTGCGTGCAACTAAATTAAGAGTCCATATCTCAGTATTTACTTGATGCATTGCATTGAAACTTTCTACAACCCTACCCAACTATCACACCTGTGTAGATTATCATCTAAGATAACTCTATCCTGCATTTTATGCAAGTTATGGCCCTTTTTTTACTTAGAAATTCTGGTTAAAGTTTTGCATGCAACTAAATTAAGAGTCCATATCTCAGTATATACTTGATGCATTGCATTGAACCTTTATATAACCCTACCCAACTATTACACCTATGTAGATTATCAAGTTAGATAACTCTATCCTGCATTTTATGCAAGTTATGGCCTTTTTGGACTTATAAATTCTGGTTAAAGTTCTGCATGCAACTACATAAAGAGACCATCTCTTAGTAACTACTTGATGCATTGCATTGAAACTTTATACATCCCTTACCAACCATCACATCTATGTAAACAATCAAGTATGATTACTCTATCCAGCATTTTATGCAAGTTATGGACCTTTTTGGACTTAGAAATTCTGGTTAAAGTTTTGCAACTACATTTAGAGTGTAATCTCAGTAACAACTTGAAAAATTGTATTGAAACTTTATACAACCTTTCCCAATTGCACAACTATAAACACAACCAATTAAGATAACTCGATCCTGTATATGGTGCAAATTGTTGCCCTTTTTTCACTTAGAAATTATGGTTAAAGGTTTGCGTGCAACTACATTAAGAGTCCATATCTTAGTAACTACTTGATGCATTCCATTGAAAGGTTATACAACCCTATCTACCCATCACACCTATGAAAATAATCATGTTAAATAACACTATCCTGCATATAATGCAAATTATCACCCACTAAGAAATTGTGGTTAATGTTTTGCATGCAACTACATTAGAGTCCATTATCTCAGTAACTTAAATAAGCGGTGGAATAGTCGAGCGCGCTGTCCTCCGACAGCTCTTGTTAGCTCAACTATTCAAAGAATATGAGAGCTATTACAGTGACACGTGTGCGTCTGTGTTGCAGCTTTGGTTAAAGCTTTGCATGCAAGGCTTTTTCTCAAAAACCACATATGCTATTGCTTTGAAACTTTACACACTTATTGGAAATCATCAAATGACCTTGCAGGACAAGTCCCAAAACTATATATCAGATTTTGACACGAATTATGCCCCTTTTTGGACTTAGAAATAGTGGTTAAAGTTTTGCGTGCAACTACATTAAGAGTCAATATCTCTGTATTTACTTGATGCATTGCATTGCAACTTTATACAACCCTTCCCAACAATCACACCTATGTAGATTATCAAGATAACTCTATCGTGGATTTACTGCAAGTTATAGCCCTTTTTTTACTTAGAAATTCTGGTTAAAGTTTTGTGTGCAACTACATTAAGAGTCCAAGTTGAAGTTAGAAATTTGGGTTAGAGTTTTGCATGTAATGCCTTTTCTCACAAACAGCAGATACTATTCAAACAAGACTTATCTAACTTGATTTATAGTTCTATACTATCAAGCCACTATCTCAGTAACAATTGTTGACTATAGTATCAAATGGCCAAAAATTAGAGCATGCTGTCTTGTGGACAGGACTGGTCTTGTATAATATTATAATTGAAGAAAAGTTTCCTCAAATGCTATGTTGTATAATTGAATGAATTAAACATGTGCTATTTTGATATTTGTTCACAAAACAATATTCAATAATATGTTATATTTTATTAAGTAGACACAAGTGTTTAACTGTCAAAATTATAGTTTGATGCATATAAAGAATTGATATAGAATGAAATAATTCTGTTTGACTTCATCATTAACCCTTGGTCCCTTTCCCTAAATTTAAAGATGTCGCAAAGATATTAAGCACTTTTCTACTACATGTAATAACAAATATTTTTAATTATGTGTAATATCTATGTCAATACTTAGTAAAAATCTATTTAAAAAATGGAAAATCTTTATAAATTGAAGTACATGTACATATTTGAATAATAGTTAAACATAAATTGTAGTGTAGAAGAAATTGCTCATGATGAAAATTTTTGTATTTTTTTAAAAATTCATCTGCTCTAATAACATCAAAATATGTCTGCAAATGGGAAAGGCTTAATATTATTTGTAGCCAACAAGTCACTTGATTATGTTCTTCAGAGCAATGTAGTCACTAGTAGCTGACAATATATTAGATTCTTGGAAAAGCACCCTTTAGTAACAATTGCGAGCTGTTCTTATCTACGTCCCTGCATAAATGTAAACACGTTTGAACAGTGTCAACAATTTGGAGTTTTGACACATTTTGTACAAGTCATTCCAGTTTAAAAAGGAATCAACCAGTTGATATATGAGCTGAATTATTGTCCAAATTTACAGTTCGATCACAGTTTGTTTGTAAGTTCACATCGCATCCGTGATAAAAACATGTCGGCAAGGCAATACACCTAAATCGTGTTTACCGCGATATTCATGAAAGTGACACTTTAAAGCGAAAAAGAAGGAATCAAGTAGACAGCGAAATTTACCTTGAAACAGACATTTATAGGGTTTAATTCTTTACACGTCTGCATTTTTGGATGTCAATTGTCCTCAAAGTAAACTTTGAATCAAGTATGTGTAATCATAGACGTCTATTTTAGCGATATTTACGAAAAACAAAAGGATGAATGAAAATGACAGATGATCGAGAATGACAGATGATCAAAAACGACAAAAACGAACTACAATAATAGCGACAGACGAAGTTTTCGTCACGCAACATAGTGAAAAAGGCAGATATTATACTGAACAGGAATTGCCGATCATTTAAGCAAAGCAAATGCATAGTTATGTGGTTTGAAAAATTGAGATGCCAGCTTTGTGAAATAAAGATAAAAATGAAAATCTATAAATAGACTATAAATGAATGGTACTGTCTTTTATTTCAGCTCTTAGATTAATTTGGGAACCAGAGTCGGTGCGCGGCCGCTTACGACATTTACAAACTGGACTAAATTGAGATCAGTTTAAAATACGTTGGTGAATACGGACTAAATATAAATCTCCGGGACGGGAATCCAAAAAGTGAACTAAATATTTAGATTTAGATTTAGTCAAAAATCTAAATTTAAAAGTTTAGTGAATACGGGCCCTGGTGGTTAGTCAATAAAATCTTATCAGATTTTATTTTAACTCATTTTAAAAATAGACGAAGAGTGTTATTACACACGAATTAGCACATATCTAATTACTTTTATTATATGCCTGTACATTTTCCTGTGGAAATACATGCAGATTGACATGCGCAAATACACCACGACAGATTAAAATTCCGTATCTACATGCGGTGTAAATACAAGATTGTGACGTCAGACAGTGCGCGGAATACTTTCAGCGAGGTATCCCCAATAAACAATGTATTGAATCTGTATATTTAATAGTTTTTTCGCTCTTCATAGATCGTAGGTATAATAATAAAAGGAATATTACGTTGCGGGAGCGATAAATGGGTACGTATTGCACGACTCGTAGCGTGGGAAAATCCATATCTTACTCGACCTTCGGTCTCGTAAGATATCGATTTTTCCACGCTACTTGTCATGCAATACAAACCCCTTTATCGCTCCCGCAACGTAATATTCCGTATGTATTCATTCCTTTATCGAGTATGTACTACCATATTTAATTATTTCCTCTAGAAGTAATTTTTTTGCCGATATTTTCTTTTCATCCAATCAAAACGTAGGAGTATCTAGAGTCCGTGACTGCATCAAAAAAATCCACTCCGGACACAATTTCTGACATGTTATAGAAAAGTTCATACACATAACCTATTGACGAGAAAAAACCGCTGGCAATGCCGTAGGTTTGTTAACCAGTATTACCATATTTGATTAATAATATGAGTATAGGTGCTACCTATTTCTGGTAAACATTTATTAACTTATGTGATTGATATATAATTCCCCGTGAACAGCAGTTAGCCCCTTGCTTGCAGCACGATCAGTTATTTACGAGTCCTACCGACCTAAGCAAAGAAAATAAAAATCATCATCAGGTTAAGCTTATATTTAACTTTAAAATATGGCCAAGATTTTAAGTCCATGACATTATGATGAAAGGTACAACAAATAATCTACTTGCCCTTCATAAAGTTCTTCAAATGAAACGATTCGCTAATTTATGGAAATACATTTGTGACAAGTCAAACTAACCCTTCCTATCATTTCTGTCGTTTTCCTTTTGATTATTTATTCATCATTTGCGTTTCGCTAATAGAATGACGTCATATTACAGAAATTTGGATTTGTAACTTTCGGAAAGTCAGAAAACCCTTATGAGTTGTTATTTGAACTCGTTTTAGAAATAGACGACGAGTGTTATTAAACGGAAAGTATCATACATAAAATTACTTGTGCTCATTCTTTTATCAAGTACGTATTATCGTATTTAAATATTTCCTGTAGAAGACTTTTTTGTTTCAATATTTTCTTTTCATCCAATCAAAACGTAGCAGAATCGTGACTGCATCGAAAAATCCACTCTGGACACAATTTTTGGAAAGACGGTATAGCAAAGTTTTGCAAAGTTCATACACATTACCTATTGACGGCAAACATCGCCGGCTTTGCCTGCGATTTGTTTACCCATATTATTGTAGAGGGTTCGTATTTGTTGATTTGGGAATTACTTATTTCTTTGTGGTTTTGACAATACTTGATGTTTGATCTGTGTGTCAGAAGACTTTGTGATTTTGAATAGGCATTGTGTATGATGGGTTTTCGCGGTTTTCAAAGTAGCGGCAGTACCGGTTCTTTACTTTTCTATTCAAAACTAATATATCTCTTTAAATAATCAATCACATTCTTGACCATTTTCACCTTTCTAATTCACAGCATTAAAACACAGAGGGAAGAAGAGTGGGATTGATAGAAGGCTGAATGTTCAGTTCCATAAATTGGTAAGGATGTTAATCAATGTGATGTTTATCTTTTGTAATCGTGATATGTACATTCTATGTTTTGCTATATTATTGTTATGTTATATTTAGAGGTGTAACGATTCATCGATGCATCGATGTATCACGATTTTCTTGTCTGACGATGCGTCTATCGGTTGAAAAACAATAAGGCCTAAAAACCCGATGCAATACATTTATAACCTGCGATACATCGATACAGTTTGTCAAATATCGCGATTTCTACCTTACTAAAACAAGATAACAAAACCTCAACAACGATACAAGTAGCAAGGTTTTTTATTATTTACAAGCAACTCTACCTGTCAAATAAACAGGAAACGGGGTCACGGACAGATAAATTCGAGCCGAATCATTGCATACAGTATTTTGTCGTTGCCGTCGTCTACTATAAAAATCATGTTTTCCAAATATAAATATAACACTGTTTTATTAGCTCGACTATTCGAAGAATATGAGAGCTTTACTACTCGCCCCGGCGTCGGCGTCGGCGTCCGGTTAAAGTTTTAGGGCAAGTTGGCATTTTCATTCATAAGTATTTGTGCTTGGGCTTTAATATTTGGAATATAGTTACATCTTATACCTTTCTTCACATTGAATGTTAAAGGTACTGAGTGTGACCTTATTTTTGGGGTAAAAAAACAGATTTTCGGTGTTTAAAGTTTTAGGGCAAGTTTTTTTTTTCTCAATAATAACTTATGCTAGGGCTTTAATATTTGGAATATAATTACATCTAATACCTGTCTTCATATTGTATGCTGAAGATTCTGAGTGTGACCTTCTTTTTGGGGTAAAAAACATGATTTTCAGTGGTTAAAGTTTTAGGGCAAGTTAGATTTTTTTTTTTTTTTTTTTTTCTGAATAAGTATTTGTGCTACAGCTTTAATACTTGGAATGTAGTTACATCTCATACCTTTCTTCACATTAAATGCTGAAGATGCTGAGTGTGACCTTCTTTTTGGGGTAAAAAACCTGATTTTCGGTGGTTAAAGTTTTAGGGCAAGTTGGATTTTTTTTTTTCTTAATAAGTACTTATGCTAGGGCTTTTATATTTGGAATATTATTACATCTAATACCTGTCTTCATATTGTATGCTGAAGATTCTGAGTGTGACCTTCTTTCGGGTTAAAAGAGGTGATTTTGGGTGGTTAAAGTTTTAGGGCAAGTTGGCATTTTCATTTAATTTTTTAATTTTTAGCTCTACTGGCCAAAGGCCAGAAGGGCTTATGTCGTGGCGATGTGTCCGTCGTCCGTGCGTGCGTGCGTGCGTCCGTAAACAATTTCTTGTTAACACGATACAGTCTTCACTTTTGATTGTATCTCAACCAAACTTATACAGTAGTTAGATATCCATGAGAGCTCGGTTCCTTTCGAAAACCAGCCAGATCCGCCCATGCATGACTGGATTATGGCCCTTGAAATGGTCAAAATTGCTATAAAAGAGCTTGTTAACACAATACAGTCTTCACTTTTGATTGTATCTTAACCAAACTTATACAGTAGTTAGATATTCATGAGAGCTCGGTTCCTTTCGAAAACCAGCCAGATCCGCCCATGCAAGACTGGATTATGGCCCTTGAAATGGTCAAAATTGCTATAAAAGAGCTTGTTAACACGATAGTCTTCACTTTTGATTGTATCTCAACCAAACTTATACAGTAGTTAGATATCCATGAGAGCTCGGATCCTTTCGAAAACCAGCCAGATCCGCCCATGCATGACTGGATTATGGCCCTTGAAATGGTCAAAATTGCTATAAAAGAGCTTGTTAAAACAATACAGTCTTCACTTTTAATTGTATCTTAACCAAACTTATACAGTAGTTAGATATTCATGAGAGCTCGGTTCCTTTCGAAAACCAGCCAGATCCGCCCATGCAAGACTGGATTATGGCCCTTGAAATGGTCAAAATTGCTATAAAAGAGCTTGTTAACACGATACAGTCTTCACTTTTGATTGTATCTCAACCAAACTTATACAGTAGTTAGATATCCATGAGAGCTCGGTTCCTTTTGAAAACCAGCCAGATCCGCCCATGCATGACTGGATTATGGCCCTTGAAATGGTCAAAATTGCTATAAAAGAGCTTGTTAACACGATACAGTCTTCACTTTTAATTGTATCTCAACTAAACTTATACAGTAGTTAGATATCCATGAGAGCTCGGTTCCTTTCGAAAACCAGCCAGATCCGCCCATGCAAGACTGGATTATGGCCCTTGAAATGGTCAAAATTGCTATAAAAGAGCTTGTTAACACGATACAGTCTTCACTTTTGATTGTATCTCAACTAAACTTATACAGTAGTTAGATATCTATAAGAGCTCGGTTCCTTTTGAAAACCAGTCAGATCCGCCCATGCAAGACTGGATTATGGCCCTTGAAATGGTCAAAATTGCTATAAAAGAGCTTGTTAACACGATACAGTCTTCACTTTTAATTGTATCTCAACCAAACTTATACAGTAGTTAGATATTTATGAGAGCTCGGTTCCTTTCGAAAACCAGCCAGATCCGCCCATGCATGACTGGATTATGGCCCTTGAAATGGTCAAAATTGCTATAAAAGAACTTTTTAACACGATAGTCTTCACTTTTGATTGTATCTCAACCAAACTTATACAGTAGTAAGATATCCATGAGAGCTCGGTTCCTTTCCTAAACCAGCCAGATCCGCCCATGCAAGACTGGATTATGGCCCTTGAAATTGTCCAAATTGCTATAATTGAGCATGTGAACACAATAGAGGCTCCATTTACTATCTGATCTTCACCAAACTTAGATAGTAATTAAATATTGATGAGAGCTTGGTTCCTTTTGAAAACCAGCTAGATCCGCCCATGCAAGACTGGATTATGGCCCATGAAATTGTAAAAATTGCTATAATACAGCTTGTGAACACAAAAGAGCCTCCATTTACTATCCGATCTTCACCATACATACATGCTCTGGATTGAAAATGACCAAAGAACCATACCAGTAGAGCATAGGCCCCCATGGGCCTCTTGTTCTCAATAAGTATTTGTGCTTCAGCTTTAATATTTGGAATGTAGTTACATCTTATACCATTCTTTAATTTGAATGCTGAAGATGCTGAGTGTGACCTTCTTTTTGGGGTAAAAAACATGATTTTGTGTGGTTAAAGTTTTAGGGCAAGTTGGAAATTTTCATTTAATTTTTTAATTTTTCTCAATAAGTGCTTGTGTTAGGGCTTTCATATTTGGAATATAATTACATATAATACCTTTCTTAACATTGTATGTTGAAGATGCTGAGTGTGACCTTCTTTTTGGGGTAAAAAACCTGATTTTCGGTGGTTAAAGTTTTAGGGCAAGTTGGATTTTTTTTTTCTTTTTTTTTTCTTAATAAGTAGTGGTACCGTTTCTACGTATTCAAGAAGTGACAGTTGACAGATTTCTATCTGAAGTGGAACGAGTACTTCAATCCAACGAGGACTTTATGATTGATGAAGGATTAGAGATTGACATCACACACGTGGATATGCCAAGCGGTAGCGGTCTTAAGAAACGTACATTTGCTAATGCTGATAGATTTTTGAAAGAGAAAAAGTGTTTTATACGAATACAAAACGTCGATGAGTTATGTTGTGCTAGAGCCATTGTCACAGGTAAAGCGAGACTGGACAAACATGAAAAATGGAATAGTATACGTCAAGGATGTGATATACAAAGACAATTGGCTGAAGAATTACACCGTGAATCAGACGTCTCACGAGAGTCCTGCGGTGTTAATGAAATAAAGAAGTGCCAGGCCGTGTTAAACAACTATCAACTGTACGTAATATCAAAGGACCATTTCAATGGTATTATATACAAAGGACCGGACTCTGACAATAAGATTTTCTTATATTGCCATGACCAACATTACGACATTATTACGAGTATGCCTGCGTTTTTAGGAAGGAGCTATTTCTGTACAACATGCCAGAAAGGATACGACCATAAGGAGAAACATAAGTGTAACAACGCGTGCCATGCCTGTTACAAAATACACGAGTCAAGCGGAGAAGACTGGATACATTGTTCTAAATGTAACAGATATTTCAAGGGACACATTTGCTACGACTTACACAAAACACAAACTACCAAAGGAAATTCGACCTGTAAAACCTACTATCGCTGTGAAGAGTGTTCCAAAACTATAAACAAAAACATGTGTAATGGAAAACATATTTGTGGGGGAACATACTGTGACACGTGTAAAGACTTTGTGGAAGAGGGACATCAGTGCTACATGAAACCCGAAGAGTGTGATGAAGAAGTAGAGACAGATAATAAACAAACGTATATATTTTTCGATTTTGAGTGTACCCAAGACGACATTATGGAATGTGAAAGTGGTTTCAAACCAGGGGAGAACGGAAAATGCGTTCATTGTAAAAGAACAATTTGTGGTTCGTACGAACATATGCCAAATCTCTGTGTAGCTCACAGAGTATGTTCGGAATGTATGTATGAAGATGTGACCAGTATGAGTGAATGTAATTTGTGTGGACAGAATGAATTTGTGTTTTCTGGTACTGATACAGTACATACTTTTTGTGACTGGATGTTTTCAGAAGACAACTATGGTGCTATTGTACTGTGTAATAATTTTCAGGGTTATGATTCCTACCCCATATTAAAATACTTGTACAAGAACGGAATTTGGCCAAGTGTCATTCCCAATGGGGCTAAAATTATGTCATTGTTTGAGCCTAACAGTAAAGTTAAAATGATCGATTCTTTAAACTTTCTGCCAATGGCCTTATCCAAACTCCCTATGATGTTTGGATTTTCTGAATTAGCCAAAGGGTATTTTCCACATCTGTTTAATAAGAAAGAACATCAGACTATTGTTTTGGACCATTTACCTGACTTGACTTATTACAATCCAAATTTAAGAAATGTATTGACGTATTGGGTAAATAGGCCCCCGCTTTTTGTTTCATTGTCATATTGGGATATGTGATCGAAATGCCATACTTCGTATACAGTGAGTACACGGTGCCCCTTCTCAACAGCCTTTTTTACTTCATCTGTGACCCATGTACCAATAAATGAGCGTTCACTGTCCATGTGTGTACAAGACTCTTGTTGTTTTGTATCGGCACATGTCCTACATAAAGCAAACAGTAATTTACCATTCATTTTACAAGGCAATATAGGTACATAGAGGCCTTTTGGTGGTAGGACTTTACATTTAATAAGGCCTTCGTAGGTGTCGATACTGTCGAAATCTTCAGTGATGATGATAGGATGGCCTAATGGTATTTTCCCCGTTTTATTGATAAAAGGGTATAATGACGTGACGTCATAGTAATTGAGTGTTTCATCCCTGGTAGTTTCTTTAAACAGAGTGAAGGCCTCTGTTCTACCTCCAAAGAAAGCATCCCTGGGTTGTAACGGAGTCACATGTTCAAGACTATGTACAAATTTGGCCATTTTGTCATTGAATTTCAATTGATGTTCAAATTCAGATTCCCAGATGGATTGGTAAATGTAGCCTCTGTCCTCCAGGTATTTCTGTTTGTCTAATGTCTTTTGATAAAGGTCGCCCATGGTTAATTTACTGACCGGGTGGAGTGTAGAGGTGGCATACATTTTTGGATGTCCATGCCAAAAGTCCCCGTGGAATTCCAGAACCACTTTCTGGCCATTTGTTTCATAATACCCATCGATTTTGTAGGGACCTATGACTTTCTCACCTCCGTTTCTAGCGTGTTGAATACGCACACCCAATTTGTGTGACAGGTATTTAATCCACTGGAGCGCTTTCACAGATTGAACTTGTTCGGGGTGATAACCATGGGCAGGAATTAAACCTATAGTGTCACGGTCCAGAAAGTTAGTACGGAAAACGCGCTGACAAGCTGAGGCAATTGTGATACTTTTTTCAAAGGGGTCAACACTAGTAATGTGTATGAAATCTAGCCTGAATCTCAAAGCACAGCGTCTTAAGATGTCCACGTCTGACGTACAGTATTTAAGAAGTTCATGTTGAAAGTCGAAGGTCTTGTTTTTGTTTTCGTCATACCATTGTAAGAATTTGGTTCTATCTTCAGCTTTCATAGCGGATGGATTGTAATAAGTCAAGTCAGGTAAATGGTCCAAAACAATAGTCTGATGTTCTTTCTTATTAAACAGATGTGGAAAATACCCTTTGGCTAATTCAGAAAATCCAAACATCATAGGGAGTTTGGATAAGGCCATTGGCAGAAAGTTTAAAGAATCGATCATTTTAACTTTACTGTTAGGCTCAAACAATGACATAATTTTAGCCCCATTGGGAATGACACTTGGCCAAATTCCGTTCTTGTACAAGTATTTTAATATGGGGTAGGAATCATAACCCTGAAAATTATTACACAGTACAATAGCACCATAGTTGTCTTCTGAAAACATCCAGTCACAAAAAGTATGTACTGTATCAGTACCAGAAAACACAAATTCATTCTGTCCACACAAATTACATTCACTCATACTGGTCACATCTTCATACATACATTCCGAACATACTCTGTGAGCTACACAGAGATTTGGCATATGTTCGTACGAACCACAAATTGTTCTTTTACAATGAACGCATTTTCCGTTCTCCCCTGGTTTGAAACCACTTTCACATTCCATAATGTCGTCTTGGGTACACTCAAAATCGAAAAATATATACGTTTGTTTATTATCTGTCTCTACTTCTTCATCACACTCTTCGGGTTTCATGTAGCACTGATGTCCCTCTTCCACAAAGTCTTTACACGTGTCACAGTATGTTCCCCCACAAATATGTTTTCCATTACACATGTTTTTGTTTATAGTTTTGGAACACTCTTCACAGCGATAGTAGGTTTTACAGGTCGAATTTCCTTTGGTAGTTTGTGTTTTGTGTAAGTCGTAGCAAATGTGTCCCTTGAAATATCTGTTACATTTAGAACAATGTATCCAGTCTTCTCCGCTTGACTCGTGTATTTTGTAACAGGCATGGCACGCGTTGTTACACTTATGTTTCTCCTTATGGTCGTATCCTTTCTGGCATGTTGTACAGAAATAGCTCCTTCCTAAAAACGCAGGCATACTCGTAATAATGTCGTAATGTTGGTCATGGCAATATAAGAAAATCTTATTGTCAGAGTCCGGTCCTTTGTATATAATACCATTGAAATGGTCCTTTGATATTACGTACAGTTGATAGTTGTTTAACACGGCCTGGCACTTCTTTATTTCATTAACACCGCAGGACTCTCGTGAGACGTCTGATTCACGGTGTAATTCTTCAGCCAATTGTCTTTGTATATCACATCCTTGACGTATACTATTCCATTTTTCATGTTTGTCCAGTCTCGCTTTACCTGTGACAATGGCTCTAGCACAACATAACTCATCGACGTTTTGTATTCGTATAAAACACTTTTTCTCTTTCAAAAATCTATCAGCATTAGCAAATGTACGTTTCTTAAGACCGCTACCGCTTGGCATATCCACGTGTGTGATGTCAATCTCTAATCCTTCATCAATCATAAAGTCCTCGTTGGATTGAAGTACTCGTTCCACTTCAGATAGAAATCTGTCAACTGTCACTTCTTGAATACGTAGAAACGGTACCACTATAGGAAAGTCCAATGTAGGACTTTGTACCGTCATACGTATTAAATCTCCTGTCTTGGCGTGTGTCGTCATGTCCTCCAATACGGCAGCAAACATACGTTTCAATGTGTTTAAAATATCGGTGACGTCACCAACGTCGATGTTTCTAAATTTTACTCGGTATGTGGAAGCAGTGGTTCTAAACTTTTCCATCTTCTGTTCCTTGAGCTTCGTCATGACATAAAACTGACGTGTATCATCGTCTTTCCGAAGACGTTTGACAGCCCCTACATCAGAGGTATCTGCAACCCTCTTGACTCCACCACCAATTTGGTGTTTTTCTAGCATGTGACGTTGTAAGTTGTCGGGGCGAGTAAAAGCACGACCACATTCGGAACAATGTACGTTGTTCTGAGTCCTATGTTTCTCAAGGTGGCGGTCCAGATTCGTCTTTCTAGTAAACACAGCACTACATACGTCACATCGGAAACGTTTCCAATGATTAGCTGATCGTTGATGTTGTAGTAGCTGGTGTTTCTTGGTGGCAACAAAATCGCACCCAGGACAGTTGAAAGCCATGGCTGTTTACTTCGGTGGCTGGAGCGATACTGAAATGTGAGGTACACACCTACCCTTATTAGCTTTCAAGAGCACACTTGAATGATCATGCATTCTGATTGGTCAATTGTGTTTGTGTTTATTTATCACGTGACTGAAAAATAATAAATGTTTATTTATTTGAAGGGCTTAGTATTTAAACATACGTTGATGAAAGTAATTAATCGACAAAGTGCCCTTATTTTTTTTTTTTTTCTTTTTTGTTGTTGTTGTTGTTGTTATATATAATTGTCTTTATAATTTGTGTAAATGATTCGAAAAAATAAAATAACAAATAACCATTCTAGACACATGTACAATAGAAAACGATGTATTTCATATCAGATATAGTATATCTGAATGACAAATAATAAGCATTGTTTTGTTTCCTCTATCGCTAGCGGTAGGATATGTAGCGTCAGAAGCGAGTTTTAAGATGGCGCACATATGGCATACAGAGCTGACTTGTATAACCGATCTAGTGATGATAGCGGCCATTGGAGGTCAGGACCTCTCACTAGACGGTGCCACTCCACCTTTACTTCGCCTTTAACGCGTTATGGTGTCCATGAGCGGTTCCCAGTAATGGTTATGTACACCACCTTACACTAATACTAAGTTGGTCTAACGACACCTCCAAAGCTAGCATTCCTCATGATTTACAAGATCAATATAAAATCATCAACTCTCAACAAAGGTAGAATAACTATATACATTATGTTGCATTACCTATAACATTTAAGTAATAACATTATGAAAACCATACTAATAAAGAAATTTAAAACAAGAAATTGTCGGAATTTTGAATAAGTACCTTTTCGCACTCTAGGCTATACATTCATAACGCTCAGTTCTTTGATCTGGTATCAGAGGCAGTGTCAGAAACGAGTTTTAAAACGGCGCACATATGGCATACAGAGCTGACTTGCATACCCGATCTAGTGATAATAGCGACCATTGTAGGTCAGGACCTTTCACTAGACGGTGCCACTCCATCTTAACATCGCCTTTAACGCTTTATGGTGTCCCTGAGCGGTTCCCAGTATTGGTTTAGTACACCACCTTACACCAATACTGAGTTGGTCTAACGACGCCTCCGTACTCAGGGCAGCCTAGATTATGTTTAATTAGATATGTTAATTCATCATGAACAAGGTCAGTTTGATATTCAATAAGTTGTTTAGATAGTAAAGCGCCACATAGCCCATAAAACACAAATTGATAACTTGTATACCTAGGTAGCGGTCAGGACCTCTCACTAGACGATGCCACTGCATCTCTACCTTGCCTTCATGGCGATCATGAGCAGTTCCTAGTATTTGGGTTGTACACCACCTTACACTAATACTAAGTTGGTCTAACGACACCTCCAAAGCTAGCATTCCTCATGATTTACAAGATCAATATAAAATCATCAACTCTCAACAAAGGTAGAATAACTATATACATTATGTTGCATTACCTATAACATTTAAGTAATAACATTATGATAACCATACTAATAAAGAAATTTAAAACAAAAAATTGTCGAAATTTTGAATAAGTACCTTTTCGCACTCTAGGCTATACATTCATAACGCTCAGTACTTTGATCTGGTATCAGAGGCAGTGTCAGAAACGAGTTTTAAAACGGCGCACATATGGCATACAGAGCTGACTTGCATACCCGATCTAGTGATAATAGCGGCCATTGTAGGTCAGGACCTTTCACTAGACGGTGCCACTCCATCTTAACATCGCCTTTAACGCTTTATGGTGTCCCTGAGCGGTTCCCAGTATTGGTTTAGTACACCACCTTACACCAATACTGAGTTGGTCTAACGACGCCTCCGTACTCAGGGCAGCCTAGATTATGTTTAATTAGATATGTAAATTCATCATGAACAAGGTCAGTTTGATATTCAATAAGTTGTTTAGATAGTAAAGCGCCACATAGCCCATAAAACACAAATTGATAACTTGTATACCTAGGTAGCGGTCAGGACCTCTCACTAGACGATGCCACTGCATCTCTACCTTGCCTTCATGGCGATCATGAGCAGTTCCTAGTATTTGGGTTGTACACCACCTTACACCAATACTAAGTCGACCTCTTACTGATTGTGTTTTTACAGATCTATATATAAAAACATATACCCCCAAATTAGTGTAGAATAATTATGTACTCTCGATGTTTTACATATTTACGTTCTAGATAGACACAAAATGGTAACCGTACCTCTTAATACATACATATTAAAAAAAGTATGCGAATATGTCTAACAGCAATGTTGTTTCAAAGAGAAGAAAATGCATAGGGCTAATAATTTGAAAAGTTAAAACAATGTGTATAACATGACAAAACCCATGTGAATAACTAAGAGGGTATATATGTATGTATAATAAATATGTATCAATAACTCTAATCGAGCTATTGTATAAACACATTTTAACATATTTAACATTTCAATGGACCACTATAGCTACCATACCTTACACGTTTCGCAGACTGTAGAGTAATATCATACTAATAGTATTAGATAACATTCTGTTATAAACATCCATTTTTGAATAGTGAATAAGAGCGTAAAGTTTACAACGTCAAGTTAAATAATACTACATCGCCTTGCATATAAATTTTATAGATATGATTAATACTCAATATATGGTTTTCACTTTAAATAGAGCAGACCATATACGTTTACCTTTTAAGTCTAGTCGAGATGCATGGAATAATACATGATAGGCTAACATACCATTTTGAACTATGACTGTCGCAGGTTGGTGTTACTTTAGAGTATGACGCTATAGTTAGACGGGACATGTATAAACTTGTCTATTGCCGTTTACAGTATTCGTGAACGTCGCGCTTCAGTTATACGCTTTTAGCAGAAGGCATTTGACCGGGTATGTTTCACACGATGATTCGCTATACATGTATAGCCTCGCAAATTAATATGATATTCGAGAAATATACGGAGATGTTTTATAAAAATATGTTTTGTTTGAACAGTCAATAATAGCGTATATTTTATAAGGTGTAGTTTAAATAAATTTCTGAAGATCAATATCGGGTTTACACTGAAAATAAAAATGAAGCAGACGATTTAAGTTTACCTTGCGGAAGATATCGCTACACTATGGATGTTATTAACATTCAATATCGGGTTTACATAGAAAGAAGAGCAATCGATTTAAATACTACCTTGCAGCAGGTTTAAATTCACGTTATCGGTAGATCGTTTACGTCTGGTCTCTTTGCTTTTAATGAAACATATTGTGCGAACGACCCTTATAAAATTATAAACCTGAAAAGAGGTGTTACTATTTTTAGCGCATGACGCGATATCCTATATTTAGACAGGTCGTGTGTAAACTTGTCTATTGCAATTATACTCGTGAACTCAGATGACCCGTAATAGTCGAGTTAAGAACAGGTTTGCATTACAATTTACGTTACCTGTCTAGCATCGTAAACTGATACAGTGATTGTGTTGTCTTTGTTGTTGTTGTTTGTTTGTTTTTGTTTGTATTTTGTTTTTGTTTTATTTATTTTTTTGCTTTTGTTTTGTTTACATAATTATTCATAGTTTACATAATACTAACAGGAATTTGTAAATAAAGCTATGTGAACTTGGTTTTTTAAATAAACATTAATATAAATAGCTATTCTTCATTTTTTGTTTGCTTGTTTAAACTTGTGTGTATTTAACTAATCAAATTATTAACATAACTACTATTTCAATTCAGCGCCCCCATTTCACTTGTATTCGTATAACAGTGTGATCAGTAGCAAAATTGAGCCCACCCTAAGATTGGTACGTATATAGGGATAATTTATACACTAGTGTATATCTACTTGTGTATTTATAATAAAATACAAGTGTTTAGAAACATTTTAATGATAGCACTAAAATGTATAGCTTCTTAACGTAATGCCCCACAGCTAATGCAATTTATTCAACTAAGAAGAACGCTTAAGGCACGTGGTACCTATGTTTACAAACGTGTAGTTTAAAACAGGTAAACTAAATGTCGCAATGTCTTAGTGTATATTGTAGATATGTTTTAAACTCTGACATAAATGATGAAAGTAGGTCTACCGTTTAATTAAAGTTCACAAATGTACATAATTAACATAACTTAAGCTATCAAAAATATATACCACTTATGGTTCGAATACTGTTTTAAGCAATGGGCGGTGGAAAAGGCGCTATGGTTGTTGTTGTTTTTGTCTATATTATTGTTGTTATGTTGTTGTTTTTTTAAGCGTGATTGTGGTGATGTTGTTGTTGTGTCAACACCAACACCGCTACAGCTTATAAAAAAAAAAAAAAAAAAAAATGTTGTTTTGTTTATATTGTTGTTGTTTTTGTTGTTGTTTTGTTGTTGTTTTAAGCGGCGGCGGCGGCGGTGGTGGTGGTGGCACATCCAATACCACCACCACCACCACCACTACCACCACCACCACCACCACCACCACCACCCACCACCACCACCGCCGCCGCCGCCGCTTAAAACAACAACAAAACAACAACAAAAACAACAGCAATATAAACAAAACAACATTTTTTTTTTTTTTTTTTTTATAAGCTGTAGCGGTGTTGGTGTTGACACAACAACAACATCACCACAATCACGCTTAAAAAAACAACAACATAACAACAATAATATAGACAAAAACAACAACAACCATAGCGCCTTTTCCACCGCCCATTGAATAAATTGCATTAGCTGTGGGGCATTACGTTAAGAAGCTATACATTTTAGTGCTATCATTAAAATGTTTCTAAACACTTGTATTTTATTATAAATACACAAGTAGATATACACTAGTGTATAAATTATCCCTATATACGTACCAATCTTAGGGTGGGCTCAATTTTGCTACTGATCACACTGTTATACGAATACAAGTGAAATGGGGGCGCTGAATTGAAATAGTAGTTATGTTAATAATTTGATTAGTTAAATACACACAAGTTTAAACAAGCAAACAAAAAATGAAGAATAGCTATTTATATTAATGTTTATTTAAAAAACCAAGTTCACATAGCTTTATTTACAAATTCCTGTTAGTATTATGTAAACTATGAATAATTATGTAAACAAAACAAAAGCAAAAAAATAAATAAAACAAAAACAAAATACAAACAAAAACAAACAAACAACAACAACAAAGACAACACAATCACTGTATCAGTTTACGATGCTAGACAGGTAACGTAAATTGTAATGCAAACCTGTTCTTAACTCGACTATTACGGGTCATCTGAGTTCACGAGTATAATTGCAATAGACAAGTTTACACACGACCTGTCTAAATATAGGATATCGCGTCATGCGCTAAAAATAGTAACACCTCTTTTCAGGTTTATAATTTTATAAGGGTCGTTCGCACAATATGTTTCATTAAAAGCAAAGAGACCAGACGTAAACGATCTACCGATAACGTGAATTTAAACCTGCTGCAAGGTAGTATTTAAATCGATTGCTCTTCTTTCTATGTAAACCCGATATTGAATGTTAATAACATCCATAGTGTAGCGATATCTTCCGCAAGGTAAACTTAAATCGTCTGCTTCATTTTTATTTTCAGTGTAAACCCGATATTGATCTTCAGAAATTTATTTAAACTACACCTTATAAAATATACGCTATTATTGACTGTTCAAACAAAACATATTTTTATAAAACATCTCCGTATATTTCTCGAATATCATATTAATTTGCGAGGCTATACATGTATAGCGAATCATCGTGTGAAACATACCCGGTCAAATGCCTTCTGCTAAAAGCGTATAACTGAAGCGCGACGTTCACGAATACTGTAAACGGCAATAGACAAGTTTATACATGTCCCGTCTAACTATAGCGTCATACTCTAAAGTAACACCAACCTGCGACAGTCATAGTTCAAAATGGTATGTTAGCCTATCATGTATTATTCCATGCATCTCGACTAGACTTAAAAGGTAAACGTATATGGTCTGCTCTATTTAAAGTGAAAACCATATATTGAGTATTAATCATATCTATAAAATTTATATGCAAGGCGATGTAGTATTATTTAACTTGACGTTGTAAACTTTACGCTCTTATTCACTATTCAAAAATGGATGTTTATAACAGAATGTTATCTAATACTATTAGTATGATATTACTCTACAGTCTGCGAAACGTGTAAGGTATGGTAGCTATAGTGGTCCATTGAAATGTTAAATATGTTAAAATGTGTTTATACAATAGCTCGATTAGAGTTATTGATACATATTTATTATACATACATATATACCCTCTTAGTTATTCACATGGGTTTTGTCATGTTATACACATTGTTTTAACTTTTCAAATTATTAGCCCTATGCATTTTCTTCTCTTTGAAACAACATTGCTGTTAGACATATTCGCATACTTTTTTTAATATGTATGTATTAAGAGGTACGGTTACCATTTTGTGTCTATCTAGAACGTAAATATGTAAAACATCGAGAGTACATAATTATTCTACACTAATTTGGGGGTATATGTTTTTATATATAGATCTGTAAAAACACAATCAGTAAGAGGTCGACTTAGTATTGGTGTAAGGTGGTGTACAACCCAAATACTAGGAACTGCTCATGATCGCCATGAAGGCAAGGTAGAGATGCAGTGGCATCGTCTAGTGAGAGGTCCTGACCGCTACCTAGGTATACAAGTTATCAATTTGTGTTTTATGGGCTATGTGGCGCTTTACTATCTAAACAACTTATTGAATATCAAACTGACCTTGTTCATGATGAATTTACATATCTAATTAAACATAATCTAGGCTGCCCTGAGTACGGAGGCGTCGTTAGACCAACTCAGTATTGGTGTAAGGTGGTGTACTAAACCAATACTGGGAACCGCTCAGGGACACCATAAAGCGTTAAAGGCGATGTTAAGATGGAGTGGCACCGTCTAGTGAAAGGTCCTGACCTACAATGGCCGCTATTATCACTAGATCGGGTATGCAAGTCAGCTCTGTATGCCATATGTGCGCCGTTTTAAAACTCGTTTCTGACACTGCCTCTGATACCAGATCAAAGTACTGAGCGTTATGAATGTATAGCCTAGAGTGCGAAAAGGTACTTATTCAAAATTTCGACAATTTTTTGTTTTAAATTTCTTTATTAGTATGGTTATCATAATGTTATTACTTAAATGTTATAGGTAATGCAACATAATGTATATAGTTATTCTACCTTTGTTGAGAGTTGATGATTTTATATTGATCTTGTAAATCATGAGGAATGCTAGCTTTGGAGGTGTCGTTAGACCAACTTAGTATTAGTGTAAGGTGGTGTACAACCCAAATACTAGGAACTGCTCATGATCGCCATGAAGGCAAGGTAGAGATGCAGTGGCATCGTCTAGTGAGAGGTCCTGACCGCTACCTAGGTATACAAGTTATCAATTTGTGTTTTATGGGCTATGTGGCGCTTTACTATCTAAACAACTTATTGAATATCAAACTGACCTTGTTCATGATGAATTAACATATCTAATTAAACATAATCTAGGCTGCCCTGAGTACGGAGGCGTCGTTAGACCAACTCAGTATTGGTGTAAGGTGGTGTACTAAACCAATACTGGAAACCGCTCAGGGACACCATAAAGCGTTAAAGGCGATGTTAAGATGGAGTGGCACCGTCTAGTGAAAGGTCCTGACCTACAATGGTCGCTATTATCACTAGATCGGGTATGCAAGTCAGCTCTGTATGCCATATGTGCGCCGTTTTAAAACTCGTTTCTGACACTGCCTCTGATACCAGATCAAAGAACTGAGCGTTATGAATGTATAGCCTAGAGTGCGAAAAGGTACTTATTCAAAATTCCGACAATTTCTTGTTTTAAATTTCTTTATTAGTATGGTTTTCATAATGTTATTACTTAAATGTTATAGGTAATGCAACATAATGTATATAGTTATTCTACCTTTGTTGAGAGTTGATGATTTTATATTGATCTTGTAAATCATGAGGAATGCTAGCTTTGGAGGTGTCGTTAGACCAACTTAGTATTAGTGTAAGGTGGTGTACATAACCATTACTGGGAACCGCTCATGGACACCATAACGCGTTAAAGGCGAAGTAAAGGTGGAGTGGCACCGTCTAGTGAGAGGTCCTGACCTCCAATGGCCGCTATCATCACTAGATCGGTTATACAAGTCAGCTCTGTATGCCATATGTGCGCCATCTTAAAACTCGCTTCTGACGCTACATATCCTACCGCTAGCGATAGAGGAAACAAAACAATGCTTATTATTTGTCATTCAGATATACTATATCTGATATGAAATACATCGTTTTCTATTGTACATGTGTCTAGAATGGTTATTTGTTATTTTATTTTTTCGAATCATTTACACAAATTATAAAGACAATTATATATAACAACAACAACAACAACAAAAAAGAAAAAAAAAAAAAATAAGGGCACTTTGTCGATTAATTACTTTCATCAACGTATGTTTAAATACTAAGCCCTTCAAATAAATAAACATTTATTATTTTTCAGTCACGTGATAAATAAACACAAACACAATTGACCAATCAGAATGCATGATCATTCAAGTGTGCTCTTGAAAGCTAATAAGGGTAGGTGTGTACCTCACATTTCAGTATCGCTCCAGCCACCGAAGTAAACAGCCATGGCTTTCAACTGTCCTGGGTGCGATTTTGTTGCCACCAAGAAACACCAGCTACTACAACATCAACGATCAGCTAATCATTGGAAACGTTTCCGATGTGACGTATGTAGTGCTGTGTTTACTAGAAAGACGAATCTGGACCGCCACCTTGAGAAACATAGGACTCAGAACAACGTACATTGTTCCGAATGTGGTCGTGCTTTTACTCGCCCCGACAACTTACAACGTCACATGCTAGAAAAACACCAAATTGGTGGTGGAGTCAAGAGGGTTGCAGATACCTCTGATGTAGGGGCTGTCAAACGTCTTCGGAAAGACGATGATACACGTCAGTTTTATGTCATGACGAAGCTCAAGGAACAGAAGATGGAAAAGTTTAGAACCACTGCTTCCACATACCGAGTAAAATTTAGAAACATCGACGTTGGTGACGTCACCGATATTTTAAACACATTGAAACGTATGTTTGCTGCCGTATTGGAGGACATGACGACACACGCCAAGACAGGAGATTTAATACGTATGACGGTACAAAGTCCTACATTGGACTTTCCTATAGTGGTACCGTTTCTACGTATTCAAGAAGTGACAGTTGACAGATTTCTATCTGAAGTGGAACGAGTACTTCAATCCAACGAGGACTTTATGATTGATGAAGGATTAGAGATTGACATCACACACGTGGATATGCCAAGCGGTAGCGGTCTTAAGAAACGTACATTTGCTAATGCTGATAGATTTTTGAAAGAGAAAAAGTGTTTTATACGAATACAAAACGTCGATGAGTTATGTTGTGCTAGAGCCATTGTCACAGGTAAAGCGAGACTGGACAAACATGAAAAATGGAATAGTATACGTCAAGGATGTGATATACAAAGACAATTGGCTGAAGAATTACACCGTGAATCAGACGTCTCACGAGAGTCCTGCGGTGTTAATGAAATAAAGAAGTGCCAGGCCGTGTTAAACAACTATCAACTGTACGTAATATCAAAGGACCATTTCAATGGTATTATATACAAAGGACCGGACTCTGACAATAAGATTTTCTTATATTGCCATGACCAACATTACGACATTATTACGAGTATGCCTGCGTTTTTAGGAAGGAGCTATTTCTGTACAACATGCCAGAAAGGATACGACCATAAGGAGAAACATAAGTGTAACAACGCGTGCCATGCCTGTTACAAAATACACGAGTCAAGCGGAGAAGACTGGATACATTGTTCTAAATGTAACAGATATTTCAAGGGACACATTTGCTACGACTTACACAAAACACAAACTACCAAAGGAAATTCGACCTGTAAAACCTACTATCGCTGTGAAGAGTGTTCCAAAACTATAAACAAAAACATGTGTAATGGAAAACATATTTGTGGGGGAACATACTGTGACACGTGTAAAGACTTTGTGGAAGAGGGACATCAGTGCTACATGAAACCCGAAGAGTGTGATGAAGAAGTAGAGACAGATAATAAACAAACGTATATATTTTTCGATTTTGAGTGTACCCAAGACGACATTATGGAATGTGAAAGTGGTTTCAAACCAGGGGAGAACGGAAAATGCGTTCATTGTAAAAGAACAATTTGTGGTTCGTACGAACATATGCCAAATCTCTGTGTAGCTCACAGAGTATGTTCGGAATGTATGTATGAAGATGTGACCAGTATGAGTGAATGTAATTTGTGTGGACAGAATGAATTTGTGTTTTCTGGTACTGATACAGTACATACTTTTTGTGACTGGATGTTTTCAGAAGACAACTATGGTGCTATTGTACTGTGTAATAATTTTCAGGGTTATGATTCCTACCCCATATTAAAATACTTGTACAAGAACGGAATTTGGCCAAGTGTCATTCCCAATGGGGCTAAAATTATGTCATTGTTTGAGCCTAACAGTAAAGTTAAAATGATCGATTCTTTAAACTTTCTGCCAATGGCCTTATCCAAACTCCCTATGATGTTTGGATTTTCTGAATTAGCCAAAGGGTATTTTCCACATCTGTTTAATAAGAAAGAACATCAGACTATTGTTTTGGACCATTTACCTGACTTGACTTATTACAATCCATCCGCTATGAAAGCTGAAGATAGAACCAAATTCTTACAATGGTATGACGAAAACAAAAACAAGACCTTCGACTTTCAACATGAACTTCTTAAATACTGTACGTCAGACGTGGACATCTTAAGACGCTGTGCTTTGAGATTCAGGCTAGATTTCATACACATTACTAGTGTTGACCCCTTTGAAAAAAGTATCACAATTGCCTCAGCTTGTAAGCGCGTTTTCCGTACTAACTTTCTGGACCGTGACACTATAGGTTTAATTCCTGCCCATGGTTATCACCCCGAACAAGTTCAATCTGTGAAAGCGCTCCAGTGGATTAAATACCTGTCACACAAATTGGGTGTGCGTATTCAACACGCTAGAAACGGAGGTGAGAAAGTCATAGGTCCCTACAAAATCGATGGGTATTATGAAACAAATGGCCAGAAAGTGGTTCTGGAATTTCACGGGGACTTTTGGCATGGACATCCAAAAATGTATGCCACCTCTACACTCCACCCGGTCAGTAAATTAACCATGGGCGACCTTTATCAAAAGACATTAGACAAACAGAAATACCTGGAGGACAGAGGCTACATTTACCAATCCATCTGGGAATCTGAATTTGAACATCAATTGAAATTCAATGACAAAATGGCCAAATTTGTACATAGTCTTGAACATGTGACTCCGTTACAACCCAGGGATGCTTTCTTTGGAGGTAGAACAGAGGCCTTCACTCTGTTTAAAGAAACTACCAGGGATGAAACACTCAATTACTATGACGTCACGTCATTATACCCTTTTATCAATAAAACGGGGAAAATACCATTAGGCCATCCTATCATCATCACTGAAGATTTCGACAGTATCGACACCTACGAAGGCCTTATTAAATGTAAAGTCCTACCACCAAAAGGCCTCTATGTACCTATATTGCCTTGTAAAATGAATGGTAAATTACTGTTTGCTTTATGTAGGACATGTGCCGATACAAAACAACAAGAGTCTTGTACACACATGGACAGTGAACGCTCATTTATTGGTACATGGGTCACAGATGAAGTAAAAAAGGCTGTTGAGAAGGGGCACCGTGTACTCACTGTATACGAAGTATGGCATTTCGATCACATATCCCAATATGACAATGAAACAAAAAGCGGGGGCCTATTTACCCAATACGTCAATACATTTCTTAAAATCAAACAGGAAGCCAGCGGTTGGCCTGTCTGGTGTAGAACAGAAATTGATAAACAGAAGTACATTCAGTTATATCATGAGAAAGAAGGTATATTGTTGGGTTATAACAACATAAAAAAGAATCCTGGTATGCGTTCTCTGGCCAAACTCATGTTGAATTCATTCTGGGGTAAATTTGGTCAAAGACCTAACATGTCTCAGGTCGAATACATTGACGACCCCTCCATATACTTTGATAAACTAACTTCAGACCGAGAGGATGTGACAGGCGTAAACTTTGTTTCGGATGACATGGTAGAAGTAAGGTGGAAATATAGAGAAGAATTCATTGAAACCTCAGAAAAAACCAACGTTGTCATAGCTGCCTATACTACGGCTCAGGCACGTTTAAAACTCTATTCCTATTTAGAACAGCTTGGTCCCCGTGCCTTATATGCAGACACGGATTCCGTCGTATTTTCGACAAAACCGGGAGAATGGGTACCTACCCTTGGCGACTATTTAGGTGATTTGACCGACGAAACACCTGGGAACACAATAAAGGTGTTTGTAACGGGGGGTCCTAAAAATTATGCCTATCAGCTGGCTCATCCTGACCGGGATGGAAAGACAACACATTGTAAAGTGCGCGGTATTACACTCAACTACAAGAACTGTCTGGACATTAATTTTAATACATTAAAGAGAATGGTGACGGAGGACAAAGACGATGTAGTTACAGTTTCTGACCAGTTCAAAATTGTTCGTGATCGAGATAACGTCCGACTATTGACTACATCTCAAAAGAAAGATTATAGACTTGTGTTCGATAAAAGAGTTATCAAAGACGGCTACATGTCATACCCCTATGGTTATTGAATCGGCTTAATGTTACTGTGCTCTAAAATGTATTATACACTATTTATATATAATTCTATGTTTATGATTGTATATATGTTAATCTATGAATAAAAACATTTTAATCATACTTCTGTTGTTATTATGTTTTGTATTTCTTAATCAGCGAGTGTAAGTACTCTAATAGAAAAGCAGTATGGTTGAGAATTGAGTTCCGCTCCTAGGTATACCCCCGATATCAACATCCTATTAAAGGTGACATCTGGACGTATAGAAATGTTGTTAGGTCTAGAGTGATGGGCCTATTTAATATTGTGAACAGTACCTACACATCTTTACATGATAAAGGCATGTTCTAGAAAGTCTCGTGAAAAGGACCCACAAAATCATCTAGGGGGCGTGTCTCGGAGTCTCCACAAACATACAAACGAGTTCTCGAGATATGATAACCTATAGGGACTACCCTACTAGAAGGGGGTCTCAGCGTCCTCATGTACGTATACATTAAAAAAAAAATTGACTCCTAAAAGAAAAAAGAAAAGGGTAGATTTATATTATATACATAGGAACATATAGCACCAAAATAGACTCCACATACTAGACGACTGGTTCTTGATGAAAACAAAGGAACATATAGCAATAGACTCATCAAAGACAAAAAGTTCTTATAAAATACATAGGAATATATAGCAGGAATATTTGACTCCGCTAAACAAAAATGGCGTATTCCTATTAAATATAAAGTATAAAAATCATCCAACACAAAAAATTGACTCCTCACAAACAAGATGACGGGTTCCTAATTATATAGGAATATATAGGAGAAAAAATTGACTCCTCAAGACAAAATGGCGGATTCCTATTGAGTATATAGTAAACACTTTCGTCTAGGGTCACGCCCTCTACTACTTAAAGGTGACATCTGGACGTATAGAAATGTTGTTAGGTCTAGAGTGATGGGCCTATTTAATATTGTGAACAGTACCTACACATCTTTACATGATAAAGGCATGTTCTAGAAAGTCTCGTGAAAAGGACCCACAAAATCATCTAGGGGGCGTGTCTCGGAGTCTCCACAAACATACAAACGAGTTCTCGAGATATGATAACCTATAGGGACTACCCTACTAGAAGGGGGTCTCAGCGTCCTCATGTACGTATACATTAAAAAAAAATTGACTCCTAAAAGAAAAAAGAAAAGGGTAGATTTATATTATATACATAGGAACATATAGCACCAAAATAGACTCCACATACTAGACGACTGGTTCTTGATGAAAACAAAGGAACATATAGCAATAGACTCATCAAAGACAAAAAGTTCTTATAAAATACATAGGAATATATAGCAGGAATATTTGACTCCGCTAAACAAAAATGGCGTATTCCTATTAAATATAAAGTATAAAAATCATCCAACACAAAAAATTGACTCCTCACAAACAAGATGACGGGTTCCTAATTATATAGGAATATATAGGAGAAAAAATTGACTCCTCAAGACAAAATGGCGGATTCCTATTGAGTATATAGTAAACACTTTCGTCTAGGGTCACGCCCTCTACTACTTTGAAAGCGAGACTGGACAAACATGAAAAATGGAATAGTATACGTCAAGGATGTGATATACAAAGACAATTGGCTGAAGAATTACACCGTGAATCAGACGTCTCACGAGAGTCCTGCGGTGTTAATGAAATAAAGAAGTGCCAGGCCGTGTTAAACAACTATCAACTGTACGTAATATCAAAGGACCATTTCAATGGTATTATATACAAAGGACCGGACTCTGACAATAAGATTTTCTTATATTGCCATGACCAACATTACGACATTATTACGAGTATGCCTGCGTTTTTAGGAAGGAGCTATTTCTGTACAACATGCCAGAAAGGATACGACCATAAGGAGAAACATAAGTGTAACAACGCGTGCCATGCCTGTTACAAAATACACGAGTCAAGCGGAGAAGACTGGATACATTGTTCTAAATGTAACAGATATTTCAAGGGACACATTTGCTACGACTTACACAAAACACAAACTACCAAAGGAAATTCGACCTGTAAAACCTACTATCGCTGTGAAGAGTGTTCCAAAACTATAAACAAAAACATGTGTAATGGAAAACATATTTGTGGGGGAACATACTGTGACACGTGTAAAGACTTTGTGGAAGAGGGACATCAGTGCTACATGAAACCCGAAGAGTGTGATGAAGAAGTAGAGACAGATAATAAACAAACGTATATATTTTTCGATTTTGAGTGTACCCAAGACGACATTATGGAATGTGAAAGTGGTTTCAAACCAGGGGAGAACGGAAAATGCGTTCATTGTAAAAGAACAATTTGTGGTTCGTACGAACATATGCCAAATCTCTGTGTAGCTCACAGAGTATGTTCGGAATGTATGTATGAAGATGTGACCAGTATGAGTGAATGTAATTTGTGTGGACAGAATGAATTTGTGTTTTCTGGTACTGATACAGTACATACTTTTTGTGACTGGATGTTTTCAGAAGACAACTATGGTGCTATTGTACTGTGTAATAATTTTCAGGGTTATGATTCCTACCCCATATTAAAATACTTGTACAAGAACGGAATTTGGCCAAGTGTCATTCCCAATGGGGCTAAAATTATGTCATTGTTTGAGCCTAACAGTAAAGTTAAAATGATCGATTCTTTAAACTTTCTGCCAATGGCCTTATCCAAACTCCCTATGATGTTTGGATTTTCTGAATTAGCCAAAGGGTATTTTCCACATCTGTTTAATAAGAAAGAACATCAGACTATTGTTTTGGACCATTTACCTGACTTGACTTATTACAATCCATCCGCTATGAAAGCTGAAGATAGAACCAAATTCTTACAATGGTATGACGAAAACAAAAACAAGACCTTCGACTTTCAACATGAACTTCTTAAATACTGTACGTCAGACGTGGACATCTTAAGACGCTGTGCTTTGAGATTCAGGCTAGATTTCATACACATTACTAGTGTTGACCCCTTTGAAAAAAGTATCACAATTGCCTCAGCTTGTAAGCGCGTTTTCCGTACTAACTTTCTGGACCGTGACACTATAGGTTTAATTCCTGCCCATGGTTATCACCCCGAACAAGTTCAATCTGTGAAAGCGCTCCAGTGGATTAAATACCTGTCACACAAATTGGGTGTGCGTATTCAACACGCTAGAAACGGAGGTGAGAAAGTCATAGGTCCCTACAAAATCGATGGGTATTATGAAACAAATGGCCAGAAAGTGGTTCTGGAATTTCACGGGGACTTTTGGCATGGACATCCAAAAATGTATGCCACCTCTACACTCCACCCGGTCAGTAAATTAACCATGGGCGACCTTTATCAAAAGACATTAGACAAACAGAAATACCTGGAGGACAGAGGCTACATTTACCAATCCATCTGGGAATCTGAATTTGAACATCAATTGAAATTCAATGACAAAATGGCCAAATTTGTACATAGTCTTGAACATGTGACTCCGTTACAACCCAGGGATGCTTTCTTTGGAGGTAGAACAGAGGCCTTCACTCTGTTTAAAGAAACTACCAGGGATGAAACACTCAATTACTATGACGTCACGTCATTATACCCTTTTATCAATAAAACGGGGAAAATACCATTAGGCCATCCTATCATCATCACTGAAGATTTCGACAGTATCGACACCTACGAAGGCCTTATTAAATGTAAAGTCCTACCACCAAAAGGCCTCTATGTACCTATATTGCCTTGTAAAATGAATGGTAAATTACTGTTTGCTTTATGTAGGACATGTGCCGATACAAAACAACAAGAGTCTTGTACACACATGGACAGTGAACGCTCATTTATTGGTACATGGGTCACAGATGAAGTAAAAAAGGCTGTTGAGAAGGGGCACCGTGTACTCACTGTATACGAAGTATGGCATTTCGATCACATATCCCAATATGACAATGAAACAAAAAGCGGGGGCCTATTTACCCAATACGTCAATACATTTCTTAAAATCAAACAGGAAGCCAGCGGTTGGCCTGTCTGGTGTAGAACAGAAATTGATAAACAGAAGTACATTCAGTTATATCATGAGAAAGAAGGTATATTGTTGGGTTATAACAACATAAAAAAGAATCCTGGTATGCGTTCTCTGGCCAAACTCATGTTGAATTCATTCTGGGGTAAATTTGGTCAAAGACCTAACATGTCTCAGGTCGAATACATTGACGACCCCTCCATATACTTTGATAAACTAACTTCAGACCGAGAGGATGTGACAGGCGTAAACTTTGTTTCGGATGACATGGTAGAAGTAAGGTGGAAATATAGAGAAGAATTCATTGAAACCTCAGAAAAAACCAACGTTGTCATAGCTGCCTATACTACGGCTCAGGCACGTTTAAAACTCTATTCCTATTTAGAACAGCTTGGTCCCCGTGCCTTATATGCAGACACGGATTCCGTCGTATTTTCGACAAAACCGGGAGAATGGGTACCTACCCTTGGCGACTATTTAGGTGATTTGACCGACGAAACACCTGGGAACACAATAAAGGTGTTTGTAACGGGGGGTCCTAAAAATTATGCCTATCAGCTGGCTCATCCTGACCGGGATGGAAAGACAACACATTGTAAAGTGCGCGGTATTACACTCAACTACAAGAACTGTCTGGACATTAATTTTAATACATTAAAGAGAATGGTGACGGAGGACAAAGACGATGTAGTTACAGTTTCTGACCAGTTCAAAATTGTTCGTGATCGAGATAACGTCCGACTATTGACTACATCTCAAAAGAAAGATTATAGACTTGTGTTCGATAAAAGAGTTATCAAAGACGGCTACATGTCATACCCCTATGGTTATTGAATCGGCTTAATGTTACTGTGCTCTAAAATGTATTATACACTATTTATATATAATTCTATGTTTATGATTGTATATATGTTAATCTATGAATAAAAACATTTTAATCATACTTCTGTTGTTATTATGTTTTGTATTTCTTAATCAGCGAGTGTAAGTACTCTAATAGAAAAGCAGTATGGTTGAGAATTGAGTTCCGCTCCTAGGTATACCCCCGATATCAACATCCTATTAAAGGTGACATCTGGACGTATAGAAATGTTGTTAGGTCTAGAGTGATGGGCCTATTTAATATTGTGAACAGTACCTACACATCTTTACATGATAAAGGCATGTTCTAGAAAGTCTCGTGAAAAGGACCCACAAAATCATCTAGGGGGCGTGTCTCGGAGTCTCCACAAACATACAAACGAGTTCTCGAGATATGATAACCTATAGGGACTACCCTACTAGAAGGGGGTCTCAGCGTCCTCATGTACGTATACATTAAAAAAAAAATTGACTCCTAAAAGAAAAAAGAAAAGGGTAGATTTATATTATATACATAGGAACATATAGCACCAAAATAGACTCCACATACTAGACGACTGGTTCTTGATGAAAACAAAGGAACATATAGCAATAGACTCATCAAAGACAAAAAGTTCTTATAAAATACATAGGAATATATAGCAGGAATATTTGACTCCGCTAAACAAAAATGGCGTATTCCTATTAAATATAAAGTATAAAAATCATCCAACACAAAAAATTGACTCCTCACAAACAAGATGACGGGTTCCTAATTATATAGGAATATATAGGAGAAAAAATTGACTCCTCAAGACAAAATGGCGGATTCCTATTGAGTATATAGTAAACACTTTCGTCTAGGGTCACGCCCTCTACTACTTAAAGGTGACATCTGGACGTATAGAAATGTTGTTAGGTCTAGAGTGATGGGCCTATTTAATATTGTGAACAGTACCTACACATCTTTACATGATAAAGGCATGTTCTAGAAAGTCTCGTGAAAAGGACCCACAAAATCATCTAGGGGGCGTGTCTCGGAGTCTCCACAAACATACAAACGAGTTCTCGAGATATGATAACCTATAGGGACTACCCTACTAGAAGGGGGTCTCAGCGTCCTCATGTACGTATACATTAAAAAAAAATTGACTCCTAAAAGAAAAAAGAAAAGGGTAGATTTATATTATATACATAGGAACATATAGCACCAAAATAGACTCCACATACTAGACGACTGGTTCTTGATGAAAACAAAGGAACATATAGCAATAGACTCATCAAAGACAAAAAGTTCTTATAAAATACATAGGAATATATAGCAGGAATATTTGACTCCGCTAAACAAAAATGGCGTATTCCTATTAAATATAAAGTATAAAAATCATCCAACACAAAAAATTGACTCCTCACAAACAAGATGACGGGTTCCTAATTATATAGGAATATATAGGAGAAAAAATTGACTCCTCAAGACAAAATGGCGGATTCCTATTGAGTATATAGTAAACACTTTCGTCTAGGGTCACGCCCTCTACTACTTTGAAAGCGAGACTGGACAAACATGAAAAATGGAATAGTATACGTCAAGGATGTGATATACAAAGACAATTGGCTGAAGAATTACACCGTGAATCAGACGTCTCACGAGAGTCCTGCGGTGTTAATGAAATAAAGAAGTGCCAGGCCGTGTTAAACAACTATCAACTGTACGTAATATCAAAGGACCATTTCAATGGTATTATATACAAAGGACCGGACTCTGACAATAAGATTTTCTTATATTGCCATGACCAACATTACGACATTATTACGAGTATGCCTGCGTTTTTAGGAAGGAGCTATTTCTGTACAACATGCCAGAAAGGATACGACCATAAGGAGAAACATAAGTGTAACAACGCGTGCCATGCCTGTTACAAAATACACGAGTCAAGCGGAGAAGACTGGATACATTGTTCTAAATGTAACAGATATTTCAAGGGACACATTTGCTACGACTTACACAAAACACAAACTACCAAAGGAAATTCGACCTGTAAAACCTACTATCGCTGTGAAGAGTGTTCCAAAACTATAAACAAAAACATGTGTAATGGAAAACATATTTGTGGGGGAACATACTGTGACACGTGTAAAGACTTTGTGGAAGAGGGACATCAGTGCTACATGAAACCCGAAGAGTGTGATGAAGAAGTAGAGACAGATAATAAACAAACGTATATATTTTTCGATTTTGAGTGTACCCAAGACGACATTATGGAATGTGAAAGTGGTTTCAAACCAGGGGAGAACGGAAAATGCGTTCATTGTAAAAGAACAATTTGTGGTTCGTACGAACATATGCCAAATCTCTGTGTAGCTCACAGAGTATGTTCGGAATGTATGTATGAAGATGTGACCAGTATGAGTGAATGTAATTTGTGTGGACAGAATGAATTTGTGTTTTCTGGTACTGATACAGTACATACTTTTTGTGACTGGATGTTTTCAGAAGACAACTATGGTGCTATTGTACTGTGTAATAATTTTCAGGGTTATGATTCCTACCCCATATTAAAATACTTGTACAAGAACGGAATTTGGCCAAGTGTCATTCCCAATGGGGCTAAAATTATGTCATTGTTTGAGCCTAACAGTAAAGTTAAAATGATCGATTCTTTAAACTTTCTGCCAATGGCCTTATCCAAACTCCCTATGATGTTTGGATTTTCTGAATTAGCCAAAGGGTATTTTCCACATCTGTTTAATAAGAAAGAACATCAGACTATTGTTTTGGACCATTTACCTGACTTGACTTATTACAATCCATCCGCTATGAAAGCTGAAGATAGAACCAAATTCTTACAATGGTATGACGAAAACAAAAACAAGACCTTCGACTTTCAACATGAACTTCTTAAATACTGTACGTCAGACGTGGACATCTTAAGACGCTGTGCTTTGAGATTCAGGCTAGATTTCATACACATTACTAGTGTTGACCCCTTTGAAAAAAGTATCACAATTGCCTCAGCTTGTAAGCGCGTTTTCCGTACTAACTTTCTGGACCGTGACACTATAGGTTTAATTCCTGCCCATGGTTATCACCCCGAACAAGTTCAATCTGTGAAAGCGCTCCAGTGGATTAAATACCTGTCACACAAATTGGGTGTGCGTATTCAACACGCTAGAAACGGAGGTGAGAAAGTCATAGGTCCCTACAAAATCGATGGGTATTATGAAACAAATGGCCAGAAAGTGGTTCTGGAATTTCACGGGGACTTTTGGCATGGACATCCAAAAATGTATGCCACCTCTACACTCCACCCGGTCAGTAAATTAACCATGGGCGACCTTTATCAAAAGACATTAGACAAACAGAAATACCTGGAGGACAGAGGCTACATTTACCAATCCATCTGGGAATCTGAATTTGAACATCAATTGAAATTCAATGACAAAATGGCCAAATTTGTACATAGTCTTGAACATGTGACTCCGTTACAACCCAGGGATGCTTTCTTTGGAGGTAGAACAGAGGCCTTCACTCTGTTTAAAGAAACTACCAGGGATGAAACACTCAATTACTATGACGTCACGTCATTATACCCTTTTATCAATAAAACGGGGAAAATACCATTAGGCCATCCTATCATCATCACTGAAGATTTCGACAGTATCGACACCTACGAAGGCCTTATTAAATGTAAAGTCCTACCACCAAAAGGCCTCTATGTACCTATATTGCCTTGTAAAATGAATGGTAAATTACTGTTTGCTTTATGTAGGACATGTGCCGATACAAAACAACAAGAGTCTTGTACACACATGGACAGTGAACGCTCATTTATTGGTACATGGGTCACAGATGAAGTAAAAAAGGCTGTTGAGAAGGGGCACCGTGTACTCACTGTATACGAAGTATGGCATTTCGATCACATATCCCAATATGACAATGAAACAAAAAGCGGGGGCCTATTTACCCAATACGTCAATACATTTCTTAAAATCAAACAGGAAGCCAGCGGTTGGCCTGTCTGGTGTAGAACAGAAATTGATAAACAGAAGTACATTCAGTTATATCATGAGAAAGAAGGTATATTGTTGGGTTATAACAACATAAAAAAGAATCCTGGTATGCGTTCTCTGGCCAAACTCATGTTGAATTCATTCTGGGGTAAATTTGGTCAAAGACCTAACATGTCTCAGGTCGAATACATTGACGACCCCTCCATATACTTTGATAAACTAACTTCAGACCGAGAGGATGTGACAGGCGTAAACTTTGTTTCGGATGACATGGTAGAAGTAAGGTGGAAATATAGAGAAGAATTCATTGAAACCTCAGAAAAAACCAACGTTGTCATAGCTGCCTATACTACGGCTCAGGCACGTTTAAAACTCTATTCCTATTTAGAACAGCTTGGTCCCCGTGCCTTATATGCAGACACGGATTCCGTCGTATTTTCGACAAAACCGGGAGAATGGGTACCTACCCTTGGCGACTATTTAGGTGATTTGACCGACGAAACACCTGGGAACACAATAAAGGTGTTTGTAACGGGGGGTCCTAAAAATTATGCCTATCAGCTGGCTCATCCTGACCGGGATGGAAAGACAACACATTGTAAAGTGCGCGGTATTACACTCAACTACAAGAACTGTCTGGACATTAATTTTAATACATTAAAGAGAATGGTGACGGAGGACAAAGACGATGTAGTTACAGTTTCTGACCAGTTCAAAATTGTTCGTGATCGAGATAACGTCCGACTATTGACTACATCTCAAAAGAAAGATTATAGACTTGTGTTCGATAAAAGAGTTATCAAAGACGGCTACATGTCATACCCCTATGGTTATTGAATCGGCTTAATGTTACTGTGCTCTAAAATGTATTATACACTATTTATATATAATTCTATGTTTATGATTGTATATATGTTAATCTATGAATAAAAACATTTTAATCATACTTCTGTTGTTATTATGTTTTGTATTTCTTAATCAGCGAGTGTAAGTACTCTAATAGAAAAGCAGTATGGTTGAGAATTGAGTTCCGCTCCTAGGTATACCCCCGATATCAACATCCTATTAAAGGTGACATCTGGACGTATAGAAATGTTGTTAGGTCTAGAGTGATGGGCCTATTTAATATTGTGAACAGTACCTACACATCTTTACATGATAAAGGCATGTTCTAGAAAGTCTCGTGAAAAGGACCCACAAAATCATCTAGGGGGCGTGTCTCGGAGTCTCCACAAACATACAAACGAGTTCTCGAGATATGATAACCTATAGGGACTACCCTACTAGAAGGGGGTCTCAGCGTCCTCATGTACGTATACATTAAAAAAAAAATTGACTCCTAAAAGAAAAAAGAAAAGGGTAGATTTATATTATATACATAGGAACATATAGCACCAAAATAGACTCCACATACTAGACGACTGGTTCTTGATGAAAACAAAGGAACATATAGCAATAGACTCATCAAAGACAAAAAGTTCTTATAAAATACATAGGAATATATAGCAGGAATATTTGACTCCGCTAAACAAAAATGGCGTATTCCTATTAAATATAAAGTATAAAAATCATCCAACACAAAAAATTGACTCCTCACAAACAAGATGACGGGTTCCTAATTATATAGGAATATATAGGAGAAAAAATTGACTCCTCAAGACAAAATGGCGGATTCCTATTGAGTATATAGTAAACACTTTCGTCTAGGGTCACGCCCTCTACTACTTAAAGGTGACATCTGGACGTATAGAAATGTTGTTAGGTCTAGAGTGATGGGCCTATTTAATATTGTGAACAGTACCTACACATCTTTACATGATAAAGGCATGTTCTAGAAAGTCTCGTGAAAAGGACCCACAAAATCATCTAGGGGGCGTGTCTCGGAGTCTCCACAAACATACAAACGAGTTCTCGAGATATGATAACCTATAGGGACTACCCTACTAGAAGGGGGTCTCAGCGTCCTCATGTACGTATACATTAAAAAAAAATTGACTCCTAAAAGAAAAAAGAAAAGGGTAGATTTATATTATATACATAGGAACATATAGCACCAAAATAGACTCCACATACTAGACGACTGGTTCTTGATGAAAACAAAGGAACATATAGCAATAGACTCATCAAAGACAAAAAGTTCTTATAAAATACATAGGAATATATAGCAGGAATATTTGACTCCGCTAAACAAAAATGGCGTATTCCTATTAAATATAAAGTATAAAAATCATCCAACACAAAAAATTGACTCCTCACAAACAAGATGACGGGTTCCTAATTATATAGGAATATATAGGAGAAAAAATTGACTCCTCAAGACAAAATGGCGGATTCCTATTGAGTATATAGTAAACACTTTCGTCTAGGGTCACGCCCTCTACTACTGCCGTCTTCTTTATGTATTGTAAGTACCGGTGTTGCGTGAACTTGTAGAGACCTTGAAAAACATATTTCACATTTTATATTTCATACCTCATCGGTACATTTATTAAAGAGTTATAGTATATAGAACATGGACAATAGTCTGTTTGAAAATGGGGTTGTTCGCTTTGTGAGTGAAGGCGAAGTTACAAAAGAAATGTTTAACGCAGGTGGAAAAATAAATATTGGCATGTTACCGATGAGGGTATGATAGATTGATTGTTTGATGTTTTACGCCGCTTTCAACACCTTTTCAGTTATATCACGGCGTTCGCTAAGAACATTACCAATATATAAATAGTGCATGGCTTCCAGTGTGAGAGTACATATTGTCAACATGAGGAAAATACTGTTACCCGAGGCTAAGCCGAGGTTAACAGTATTTACCCGGAGCCAGATAAACTTTCTCAATCCGCGGCACCAACCTATTATTCTATTATCCAGTCGCATTTATTTTTTATGTTTATGGCAGCTTTAAAAATATGTAACTTACTGAATTGCACCCTTTGATTGTGACGTCATGTTTTATAAATAAACAGCAACCATTTGTGATTGATGCGCGGAAAAAAATAGTTATCAAAAATTCTAACATAATACAACACAAAAAAACCAGCTACCTTCATGAATGTTGTATTCATAAATGAGAAATATTTACTAAAGAAATATTTAAGTTGCAACAATTCATTTATAAGTCAATAATTTATATTTTGATAGCCCACTCAGGCGCAGGTTTCTCACGCAGCACGCTATTTTCACATCGAAATCAAATTTGGATTAATTTCATATGGAAATTAAAGTTCTGAATATTTAAAACAGCTCCAGAAAACAGAGAATTCATCTGTGTATTAATGTTTTTTATCGATTGAAATTGGAATTTACATCGACGCTTGCTTAAAAAAGTAGTCCCGGCTAGCAGGTGCCCGCCAGCTTATCACGTGACCAACTGACGTAGATCCAAAGAAATATACGGCACCCTTTTATCGGGTCGAAATTGCTAGACGTGACAGGATAAAATAAGAAATTGCCCATGATGAGTATATGAGAATTTAACATTACAAAGTCATGTGAGGTATAATAATACTACTTACACCAGCCAGTCGTAATGCTAACCCAGCAACCCTGAGCGTCAAAGAGGGCATCCATTACTACCATTTTTGTAGTATTTGCTATGACCCGGCCAGTGATCGAACCCGCGATATCCCACACCCGAGGCAGACGCTCTACCACTACACAAACGAGGCGGGGTTGTTGGTAAGAACAAGAAGCTCGTAATTGTTCGAGGGTTCGATTATTATACATGTATACTGTTTTTGGTTTCAAAATTGATTTGTATCGACTACACGTTGGAACATTCGTTTTTCTTTTCAGAGAAGTTCATTTTATTTAATCAAAATATTCCCTTTCATCTATATGTTCTCAAGTCCAGCAGATGCAATCTTGCTCGAACTTTAGTAATATATCGGACTCTGTATGAATGTGCAGGTCAGTCTGGTCTACATTGTTCGCATAAGTAGTAACACGTTATGCATTACGATGTGTGTACATTCGGGAGGGAGGGGGGAGGGGAGTTAGAGTCAGTCACATACAGCGGGGTAATAGTTAAACTTTAACCTCATACAGACACTTTCTCTGAGTCTTTTACAGCTGAAGACATTTGAAAACATTGTGGAGCAAATTCTCTTTTTGCCACAATGTGTTTAACTATTCTTGATAAGTGTATTCTCATTCATGAAGATTTTTCAGGTTTTTATCAAAATGTTTTCAAAGTCGTCTGTTTCAGATTTGTTGTATGTGGGAAAGTGTTAATACTTTAGACTTTGCGATGTAGCCTTGAACAGGTAATTGCAGACAAAAAAACACATTCAAAACCAATTATCCGAAAATAAAACATATGCCATACACAGCGTAAAACCATGGGAAATACCCGATGACTGTTATTTTGGGAATTCTGAAAACCTCGTGACTTTAACCCTTTCGCTGCCAAACGCAATTAAAGGATTTTGCAAACTATGAAGATTCGGGGGAGACAGCTCGTAACGAGCTCGTAACGAGCTGTCTCTCCTGAAATCTGCATAGTTTGCCACTTAGACATTACATTTTACCAAATTTCCTGTTGGACCAAAACATTGACTGGTTCAATTTTCAACATTGAAGCGTCGACCTTGTGTGATATTTTCAACATTGACTTTGTGTAAAATTCGGCAGTGAAAGAGTTAATATGGGTTGTTACCATTGTACATGTTTTTTGCAAATGATTAATCATGTGATTGAACCCTTTACGACGCAATTGCAGCTTCGGGAAACATTGTGGCAAATGAAGAAAGTGGCCATAATGAGCAATTTCTCCTCTTGCAATACTTTTTTCAGTTCAACATAAAGCGGAATAATAGTGTAACCTTTAACCTCAAACAGACGCTGTCTGAGGCCTCTCAGCTGAAGACATGTGAAAACATTGTGACAAAAGGTGAATTTGCTCATGATGAGAAAATTCTCCTTTTGCTATAATATTTTCAAATATTCTTAATAAGTGTTCTCTCATTCATGAATATTTGTCAGGTTTTTGTCAAAATGTTTTCAAAGTCGTCTAATGCAGATTTGTTGTAAGAAGGAAAGTGTTACAGCTAGACTTTGCGATGTAGCCTTAATTGCAGACAAAATACAAATTCAAAACCAACTATCAGAAAATAAAACATATACATAGGGTAAAACTACGGGAAATACTCACCTACCGTGACTACTATTTTTGGGATTTCTGGAAACATCGTGGCTGCCAAAGACAATTTTTTATTTTTACAAACTATGCAACTTGAAAAAAATCCGATTAGAAGCATGTAGAATAATTTCAGGTGCAACAAAACTTGTTTCGATCAATAACTTGTATAAAGAAACATGTCCCTTGCAAAATATAATGGCGAATGAACTTATAATGACTGTAGATATATGAAATGCAATACACAGTTGTATGCATATTCCTTTCTATCATCAACAACCAGAGTTTGGAATATCTCCAAATAGATTATAGAAACAGTGCTTCTCTGGAAATCTTCAAAAGAAAAATTAATTCTGATACTCAACGTGTATCAAATCACTATTATGTTGGTACGAGACAATTGCAGATATTACACAGCAGATTAAGAACCCACTGTTCCTTAACACTTCTTATCAAAAAACAAATCTACAAATGTCCTAACCATTCTCTCTTTTCTCCTTGTCCAGAGCATAACTTTAAAACTAATTGTTGGTTTTTAATAAAACTTCATACGATGATACAACACAGAGAAAGTGCGGTCTACAGTAACCATAACTCCATTTTATCTAAATACAGAGTTATTGCCCTTTGTTACTTTTTCTTGTCCGGAGAATTACCTAATACCTAATAGATGGAATCTAAGAAAATTTCAAACAATGGTAGAGCACAATGAGAGGAAGTAGAGTGTACAAGAGCCATAATTTTGATTTACATAATACCATAGTTATTGCCCTTTGTTACTTTTTCTTGTTCGTAGAGTCTTGTCCGGAGCATAACTTTAAAAATAATTGTTGGAATTTAATAAAACCTCATGCGATGATACGACACATTGAGAGGAAGTATGGTGTACAGCAACCATAACTCTACTTTACCTAATTACATAATTATTGCCCTTTTTATCTTTTTCTTGTCCGGAGAATTTCTTAATAACTTAAAGATGGAATCTAATAAAACTTCATACACTGGTAGAGCACAATGAGAGGAAGTGCAGTGTACAAGAACCATATCTCTAATTTTACATAATTACAGAGTTATTGCCCTTTGTTACTTTTTCTTGAGTGTAGAGTTTTGTTCGGAGCATAACTTTAAAACTAATTGTTGGAATTTAATAAAACTTAATACGATGATACAACACATTGAGAGGAAATGCGGTCTACATGAACCATAACTCTACTTTACCTAAAGAGTTATTGCCCTTTGCTACTTTTCTTGTCCGGAGAATAACTTAATAACTAATACATGGAATCTAATAAAACATACAATGGTAGGGCACAATGAGAGAAAGTGCAGTGTACAAGAACCATAACTCTAATTTACATAATTACAGAGTAATTGTCCTTTGTTACTTTTTCTTGTTCGTAGAGTCTTGTCCGGAGCATAACTTTAAAACTGATCGTTGGAATTTAATAAAACTTCATACGATGATACAACACATTGAGAGAAAGTGCGGTCTACAGGAACCATAAATCTACTTTACCTAAATACAGAATAATTGCCCTTTGTTACTTTTCTTGTCCGGAGAATTACTTAATAACTAATAGATGGAATATATTAAAACTGCATGCAATGGTAGATCACAATCAGAAGAAGTGCAGTGTACAAGAACCATAACTCCAATTTACATTATTACAGAGTTATTGCCCTTTGTTACTTTTTGTTGAGCGTAGAATAATTTCAAATATACTGGATTGAATTTAATAAAACTTCATACTAATATATCTATAGGTGCTACCTATTTACGAAAAAAACGCAAGATAATTATAAACAAAAATTTAAGAGCATACTTTGGCCATAAATAAGGATTTATAAGTAATTGACTAGACAATAATAATGTTAATGGCATGTGTCTTGCATTATCAAAACATATTTGCAATTCTTATTGCTGTCGTCTATTATTACGAACAGAAAATAATAAAGTAAAGACTTTCAGAAAATCAAGGAATACATTTATAATGAACGCGGTTAAAACATGAGGGCCAAGATGATCCTTAATCGATCACCTGCATTATGGTAAAGAAGCAAATAGATCAGCCCTTTTCTGATGCCACCTGGCGACTGCCTTTTTCAAGCAGTCAATATGACTTGAACAAATTATGTAAGGGGTCACATTTCTGCTAAACCCTGTCCCTATTAGAGACGGTTTCTGAGGCCTATGATTTAGGAAAAGATTGTCGCAACAAGAACAATTGCTCCGTATGAGAAAGTTATCCTTTTGCCACAATGTTTGATAAATAATTATACTTTGAATGATTGAGTCAATAGCTCATGTATAGGAATTTGGGGTCTTTCATGTTGATACCACTTGTTTGCTGGAAACGACGTCACTCCATTGACGTTACGCCAAGATGAAGTGTAACGGAAATGACGTCACGTCCTTCTTTGGCTACGATACAGTCACAATTTAGTTTCGGGCGTAGAAGGCTAATGCTGTCGTTTTTTTGTTTTTGACGAACGGGAAAACATATTTCTAACAGATTTCCATTTATTTTTAACTTTTCGTACAAATGTTAATTTCAGCAATTTAATGATCTTAAACATCGATTTTAAAAAAAATGATTAAAAAGACGACAATAATTTTCAAACCGTGATTTTCTGCTCATTTTATACATACCCAAAATACCGATTTTAAAAAAAATGATTAAAAAGCCGACAATAATTTTTAATCTGTGTTTTACGTCTGCTTTTTATACATATCCAAAATGGCGGCCCCCATGGATTTTTTTCAGTTTCATTTCAGAAAGCTTCATGGGCTATTGAAAAAAAAAAAAAAAAAAAAAAAAAAATCTCACGCCCGTTAACTATAAGCGAAAAAAACCATTTATGGTTTTTTTTCGTATAATGCAACACCTTGAGAGGAAGTGCAGTGGACAAGAACCATAACTCTATATTAGCTAATTACAGATTTATTGCCCTTTGTTACATTTTCTTGTTCGTAGAATAATTTTCATCGCCCTTTCTTATTTTTTTCTTGTTCGGAGATTATTCAAAACTACAAGTTGGAATTTAAGGTGGGGTTTCTTAATATTCCACTACTTTTCCTATCAGGGCTACGTTCGGGTGTATTAATCACATCCAGTGATAGTTCTAGTTGTTATAGACATTTTGTCTAGATGTTTCCTAAGTCGTCTTCTACAATTTCGTTGTATGTGAGGTAGGGCTAATGCAAAGTCATTTCATTGATTTTTGTTTATTTACGGGATGACAAATCTTAGATAATATACTGAACAATGGGGATAGGTGACGGCTGAATGTGATTTAAAAATAAAGTTTACCATAACACGAAAGTATCTGTTATCAAAAATCTAGCTTGACTTTCATTGAAAAGGCTCAGAGGTATAGCTAAGGAGGAGTATACACTTCGACGAATTCAAGTTCTAATTGGCCACCATATAAAATATGATATTATACGACATATTTAATCAGTAAATCTAAAGTTTTGGATATCTGTGTATTATACACACCAATCTATAGATTTACAGGGGAAAAACACGTATTCATGTACAAAATCATCCATGCGGAACGGTAGGTCCGAAAATAGACTATGTGCTCGCGTTTCTCGTGCACGGCATGGTAGTTGTTGTATTTTGTAGGGATGTATTCTTCGTTGATTGTCTTTTATGAAAAATATTAAATATGGCGTCGTTATAACACGGGTGGTCAACCATACGATACCTGTGTAATACGTGATTTGATCTTGCAGTTTTTGTTTATAGGGTGTCCATGTTAACTCTCTCTTTTAAGTTTGTTCCCGTGATCAAATTTCAATGAAGTTTTATTTTACATATTAGGAATAAATTGTATTAAACTTATATTTGGTTGTTTGTATTTTTCTCCGATTATTTGAAATATGATAACTAGATGGCCAATTAGAAATTCGTCGAAGTGTACATGTACATCTCTTTTCCCTATAGTATCTATCTTATCATCCAACCAAACGCTATGATGTTGGGTACTCAAAGGATCGTCTCATGGAGAAGATTCTTTTGAGTACCCACATCATAGGGTTGGAGGGTCAAATAAGGATTTTAGAACGTAATAAACTCCTCTTATCTAGAGATATGTTAAAGAGGTACCAGTAATTATTTGCACACGTATAAATAAGTATATTCCACACCACATGAACAAAACCTTAGCTAAACGTAACCCATTTCGGCCAAGCCCTTGGACCCAAACTCATCCTAAATGTAATTCAATGCTATGATATTATAGAACATTGAAACGAGCCCTGTGCTATGGGGTTGTAGAGACCCAAATACACCATAACTCACAGTCATTGGGTTATAGAGCTCCTACATGTAGGTGAGGGTTGCATTTTATGTTCAAAAATCGTCATGTACATTAATCATCTAAACCCTTTGCTATGAGATTATATGGACCCAAATACATCCTAACTCATAGCCATTGGGTTATAGAGCTCCTAGGTAAGGGTTGCATTTTATGTTCAAAAATCGTCATGTACATTGATCATCTAAGCCCTATGCTATGAGGTTATATGGACCCAAATACATCCTAATTCATAGCCATTGGGTTATAGAGCTCCTAGGTAAGGGTTGCATTTTATGTTCAAAAATCGTCATGTACATTGATCATCTAAGCCCTTTGCTATGAGGTTATAGGGACCCAGAAACATCCTAATTAATTTCCATTGGATTATAAAATTCTAGATAATGGGGCGTTCGAGCCCTGTACTACGGGGTTATAGCGACCAAATGGCATCCTAACTCCTTTCCGTAGGATTATAGAGCTCCAGATAATGGGGCATCTTTCATGTTCTTAAATCGCCGTATACATGGAACGTCCGAGCCCTGTGCTATGGGGTTATATGAACCCACATTCATCCTAACTCCTTTCCTCGGGATTATAGAGCTCTAGATAAGGTGTGCATTTTATGTTCAAAAGTCGTCATGTCATGTACATGAAACCAGGAATCCTTGGTTATTGGGACCCAAAGGCATGCTAACTTATTGCAATATGGATTATACAATAAGATCTATATATAAGGGTTAATTTAATGTTCTAAAACCGCTATGTACTTTGAACCTACATTTCCTGTGTGATTGGGTTAAGTGGACCAATAAGAATCATTATTCATTATTATGTTATTATTTTCAGGCGAGATATGTGAGATATCAAGCTAAACTACAACCTGAAACACCATACTTGAAGGTTTTTCGTGACCGACTGAAGAAAATAGCTGCACACATCATGTTAAACCGTACACATCACGCAGATTACGAGAGTCAGCTTCTGGTGCGAGACTTTGGCACGCATTTGGTGACGTCAGTGGATGTTGGAGCTGCGCTAGTTCAGGTGAAAATTCGAGCTCTAATATTGATTTTTTTATTCGTCACGACAAAAAGCAACATACATGCAATTTTGGCAGTACCCTTTGTAGCTATCGCCTGCATCTTATAACATATGTGTATATGCATTTTAAACAACATGACAGTAATTGAAAGTTGGTTCAGACAGACAGAACAACAACACAACGGAGAGGGTATATCCCTTCGTGACTCTCTAACAAAGCAGGCGTTACAATGGCCCCAAACAACTTTTACCTACATTGCACATGTATATACTTTTTTTCAGAATAGTTATTTGTTGTTGTTGGTGTTTTTTATTTTTACTATTTTTAGTGGCCTTATATGAATATATATCTTTATTCCTGGGAGATTACCACGTACGTACACCATGTTGGGTCGTGATATCAAATCCTAGTTCATTGTGATACGCGTCATTTTGGTTTCCCCTCATGGACTAAAATGTTTAGTGAATCCAGTGTATAAAGACCACCTACATGTATGGGAAGAGAACAATCTGGTCCTTGTACATAGGTGGTCTTTTATTACAGGGTCATTTATGCAGAAAATGAGTAAATTTGGAAACAATTGCTTTTAAAAAAATGTGGTCTTTAGCACAGTTGAGACTGTATATGTGCGAGTACCCACTTAGCTTTGAATAATGTTGTATGAGAACAGGTAACAGCAAACTAAAATATTCACGGGTAGATGAGCTGGTTGCCGAAATAATAAATGAACTACTGTAGAAACGACCGAAAAACTCAAGTTAACCAAAACCATGTACGTTATACAATTTTCAGTTAGACCAAGTACGAGCCGAGTTTGTCCGTAAATACGATTCCCAGACGAGCACAGTCAAGGCCGCAGCAAGCGCAAGTTTTTTCGGCGTGTTTGATTTCGGTGGGGGATACAGCCAGTCCACGTCAAAGACCATTGTGGACGAATACAAGAAGAGTAGAATTTCGTCACGCATCGATACCATCGGGGGATCTATCTATAAGTGAGTAGGGTCTTTTCTATTCGATTGTCGACTTTATGAAAATCTGAGATTGTTCTATTTAAACAATATATTGGCTACGCACTACATACATATCTATAAGCGAGTGTGGTCTTTTGTATTCGATTGTCGACTATTTAAAAAAAAAAATTGGCTACGCACTAGATGCATATCTTTAAGTTAGTCGGGTCTCTTTTATTCGATTGTCTTTTAATATGAAAATCTGAGATTGTTATATTTAAAATAAATATTGGCTACGCACTAGATACATATCTATCAGTAAGGGTTTTCTTATTATTCGATTGTACACTATATGAAAATCTGAGATGGTTCTATTAAAAACCCCAATAATTGGCTTCTCACTGGATACATCTATAAATGAATTGGGTCTTTTATTCGATTGTTCATTTTATGAAAATTTGAGATTGTTGTTTTAAAAAAGAACATTGACTACGCATTAGATACAATCGGGGTATCTATCTATAAGATAGTTGGGTCTTTTATTCGAGTGTCCTTTTATATGAAAATATGAGAATGTTATGTTTAAAAATATATTGGCTACGCCATAGATACAATCGGGGGATCAATTCAATAAGTGTGTTGGGTCTTTATTCGATTGTCCTTTATATGAAATCTGAGATTGTTATTTTAAAAACAAATATTGGCCACGCACTAGATAACATCGGGGGATCAGTCAATAAGTGTGTTGGGTCTTTATTCGAGGGTCCTTTATATGAAATCTGAGATTGTTATTTTAAAACCAAATATTGGCCACGCACTAGATAACATCGGGGGATCAGTCAATAAGTGTGTTGGGTCTTTATTCGAGTGTTCTTTATATGAAATCTGAGATTGTTATTTAAAAAACAAATATTGATCACGCACTAGATAACATCGGGGGATCAGTCAATAAGTGTGTTGGTCTTATATTCGAGTGTCGTTTATATGAAATCTGAGATTGTTATTTTAAAAACAAATATTAGCCACGCACTAGATAACATCGGGAGATCTATCTTTAAGTGAGTTGTGTCTTTTTTTCGATTGTCCATTATATTAAACTCTGATATTAATTGTTCTATTTAAACAAAAAACTATGCTCGCGATACAATATTAGGGAACTATATATAGGTGAGTTGGGTCTACTTACCTTTTAATTAACATCTAACATAATGAATTAAGTTTAGCTGCGTATTGATGCATGAGTAGCAAGCGGTGTGGACCAAGATAAGACTGCACGACTGTGCAGGCTGATCTTGCTCTAAGTTTTACTCAAAATCGTGCATTAAAGTCGTGCATTATGACGTATGTAAATTTTGTCAAAATCGTGCATTACGACGCTCGCAAATATTGTTAAATGTCGTGCATTACGACATAATATAAATGTTAAGATTCAGACATTACGTCGTACATAAATGTTGTTAAAACACATCGTGCATTACTACGTACATGTAGACGACAAGAGTTGTTTGTTTCTTTCTTGATATATAGTTGCGACAATCAAATTGTGCTCGAATCATAATAAAGCATTCTCCAGAACTTCTAATTCCGACAATTTGTATTTCAGACCCCTGAACTACACAGCCAACACATGGGCCGATTCAATTGACAGCAATATGGTGGCCTTAGATCGATCAGGCGACCCCATATTCTTCTCCATTAACGAAAAAACACTCCCCGACATACCATCGGCAACGATTGTCCAAGTGTACAACTACGTACGTGCCGCCGTGGAACAATACTACAAACATAACATGTATCGTGGATGCACAAAACCTGATTCGCCGAACTTTAGTTTTCAAGCCAATGTCGACGATGGCACCTGTCAGCCTCCAAAGACTAATTACACGTTCGGGGGCGTATTTCAGAAATGTTCCGGATACAACGAACTATGCGTTAACGTGGTCCAGAAGAATCCCCTCACCGGTAATTACAGCTGTGCTTCTGGGTACGATGAAATTCCGATACAGTCAGATACAAAGTCTACTACAAAATCTCGTAGCAGCTGTCATACGTGTTGGTTACTCTTCCACTGTTGTGATGACAAAACATACACAGTAACCGCTACGTACACGGCGTACTGGTGCGCCGCGCAAGGTACGGTTTCCCAGAACAACGGGTTTCTGTTTGGTGGACTTTACAACCCCATCATTAATAACCCACTGACACTGGCTAAAACGTGTCCACCCGAGTTTTACAAGCTTAAACTTCTGGATAACCTGATCGTTTGTGTCAGTGACGATTATGAGCTAGGTTTTCGATTTTCTCTTCCCTTCGCTGGATTCTTCAGCTGCCATTCTGGAAATCCTCTCGCGTTGAAGAAAACCGCTGGCTTGAAGTCGTCCAGGAATAACACGCTGGAATCCTTTATGCTTCAGTCAGGACCTGGGGGTTATCCGCGAGAATGTCCCAAGGGCTACAGTCAACATTTAGCAATCATAGACAACAGCTGCGAGATCCATTTTTGTGTGAAATACGGTTCTATGTCCCCGCATAGTCTCCCAGATGTCCAAAGACCACCATACATGGAAGCAGCACCAACATCTACACAAGGCTCCGATAACGGGCTGTCGGCCGTCGGGGTTGCTGCGATCTCGGTTGTAGGCGTTCTTGTATGTATTGGCATCGTATTAGCCATCATCGTTCTTGTGGTGAGGAGGCGTAGAGGTAGGTCATATCAAAAATTTGATTCAAGGTCGAATGGAGGCGACAACCAGAGGACGGAATATAGTGTGGCATATACCAACACGGAAAACTCGCCAGCTGTCACACAAACATAAGAGTTCGACTAACATTTACAGCGCTTTCATTTGAACACAATGCAAATTTTAGACATTACCTTCTTCGTCCTTGTAGTAAACGGGAGGAAAAATAATGAATAAGACAAAACTATTGTAAAATAACAGTGCACTATTATCTTTTAAACTGTCAATGGTAAGCAGTGATGTTTGTTGATTTTTGTTTGGAGTTTTACGCAGTTTCAACAGTATTCAAATCGTATAACAAGACGAATTTTGATGTAAAGCATCAAAGACGCCGCGCATGCTTTTTAAGCATGACTTAAAGGAAGCAGATGCAGTTCATTACATTTAAATAACGTGTAAACACTAAACAGACAGGACGTAAATATTTCGAACAAGAACGCCAAATGTTCCTTTATTTTAAACAAGAAGACCAAGATGTGCCTACATTGGCTCACCTTGCTTCCATAGTTATGATAAAAGATTACCAAGTGCAAGAAGGGTCAATTTTGACGTAGGGATTAGACGTTTTGTATGCTGCGATCTATGTGATCTTACTCGACATTATCATGCTACTTGTCGTTCAATACGAACCAATTTATCGCTCCTGCAACGTAATATTCCATATATATTAAACACGTTCGGTGTCTGCTTTCTGGAGCCATTACCGGTACACGTTGATTAAACGCAAATTATTGATTTTAACAGTGTTAATATTATGCAAGTTTTAGTTTTATGTATATATAAAAGTGTGTTATGGAAAGTGGTCTCGTTCAATTTTTATCTGAAAAATAAGTTTCGAACAAAAGCCCTTATAGAATGTTTTATAGGAATAGTATAAATCGTTCATATTTACCAAGTGTAAAAACGGAGCAGCTATGCTATCGTTTTATACGAAATACTTCGACTTCTCCATCAATGCATGAAACGTCCGACATCGGTTGAGAAGCTCGAATCTATATTAGTGGTTCGGCATCGGTTCAAAACTAGGCCATATCACACCGGGTGTTCAGAGTTAGAGGTTGTTCGGGAAGAGACGGTTTCAAACAGACGCGTTGTTGCACATCCAGATCCCATACGCTGAACAGATAGGTTCAACACCGTTACAGACAGTTGAAACAATATACCAAAGGCAGTTTGAGCCTAGAACATAGAGTTGATGCTTTGTCACTTATCAATAGAGACCAAGTAGCCCGGGGAACATTCTATGTATCGTCCACATTGTATACAGTCTCAGTTAAGAAATTGTCACCTGCGAAACAACCCTTTAAACGTCAACTTATCTCTTGACACAGTAATACTGGTAACGTACCCAGAAAACGCCGTGAACATTGCATTGCGTGAAATGCCAAAGAAAGAGAACAGTGGTTTTGTCCCGAAGGGTTCTTAAGATGACTTGCTCTTGGTTAGCGTTTTGTAATGGGGTCGAAAAGACATTCTTCTTACGTTTCCCGCAGGTATACTAGTTACCTTATAGATGTAGGTTGAACGCGCGATATCTCAAAGTCGTAAGGGCTACATAATGTTACCTCGAGTTAATGATGTGTTCGAGAGATCGCTTGATTTACACTAAATTAATTTAAGTAATGTAGGCTTCGACATTTATTTATACTCAAACGTTAAATATAATAAGCACGTCAATTACAAATTCATGTTAAGAAAATAACGAAGCAGCAGATTTGGTTGCTCGTATGACGTATAAAAAGAACTGCTGGTTTACTAATGTCTCATATAGACATTTTACATTAAATACTCATGAGAACATGCATTGCATTTTGTCCCATGAAATCGCCCGATACAACCACGCTCTGTTCCATACAATCGGAATATTCGATAATTACCGCTATTCTGTCTGGTTTACTTATTTGGGTTATTTTAACTGTTTTATACAAAACGGTAAGCGATAATTTAATTGGACGATGCAAATATCAACATGAGCCGACCTGTAGCGGATAGTTATTGGAGCATTATACGATCGAGCGAAGTTTAGTTCTGATTTTAATGCGATTAACAAAAAATCTTGTCATGGCGTAAACCATGTTTTGATTGGCACATGAGGTCAGTGTGTCTGAATAAATATTCAGAACTAGTTCGTAGACTGGAGTAACCTGTCCTTACAATTTCATCACGCCAATACTGGTCCCGCACTTTGGTTATGGTGTAGCAAATAAAAGGCTATAGATGCCCTTTTCTGGACCAACCGGTTAATATCAAAATCTGAATGTACATGTAGTTAGATTCGTTATTTATGTATTGATTCCAAACATCAAGTTGTAATGGTCCACTGTAGAGTTGACGAAAATCAGTTGCATGATTATTTACAAATTTATTACATATGCAATAGCGATGTATACGGGGGAGATGATCAATCTATTCGCCATCGTTGATTCATGCCAGACGTACTGATTGAGCGGGTGCCTCAGCACCAGTGCATATATTGGTTGTGAAAAAACTGTCATTGGTGCAATGGGCTTGCGCGCGCATGCGCCGTGTTAATCGTCTTGATCGCGTATGCGTCGTATTTTACCGTCAGCTCTCGGATATTTCCGTAGCAGTTCGTCACTAGTTGCATAATTATTTACTAGTTTACTACATAATGCCACAGCCATCTGTTCGCCCTTGTTGATTCATGCCAGACGTACTGCTTTACTATAGTACCAAGGGTACCAGACTACGGAACTAGTGGCATACAGCTAATTCTCTAATGCCCGAAATATAGTAAATTTATGTCGAATTTTGAATGAACAACTTCCTTCGTTGTCGTCTCTCAATAGCCGAGCTACTTCACAGCATGACAATTGAGTAGTCCCGCGATATAACCAACAGTATGGCCTCTGCGTAATATATCGACCCAGATTAGCCTGCGCAGTCCGCGCAGACTGATACGGACCCACACATTCCGTCTCAGGGGGGATTGAGGTATAGACTAATGATTCCTGAAACAGAATATCTACAGGAGGCGAAAAGTTTCTATCCGGGTAAGCCTGTGCGGCATGCTTAGGCTGATCCTGGTCGATACTTTACGCAGAGACCACAATGTTGGTTTTCTCGTGGGACGGCTCACATGACTTTGCGACCAGCGCAATCTGGTACAGATCTGCCTTGTTTGCCATATACATGAATCTTAAGTATTCAAAGGCACATGCCATCATCATTTTCGGTTTTCTTTTTTAACTATGCCGAAATAAGCAACATGTTTGCGTTTCATCACATATCTTTCGCGTTTTACTAGTTAAAATTGAAATGCTAGTTTGACAGAGTATCTTTGCACAGCAATAAGAACACGAACCTTTATTAAGTAGAAGAAGAAGAAGTATTTCGGATTGTTTAACGGTTAAAGGGAGACAACTCTTAAGAGTTTGTTAAATGAGAAGTCGGCCTTCTATAATGATCTGTATATTTTCAAAGAATTCCCTGAGTTGGATCACGAGTTCAAAATCCATGATATCGCAGAGTAGACTCATACCTATCACAGTAATACATCTATCGATTATAGGTTGCGTAAAGCTTGGTACCGAAGAGCTTCGAACCTTGATAATAATGCAATCGGACATCCATCATCGAGGTATTCCAAATGGATAACAATGCTGCCGGACAAGACTTACGGATACATAGACAACTTCACGCACGAACATTTTGAGTATGGTGCATTTACCCTCGATTGGGTTCGTGGGTTTTTCTACAAACTGTTGAACTTTTCTACCGTTTGAGTGATTTCAATCTAGCTGCGCCAACACAGGCTGTTGACATCGTTCTGTTAGTCTTATTCATACATGGCTTAGATGAACTGCTCTCAATATAATACAAGACAAATGTTTGACACAGAGCATCAAAGAAACCGCAATGTTTCGTTGCATTAAATCCAGACACATTAGAAAAATTAAATGTTACACACCATTACAGCATGGTGATGGGTTGAAATTTCGGTAAATCTGAAGTTAGTAACATGAATATCGATATTTGAAGATTTAAGTATTAGGTAGACTAGGATATTTAACCTGGCAGGGTCTGTGTTTTAAGCGAATGAGACGATGATTTAGAGGTAAATTGATCATGAAAAGTGACATATAAGACTAATTCTAAAGATAAATGGACAAGAGGTTATGATTTATTTCAATTTGTACCAAAAACTCAAAGAGCAAATATTTAAATTGAACACTCATCCTGTTATGTTAATATATTGTCAAATAATGCTGACACACAGGAAATCTGTTTTGGTTTGTATCGATAGGTCATGATGTAGGAGAAGGGTTTTACCCTTACTCACACAAAATAAATCTGCAGCAGACGACTTTGAAATGATCAAGTACAACATATAGAAAATCTCTATAAATTATAGTATGATTATTGAAAAGAGTTGAAATTATTGTGGCAAATGGAGAAATTGCTCATTTTAAGCAATTTCTCCTTTTGCCACAAAGATTTTAAAAGTCGTCTGCTGCAAAGGCTCAGAAAGGGTATATATATATATAGCGGCTTCCAATAAATATACTAATAAGTAGAGCTACCCGTAACCAAATGAAGTATATGTGCTAGACCGGAAGAAGCAGAGCCATGGTCCTATATTGCCTGTGACAAATTGAAGTACGGTGATTCTAGATACTGATTCATACCAGCATCAACGTCCGGAGAGCATCCATTTAATGACGAACGGGTAAAGCAAACCACCAGATGTACGGTATATATGTCCACCACTGGTATAATATACGGAAGCGTAGGTCCAAATCCGAGCACGATAATGAATGTTTATTGAATAAGTGTACTACCTCGCACTCTATTTGGCTGTGGAATCACATGCCTTATGCGAATCAAACAAATTGTACGAGCTCAAGGCCTTCTTTTGACGACCCTGTCGAACATGGTTAATAAGTTTAATTTAGACTTATTATTTTACATCGATTGCGAAACAAGGCCTTAGCATTTATTATTTACCTGTAAATATTCCGGCGCAATTACATGTAGATTGACATGCGCAGTTCAGACACGACAAATTAAAATTCCGTATGGTACACGTGTAAAATACGGTCGTGTGACGTCAGACAGTGCGCGGACTACTTTCAGTGAAGTTACCGTTTTGAATCTGCGCTACATAGTAAAATATGCAGACAACCCGTACTATTTGGTTTACTCATTTCTATTTTAAGTAACGAAATCCTCGCCTCAAATTAATTAAAAACCCGCAAATAAAGATTGTGTTAGTCATTTTCTCCCACAAAACTATAAAACTGACTTCCATGCATTATATGTGCTACTATTTTTGAATTATTTATTTAAATTACGCGTTGAAATACGTGATCCATCGTCTGTGTTACTGTCGGGGTTGTTTATATGTCAGGCTGAGGGTAAAACTCGTACGAATATTGAAAATGTCGGGTAGGTTCGATAGTGAAACGGATTTGAACTTCCTGAAATGAGGTCAAATGGGCTAGAGGTTCCAGATGCCCTTTGTTACGTCGATTTTGCAAAAAATGATGTTATTATGCTGGTCCTACGTATTATAATTCATTCCATAGGGCGTGGCCTAAGTATTATAGTAAATATTCATCCGCCATTCATACAGTTCATCTCACGTTCAAAAAATTGTAATCTCAATAAAAAAAAATTGAATCTAAATATGTTAAGAGGAAAATAACGCTACAGGAGCGATCAAGGGATTCGCATTGCACGACTTGTAGCGTGGGAAAATCCATATCTTACTCGACATTCGGTCTCGTAAGATATCGATTTTAACATACTACTTGTCGTCAATACGAACCCATTTATCGCTCCTGTAACGTAATATTCTGTATATATATTAAACACGCTCGGTGTCTGCTTTCTGGAGCCATTATTGGTACTCGTGGAAAAAAACCAAATGCAGTACCCACTCATAACGGGATTCGAAACCGGGACCTTTGGTACGAGTGGCCGACGCTCTATCACTGTCTTTTGACATGGTTTAAGCCTTGTTTGCAAACATCTGCCTGATTGTACTTTTGACACCACTGGTATGTTATACGGTATATATTTGATAACAGATAAGTTGACATTTGAATGTTTCTTAATTGAATACCTATGTTCAAAATGTTCTGGCTTATTGAGGCCGCGTGGAAGCGCGGCATCAGTATGGGATAGTTTTTAATTTTGTACCACGGGTGACGTAATCGAAAAGGGAGAAACCAATGTTATTATTGTTAAACAAACCTCTGTTGTTTGTTTAAAAAAAAAAACTTTATGAATCAATAAATTGTATAAAATGATTTAAGACACAAAAAGATACAAAAAAGGCATGTCTTCTACCGTTATTACAAAATTTTAGACACATCTAATGCGTATTTAATAACTTTCCCCTAACTTCCTAGGCTACGCTTTTTTTATAGTTTGGTTTACGACCCGATTCATCAAAGCTCAAAAAAAATATTCTCGCGATGGTTTTGCCTGTTTACAATATTGAGATTTTTAAATAAATGGGTAATCTTTAAAAAATCAATGATGATTCATTTTAATTACTACATATTACAGTATAATTCTAGAAACTGTAAAAACAACGTTAACCCAACTATGCAATAGGCATGGCCGTAACGTGACCCGTTCTATTTGTAAATGCAGCATGTGATCGCTTGGCGATTTTGGTCATTCTTATTAAATAGACGACAAGGTGTCATCGGTTCCCATAGAGTAATTAAGTTGTCTGTGCTTCTTTCCGTTATTAATACTTCGCTGTTTTCACGATTTCATCCGATTTCTAAAATTCGTTGGATTCGTACCCGGTTTTTCATGTTTCGTTCGAGATGAACGATTCGTACCAACTGTTTTTCGCTCTTTGCTCTTGGGGAACTGACTTGACCATTTTCTTTTGTTTATTTTTCAGTTTTCTACTGGATGTTCAAAACGATTTAAGTGACATTACAAAAAAAAAACCAGACTTAATAATTCTTGCTATATGTTGACTATACATGTGAACTTTCATAATGCTCAATCTTGATCATAAATATCTTCTTCTTTTTTTTTAATTACTTCGTATTTTTTGGTTATATACTCCCGTTTTTGCTATCATACTTCTGCTAAACTGGAAGGAGAATAAACTTCCCACTCTCCTTCCAAAGCTTGTGTCACACTTAACTTATAACTAGAGGCAGTACACCTTAATATATGTTAATATTAAAGCACGTATGTTTGTTTTTTATTTAATGGATCTAGTTAGAGGATTTAAAACAGTTTATTGGTAAAAAAAACACTTGAGAAAGTTCAGCTTGTATGACACATTATAGTTGCAGTGAATGTTAAGCAATATAGGTACATCTTGGCCTTCTTGTTTAAAATAAAGGCACATTTGGCCTTCTTGTTCGAAATATTTACATCCTGTCTGCTTGCACGGGTTATTTAAATGTACTGAACTGCATCTGCTTCCTTTAAGTCATGCTTCAAAATCATGCGCGGCGTCTTTGGTGCTTTGCATCAAAATTCTTCTTGTTACTTTTGATTTACTTGTCATTTATTTCGTTGCGTAAAGACCGTTTTGGAAGCATGAATATATTTATGACACGTTCTCAACACAATATACTAGAGACAATTGAAGCAACTGTGAATTTGGACTATGGAAAAGGAAATATTTCTCTTCGTTTGATGTCAATTTAAAACCCTCATAATTCGTTTGTATCAGGGAACAATGGAAACACAGCATGTGCAATGTTCATACATCCTTTCCCCCATACAGACGCATTTTGACGCATCTACAGAAGATATTTGTCACAATATTTCCAATTTCATGCAATAAATGTTCGTTCATTTTTAGAGGTTTACCATATGTTTGGCTAGATATTTTCAGACTCGACTGCTGAAGATTTATTGTATGTGGACAAGGGTTAACACGCATTGTTACTGGAATACAAAATGTAATTGGTCCTATGATTTTAACATGTGTTCAAAATATGCTGGCTTATTACCTTTCATTTACTTTTCATTTAGGTCGTTGCGTACAGACAGTAAGGGGAAGCATGAATATAGTTATGACACGTTCTCAAAACAATATACTAGAGACAATTGAAGCAACTGTAAATTTGGACTTAAACTATGGGAAAGGATACACTTCTCTTCGTTTGAGGTCAATTTAAAACACTCACAATTCGTTTGTATCAGGGAACAATGGAAACACAACATGTGCAATGTTCATACATCCTTTCCCCCATACAGACGCATTTTGACGCATCTACAGAAGACATTTGTCACAATGTTTCCAATTTCATGCAATAAATGTTCGTTCATTTTTAGAGGTTTACCATATGTTTGGCTAGATATTTTCAGACTCGACTGCTGAAGATTTATTGTATGTGGACAAGGGTTAACACGCATTGTTACTGGAATACAAAATGTAGTTGGTCCTATGATTTTAACATGTGTTCAAAATATGCTGGCTTATTACCTTTCATTTACTTTTCATTTAGGTCGTTGCGTACAGACAGTAAGGGGAAGCATGAATATAGTTATGACACGTTCTCAAAACAATATACTAGAGACAATTGAAGCAACTGTAAATTTGGACTTAAACTATGGGAAAGGATACACTTCTCTTCGTTTGATGTCAATTTAAAACACTCACAATGGAACAATGGAAACACAGCATGTCCATACATCCTTTCCTCCATACAGACGCATTTTGACGCATCTACAGAAGACATTTGTCACAATGTTTCCAATTTTATGCAATAAATGTTCGTTCGTTTTTTAGAGGTTTTCTATATTTTTGCCTAGATATGTTCAGAGTCGGCTGCTGCAGATTTATTGTATGTGAGGAAAATCATAATTAAACACGCATTGTTACTGGAATAGTTGGTCCTATGTTTGAACAGTTTGATTGAAACAAATCTGTCTGAATTGCACTTTAGCAGTTTTTGCAATTAAATTGGAATCCGCCGTGGTCGAGTGGTTAGCGTCGGGGATTTGAAACCGGGCGTCCCGAGTTCGATCCCCTGTTGCGGCATGACGGTCACGGTGGAGTACCCTTCGGCAAGGCACGTTTTCTAGCCTAGTACTTGTTTGTTTACCCAGGGATCATGAATAAGTGAAATGTCGCCGTGATATAACTGAAATAATGTTGAAAACGGTGTAAACCCCCAATAAAACAAAAGCAATTAAATAGAACTTGTAATTCTGTGATATATAAGTTAAGGTTTCATCCCTCTTTGGAATAGGGATCACGATGATGTTTCAATAATTACGTTTACAATAACATTTATTCTACTGCATAGAAATGTAAAATATCGTAATAGGGAAAGACAATGAAACAAAAATGCACCACAATATCTGAAATGCAAACCAATTTCTTTTAAGTTAACTCTTTCCCTAATACGACAATTCTGCAGCAGACGTCTTTGAACATATTGAATTGATAACCCATGACTCAAAGTGGAAAACATTGTTGAAAATGGAAAAATTGCTCGTCTTGAGCAATTTCTTCTTTTGTCACTATGTTTTCAAAAAGCCGTCTACTGCAGATGCTTCAGAAAGCGTCTATATGAGGGAAAGGTTTAAAATGTCACGAGCACGAGCTTATGAGTCACTTCTATTATTGGTATAAAACTAGGGAAATACAAAAGATACCCCCCCCCCAAAAAAAAAAACCAACCAATATAAAACCCCAGGGTGGTATGTACTATGCAAGAAAGAACAAAAGACCGTCTGCGTGCAGGGTTTAAAGTGGGTTTTCACATACTCTACTTTCACTTTACATACTCTACTTTCACTTTCAGACAAGATCAAAAACAGGTTTTTTTATGGACTATTTGGCAGAATATCAACCTGGCTGCGGATATATTTGGTGTAAATTGAACTTAAAACCCTTAAACCTTCATTTGCTGTTGAGTATGATTGCAAACAAGAAACATAATTGAGAAAAACTAACATTATGGTCGACCCGGATCAGCCTGCGAAGTGCGCGCAGGCTAATCCTGGCTGACACATTCCGTATCAGGGGGATAGCGGTATAGAGTAATAAATCCTGATACAGAAAATCCGCAGGAGGCGAAAAGTGTCTGTCCGGGTTAGCCTGCGCGGCATGTTTAGGATGATCCGGGTCGATACTTTGCGCAGAGTCCACAATGTTGGTTTTCTCGTAATTCGGCTCATTTTACACAAGGGTCTGTTATGTCTGCCCTTAGCCCGAACACTACCCGATATCACAAGACACAATTTAAAACGTGAGGCGATTAATCCTTTCCCACATACAGCGATTCTGCAGCAGACGACTTTAAAAACATGCAGGGAAAAATAAGCAACATTTCAATAAATTGAAGTACAGTTATTATATATAGTTCACTGTTGAAACAATTGTGGCAAAAGGAGAGCTTGCTCCTCATTTTCACTGTTGAAACAATTGTGGCAAAAGGAGAGCTTGCTCCTCATTATGAGCAATTTCTTCTGTTACCACAATGTTTTCAAAAGTCGTCTGCTGCAAATGTTTCTATAGTAGGAAACGAGTTAATAGTTAAGAAAAGTGTTGGACATTATCAAGGCTCAGTGTCTTAACCCTTTCCCTCATATAGACGCTTTCTGACGCTTATGCAGCAGGCGGCGTTTTGAAAACATAGAGACAAAAGAAGAAATTGCTCAAAACGAGCAATTTCTCTTTTTGCCACAATGTTTTCCACTTTTCACAGGTTATCCATTCACTTATAGAGATTTTCTTTTTTTTGACAAAATATGTTCAAAGTCGTCTGCTGCAGAATTGTAGTATGAGGGTAAGGGTAAAGGGTTTTAGGTTTACGCACAGCAAAGTGTTGGTATAAAATGCGCCAACGAAGGCTAAAATACCCATAACAATAATTGGATCGACAGGCGAACGATCATGTTTTCCAATAAACTGGTTGCGTTCTGTAGTTGTATTTATTCATGGATAATAGTAGTTGCACCTGCATCCGGCGAATTATCATTGGACAATTCTAATTCCATCGATGCTTCCAAAGTACTTTCGACCTACCCCCCGGGGGATGTAAGGCGTTGTATAGCCACGCTCGGGAAAGGTGTTCAGAGGTTTGAGGTTCTACCTGGCGGTGGTTGGGACAACCTACAGAACAAACACATGGGTATGGTGTCCTTCACGAACTACTCTTTGTGTAAAACCACGGACGATGGGAAATTTCTGATTCCGGACTGCGTCATGACCATCCCGATCAAGACTAGCCGTGTTGAAACATTCGCAGAGATGATCGCACACTGGACGAACTATACAAGTGTCACTAGTCGAGGCATTAATGTGCACGCTGGACTCCATTTTGCCCATTTCGGTATTAGTGGATCGTACTCGAGTGACTACAAACACGTAAAGGAGCGACAGTACTACGACCAATCCATAACGACCAGAATACAGGTACTTAGTTTAACTATATATATCTTGGACGATTGATTTTCGATGAACAGATAACTTGATTTGATAATCAAACCCTACATTTTAATCAAAGTACTAAAGGTAAAGGTACTAGTATCGAATCATTAGTATTGTTTATTGATTGCTAGCTTAACAAAACATTTATCAATTGACTGCTTTAAGGTTAGAACACTCTAGCAGTTGTATAGCTTTGTGCTAACTTGCTACCATGTATATGTAAACTATAGATCAAAATTGATTCCTGAGCCTTGACATTTTAGAGGAAAAAATAAACCATATACACAACTTACAATATGGTTAATGAAATGAAAGAAATAACATTTAAGAATAATAATTTGTGAGTTGAACATTTCTTTAAAATATGTTACCATTGTAGTACAATTCATAAAATGTCCAGTTATTAGTGAACGCATTTATTTAAGAGTTCTGTTCTAGCTTGAAGACTGTTTCGGAAAGTTCTTGAAAAGATCAATCTGTGGCTACTTCATCCTATATGTACCATTGTTTTTGAGCTTCTATTTCATTTAGGGTAAAATGTAGGGGCAATTGAGGACATACCAGAGACCTCATAAAAACTGTTCCAGCTGTCAACTCTGAAACAAACATTAACATTTATTAATTTAACCCTTTTCCTGAAGCTAACAACTTAAGAATCTTTTTCGACAGTCAACATTGGAAAACAATTGTGGGTAAGGGAAAAATTGCTCTTCATGAACAACTTTATCTTTTCCCACAATGTTTGTAACTCTACAAAACGCATAGGGCTAATCACACATGTTATAACAATAACTTTACCGTACATATATTAAGATTCTTAACCTATTAACACCAAAATGCTGTGCAATTATTGTAAAATGAAAGTACAAATCAACGAAGAAGCGATGAATTCTCAAAAAGATAGACCTGAATATTCTTGTAAGAATTTCATTTCAATAACCATTTTTATAAAGATGACATGTTTACACATTTACGCAGACAATTTTTGAAAACACTTTAAGAAAACAGTAACTTCTTGTTTACTTACAATGTTTTCAAAATTGTATCAAAATTACTCTATTGGCTTTTCAGTGCTGATATGTGTGTTTTTAGATGTTTTTAGAGCAGCTGACTCTCAAAATATCTTATTAGTACAAAGTTTAAAATGAAGACAATAAAAGTCATGCAGCATGTGTCCACTCATATGATAAAAGTTCAAGATGGAAAAAATCTACAAAATGACTTTGACCTCTGCAAAATTCAGGTTATTCATTAACCAATATCTTTAGACATAGCCAAAAGATATGTTTTGAAAACATAGCTTTGAAGGGGATAATAATTGGAAAAAATGTATCTTTCCTATACTGTTTCAAGTTTAATATGAATCAAGTATGTCCAATTTTCTGGGTAATTTATTGATTTCCGTGGATACTTTCAAAGCATACAAATCAATATTCTATGATAAATGTACAAGCAAGAAATTCTAGACTTATTTCAAAAGAATTCTGAATTATCAGATATGCAAATTACTGGCACAAAGCTAAGTTGGTTTTAACATTGTTACAATCATCTTACCTGATTCTTCAGCACATATATAAAAAAAAAACACATTTCATGGGCTTCATGAAGTGGATCAACTTGTTGAACATAATGAAGGTAGTGCACCTGTTGAGCATAGTCGAAACTGTAGTGTTGTACTCGTTTAATGGAACAATGAGGTTGTGTGGAGAAAAAGAATATGATTACATATACTTGTTCTTTGCAAGGTACGTCATAATCGTTAACAAAATTATACATGAATAAAACCTTTCAATACACATGGACAAATTCTTTGAAAAATGTTGGTTTAACTATATTGATAAAATCTTAGTTATAGCCGTTCCACGAGAAAAACCAAAAGTGTGGACTCTGCGTAAAGTATCGACCCGGATCAGCCTAAGCATGCCGGGCAGATGCTTTTCGCCTCCTGTGGATTTTCTGTTTCATGAATCACTACTCTGTACCCCTTTCCCCCTGAGACGGAATGTGCCAGCCCGGATTAGCCTGGGGGCTGCACGAAGTTTGGAGAAGTAGGGAAAATGTGAAGGAAATAACAATTGCAGCTTATGTTTATGTATTTATTGTTAAGAAGTTGAAAGATCATTTCAAAAGTAGGAAATATTATGAAACTGTCAGACCTTGTTGGTTGGCACTATATCGCTCACCTGAGTGCAAGAGCTCACAAGTATGCACATTTAAGACATGAAGAATCAAAGGAAAATTTGACAGCAGGTTTATGCGGAATATTTTAAAGTTTCTGCCTTATTGTATTGAGACATTTGTGAAATTTAAATCAACCTCCATCAAGTAGAAATAATTCTCTAAACCATGTACTAGACTGGGAGAAACTCTTTGATCAATGCAAAATTCATCAAGACGATTATCCTGACAAAGATTCAAAATTCAAAATGCAACCTCCAGAGTGTTATCAATATTTTCCTATATTTGGCCTAGTGACCTATATTTTGTTTACCTGATATGACCCATATTGGGAAATGGACTAGATATTATCAATACAAACATTCTGACAAAGTTTCATATTCTAACTTGGCCTAGATATCATTAAGATAAAAATTCTGACCAGTTTTTTAAAAAATGTGGCTTCTACAGTGTTGACAAGATTTTCCTTAAATTTGGCCTAGTGCCCTTGTTTTGAAAAGACATAACCCATTTTCAAACATGGCCTACATATCATCAAGACAAACAGTTTCAACATGCGCAAGTTAGAAATGCAGTCCAGAGTGTTAACAAGAGAACCCTTCAAATTGGCGTAGTGACCTAGTTTCCGACCCAATATGACTACTAGTCTAACTTGACCTACATATAATTCAGACAAAATTTCAAGCTGCTAAAGCAAAAAATGCGGCCTCTAGATTGTTTACAAGATTTTCCTTCAATTTGGCCTGGTGACCTAGTTTTTGACCCAGCATGACCCATAATCGAACTTGGCCTAGAAATCATTAAGCTCAACATTCTGACCTAATTTTAAACTGCTGAAGCAGAAAATGCGGCTTGTACATTGTTAACGAGATTTTCTTTCAATTTGCAGTCTCCAGAGTGTTTACAAGATTTTCCTTCAATTTGGCCAAATTTCATAGTTTTTGACCCCAAAATTACCCATATTCGAACTCGATTAAAAAAAGACGATTCGTTTGAGTACCGACAACATAGGGTTTAGTGGAGTCACAAGAGAGATATGGATAGGAAAGACCAGTTCACTCCTCCTTATCTTGTCCTCTGTGAAGCCAGTAAAAAATATGTATATCCAGAAACAGACGGTACAAATCGGGTAACAGTATTTTCCTCATGTTGACAATATGTACTGTCACACTGGAAGCCATGCACTATTTATATAATAACATCGTTATTGACAATAGTTTTAAAACATACAACGGTCGTTTTATGTATGATGTTACCCAGTATATATCGTCAAGTGGCTTCTTAATACAGGTTGGCTGCGTAACAGAGTAGACCACTACATGTAACACAAGATAGACTGTAATTTATTAAATAAAATGTTCTTGAATAGCTTGAACAGCCATCTGATTTTAAAAGTCTAGCTGTCCCTGTGTATTGCTGTTAAAGATAACTTTGAGTGTTATTAGATCATTACACATTGCCGTCTTCTTTATGTATCGTAAGTACCTGTTTAGCGTGATCTTGTAGAGACTGTGAAAAACATATTTCACATTTTATATTTCATGCCACATCGGTACATTTACCCTTTCCTCATATGGATGCTTTCTGACGCCTCTGAAGCAGACGGCTGTTTGAAAACATTGTGACAAAAGAAGAAATTGCACAAAACGTGCAATTTCTCCTTTTGCCACAATGTTTTTCTCTTTAAGTCATAGGTTATCCATTCAATTATAGAGATTTTCTATTTTTTGACAAAATATGGTCAAAGTCGTCTGCTGCAGAATTGTCGTATGAGGGAAAGGGTTAAAGAGTAATAGTATATAGAACATGTACAATAGTCTGTTTGAAAACTTTGTGAGTGAATGCGAAGTTACAAAAGAAATTTTTAACGCAGGTGGTAAAATAAATATTGGCATGTTAGCGATGAGGGTATGATAGATTGATTGTTTGATGTCTTAAAAAAACGCCGCATTCAACACATTTTCAGTTTTATCACGGCGTTTCCTAGGTTAGTTACCAGTACTACTTACACCAGCCAGTCAGTCGTAATGCTAACCCAGCAACCCTGAGCGTCAAAGAGGGCACCCATTTTACCATTTTTAAAGTATTTTGTTTGACCCGGCCAGGGATCGAACCCGCGATATCCAACACCCGAGGCAGACGCTCTACCACTACAAAAACGAGGCGGGGTTGTTGGTAAGAACAAGGAGCTCGGATTTGTTCCAGGGTTCGATTATTATACATGTATACTTTTTTTTTTTTTTTTTCAAAATTTATTTTTATCGAATATACTTTCGTGCATTCGTTTTACTTTTTCAGAGAAGTTCATTAAATTAATCATAAGATTCCCTTTTACCTGAAAGTCCAGAAGGTACAATCATGTGTAAAAGTCACATACAATGGGGTAATAGTTTAACCTTTAACCCCATACAGTCGCGTTCTGAGTCATCTAAAGCTGAAGACATTTGAAAACATTGTGGCAAGGGGAGAATTTGCTCATGATTAGCAATTCCTCCTTTTTGCCACAATGTTTTCAACTATTCTTAATAAGTGTACTCTCATTCATGAAGATTTTTCAGGTTTTTGTCAAAATGTTTTCAAAGTCGTCTGTTGCAGATTTTTTTGTATTTGGGAAAATATTAATACTATAGACTGTGCGATGTAGCCTTGAACAGGTAACTGTAGACAAAAAACACATTCAAAACCAATTATCCGAAAATAAAACATGCCATACATAGCATAAAACCACGGGAAATACCCGAGGACTACATTTTGGGAATTCTGAAAACCTCGTGACTTTAACCCTTTCGTTACCTAACGCATTTAAAGGCTTTTGCAAACTATGCAGATTCAGGGGAGACAGCTCGTAACGAGCTCATACCGAGCTGTCTCTCCTGAAATCTGCATAGTTTGCCACTTAGACATTACATTTTACCAAATTTCCTGTTGGACCAAAACATTGACTGGTTCAATTTTCAACATTGAAGCGTCGACCTTGTGTGATATTCGGCAGTGAAAGAGTTAATATGGGTTGTTACCATTGTACATGTTTTTTTTGCAAATGATTAATTATGTGATTGAACCCTTTACGGCGCAATTGCAGCTTTGGGAAACATTGTGGCAAATGAAGAAAGTGGCCATAATGAGCAATTTCTCCTCTTGCAATACTATTTTCCGTTCCACATAAAGCGGAATAATAATAAACCTTTAACCTCTTTAACGCTGTCTGAGGCCTCTCAGCTGAAGACATGTGAACACATTGTGACAAAAGGAGAATTGCTCATGATGAGCACATTCTCCTTTTGCTATAATATTTTCAAATATCCTAAGTGTTCTCTCATTCATGAATATTTGTCAGGTTTTTGTCAAAATGTTTTCAAAGTCGTCTAAATGCATATTTGTTGTAAGAAGGAAAGTGTTACAGCTAGACTTTGTGATGTAGCCTTAATTGCAGACAAAATACAAATTCAAAACCAACTATCCGAAAATAAAACATATATACATTGGGTAAAACTACGGGAAATACCCACCTACGATGTCTACTATTTTCGGAATTCTGAAAACCTCGTGACTTTAACCCTTTCACTGCCAAAGGCAATTAAAGTTTTTTACAAACTATGCAACTTGAAAAAATCCAATTAGAAGCATGTAGAATAATTTCAGGTGCAAGAAAACTTGTTTCGATCAATAACTTGTATAAAGAAACATGTCTCTTACAAAATATAATGACGAATGAACTTAGTCCATCTTATCTTTCCTCTCTGGTACCGGAAACGGTAGGCCAAACATCTACCTGCAATCTAAGGAAGTTTAATGACTGTAGAAATATGCAATGCAATACACAGTTGTATGCATATTCCTTTCTACCATCAACAACCTGAGATTGGAACATCTCCAAATAGATTATAGAAACAGTGCTTCTCTGGAAATCTTCAAAAGAAAAAATAATTTTGAGTACCAAATCACTATTATGTTGGTACGAGAAAATTGCAGATATTACACAGCAGATTAAGAACCGTCTGTAGTTCCTTAACACCTCAAAGAACAAATTTACAAATGTCCTAACCATTCTCTCTTTTCTCCTTGTCCGGAGCATAACTTTAAAACTGATTGTTAGAATTTAATAAAACTTCGTACGATGATACAACACATTTAGAGGAAGTGCGGTATACAGGAACCACAACTATACTTTACCTAATTACAGAGTTATTGCCCTTTGTTACTTTTTCTTGTCCGGAGAATTACTTAATAACTAATAGATGGAATCTAATAAAACTTCATACACTGGTAGAGCACAATGAGAGGAAGTGCCGTGTACACGAACCATAACTCTAATTTACACAATTACAGAGTTATTGCTCTTTCTTACTTTTTCTTGTGCATAGAGTCTTGTCCGGAGCATAACTTTAAAACTTATTGTTGGATTTTAATAAAACTTCATACGATGATACAACACATCAACAGAAAGTGCGGTGTACAGAAACCATAATTCTATTTTATCTAAATACAGAGTTATTGCCCTTTGTTACTTTTTCTTGTCCGGAGAATTACTTAATAACTAATAGATGGAATCTAAGAAAACTTCATACAATGGTAGAGCACAATGAGAGGAAGTGCAGTGTACAAGAACCATAACTCTACTTTACCTAAATACAGAGTTATTGCCCTTTGTTACTTTTTCTTGTCCAGATAATTACTTAATAACTAATAGATGGAATACAATAATACTTTATACAATGGTAGAGCACAATGAGAGAAAGTGCAGTGTACAAGAACCATAACTTTAATGTACCTACTTACAGAGTTATTGCCCTTTGTTACTTTTTATTGTGCGTAGAGTCTTGTCCGGAGCATAACTTTATAAAACTAATTGTTGGAATTTAATAACATTTCATACGATGATACGACACATTGAGAGGAAGTGTGGTGTACATAAACCATAACTCTACTTTACCTAATTACAGAGTTATTGCCCTTTGTTATGTTTTCTTGTCCGGAGAATTACTTAATAACTAATATCATATATAATAAAACTTCATACAATGGTAGAGCACAATGAGAGAAAGTGCAGTGTACATGAACCATACATATAATGTACATAATTTTCTTGTTCATAGAGTCTTGTCCGGAACAGTTGGAATTTAATAAAACTTCATACGATGATACAACACTTGGAGAGGAAGTGCGGTGTACAGGAACCATAACTCTACTTTACCTAAATACAGAGTTATTGCCCTTTGTTACTTATCTTGTCTGGAGAATTATGGAAATCTATTAATCTATTAAAACTGCATACAATGGTAGAACACAATGAGAGGAAGTACAGTGTACAAGAAACATAACTCTAATTTACATAATTACACAGTTATTGCCCTTTGTTACTTTATGTTGAGTGTAGAATAATTTCAAATATACTGAATGGAATTTAATAAAACTTCATACTATAATACAACACATTGAGAGGAAGTGCAGTGAACAAATACCTTAACTCTATATAAGCTTATTACAGATTTATTGCCCTTTGTTACATTTTCTTGTTCGTAGAATAATTTTCATCGCCCTTTCTTACTCTTTTCTTGTCCGGAGATTATTCAAAACTACAAGTTGGAATTTAAGGTGGGGTTTCTTAATATTTCACTACTTTTCCTATCGGGCCAAGTTCAGGTGTATTAATCACATTCAGCGATAGTTCTAGTTGTTATAGAAATTTTGTCTAGATGTTTCCTAAGTCGTCTTCTATAATTTCGATGTATGTACGGTAGGGCTAATGCAAAGTCAATGATGTTTATTTACGGGATGAAAATATACTGAAAATGGGGATAGGTGTCAGCTTAATGTGATTTAAAAATAAAGTTTACGAATTCAAGTTCTAATTGGCCACCATATAAAATATGATATTATGCGACATATTTAATCAGTAAATCTAAAGTTTGGTTATCTGTGTTTTATACACACCAATCTATAGATTTACAGAAAAAACCCCACGTATTCATGTACAAAATCATCCATGCGGAACGGTATGTCGGAAAATAGACTATGTGCTCGCGTTCCTCGTGCACGGCATGGTAGTTGTCGTATTTGGTAGGGATGTATTCTTCGTTGATTGTCTTTTACGAAAAACATTACATATGGCGAGAATGAGCATTACAGAAGTGCTCAAGCCGTTGGAATGATTCTTGCCGGCACCCTCATCAGACAAGTATGTTACCCGTCGTTATAACACGGGTGGTAAACCATACGATACATATGTAATACGTGATTTGATCTTGCAGTTTTTGTTTTAAGGGTGTCCATGTTAACTCTCCCTGTTAAGTTTGTTCCCGTGATCAAATTTCAGTGAAGTTTTGCTTTACATATTAGGAATAAATTGTATTAAACTTATATTTGGTTATTTGTATTTTTCTCCGATTACTTTTCCTAAAATATGATAAAAACTAGCTGGTCAATTAGAAATTCGTCGAAGTGTACATTTCTTTCCCCCATAATATCTCTTTTATCATCCAACCAAACGCTATGATGTTGGATGCACAAAAGAATCGTCTCATGGAGACGATTCTTTTGAGTACCCACATCATAGGGTTAGAGGGTAAAATAAGGATTTTAGAACGTAATAAACTCTCCTTATCTATAGATATGTTGAAGAGGTACCAGTAATTATTTGCACACGTATAACCAAGTATATTCCACACCACATGAACAAAACCTTAGCTTGTGACGTAACCCATTTCGTCCAAGCCCTTGGACCCAAAGTCATCCAACATGTAATGCATTGTTATGAGAGTAAAGAACATTGAAACGAGCCATGTGCTATGGGGTTGTAGAGACCCAAAGACATCCTAACTCATAGCCATTGGGTTATAGAGCTCCTAGGTAAAGGTTGCATAGGAATCCGCTGTGGTCGAGTGGTTAGAGTCGAGGATTTCGAAACCGGGTGTACCGGGTTCGATCCCCAGTCGCGGCACTACGGTCATGGTGGAGTGCCCTTGGACAAGGCACATTTTCTAGCCTAGTACTGGTTTGTTTACCAAGGGATCATGAATAAGTGAACTGTCGCCGTGATATAACTGAAATAATGTTGAAAGCGACGTAAAACCCCAATAAATAAATAAATAAAAGTTGCATTTTATGTTAAAAAATCGTCATGTACATTGATCATCCAAGCCCTTTGCTATGGGGTTATAGGGACCCCAAAACATCCTAATTCCTTTCCATTGGATTATAGATCTCTAGATAATGGGGGCGTATTTCAAGTTCTTAAATCGCCGTATACATTGAACGTTCGAGCCCTGTACTACGGGGTTATAGCGACCAAATGGCATCCTAACTCCTTTCCATTGGATTATAGAGCTCCAGATAATGGGGCATTTTTCATGTTCTTAAATCGCCGTATACATGTAACGTCCGAGCCCTGTGCTATGGGGTTATATGGACCCATAAACATCCTAACTCCTTTCCTCGGGATTATAGAGCTCTAGATAAGGTGAGCTTTTTATTTTCAGGCGAGATATGTGAGATATGAAGCTAAACTACAACCTGACACACCATACCTGAAGGTTTTTCGTGACCGACTGAAGAAAATAGCTGCACACATCATGTTAAACCGTACACATCTCGCAGAATACGAGAGTCAGCTTCTGGTGCGAGACTTTGGCACACATTTGGTGACGTCAGTGGATGTTGGAGCTGCGCTAGTTCAGGTGAAAATTCTAACTTTAATATTGATTTATTGACTCGTCACGACAAAAAGCAACATATATGAAATTTAGGCAGTACCCTTTGTAGCTATCGCCTGCTTCTCCGGTGAGATATCTTATAACATATGTGTATATGAATTTTAAACAACATGACCGTAATTGAAAGTTGGCGCAGGCAGACAGAGAACAACAACACAACGGAGAGGGTATATCCCTTCGTGGCTCTCTAACAAAGCAGGCGTTACAATGGCCCCCAAACAACTTTTACCTACATTGCACATGTATATACTTTTTTCAGAGTAGTTATTTGTTGTTGTTGGTGTTTTTTATCTTTAGTATTTGCAGTTTTTAGTGGCCCTATATGAGTAGATATCTTTATTCCTGGGAGATTACCTCGTACGTACACCATTTTGGGTCGTGATATAAAATCCTAGTTCATTGTGATACGTGTCATTTTGGTTTCCCCTAATGGACTAAAATGTATAGTGAAACCAGTGTATAATGACCACCTACATGTATGGGAACAATCCGGTCCTTGTACACAGGTGGTCTTTTATTACAGGGTCATTTATGCAGAAAATGAGTAAATTGGGAAACAATTGCTTTTAAAAAAATATGGTCTTTAGAACAGGTTAGACTGTATATGTGCGAGTACCTACTTAGCTTTGAATAATATTGTATGAATACAGTTACCAGCAAACTAAAATATGCATGGGTAGATGAGCTGGTTGCCGAAAAAATAAATGAACTACTGTAGAAAAGACAGATAAACTCAAGTTAACCAAAACCATGTACGTTATACAATTTTCAGATAGACCAAGTACGAGCCGAGTTTGTCCGTAAATACGATTCCCAGACGAGCGCAGTCAAGGCCGCAGCAAGCGCAAGTTTTTTCAGCGTGTTTGATTTCGGTGGGGAATACAGCCAGTCCACGTCAAAGACCATGGTGGACGAATACAAGAAGAGTAGAACCTCGTCACACATCGATACATTCGGGGGACCTATCTATAAGTGAGTTGGGTCTTTTCTATTCGAGTGTCGACTTTATGAAAATCTGAGATTGTTCTATTTAAACAATATATTGGCTAAGCACTAGATACATATATATAAGGGAGTGTGTTCTTATGTATTCGATTGTCGACTATATGAAACTCTGAGATTGTTCTATTTAAAAGTAAATATTGGCTACGCACTAGATGCATATCTATAATTGAGTCGGGTCTCTTTTATTCGATTGTCTTTTAATATGAAAATCTGAGATTGTTATATTTTAAATAAATATTGGCTACGCACTAGATACATATCTATCAGTAAGTTTGGTCTTTTTTATTCGGTTGTACAATATATGAAAATCAGAGATGGTTCTATTAAAAAACCCAATAATTGGCTACTCACTGGATACAATCGGTCGGACCTATCTATAAGTGATTTGGGTCTTTAATTCGATTGTTCATTTCATGAAAATCTGAGATTGTTCTGCTTTTAAAAAAAAAAAAAATGACTACGCATTATATACAATCGGGGGATCTATCTTTAAGATAGTTGGGTCTTTTATTCGAGTGTCCTTTTATATGAAAATCTGAGATTGTTATATTTAAAAAGATATTGGCCACGCACTAGATAACATCGGGGGATCAGTCAATAAGCGTGTTGGGTCTTTATTCGAGTGTCCTTTATATGAAAATCTGAGATTGTTATTAAAAAAACAAATATTGGCCACGCACTAGATAACATCGGGGGTCAGTCAATAAGTGTGTTGGGTCTTTATTCGAGTGTCCTTTATATGAAAATCTGAGATTGTTATTAAAAAAACAAATATTGGCCACGCACTAGATAACATCTGGGGATCAGTCAATAAGTGTGATGGGTCTTTATTCGAGTGTCCTTTATATGAAATGTGAAATTGTTATTTTAGAAACAAATATTGGCTACGCACTAGATCTGGGAATCAGTCAATAAGTGTGTTGGGTCTTTATTCGATTGTCCTTTATAAGAAATCTGAGATTGTTATTTTAAAGACAAATATTGCCCACGCACTATATAACATCGGGGGATCAGTCAATAAGTGTGTTGGGTCTTTATTCGATTGGCCTTTAAATGAATCTTAGATTGTTATTTTAAAAACAAATATTTGCCACGCACTAGATAAAATCGGGGGATCAGTCAATAAGTGTGTTGGGTCTTTATTCGATTGTCCATTATATGAAATCTGAGATTGTTTTTTTTAAAAACAAGTATTGGCCACGCGCTAGATAACATCGGGGGATCAGTCAATACGTGTGTAGGGTCTTTATTCGATTGGCCTTTATATGAAATCTGAGATTGTTATTCTAAAAACGAATATTGGCCACGCACTAGATAACATCGGGGGGTCAGTCAATAAGTGTGTTGGGTCTTTATTCGATTGTCCTTTATATGAAATCTGAGATCGTTATTTTAAAGACAAATATTGACCACGCACTAGATAACATCGGGGAATCAGTCAATAAGTGTGTTGGGTCTTTATTCGAGTGTCCTTTATATGAAATCTGAGATTGTTATTCTAAAAACGAATATTGGCTACGCACTAGATAACATCGGGGGATCTATCTTTAAGTGAGTTGTGTCTTTGTTTCGATTGTCCACTATATTAAACTCAGATATTGTTCTATTTAAACAAAAAATGGCTATGCTCGCGATACAATATTATGAAACTATATATAGGTGAGTTGGGTCTTTCTTACTTTTTAATTAACATCTAACATAATGAATTAATTTTAGCTGCGTATCGATGCATGAGTAGCAAGCGGTGTGGACAAAGATTAGACTGTACGAATGTGCAGGCCGATATCGCTCTACCTTTTACGCAAATTCGTGCATTTAAGTCGTGCATTATGACGTATGTAAATTTTGTCAAAATCGTGCATTATGATGCTCGCAAATATTGTTAAATTTCGTGCATTACGACATAATATAAATGTTGTTGAGATTCAGGCATTACGGCGTACATCAATGTTGTTAAAACACATTGTGCATTACTACGTACATGTAGACGACAAGAGTTGTTTGTTTCTTTCTAGATATATAGTTGCGACTATCAAATTGTGCTCGAATCATAATAAAGGATTCTCCAGAACATTTCCAAATTTAAACAAAACCTCAAAGGACGATTATCGATGACGTAGCCCAATTCCGACAATTTGTATTTCAGACCCCTGAACTACACAGCCAGCACGTGGACCGATTCAATTGACAGCAATATGGTGGCCTTAGACCGATCAGGCGACCCAATATTCTTCTCCATTAACGAACAGACCCTCCCCGACATACCATCGTCAACGGTTTTCCAAGTGTACAACAACGTACGTGCCGCCGTGGAACAATACTACAAACATAACATGTATCGTGGATGCACAAAACCTGATTCGCCGAACTTTAGTTTTCAAGCCAATGTCGACGATGGCACCTGTCAGCCTCCAGATACCAATTACACGTTCGGGGGCGTATTTCAGAAATGTTCCGGATACAACGAACTATGCGTTAACGTGGTCCAGAAGAACCCCCTCACCGGTGATTACAGCTGTGCTTCTGGGTACGACGAAATTCTGATACAGTCAGATACGAAGTCTACTACAAAATCTCGTAGGAGCTGTCATTCGTGTTGGGGATTCTGGCACTGTTGTCATGACGAAACATACACAGTAACCGCTACGTACACGGCTTACTGGTGCGCCGCGCAAGGTACGGTTTCCCAGGACAACGGGTTTCTGTTTGGTGGACTTTACAACCCCATGATTAATAACCCACTGACAATGGCTAAAACTTGTCCACCCGAGTTCTACAAGCTTAAACTTCTAGATAACCTGATCGTCTGTGTCAGTGACGATTATGAGCTAGGTTTTCGATATTCTCTTCCCTTTGCTGGATTCTTCAGCTGCCATTCTGGAAATCCTCTCGCGTTGAAGAAAACCGCTGGCTTGAAGCCGTCCAGGAATAACACGCTGCAATCCTTTATGCTTCAGTCAGGACCTGGCGGCTATCCGCGAGAATGTCCCAAGGGCTACAGTCAACATTTAGCAGTCATAGACAACAGCTGCGAGATACATTTTTGCGTGAAATATGGTGCTATGTCCCCGCATGGTCTCCCAGATGTCCAAAGACCACCGTACATGGAAGCACCAATGTCGGGCCTTACCGACATGAACACACAAGATAATACTATTGTCTTCAACGGCGAGGGTACGGTATGGATGTCTATGACTGAGGCGGAGAACAAGTTTGGTTCATCTGATAGTTCAAACAAACAGACTGTGATCCAATATGGAACTTCGAAATCCTCAACTACACAGGGCTCCGATAACGGGCTGTCGGCTGGCGGGGTTGCTGCAATTTCGGTTGTAGGCGTTCTTGTATGTATTGGCATCGTATTAGCCACCGTTCTTGTGGTGAGGAGGCGTAGAAGACGGTCATACCGAGACATTGATTCATTTTCAAATGGAGGCGACACTTAGAGGACGAAATTTGGTGTGGCATATACCAATACGGAAAACTCGCCAGCTGTCACACAAACATAAGAGTTCGACTAACATTCACAGCGCTTTCATTTGAACACAACGCAAATTTTAGACATTACCTTCTTCGTTCTTGTAGTAAACGGGAGGAATAATAATGAATAAGACAAAACTATTTTTTCAACCGTCAACGGTAAACAGTGATGTTTGTTGATTTTTATTTGGAGTTTAACACAGTTTCAACAGTATTCAAATCGTATAACAAGACGAATTTTGATGCAAAGCATAAAAGACGCCGCGCATGTTTTTTTAAGCATGACTTAAAGGAAGCAGCTGCAGTTCATTACATTTAAATAACGTGTAAACACTAAATAGACAGGACGTAAATATTTCGAACAAGAACGCCAAATGTCCCTTTATTTTAAACAAGAAGACCAAGATGTGCCTACATTGGCTCATCTTGCTTCCATAGTTATGATAAAAGATTACCAAGTGCAAGAAGGGTCAATTTTTACGTAGGAATTAGACGTTTTGTATGTTGCGATCTATGTGATATTCAGCATGTGAAGTTTAGTCATGAAATGATAAGTCCTGAAACCATTTGCTTTACAGTTTACTTAACAATGACTGCAACTATAATTTTTACCAATACGCGGTTTTAAATCTGCTCTAACTAGATCAATTAGAAAAAAACATGGGTACTTAAATATTAGCATATATTAAGGTTTAATGCCTGTAGTTATAAGTTAAGTATGGCACAAGCTTTGGAAGGAGAGCGGGACGTCTATTCTCCTTCCAGTTTAGCAGAAGTATGATAACACAAAAGGGAGTATATAAACCAAAAATACGAAGTAATTTTAAAAAGTTTAAAGATATCTATGATCAAAATGAAGCATTAATGAAATTAAAAGAAAATAAATCACATATAAAGTCAACATATAGCAAGAATACAATGGTCTGAATGAACAAACTGTATGGGGAGGAACGTTTTAAGCTTAGACATACAACAGGCAAAAACATGCCCCGAATTTTAAACCAAACAATTACAAAAGCGTAGCCTTGGAAGTTAGGGAAAAGTGAACTTTTTTTCTGAGCTTTGATGAACCGTGTCGTTAGGGCCGTAAATCAAACTACTAAAAAAATCGTAGCCTAGAAAGTTGGGGAAAAGAAATTAAATACAAATGAAATGTGCCTAAAGATTTGTTATAACGGTAGAAGACATACGTACTTTTTGCATCTTGTTGTTTCTTAAATCAGTTAATACAATATATTGATTCTTAAAGTGTTTTTTTTCCAAACTGATTACAGAATTTGTCTTTACAGTATTAATGTTGGTTGCTCCCTTTTCGATTACCCCATGGTACAAAATTGAATCGTATTCAATACTGAAACCGCGCTTCCACGCGGCGTCAATGACGTCTAGCTCACATACTCGTGTAGTTCCCATCTTTGTCACTTCATACAATATTCTTGTCAGACAACTGGCTTCCATCTGGTTTAGGACTTTAAGCTCAATGGTGGAAGACGAATGGCATACGTATTTCAGTTATATCGCGGTGGCCAGTTCATCTAACCAGGGACCGTAATATATAACGCGTTCCCTAATCTAGCGTATGTTTCCTGGCTTTCTCACACCTGTACTCCCTACAACACTTCTCCCAGGTACCTGAATACATTCCCACATAGACTGTTATATCACCTACCTTCGAAAATCTAAGCCTCATTGAAAGCTCTAGATAAGAGGATTTTTTCATATTCAAATCATATTTGACACATTCTTTTGAGTACCCACAGCATAGTGTTTGCTTGAGTAATGAGAGATATTGTGCAATCAGTGATTTCTGAAATGGCTTGTAATTGTTCAAAAGCTTGTGCACTTCAGACAGGGTATACACTTTTGGAAACAGTGTGGCAAAAGAAGAACTTGCTCCTAAAACGCAGTTTATTCTTTTGCCACAATGTTTTCAACTTCGTTTAAAATACATGTTTTTAGCTTTCGTATAAGATTTTCCATATTTTTCCCACATGTTTTGAAATTCATCTGCTGCGGGAAAAGGGCTTCAAAATCCAATGTGGAGTATCAGAAAATTATTTATTTAAACTGAAAATATTTATTTATTTGGGTTTAACACCATTTTTAACAATATTTCAGTCATATCACAACAGCCAGTTCACCTTCCCATGTGCTCCAGGCTTTCTTACACCTGTACTCCACACAACAGTCTTTCAGTGGAAGACAGTGGTACAGAGGTAGAGCGTCGGCCTCTTGTACCAAAGATCCCGGGTTCGAATACCGTGATGAGCGGGTTCTGCCTTTGGGATCTTTCCACACAAACGGCGCGAGTACTGGTTAAGTATCCAGGAAGCAGACATCGAGCGTGATTAATATAAGCTTAAAGCTTGTTTCGCAATCAATGTAAAATAAACAAGTTTTAAATAAACATTCTTTCCAAGCTAGCTCATTGGATGGAAGACGATTTTATCAATCACCGGGAGGCAATGATGGGGTTCAAACACACAACCCCTGGATTGACGGCCTGTGTTGCTACTGACTGAGCTACCGGGGCTTGGGTTTATACTCAGAGATTGGCAAGGTTAATATAGAATATATATGAACCATCCCGCGAGAAAAGCAACATTGTGAACTCTGCGTAAAGTATCCAACCGGATCAGGATAAGCATGCCGCGCAGGCTAACCCGGACAGACAAGTTTTGCCTCCTGTGGATTTTCTGTTTCAGGAATCATTACTCTATACCTCTATCCCCCTGAGACAGAATGTGTAGGCTCGGATTAGCCTGCACGGACTGTGAATTCTGATCTGGGTCGCGGAGTCCATAATGTTGGATTTCTCTTGGGACGGCTCAAATCTAGATAACAATTTATAGAACACACATGTTGTGACACCTCTATTAAAAAACCCAGGCACGTACGTAATTCTGGGACACCCCTCGCAAGTACACAGCATGTGTTTTACAATATCCTAATCTTCATGTATTTACAAATCAACATGATTACACTTATTTGTCATGATTATTTAAGAAAATAATTTAATAGCTTGTACCATTTTGTATCCTATGTAAATATATATGGTCTCCCTCAAAGCATATCACAGTAAAATAATCATCAGTGGCTATACACCTGAAATGATAAAAAAAAAAAAAAAAAAAATGAAATACTCAATTGAGAAAGGCATTATTGTTTCTTTCAAACACAAAAGGTTTAACTGTTTGTACTCTTGTATCTCATTTAACCCTTTCCCACTTGCAGACGCATTCCGACGCATTTGACGACTTTTAAAAACATGGCAAAAGCAGAAATTGTTCATGATGAGCACTTTCCCCTTTTGCCGCAATTTTTCTACCTCTATTTAATAATTAAACTCTCATTTATGGAGATATTTCACATTTTTGCCAATATATTGTCAAAGTCGTCTGCTGCAGATTTGTCGTATGTGGGGAAGAGTTAAAAAAAATGTTGGATAAGAGTGTTCAAAGAAACACATGTGGTACCTGCCAATATGTCAGTAAGTGATAGTAAGATAGACAGACAGATAGATGGACAGACAGACAACTGAAAAGTAACACCAGACAATGCAGGGGGACACAAAACATTAAAGGAAATAAATGTAACATCATAGAATATATAAGCATATTTTTTACATGAGTGTTGGAAAAATGTGTGGGACAAGGAGAAGATGGTTGTTTCGAGAAGTTTCTCCTTTGCCATATTATTTAAAGTCTTCAGTTGCAAAGGCTTCAACAGTTGTCCGTATCACCAAACCAGAGTTTTTGAAGGACATCATGTATTGACCAACTCCAAAGTCAACCTCCGTATTGTTCTAAATATCATTGAACTATCTGACTGTTTTACAAAGACAATGCATGGAAACCAATCATTAGTTTAACCTCGATTACGCAGCAAGCTTTAACCCTTTCCCTCATACGACAATTCTGCAGCAGACGTATTTGAACATATTTTGTAAAAAAATATTAAATCTCTATAAATGAATAGATAACCTATGACCAAAAGTGGAAAACATTGTGGCAAAAGGAGAAATGGCTCGTTTTGAGCAATTTCTTCTTTTGTCACTATGTTTTAAAAAACCCGTCTGCTGCAGAGGCGTCAGAAAGCGTCTATATGAGGGAAAGGGTTAACTTTATATTAATCCATCGTGATTACTAATTCCTGGAGAGAAAACCAGGTCTCTAGTCATTTGTGTGGACAAATCCCAAAGGTAAAGCCGCTCGTCACGGGATTCATACCCGGGACCTATGATACGAGAGGTGGGTGCTCTTCCCCCGTACCACTGTCTTCCACACATTATGGAGGGATGGAAGGGCAGGAGAGGAGTACACTATACATATCAAGCTCCTGGTCAAACTTAAGACTAATTAGCTCACGGCTGGAACAAAAATTACATAAGTCACTATGACTTTTCTCAGTCATCAGAAAGATTGATTGATTTATTTGAGTTTAACGCCGTTTAAAAAAAAATCAAGTCATAACGAGGCAGCCTGGCACCAGTACTCCACTCAAAAGATATTACAAGCAACTGGCTACTTTTCAACATAGACCGTTAGTCCATTGGTTGAAGACAAATGATGCTTGTCATAGTGACTGTTGTCAAACGTCGAAAAGAATGTTGGCCAAGCTAGGGTTCCATCTCACAGCACCTGGATTGACAACCAGCGCAGCTACTGACTGAGCTACCGAGGCTCGGCTCAGAAAGAACGAATGGATATATAGAGGTTGAAAGCACTTTCCCTTGCAGATAATTAAAGATAAGCATGAAATAGATTTTTTTTTATCTAATCAATAGAGGCATATTTTATTGATGATACTATTTAGTAATACTCATTCCTCTGTATTCGATCTACAATGGTTATATAACTAACTACCTGATCATCTAAAGCATAACATACACCATAGTAGTTAGCCCTTTTTCCACATACAGCAAATCTGCAGTGGACGACTTTATAATGCCTTAGATTTGTCTTTTGATAGAGGACAGATAAGGCAAAACCAACATATCCCATCAGGATAATATATGACCTTGTCCGTACACGTATATCCAATTAACATATGCTTTATCAACCTTTTCACACTTACATATACTTTCTGATGCCTCTCCAGCGGACGACTTTTGAAAACATTCTGGCAAAAGAACAAGTTGCTCATAGTAAGCAATCGGTCATTTTGCCACTTTGCTTTAAACTATTTTCAATACATTTCTTTAAAGAGATTTACCATATATTTGCCTATTTATTTTGGAAAATTGTCTGCTTCATATTTGTTGTAAGTGGGAAAGGGTTAAGATTCATCCAAATTGATAAACACCCCTAAAGAAACAAGTTGGTCAGTTCCAAACAATGCAACAAACCCTTACCAGTTGATCCATTCCCACATGCAGACCACTTATGAGACAGTTTACGATATGTATGTGATGAAGTTATGCCAAGATCAAATGGCTTAAAACAATTAGAGCCCTATTATGCAGGTTTTCTTTCAAAACAAAAACATTGTGGCCAACAGGGAAAATGCTCAACCCTAAACAATAATTATACTTTTCATTTATAGAGATTTCCAGTATATGTATTCCATGCAGCCTGCAACAGATGTGTTGCATGTGGAAAAACATTGACTCTTTCCCCCATACAACAAATCTGTAGCAGACCACTTTGAAAACATTTTGTCAAAAATATGAAAAGTTTCTGTAAAGGAAGGCATGTATTATTGTTGAATTGAGTTGAAAACACTGTGGCAAATGGAACAAAAGGCCCAAGAGGCCCAGTATCGCTCCACTGCCATTAGGCAACAATTAAATCTCCAAATAGCCCCGCCCCCTGGTGGCCATGTTTTTTTACCAATCACCATGGCTTATAGGAATCTAGTAGAGTATCACCCAAGGAACATTTCTGCAAAATTATTTGAAAATCGGCCAAATAGTTTGGGAGGAGATGATTTTTAAAGTTTTCACTAAAGCCAATATAAGGCTATCATCCCCGACCCCCTGGCAGCCATATTTTAAGACCAATTATTGGCCAGATACTTTCGTCCGAGAAGATGTTTTAAGTTTTCACTATAGCCATAAAAAGCAAATCAGCCCTGCCCCCACCCCTTGTGGCGGCCATGTTTTTCAACAAATCAACATGGCTGATAAAAGGTCACCCAAGAAACATTTCTACAAAGATATTTGAAAATCGGCCTGACTCTTTGGAAGGAGAGGATTTGTTAAGTTTTTACTATAGCCATATAAGGAAAAATAGCCCCGCCCCCTGGCGGCCATGTTTTTCGTGCAATCAACATTGCTTGAAAGAAATCTGATAGAGGGTCATCTAAGAAACATTTCTACAAAATAACTTGTAAATCGGCAAACATCTTAAGGAGGAGAATTTTAACGTTATTTCTTACGGTTGCCATGGAAACCAGAACTTTGCATGGATTTGAAGGAATTTAGGAGAGCACATTGAGAGGATGCTTCCTTTGAAGGTTCATCCATATTGGCCAAGTGGTAAGTGAGGAGAAATCGCTTGAAGCAAAAAGTTGACGCACGAACACACAGACGCACGACGGACAATTCTTCATGACATAATCTCGACTGGCTTTCAGTCAGTGGAGCTAAATATGGTTCATCATGAGCAATTACACCTTTTGCCACCCTGTTTTCAAAAGTCGTCGTGCATGAAGCGTCAGAATGCGTCTTTATGAGGGAAAGCGTTACACAGGGTTTGAGTGCACATAAATTAATAATACAATACAATATGAGATATATATGCATTATGAATAGGTCCGGAGAACACCAAAATTGCATGTTTCTACAGTGAAGACATAACAGTTTATCCCATCAGAAGTTAATAATCTCCGTCTACCCACATTGTGTATCTGTGAATATAAATAGTGATGCATGTTTTTACTAGATAAACTTGTATGCACTCTTTTAGTAACTGCTGTTTACAAGGACCTATTCCTGAAATAACATAAACCAACACCAAAAAAGGGACAGGATATAGCCACTGAACAAATGTTTTTAGTAAGATACAATGTGCATGCTAGGGGGTTAAGAATTTAACCAAATAACTAGGGTTTTGATAAGGAAATACCCAGAAGAGAGAACCAATAATAAAAATACTAATGTGAATCTTAACTCTGAAAACACTATGAATGCGAGTAAGGACTTTATTATGTTGTTATTAACGATATTATTCTCAAACCGACACATAGAGTTCTCAAAAGCTGTTTATTCGAGATAGGGAGAAAAATGAAAAAAATATTTAAAAAAGATATATTATTTATTCAGATTTATATAACAAAACATAACATAACATATTGACATTATTAACTAAGCATTTTTTACATTCTCACTCCGTAAATACTGCAGATAGTGGTTAGAAAATCGGAAGTTCTCATCGTACCCTCCATGTAGGCCTACTGGTCCCAGCATGTCTCAATGGATCGGTCAACTGGGAAGTGCGTTTCGTTGTACCGCGGTCCAGGTCTCTACTTTCAACAGCCAGTCTCACCAATTCAGTTTCTCGTCGGAGGATTGGCACACTCCTGTAAAAGCCCAGGCCAGTTCCCGCTGCCTTTGAATTGATTCGATGGTGCCAGCCTGAAAATGTGTAAAAAGAAAATTATAAACATATTTCAATACCTTTTTAGTAGGGATGGCAACGAATACCAAAATTAGTATTCGAATATTCGACCCATTTGTGCATGCTTCGCCAAATTTGAAATTTGAAAGAAAACAATGTTAGTGAAAAATTCGTCAGTAAAGTGCTCAGATTTTCATTAATTGATCGCTTGCTTAATGTATGTGTGTATGAAGCATGTATTAAGCATGTAGTTCTGATTACCATGTATTCAACTGAAATACTGTTGAAAATGACATGAAATGTTTCCAATTATCAAATATTTTCAAAACATGACAAATCGGACATGGATTCTCTTGACGGGTGGATGTCATTATTTAAGTAGAAATGTGGCACTGCCCATTAGGAGCAATTAAACCTTTCTCTTGCTGGTTTATAAAGGAAATACTGTTGAAAATGGGCACAAAATATTCCCAGTACCGGATTGCTTAAAATCAGATAATTGCACAGCCAAACCGACGGATTTGGATTGATATATAATTGAATAAAAACGTAACTACCTGCTATCTAAGTTGAAGTTACGGAGTTTTTGAACGAAACAATCAGTATTGTATCGATCACTTTAATAGCCCAAAGCAAGGATTATCAGTTTGACATGTTATATACAGTATTGACACCTTATACAATACGCGTATCATTGACCATCGGTAACCCTTTACTTGTAGTTTTTAACAACAAAAAGCATGGTGAATATTTCAAGTATCGTCAATTTGATTTAAATATATAAATATTTTATAAATACTTCTAATTTTCATCGAATATTCGAATCATGATATAGTATTCGAATATTCGACCAAACGATCGAATATTCGAATATTCGTTGCCATCCCTACTTTTTAGTAATCTTTATTAGCTCACCTATGCACAGTGCAAGGTGAGCTTTTGTGATCGCTCACCGTCCGTCGTCCGTCGTCGTCGTCCGTCCGTTCACATTTTCCTACAAACAACTTTTCCTCCTAAACCAATAAACCAAATTCAAAATAATTTTACATGAATGTTTCTTGGTGTGGATCTCTTTCAAACTTGTTCAACGAATTCTATTCCATGCAGAACTTTGGTTGCCACGGCAAAAAAAAAAAGGGCAAATAAACCAAAACTTAAAAATTCTCCTTGTCTGAAAGTAGAAGGCCCATGCCTTTGATATTTGGTATGTAGTATCATCTAGTGAACCTCTACCAAGATTGTTCAAATTATAGCCCTGGGGTCAAAAATGACTCCTCTGAGTTCTCCCCGGGGGTCACTTGTTTTGGCATAGACTCATATAGGGAAACAACTTTAAAAATATTCTTGTCTAAGAGAAGAGGGCCCAGGCCTTTGATATTTGGTATGTAGCATCATCTAGTGGACCTCTACCAAGATTGTTCAAATTATAGCCCTGGGATAAAAAAATGCCCCTCCCCTGGGTCTATTGTTTTGCATACTCATATAGAGAAAAACTTAAAAAAAGTTCTTGTCTAAAAGTAGAGGGCCCAGGCCTTTGATATTGGGTATGTAGCATCATATTGTTAACCTCTACCAAGATTGTTCAAAGTATAGCCCTGGTGTCAAAATGACCCCTCCCCTGGGGTCTATTGTTTTACATAGACTCATATAGAGAAAACACTTAAAAATTCTTCTTGTCTAAAAGTAGAGGGCGAAGGCCTTTGATATTGGGTATGTAGCATCATCTAGTGGACCTCTATCAAGATTGTTCAAATTATAGCACTGGGGTCATAATGACCCCTCCCCTGGGGTCTATTGTTTTGCATAGACTCATATAGAGAAAAAACTTAAAAAATATTCTTGACTAAAAGTAGAGGGCCCAGGCCTTTGATATTTAGTATGTAGCATCATCTAGTGGACCTCTACCAAGATTGTTCAAATTATAGCCCTGGGGTTACTTGTTAGACATAGATAGGGGAAAAACTTTAAAAATACTCTTGTCTAAAAGTAGAAGGCCCAGGCCTTTGATATTTGGTATGCATCATCATTTAGTGGACCTCTACCTAGTTTATTCAAATTATAGCCCTGGGGTCAAAATTGACCCCTCCCCAGGGGTCACTTGTGTTACATAGACTCATATAGGGAAAACACTTAAAAAGTCTTCTTGTCTAAAACATATTTGGTATGTAGCATCATCTAGTGGACCTCTACCAAGATTGTTCAAATTGTAGCAATGGGGTCAAAAATGACCCCTCCCCGGAGGGTCACTTGTATCACATAGACTCGTATAGAGGAAAATCTTTAAAAATCTTCTTGTCTAAAACTAGAGAACCAAGGCCTTTGATATTTGGTATGTAGCGTCATCTAGTGGGCCTCTACCAAGATTGTTCAAATTATAGCCCTTGGGGCAAAAATTACCCGTCCACGGGGGTCACTTGTTTTACATAGACTCAATGCCGAGCCCCGGTAGCTCAGTCGGTAGCGACGCGGGCTGTCAACCCAGGGGTTGTGGGTTCGAATCCCGGCTCGGCCAACTTTCTTTCCGAGGATTGACAAAAGTCAATGCGACATGCGTCATTCGTCTTCCACCAATGGGCTAAGTCTATGTGGAAAAGCAGCCAGTTGCTTGGGAAGATTGTTGTGTGGAGTACTGGTGTGAGAAAAACAGGAAATGCATGAGTAGGTGAACTGGCCGCCGTGATATAACTGAGAAATTGTTAAAAACGGCGTTAAACCCCAAACAATCAACATAGTCTCATAAAGGGAACAAATTAAAAAAATCATCTTGTCTAAAAGAAGAAGACCCGGGCCTTTGATATTTGTTATGTAGCATATGTTTTACATATACTCGTATAGGAAGAAAAAAACTTTAAAAATCTTGTCTAAAAGTTTAATATTTGAAATCTTACTTCATCTAGTGGTCTTCTACCAAGATTAGTCAAATTGTTATAGCCCTGGTGTCAAACATGGCTCTACCCTGGGGATCCCTTGTTTTACATAGACTTGTTAAGGTAAACACTTTAAAAATATTCTTGTCCATTTGCCATTTGTTCTTTGGGTGCCCTTCTACTAAGACTTCAAATTATTTTTATAGCATGATAAACATGGCCACCAGGGGTGTTGCTTGTTTTCCGTATATATGTATATAAAGAGAACAATGAAAACTTTTTAAGTTTGATTAAATCAGGTGAGCGATATAGGACCATCATGGTTCTCTTGTTATATTTCGTTCACGTATTAATCATATATAGTTAATTGTTCAATTGAATCTGTTCGAAGTTAAGATGTATTGAATGTTAAATAGAATATATATATATTTACCTTCAACGTCATTGTTCCTTCGAATGGTCTGGCGGAAGACAGACCAATCGTGCAAACCAAACACACTGTTGTTCATCCACTGGCGTTTGATGTAGTCGGCGAGCGTCCTGGTAGCGTCGGATGTAGCCTTAGTCCCTAGGAAATCTACAGCTCTGCTAATGTGGGTGGTGGGAAGGAACTGCAGGGCAAGATGCATTCTGACAAAGTTTTTAACCGCCACTCGTCAACGATAAGCCTCTGACAACCCTTCTGCCTGAACAAGAATAGAATATAATTTCTTATATGACTATAAGTATATGCATGATGGAGAGAGTATCGGCTATTTAAACCTTTCCTGCAATATTTCTTCACAAATTATCAATATTCAATGAAACTTACGGACAATGTTAACATATATATGAAATATTGACCCATCAAAAACATTGTAAGAAAAGGATGAACTCGTAGCCACGGACAGTTTATATATATATATGACATTTTATCATAAAGAAATAGAGAAGTATCGGCTATTTAAACCTTTCCTGCAATATTTTTCACAAATTATCAATATTCAATGAAACTTGCGGACAATGTTTAATATATAGGAAATAACTACATTTTTCAAACTAAAAGGAGATATGCCATCAAATTCATTCATACATTTTTCCACATAAAATGGCGATTTGTAATATGATATATATTGAAAAAGAAATATTGTAAGCAATGGAGAGATTATTTGCAATTTTAACATTTCCTACAGTATTTATTTTAATAATATAATTATTCATTTCAAACTAGATCTTTATAAGGACAATGTTAATATATATACATGAATTATTCCCAAATGTGATATAAAAACATACTGCGTTTCAATCGGTTTGTTTATATTAAATCTTATATGTTTGTATAATAAACAATAATCATACTTTTTCTCATGATCATTTCCTTATATCGCTCTTTAATTGAAACTCAATTTTCTTTGATGTGCTGTGTTTTCTTTTTCTTTTTAATAAGTTCTTTACATAACATAACATAACATACAGTTTATTAGCATTAAATTTACAAATTTGTAGCCATAAACAAATACAAATTTGAAGTCATGGTGAAGACAGGTTACATTGCACCATAAAATAAAACAACCAACTACGACACTGACATCCTAATATTTACACATTGATAGACCTGGTCCAGAAAGAGCAGGCTGCTAACGAGGCGAAGCTGTTCCAGCACGCCAACGGTGGAAAGTAGCGTATGTTGATCACCTTTCTAGTCTTCAGCGTCTGACCGTGTATAAAATATACCTAGATGTATTGTATACCCCTTGCACATGTTGCATATTTAAACAGGTTGGTTAACAGAAATATATGAGAGGTGCTCCAGGAAAACCAACCTTAACATAAGAATAACATGTGTGAAACCAGACTGGCCTGTGCATCCATGCTAAAGGATCCAAGTGGATACTGCTTTATTTATATGACTAATCGGCAAACGGATCAGAAATATGGATGCGCAGAATCATCTGCTCCTACACTTGTCGCAAATGGCTAACTGTTGGTTTTCGCAGAGTGCACCTCCTATAGTGTTCACCAAAGTGTGACAGCGACAGTTTTTTATGAAGGAGGTAAACATTCTGGCAAAATACTAGATGGCCCCTTTAGTACCATATGCATTTACCTGATGCAGTAAATTTCATTGTAAATACCGACATTAATGATGATTATTTCTTTTAAACTGACCTTATCTTGGTTCTTTAACCTTTACCTTGATCTTTAACAAATATTGTTTTCCCACAATCAGATTGTTCGATTTTGTCAAGGAATAAAAGGTATATAGAAAGCTATGCCATTGCTCATTGTGGAAAATATTACAACACAATAAGGGGGTATATTTTATGTGTATTTTCAGAAATATCACGCCCTTAAATCATCCCATTGCTCAAAATCATTAAGCAAAGCACTGATGTTACTTTGAACCTATTTATTTTACATCGATTGTGAAATATGCTCAAGCTTATATTAGTACACTCGATTTCTCTCGTGCTGTTTGTGTGGAAAAATCCCCTTAAGGTAGAACCCGGCTCGTCACTCAATTTGATCACGGAACCTTTGGTACAAGGCCGACATCCATCACTGCACCGCTGTCTTTTACTACAGGTGTTCAACAGGTCTTTACACATGACTTGGTGCTCTTTGAATGGTCCCAATTAACTGTTTGATAATCTTATCATTTACTAACATTCTGCAAATCCACAGGAGAATAGAATGGCAAAATTATGGAAAATCTATGAATTATTTGATAATTATGGAATCGAGTTGAAAACGTTTTGTCAAAAGTAGGCTGCTGCAAATGCATAAACATATATCTCCTTGTGGGAAAGGACTATCTAGAGTAACAGAAGATACACGCCCATTTAACCATACACAGGAGGACTTAATATGGGATTGCACCTAAACCTTTACAAATATGATAAACAGTAGATCTACAATATGACAATGACAATATTGTTAGCAAGGGGCTCGTTAGAGCCAATTGCTATAGTAGGCGATTTTCGAATATGGATATCAAGTGCTAACTAACAAAGTGCTAGTGTAAAGTGTTCAAGTTAGACTTTTGGGATCGGTAAATCAATGTCCAAATATGATCTGCAGTTAGCCCCTTGTTGTGAGCACTTTCAGTGCTTTGATTTTGACTTTAGGTCTGGCCAATGGCAATATTGTTAACATCATGTTTGACTGTTTACCTGTTATGCTATTTTGAGAGCTGTCTGTATTGAAAACTAAATGATACTAAAATATTTGGGAACTTAAATATGGTACAAAATGAGAAAATATTACAATTTTCAGAAATATCTCGCTCTTTAATCATCCCATTTAATGATACTAAAAATCATTAAGCAAAGCTTACCTGGTGATTGATGTTAGTTCGACCCTATTTAATTTAAAACGATGTCTGCTTTCTGGAGACATAAACAGTACTCGTGCCGTTTGTGTGGGAAAAAAAACCTCAAGGCAGAACCCGCTCATCACTCAATTCGATCATGGAACCTTTGGTACAAGGCCAACATCTATCACTGCATTGCTGTCTTTCACTACCTGATGTTCAACAGGTCTTTACACATGACTTGGTTTAGACAGATCTGCTGCTCTATTAATGGTCCCAATTAAGCGTCCAAGTTACTTGATAAACTTATCATTTACCAACATTCCGCAAATCCACAGGAGAATAGAATGGCAAAATTATGGAAAATCTATGAATTATTTGATAATTATGGAATAGAGTTGAAAACGTTGTGTCAAAAGTAGGCAGCTGCAAGTACATCGACATATATCTCTATGTAGGAAAGGGCTATCTAGAGTAACAAGAGACACGCCCATTTAACCATACACAGGACTTAATATGGGGTTACACCTAAACATTAACAATATGTAAACAGTAGATCTACAATATGACGATATGTTATTGACTTTAGGTCTCCGGCCCATGACAACTTTATTCACATTACATTTGCATGCAGCACGTGTTTACACGTTATAATATTTTAGGAGCTGTCTGTATTGAAAACCATACAACATGAGAAACTGATCAATTTGATTAATATCTACTATACATTGTTTTAAATATAAGTTAGGAGACATATCACTCTACCCTTAGGCAATCTTACTGAAACTTGCCATGTTGTATTAACATAAAGTTTTAACCAAATCCATCCTACCATGCCTTTTATTATTTGTACAGATGGATGTGCGGAAAATGCCAAACCAAAACAAACATCAGCCTGTGGTAGGGGATACTAATTTGTTTGGGTCATAAATAAGCAAAAAAACATCAGTCTGTGGCAGGGGATACTTATTTGTTTGAGTCATAATCACACACAAAAAAACACCTCAACAGTTCTACAGTCTTCTAATTGTTTTAATCAAAATTTAATGACAATCGTCTTCTAGAGAATATCTACGATTTCAAATTTAAAGTGATGTCATCATACAACCTAAAAGGGCACATAGTGAGATGTACAGCTTCATCTTGTTCATCACATTTCCTTATATGCCATCAAATTCGTTTTATCTGGCTAACATTTTACAGTGTCAAACAAATTAAGAGTCATTGGTCTTGGTAACAGAGCTGTTCTAATGACCCCAAATATGTTGGCATGGTTTCAACCTTAAACTTTGCCACATATAGACGCTTTCTGACACCTCGGCAGCAGACGACTTGTGAAAATATTGTGTCAAAAGGAGAAATTGCTAAAAACGAACGATTTCTCCTTTCGCAGCAATGTTTTCATTTTTCAGGTAATTATATCTTCATTTAACAAAATATTCCATATATTTGCAAGGACTTTTTCAAATAATGTGCAGCAGATTTGTTGTATGTAGGAAAAAGGTTAATATCGTAATAAACTATTGCATGCTAAACTTAAAACCGAAGTATTAAAAAGAAAATAATTTTGCAAAATTAGAGAGCTAATCTCATTTAATGACCCTTAAGGCATGAGCATGTTTCTTATACCATCTTAGTGAAACTTGCAGTGTGGCATTGTTAAGATTTCCATGAAGTTTTAATCAAATCCCTCCAACTTTGCCATATATATATGGCTACAGACGGACAGGCAATACCTAACCAATAACCAATCTGCCCTCATCGGGTGATAACAACAACCAGAAATGAGTTTGCTTGTTTTTGATAAGGTTGTAAAATTGAGACAATAAGTTACATTTAGTATGTCAGTAGTCACTGATGTGGTTTGCTGGAAAACAAAAGACTTATTGAATCATCTTCATTATTTTCTGTGTGGCCACCACCTACGTTAATGGTTTTCATTGGTTCAACAACAGATGTAATAACAAGACACCTGTCTGTTATGTATTTTACTGCTGTTGACAGATCATCTTTTGGACGGATAAAAACTTTAAACATCCTTAGGTTAAGCTGTGTCTGGGGTAGATTGTCAATAAAACCCTGTAAACACTTTAATGTCAACTTACAATAAAAGAGATTCACAAACTTCAGACTTGTCATATCTGGAGATAATTTGAATATGTCTTGTTCAAAGTCTATATAGCCCAAATTTAGTTTTCTCAAATTCTTTAAAGTCGGTATGACATCAATCAGTACCTTATATAAACATAATTGTGAGTGATCGCCCTCCTGATCACCGAGTAGCATTGAATTCCAAAAAAACATTAAATAATTATCCAATACATTTAACTCTTGTAGACTTGCCGACAACTTCAGTCTGTTTATAATGAACAAATGCCATCCAACTTCTATTATATAAAAATGTTTTAGTGGAACATCATCGCTCAATACAATATCTCCAGCCAGAGACATTATTTTCAAATACTGTAACTGTTTGTGGTGTGACAGATCTATCATATAATTACAACGTGCCACTTCGCATGTTGCACAACGAATGCCCTCGAGTATGATTTCGCTTAACTCTGTCTTAAGTGATAGGAATCCCCCTAGATTATCTATATCTGAATGAGTTAGATTCAGATTTGATAAATGAAAACAAGTTAAATGACAAACTTTATTTAGAGCTATGAATAAATCATTTAAACTAACAAGACTCATACTCGGGGATCCTGCAACACTTAGACATTCTAGAGGTAAGACACATCTCTCGACAATACTAGTCAAATGACAGATATGTTCTTGTGAGTTTATGTTCACATTCAACTTAACAATATCATGTCCACTAAGTTCTGTCCAAAAAAAGCATTCTTTTTGCCAAAAAGACTTGACATGTTCTAAATCAAGGTAGGGAATCATTTTCTCTTCCCAGTCAAGGTTCAAACATGCAAAGTAATCATGCAATGCAACTTTGCAGTCCATTTTCTTGTCTTTTGGTACTTCATCAATACAAGCTTTGATTATGTTAAAGTATCTACCTACAAGAGATGCATTTTTCCAAAGCGAACATCTATACTGCAGAACCCTTTCATCCTTATCTGTTACTTGTGCGACATGACGACTCATATCCCCTAGCAGATAAGGTTCCAATCCACTCAGGAATATCAACACTTCTGACATTTCAAATACATCATCCAAAGATATCAAGGTATTTAACAGTGAATAGAAACATGTGTCTACTCCTCCATAAGCGATAAATACGGCTGCAAGAAACTCTTGAACTGTCTTGTGTATAAATGACAACCTCTTCAGCTGTGAATTTGCTTTACCACTAAATTTTGACTGAGAGAGTATTCCAACAGATAGACAAAATTTAACATCATTTTCTGTCAACTTGTATAATTCAGTTACAGAATGCAGGAAAACAAGAGAATGTTCTTTTTCCTCATTAAACAGTGCATGGAACGCCAAACCTGACAGTTTGGATAATAGTTCACTGTACTCCTCACAATGGCTGCAACCTTTAAATACATTTATTAGTTTTGTATTTGATGACTTTTGTGGTTTCACCAATGTTGTACATGTATGTTTGCCTTTCTCCTGATCTCGTTTGAATGCCACATGGAACAGATAATCCAACATTTTACTGTAGATTTCTACACGAGTGTCACCAAACTCTTCATCATCATACCACATACAAACCATCTGTGTTAAAATGATTGGGATCTCTGCAAGATGTTTCACCTTCTCGTACTGTTCATTCACACCTATAATTCTATTCCCATGAAACATGAAATCATCAAAGTTTTTATCTTTGCCATACTTTTTGTTGAGGAGCTTGACCATTCTTTCAACAATGCGGTTTTTATCTATCCCACAAAGTGTAACTTCTTGTCCTATTTCAGACATCTTTGGTCGCAGAGTCTCAAGTTTCCAGGGTCTTGATGTTATCAGGACAGTAAACTTTTCTCTTTGATCAATGTAGGGTACTTTGTGCTTACATTCCTCTGATGGCATCCATTCATCAAGCCCATCAAGAATGATCAAACACTTTTCAGATTCATTTTCAAGGACCTCTTTCAGCACACGATGCGAAGTTTTTCTTACTATATCTGTTTCAATCATTTCAACAACATCTGATATTGAATTGTTTCGTAGAGGTATGTAGAACACATACTCAAATGGTTTAAGGAACTGTCCGTAAATGTCAGGTACATACTCGTTATTGTCATGGACTTTACACCAGGATGACACAATCATCTGACAAAGAGTTGTCTTTCCTTGGCCCGCATTACCAGAAACACAAACTCTACTGATTGATTTTCCATCTTCCCTGAAAATGTCCTCCAATAATGTTGTACTTTTATAATCTTTTTCTTCATTTGTATCGCTAGATAAATTAGAAAAGGAATCATGTTTGACTCTCTTCATCAACGGCTCGACAAAAAGTTGTTTAATATCATCTTGTTCATCGTCTATTAAAGCTGCAATACTCATCTTACAGTAACCATTCCGAAGGTAATGATCCACCAACTCCTTTTGTAAATCTGAAATTCATATAATCTTGAAATTAGCCATGTCACAGTAAAATCAACGTTTTGAGAAAATTTGATTTAAATCATGTTACTTTAAAATTATATTCTTCTACAGCTAAATATTGGTCATAACCATTTTCCAGAGGTTTCTAGATTGCTTGCTGACAAAATGGCGTACAGGGAAGATCGATCAAACTGCACAGATTGGCTCCTGGTCTGCATCTTCAGTGGACATAGGGTCAGTGTTATGTGTGTTACAAGTTTCAACACTTTTGTTTTAGTAGGAAAGGTAATTAGTACCAGGCTTATTTGAGAGAGGGTTGTTAAAAAATAATGTGGTAATATATCAAACATGATATGCATAAACAGGCCAGTATCGCTCCACTGCCATAAGGAAATATGACCCTATTTTCTTTTTTAAAACAAGAGGCCCAAGAGGGCCAGTATCGCTCCACGGCCATAAGGCAAAAATCAAATCTCCAAACAGCCCTGCCCCCTAGTGGCCATATTTTTTACCAACCACCATGGCTTAAAGGAATCTTGTAGAGTGTCACCCAAGGAATGTTTCTGCAAAATTATTTGAAAATCGGCCTGACACTTTCGGAGGAGAAGATTTTTTAAGTTTTCACAATAGCCATATAAGGCAAAATAGCCCCACCCCATGGCGGCCATATTTTTGAACCAATCAACATGGCTTGAAGGAATCTGATAGAGGGTCACCCAAAGAACATTTCTACAAAATTATTTGAAAATCTGCTCAACACTTTCGGAGAAGAAGATTTTTTAAATTTTCACTATGGTCATATAGAGCAAAATAGCCCCGCCCTCTGGCGGCCATATTTTTCGACCAATCAACATGGCTTGAAGGAATCTGATAGAGGGTCACCCAATGAACATTTCTACAAAATTATTTGAAAATCGGCTGAACACTTTCGGAGAAGAAGATTTTTTAAGTTTTCACTATGGTCATATAAGGCAAAATAGCCCCGCCCTCTGGCGACCATGTTTTTCGACCAATCAACATTTCTTGAAGGAATCTAATAAAGGGTCACCCAAGGAACATTTCTACAAAATGTTTTGAAAATCGGCCTGACACTTTCATAGAAGAAGATTTTTTAAGTTTTCACTATTTTTTTCTTTTGGTTGCCATGGAAACCAGAATTATGGATGGATCAAAAAAATTGAAGGAATTTAAGAGAGGACATTGAGAGGATGCTTCCTATGAAGTTTCAACCAAATTGGCCAAGTGGTTAGTGAGAAGAAGTCGTTTAAAGGAAAAAGTTTACGCACGCACGCACGCACGACGGACAATTCGCCATGACATAAGCTTGACTGGCTTTCAGCCAGTGGAGCTAATGATATAACAAAGGAAATTAATAGATTGTTTCCAAAGTAATATTTATGTGATCGTATTTCAATAACAGACAGACAATATGTCAGGAATAACTTTCAGAAGCTACCCTAGTGGTCATCATTTAGAAAATTGGACCAAAATGTACTTTGAAGATGTTTTTGATTTAAAGTGTAAAATATCCCTAACTCTTGTTTCAATTTTCTTTACAAATCAACATGGATTAAAGGAATCTGGTAGAGAATAAACATGGAAATAGCTAGAATCAATTGATTGGTTGGGTTTTACGTAGCTTTCAACAACTAACCACACAACCTTGAAAGGCAGCAATTACCATTTTTTTTATATGATCGAACCGGGACCTCCCGCACCCATCGAGGCGGTGAAGTAATTATAAAATTGAGCCAGTATGTTCTAAGACGATGTTTTAAATTCTAAGACATGAAGGGAAAACAAGAGCACCGAGTAAGGCACACCCGCTCGACTGATAGAAAACAGAAACAAGAGGGCCATGATGGCCCTATATCGATCACCTGATTTAATAGAACTTCAATAGTTTTCAAAGTTTTTGATCTATACATATAAGGAAAACAAGCAACCCCCCTGGTGGCCATGTTTTTCAACAGATCAGAATAAATTGAACAACCGTGGCAGAGGGACACAAAAGGAACATTTGTGCCAAATTATTTTCAAATCGGGCAAGTGATTTAGTACAGGAAGATTTTTGAAGTTTTCACTATATTACATATAAGGAAAACAAGCCCCACCCCCTGGCAGCCATGTTTTTCATTAGATCGGAAAAATATCAACAATCTTGGTAGAGGCACCCAAGGAACATTTCTGCTAAATTATTTTTAAATCGGGAAAGTACTTTTGGACGAGAAGATTTTTAAAGTTTTTACAATGCAGATTATATGGACAAGCTTCGCCCACTAGCGGCCATGTTTTTCAACGGATGGAAACTATTTGAACAATCTTGGTGAAGGGTGCCCCAAGGAACATTTGTGCAAAATAATTTCTAAATCGGGCCAGTACTTTTGGACAAGAAGATTTTTCAAAGTTTTAACAATGCACATATAAGGACAAGAATTACGCGTAATTAAATGTTTCGCTGTCCCCTGCTTTGACTATCAATGCAAGTGTATAAGGCAAAAAGTAAAATAACAAAACTTTAACTTTCAGCTAAACACAATTGTTTTTAAACAAGAAATTAAAAACAAGAGGACCATGATGGTCCTATATCGCTCACCTGATTTAATCAAACTTAAAAAGTTTTCAGTGTTCTTTCCCCTATATGAGTCTATGAACAAGCCCTACCCCCTTGCGGCCATGTTTTTCAACGGATCGGAAATATTTGAACAAGCTTGGTAAGAAGATTTTTTAAGATTTGGCAATTTTCCCCTTTTCTGATGCTGCAGCAACCAAAGTTCTACTTGGAATGAAATTCTTTGAACAACTTTGAAAGGGGATCACCTAAGGACCATTTCTGTGAAATTATTTTGAAATCTGGCTAGTACTTTTGAACAAGAAGATTTTTTAAAGTTTTAACAATGCACATATAAGGAAAACAAGCCCCGCCCCCTTGCGGCCATGTTTTTCAACGGATCGGAAATATTTGAACAATCTTGGTAGAGGGTGCCCTAAGGAACATTTGTGCAAAATAATTTTCAAATCGGGCTAGCACATTTGGACAAGAAGATTTTTTAAGATTTGGCAATTTTCCCCTTTTCTGATGCCGCAACAGCCAAAGTTCTACTTGAAATTAAATTATTTGAACAGGGGACCACCTAAGGACCATTCCTGTGAAGTTATTTTGAAATCTGTCCATTGGTTTAGTAGAAGAAGTCATTTGTAGGAAATTGTTAACAGACAGACGGACGGACAGACGACGACGACGACGACGACGGACGCCGGACATCCAGTGATCACAAAAGCTCACCTTGCACTTCGTGCAAAGGTGAGCTAAAAATCAAAACTTTAACGTTGAGCTTAACGCCAAATTGAACAAGAGGGCCAAGATGGCCCTAAATCGATCACCTGAATGATAGTTAATTAGAAGCAAATATTTAACTGCAAATATCTGTGAAAATTTGATCAGGAGTTCAAATGAAACTGCAAGGAGTGGACACTCAGTTAAAGAAATAGTTTATCAGTAAAAGCCATTTTTATCTTGAAATCTAACAAGAGCTTTCTCAATTTCTGATGCTGCAGCAACAAAGGTTCTACACAGAATGCAAGTATTTGAACAATTTTGAAAGAGGACCATCAAAGGAACATTCCTGTGAAGTAACGTTGAAATTGGTCAAGTGGAATGGTAGGAGTTGTCATTTGTAGCTAAAAGTTCAATTTACCCCTTTTGTGATGACGCGAGGTTGCTATGATTTTGTAACTAATCAAAACAGCTTGAACAAATTAAATGTAGAGGATCACTGAAGTAGGATTTATATTCAATTTCCTTAATATCAGACAAGAACTTAAAACAAGAGGGCCATGAGGCCATGGAATCGCTCACCTGAGAATGGGCTATTTAAGACATAACTCTCTCATGCTCAAGCCAAACATGTGGCTTCCAGAGTGTTAACAAGATTTCCCTTAAATTTGGTTAAGTGACCTAGTTTTTGACATGACATGACCCATATTCGAACTTGGCCTAGATATCATCATGACAAACTTTCTGATAAAGTTTCAACATGCTTAAGTTTAAAATGCGGCTTCAGGAGTGTTAACAAGATTTTCCTTAAATTTGACCTAGTGACCTAGCTTTTGACCCCACATGACCCAGTTTCGAACTTGGCCTAGAGTTGATCGAGATATATGTTCTGATAAACTTTTATAAAGATTGGATGCAAAATGTTGCCTCTAGTGTAGTAACAAGCAAATGTTGACGACGGACGACAACGACGGACAAAAGGCGATCACAATAACTCACCTTGAGCACTACGTGCTCTGGTGAGCTAAAAATGGAATTTCCAAATTTTGTCATTTTGCCCCTTTTCTGATGCCTCCTGACTGCCATGTTTTTCAACCAAACAGTATGCCTTGAACGATCTTTGTAGAGGCTCACCTAAGGAACATTTCTACCAAACTATAATGGAATCAGACATGCAGATTCAAAGAAGAAGATTTTTAAAGCTTGGACATTTTTCCCCCTTTCTGATGCTGCAGCAACCCTGGCGGCCATGTTTTTCAACAGATCAGACATATTTGAACAATCTTGGTAGAGGGTGCCCCAAAGAACATTTGTGAAAAATTATTTTCAAATCGGGCTAATTCTTTTGGACGAGAAGATTTTTTAAGTTTTAACAATACACATATAAGGAAAACAAGCTTAGCCCCCTGGCAGCCATGTTTTTTCAACGGATCGGAAATATTTGAACAATCTTGGTAAAGGGTGCCCCAAGGAACATTTGTTCAATATAATTTTCAAATTGGGCTTATACTTTTGGACAAGAAGATTTTCAAAGTTTTAACAATGCACATAATAATAAAAATTATAAGGAAAACAAGCTTAGCCCCCTGGCAGCCATGTTTTTTCAACGGATCGGAAATATTTGAACAATCTTGGTAAAGGTGCCCCAATGAACATGTGTGCAAAATAATTTTCAAATCGGGCCAGTACTTTTGGACAAGAAGATTTTTAAAGTTTTAACAATGAACATATAAGGAAAACAGGCTCCACCCCCTGGCGGCCATGTTTTTCAACGGATCGGAAATATTTGCACAATCTTGGTAAAGGGTGCCCAAAGGAACATTTGTGCAAAATAATTTTCAAATTGGGCTTATACTTTTGGACAAGAAGATTTTTAAAGTTTTAACAATGCACATATAAGGAGAACAAGCTCCGCCCCCTGGCGGCCATGTTTTTCAACCGATCAGAAATATTTGAACAATCTTGGAGTGCCCCAAGGAATATTTGTGGAAAATAATTGTCAAATCAGGCCAGTACTTTTAGACAAGAAGATTTTTAAAGTTTTAACAATGCATATATAAGGAAAACAAGATCCGCCCCATGGCGGCCATGTTTTTCAACGGATCGGAATATTTGAACAATCTTGGTAAAGGGTGCCCCAAGGAACATTTGTGCAAAATAATTTTCAAATCGGGCAAATTCTTTTGGACAAGAAGATTTTTAAAATTTTAACAAAAAAAAACAGGCTCCGCCCCCTGGCGGCCATGTTTTCAACTGATCGGAAATATTTGAACAATCTTGGTAAAGGGTGCCCCAATGAACATTTGTGGAAAATAATTTTCAAATCGGGCCAGTACTTTTGGACAAGAAGATTTTTAAAGTTTTAACAATGCACATATAAGGAAAACAAGCTTCGCCCCCTGGTGGCCATGTTTTTCAACGGATCGGAAATATTTGAACAATCTTGGTAAAGGGTGCCCCAAGGAACATTTGTGCAAAATAATTTTTAAATTGGGCCAGTACTTTTGGACAAGAAGATTTTTAAAGTTTTAACAATGCATATATAAGGAAAACAAGCTCCGCCCCCTGGCGGCCATGTTTTTCAACGGATCAGAAATATTTGAACAATCTTGGTAAAGGGTGCCCCAATGTACATTTGTGCAAAATAATTTTCAAATCGGGCCAGTACTTTTGGACAAGATTTTTTTTAAAGTTTTAACAATGCACATATAAGGAAAATAAGCTCCGCCCCCTGGCGGCCATGTTTTTCAACGGATCGGAAATATTTGAACAATCTTTGTAGAGGGTACCCCAAGGAACATTTGTGCAAAATAATTTTCAAATCGGGCTAGTACTTTTGGACAAGAAGATTTTTTAAGATTTGGCAATTTTTCCCTTTTCTGTTGCCGCAGCAACCAAAGTTCTCGATGGAATTTAAATCTTTGAACAATTTTGATAGAGGTCCACGAAAGGAACATTCCTGTGAAGTTTGGTTGAAATTGGTCAAGTGGTTAAGAAGGAGATGATCTAAATGTCTAAATGTTAACGCCGGACGCCGGACAACGCCAGACGGACAAAAAGTGATCAGAATAGCTCACCTTGAGCCTTTGGCTCTAGGTGATCTAAAAATCCAAGAAATGAAAAAGAAAAAAATCCGAGTGTTTGACCTAAAAACCCGTTTAATATGTTGAAGTACTTTGTTTATGAAATATGTGTGCAAAATTTGAAATCAATCTAACAAAAAATGAGGATGTTATGACCAATTCTCAAAGTCAACCAAAAACCACAAAAATCATGTTTTTTACCCCAAAAGTAAGGTCACATTCAGTATCTTTAGCATACAATGTGAAGAAGGGTATTAGATGTAACTACATTCGAAAAATGAAAGCCCTAGTAGCAGTACTTATTCAGAAAAGTTAAAAAAATGTAACTTTAACGTTGAGCTAAACGCAAATAGTTGACGCCGTCGCCAGAAAAGCAACACCTTAGTCTCGCTTTCGCAACTTCGTCACAGCGAGACAAAAACAAGCTCCGCCCCCTGGCGGCCATGTTTTCAAACGGATTGGAAATATTTGAACAATCTTGGTAAAGGGTGCCCCAAGGAACATTTGTGCAAAAACAAAATCAAGTCGGGCCAGTACTTTTGGACCAGAAGATTTTTTAAGATTTGGAAATTTTCCCCTTTTCTGATGCCGCAGCAACCAAAGTTCTACTTGGAATTAATTTCTTTGAACAACTTTGAAAGAGGACCATCTAAGGACCATTCCTATGAAGTTATTTTGAAATATGTCCATTGGTTTAGTAGGAGAAGTCATTTGTAGGGAATTGTTAACAGACGCCGACGACGACGACGACACAGTGGACGACGACGGACGGTGAGTGATCACAAAAGCTGAGCTGAACAAAAAACCTGAACCGGACGACCACGCCGCCGCCGACGACCACGCCAGGGTCATGACAATAGCTCTCGTTTTTCAAAAGTCGAGCTAAAAATAGCCCAAACTCTGGAGGCAATTTAGTGGTTACAGAGTAGAAGTCGTTTGATCTAAAATAAACACATTGTTTATATGCTTTCTATAATAGTTATGTTTTAATTATTCCACAATAAATCATAAACATATTACAGCAATTTCCATCAAGGTGAATGAATGTATGTTTTATGCTTCATGATTCAAATTTAATCTTTACCTATTTCCTTTGCAAGTATAAGTAATCTACCTCAAGACAGACGCTTACATATCAAATCAATGATGTGACCCGTAATGTTTATTCATCTTTGGCAGTGTTTGCATTTCTTAAAAGTGTAGGTTCATGAATTATTAAAGCGCTTTTAAAATTCATAAATATTAATTCACTTAAGTGACCTATCATGTCTGACATTATGTATCTTGAATAACTACCTACATCAATTATGAAAGCATTTTTATAATTAATTAAAGCGTAACATTGCTTTGGCAAGCAGTGTGCGATGTGGCACTATATTGCTTACCTGAGTATTTTGACAGTGTATCATTATGTCCTTAATCTATGTCGCTCAACCCAGAGTTCTAATAAGATTTTTTTTTATTTCTTTAACACATTTTTAACAAGAGGGCCATGATGGCCCTAGTTCGCTCACCTTAATTATACAATCTACTGCAATGCAAAACACATCAAGACAATTAATCTGAATGCAACCTCCACAGTGTTAACAAGATTTTCCTTCATTTGGCCTAGTAATCTATATTTTTGTTACCAGATATGACCCATATTCCAACATGGACTAGATATCATCAAGACAACATTCTGACAGTTTCAACTTGCTCAAAGTAAAAATGTGGCCTCTGGAGTTTGAAAAAGATTTTCCTTTATTGACCTAGTTTCTGACCCGATTTGACCCATATTCGAACTTGACCTAGATATAATTCAAACAAACATTCTGACACAATTTCAAGCTGCTGAAGCAAAAAATGTGGCATCCAAAGATTTTCCTTCAATTTGCCATAGTGACCTAGTTTTTGAACCTACATGACCCATATTCAAACTCGGCATATATATCATTTAGATAAACATTCTGAGCAAATGTCAAACTGCTGAAGCAACAAATGCGGCCTCTAGAGTGTTAACAAGATTTCCCTTCAATTTGACCTAGTGACCTACTTTTTGACCTACATGACCCATGTTCGAACTTGACTTACATATCATCAAGACAAACATTCTGATAAAGTTTCAACATGCTCAAGCTAAAAATGCAGTTTCCAGAGTGTTAACAAGATTTCCCGTCCCTTTTCGAACTTGACCTAGATATCATTTAGATAAACATTCTGACCAAATTTCAAGCCGCTGTAGCAAAAAAAGCGGCTTCTACATGTTTAACAAGATTTTCTTTCAATTTGGCCTAGTGACCTAGTTTCTGAACCAATGTAACCCATATTCGAACATGACTTAGATATCTTTAAGACAAACATTCTGATTTTATTATATAAATCTAAGATTCAAGGAAGATTTCCTTGCTGTTACTTTACCGTCCGTGATGTTACCAATCTCCATTACTTTGTATTAGTTTACTTTTAGAAAGGATGCAAACACAACTTGCCTTATGTATTAAGCATAACAAGATGTGTTTGTGAAACACTGATGCCCCCCAATGGCAACATCTAGGTCAAAGGTCAAGGTCGCAAGGTATACACATGTGAAATATGGTAGCATTACCTGTTATTGTTCAAAAGTAGTGGGGAAGGTTAAAAAAAAAATTGAGAATGGCAACATCTAGGTCAAAGGTAAAGGTCGCAAGATCAAAAATGTTGGTACTGACAGAAAGGTCATGTCACACGGAATACACATGTGAAATATGGTAGCCGTATCTGTTATGGTTCAAAATTAATGGCCAAGGTTAAAGTTTTTTTCGAGAATGGCAACATCTAGGTCAAAGGTCAAGGTCGCAAGGTCAAAAATGTTGGTACTGACATGTGAAATATGGTAGCCATACCTGTTATGGTTCAAAAGTAATGGCCAAGGTTAAAGGTTTTTTTGAGAATGTTAACATCTAGGTCAAGGTCAAGGTCGCAAGGTACTGACAGAAAGGTCATGTCACAAGGAATACACATGTGAAATATGGTAGCCATACCTGTTATGGTTCAAAAGAAATGGCCAAGGTTAAAGGTTTTTTTCGAGAATGGCAACATCTAGGTCAAGGTCAAGGTCGCAAGGTGAAAAATGTTGGTACTGACAGAAAGGTCATGTCACAAGGAAAACATATGTGAAATATGGTAGCCGTATCTGTTATGGTTCAAAAGTAATGGCCAAGGTTAAAGTTTTTTTCGAGAATGGCAACATCTAGGTCAAAGGTCAAGGTCGCAAGGTCAAAAATGTTGGTACTGACAGAAAGGTCATGTCACAAGGAATATACATGTGAAATATGGTAGCCGTACCTGTTATGGTTCAAAAGAAATGGCCAAGGTTAAAGTTTTTTTTTAGTATGGCAACATCTAGGTCAAAGGTCAAGGTCGCAAGGTCAAAAATGTTGGTACTGACAGAAAGGTCATGTCACAAGGAATACACATGTGAAATATGGTAGCCGTATCTGTTATGGTTCAAAAGTAATGGCCAAGGTTAAAGTTTTTTTCGAGAATGGCAACCTCTAGGTCAAAGGTCAAGGTCGCAAGGTCAAAAATGTTGGTACTGACAGAAAGGTCATGTCACAAGGAATACACATGTGAAATATGGTAGCCGTACCTGTTATGGTTCAAAAGTAATGGCCAAGGTTAAAGTTTTTTTTGTGCAGACAGACAGACAGACCAACAGACCAACCAACCAACAGACAGGCCAAAAACTATATGCCCACCGAATCGGAGATTGCGGGGGCATAAAAAAAAAAATAGAAGCTGGATGGTTTTAATTGTAACTAGAACTATCACTGAATGTGATTAATACCCCCGAACGCCGCCCTGATAGGAAAGGTTGTGAAATATTTAGAAACCCCACCTTAAAAGGACAATGTTATGGATCGGGTTATTCTTGTTTTGTTCATTTTTGGATAACAAAGGGCAATAACTCTGTAATTATGTAAATTAGAGTTATGGTTCTTGTACACTGCACTTCCTCTGATTATGCTCTACCGTTGTATGTAGTTTTATTAGATTCCATCTGTTAGTTATTAAATAATTCTCCGGACAAGAAAAAGTAACAAAGGGCAATAACTCTGTAATTATGTAAATAAGAGTTATGGTTCTTGTACACTGCACTTCCTCTCATTATGCTCTACCATTGTATGCAGTTTTATTAGATTCCACCGGTTAGTTATTAAGTAATTCTCTGGACAAGAAAAAGTAACAAAGGGCAATAACTCTGTATTTAGGTAAAATAGAGTTATGGTTCTTGTATACCACACTTCTTCTCAATGTGTTGTATCATCCTATGAAGTTTTATTAAATTCCAACAATTAGTTTTAAAGTTATGCTCCGGACAAGACTACGAACAAGAAAAAGTAACAAAGGGCAATAACTCTGTAATTATGTAAAGTAGAGTTATGGTTCTTGTACACTGCACTCCTCTGATTATCCTCTACCATTGTATGTAGGTTTATTAGATTCCATCTGTTAGTTATTAGGTAATTTTCCGGACAAGAAAAAGTAACAAAGGGCAATAACTCTGTATTTAGGTAAAATAGAGTTATTGTTCCTATACACCGCACTTCCTCTCAATGTGTTGTATCATCCTATGATGTTTTATTAAATTCCAACAATTAGTTATAAAGTTATGCTCCGGACAAGACTCTACGAACAAGAAAAAGTAACAAAGGGCAATAACTCTGTAATTATGTAAATTAGAGTTATGGTTCTTGTACACTGCACTTCCTCACATTATGCTCTACCATTGTATGTAGTTTTATTAGATTCCGTCTGTTAGTTATTAAGTAATTCTCCGGACAAGAAAAAGTAACAAAGGGCAATAACTCTGTATTTAGATAAAATAGAGTTATGGTTCCTGTACACCACACTTCGTCTCAATGTGTTGTATCATCCTATGAAGTTTTATTAAATTTCAACAATTTGTTTTAAAGTTATGCTCCGGACAAGACTCTACGAATAAAAAAAAGTAACAAAGGGCAATAACTCTGTAATTATGTAAATAAGAGTTATGGTTCTTGTATACTGCACTTCATCTGATTATGCTCTACCATTGTATGTAGTTTTATTAGATTCCATCTGTTAGTTATTAAGTAATTCTCCGGACAAGAAAAAGTAACAAAGGGCAATAACTCTGTATTTAGGTAAAATAGAGTTATGGTTCCTGTACACCGCACTTCCTCTCAATGTGTTGTATCATCCTATGAAGTTTTATTAAATTCCAACAATTAGTTTTAAAGTTATGCTCCGGACAAGGAAAATCGCAACGGACCAACCGACCGACCGACCGACCGACCGACCGACCAACCACAGGGTGACTCCAATATACCCCCTCTAAACTTCGTTTATCGGGGGTAGTACAAGAGCGCCAAATGTCACAAAATACGCCCGTCCTATTTTTTTGAGACTATGTACATGTATAGTGATAATTGGTTGTATGTCAGGCAAATTTAGAGAGCGGACACTGTTGATATAGTTTTGGCCATTTCGAGGGATATAAGTGTGGAGTGACTAAGATAACGTGGTTAGTTATCGAACCAGACCAAGATATTTTGCCCATCAACATATTGTATAATTGGTGATGATCAAATACAATGACTCAAGCAATATGGCTGATTATAGCACTTGTCCGAGACATTATGCCCAATTCTGACTAAATTTGGTGATGATTGGATAAAAGTTTTAAAAGTTATTGATGGGACAAGACCAATTAGAGGTAATTTCTATAATTAGGGCAATAACTCTTCAGTGAATGAAGCGATATGGCTGGTAATCAAACTTGTCAGAGATATTTTGCCAATACACATTCTGACCATATTTGGTAGTGACAGGACAAAGGCTTTTAACGTTATTGATCGGACAAGACCGATTTTAGGTAATTTCTGTCATTAAAGGGCGATAACTCTAGAATGACTCAAGCAATATGTCTGGTTGTAAAACTTGTTCGAGATACTATGCCCATACACATTCTGATTCAATTTAGTGATGATTAGATAAAGACTTCTAATGTTATTGATCGGACAACACCTATTTGAGGTAATTTCTTTAATTAAAGGGCAATAACTGTCGATTGACCACAGCGATATGGATGGTTATCAAACTTGTCCGAGATATTATGCCTATTCACATTTTGACAAAATTTGGTGATGATTTGACAAAGGCTTCTGCTGACAAGACCAATTTTAGGTAACTTTTATAATTAAAGGTCGTTAAGTCTTGATTGACTAGAGCGATATGGCTAGTTAATGAACTTGTCCAAGATATCATGCCAATACACATTCTGACCAAATTTGGTGATGATGGGACAAATGCTTCTAAAGTTATTTAGCTGACAAGACCAATTTTAGGTAATTTCTATAATTAAAGGGCGATAACTCTTGATGGACTAAAGCAATATGACTAGTTATCGAACTTGTCCAAGATATTATGCCAATACACATTCTGATAAAATTTAATGATGATTGGACAAAGGCTTCTTAAGTTATTTAGCTGACAAGACCAATTTTAGGTCATTTCTATAATTAAAGGGCAATAACTCTTGATTTACTAAAGTGATATGGCTAGTTATCGAACTTGTCCAAGATATTATGCCAATACACATTCTGATTAAATTTGGTAATGATTGGACAAAGGATTCTAAAGTTATTTAGCTGACAAGACTAATTTAAGGTAATTTCTACAATTAAAGGGTGATTACTCTTGATTGACTAAAGCGATATGGCTAGTTATAGAACTTGTCCAAGATATTATGCCAATACATATTCTGACCAAATTTGGTGATGATAGGGACAAAGGCTTCTCTAGTAATTTAGGTGACAACATACTGGACGCCGCAGGTAAAACTATAATACGATCCGTTTTTTCAAAATGGGCGTATACAAATGCAGAAAAAAGCCAAATAAAGCTGCCTTTGTCTCAAGCTGTTAATGGTTACACCATGGACAGGTGACTTTGACCTCGTTATCATTTATCGCTACTACATCAAAATATGGCTTCCGACTAACCTTTATTTTGTCTTTTCTAGTTTTAATAGTTGGATAAATTTTTTTTATAAAATACCATATATTAATTTTATCTTTTTAATTTTGCAAATTGCTACATATTTTAAGAATGACCCATTTATGTTCAGGGATATATGTACAGAACATTCTTCTGCAATATTTTTGAAAATCAAGCCAGTCCTTACCGATTTTTATTTATACCCTTTCTGACGCCATGGCAATCAGGTTCTACAAAGAATGAATTTCTTCAAGATGCACCTGTGATAGGAATTCATCCAAAGTACATTGTTGTGAAATTGTGAAGTGGTTCGAGAATAAATTTTATTTAAAGGATTAACTGAAGACCGACACAGGATACCCAAACAAGTGTTCAAAACAGGAAAAATCCAAAACTAAAAATGTACAAAATGCATCGAAAAGAGGTGCTCTGCAAAAACTTACCAAGTATTTGCCACCAGTGTAGAACCAGACCAGACAGAACTTTTTACCAAGCTAATCTTGCTCTGCACTGTGCACCAATAAGTCATAGAAAGTTTCAAGGAACTTCTTTTAAGCAGCACCTAAAATACATATATCTTACCAGGTTTCATTTGGTCATTCTCTTTTTCTTCTGCAGGAAACGTAACTTGAACTTCTTGGCTTTTCGATTGATTTTCTAAAGCATGTATTCTACTGGTATTTTCATCAACCTGTAAATATAAACAAAGTAATATCTTCTAACTTGCAGATACATTGTAATTGCATTTGATGACTTTTGAAAAGATTATTGTAAGGGAGAAATTGCTCAAAATAAGCAAAGATTTAACTCTATCTGTTCAATAATAATACTTTTATTTATAGGACACATATGTCACTAATATTGCCTCGGAACACCAGAATGATGTGTCCTTGAACTTTTATTGTATATACTGTATATCCTGGTTTACATCATAATTACCCTGCGAACACTCTCCAGGTCACATTTTACATCCAATAGCCACACAAATAAATCGGAACAGTCATCTCCATTAAATCTTTGACAAGCTCCTAACCGGCTCATTCTGATCTTTTTGATTAAATTATCAAAAGGGGTTATCAAGAAAATTCATCTCCATCAAATATCTGACTGGTTTAAAAACCAATTTAACCACATTTGTTGTATGTTGAACAAAATGTGTTGTTCAGTATGTAAGAAAGTTAAATATTGGCTTGAAAACCAATTTAACTAGAACTATCACTGAAGATGATAAATACCCCCTAAACAGCACCTTGACCTACACCATAACTTAATAAGTAAAACTTTTTAAAGGGCCATAACTTTGTAAAATAACATGCAATTGTAACCCCTTTAGGATATGCACATCTCCACTTTATAGAAGCTTCATGTACAAAATATGGCTTCCGGCCGACCGACAGACAGACAGACAGACAGACAAACTGCCCGACAAAGTGACTCCTATATACCCACTCTTCTTCGAAGGGGGTATAACAAGATTTGGTGTATGTAGGAAAATGTTTTAGTGGCTTGACAACCAATTTACCCCAATTAATAGTCATATCACGGCGGCCAGTTCACCTACTCATGTCTTTCCTAGTTTTCTCACACCAGTACTCCACACAACAATCTTCCCAAGCAATTGGCTGCTTTTCCACATGGACTTAGCTCATTGGTGGAAGACGAATGACGCATGTCGCAATGACTTTTTTCAAACGTCGGAAAGAAAGTTGGCCGAGCCGGGATTCGAACTCACAACCCCTGGATTGACAGCCCGCGTCGTTACCGACTGAGCTACCGAGACTCGACGTGTGTGAAGTCAAGCCTCGAAAGCTCAGTCAATAACAACGAGGGCTTTAAATCCAAGAGTGTATGGGTTCAAACCCTGACAAGGTCATTTTTCTTTCCGATGACATTGACAAAAGTCATTGTGACAAGTTGGCTAGGAAGAATATAGTGTGTCATACTGGGGTGCAAAGTCACCAGGATAAACACTTTAGTAAACTGGCCATCATGATATATATTATGAGATATAGTTGTAAAACAGAGTAAATCTCCAATCAATCAATTTCAGTGAAACAAGAGCTGTCCGTAAGATATGGACTCCAATGTAGTTGCATGCAAAACTTTAACCATAATTTCTAGGTAAAACAAGAGTACCGCGGTACATAATACGCCCGTCAGGAACTTCTTTACAAATATTCTAAGTCCAAAAAGGGGCTTAACTCATTCAAAAATTGACGAAATCCCAGGAAATATGAACTTGATCTGTGACACATCAATACAAAGCCTTATACATAATTTCAGCACAATACATCAAAGCATGTAGAAAAAAAGTGCGGAAAACAAATATTCTAAGTCCAAAAAGGGGCATAACTCATTCAAAAATTGACGAAATCCCAGGAAATATGAACTTGATCTGTGACACATCACTACAAAGCCTTATACAAATTTCAGCTCAATAGCTCAAAGTATGTAGGAAAAAAGTGCGGAAAACCCGAACGGACGGACATGACCATACCATAATACATACCGTTTTTAAGAAACGGTCGTATAAAAAGGGTCATAATTTGCGTTATATGCAGGATAGAGTTATCTTACTTGATTGTGTATATATGTGTGAGAGTTGGGAAGTGTTGTATTATGTTTCAATACAATGTTTCAAGTAAATACTGAGATATGGACTCTTAATGTAGTTACATGCAAAACTTTAACCAGAATTTCAAAGTATCAAAAGTATTAAAAGGGCCATTACATATGGAAGGGTATTAACGCATAAATTGCATCTTTCCCTCTTACATTACAACTTGCATTCGTACATTTACATTTTGCATTCGTACATTCACATCTTGCTTTGTGACATTCACATCTTGCTTTGTGACTTGCACATCATGCTTTGTACATCTTGCGTTGTGACATGCACATCTTGCTTTGTACATCTTGCTTTGTGACTTGCACATCATGCTTTGTACATCTTGCGTTGTGACATGCACATCTTGCTTTGTACATCTTGCGTTGTGACATGCACATCTTGCTTTGTGACTTGTACATCATGCTTTGTACATCTTGCGTTGTGACATGCACATCTTGCTTTGTACATCTTGCTTTGTGACTTGCACATCATGCTTTGTACATCTTGCGTTGTGACATGCACATCTTGCTTTGTACATCTTGCGTTGTGACATGCACATCTTGCTTTGTGACTTGCACATCATGCTTTGTACATCTTGCGTTGTGACATGCACATCTTGCTTCCGTACATTTACATTTTGCGTTCATACATTCAATATTACATTCGGTTATCTGACATTAGGATCGTCCTTGAACATTTTGCTTGATGGCATGATGCATTTTTTTATTTAATGTTTTAACCTTATTTCAAATTTTTCGCTAGATCGGCGATTCATCGTCTAACTGTAAACAAATAATAGAACATGTCACAGAACAGAACGCGACCATCACGGTTTTTGACAGCAGAAGGCGCATGTTCGGAAACAAAATAAATTTGACAGTCGACCTACGACCTATACGCCAGGTCAACACTTTCTGAACATAAGTTTGACTGTCGACCTACGACCTACGCGCCAGATCAACACTATCTTAATGTAAATTTGACTGTCGACCTACGACCTACGAGCCAGGTCAACACTTTCTGAACATAACTTTGACTGTCGACCTACGACCTACGCGCCAGGTCAACACTATCTTAATGTAAGTTTGACTGTCGACCTACGAGCCAGGTCGACACTTTTTGAAAATAAATGTGAGTGTCGACCTACGACCTACGAGCCAGGTCGACACTTTCTGAAAATAAACGTGAGTGTCGACCTACGACCTACGAGCCAGGTCGACACTTTCTGAAAATAAATGTGAGTGTCGACCTACGAGCCAGGTGGACACTTTCTGAAAATAAACGTGAGTGTCGACCTACGACCTACGAGCCAGGTCGACACTTTCTGAAAATAAATGTTGTGTCGACCTACGACCTACGAGCCAGGTCGACACTTTCTGAAAATAAACATGAGTGTCGACCTACGACCTACGAGCCAGGTCGACACTTTCTGAAAATAAACGTGAGTGTCGACCTACGACCTACGAGCCAGGTCGACACTTTCTGAAAATAAATGTGAGTGTCGACCTACGAGCCAGGTGGACACTTTCTGAAAATAAACGTGAGTGTCGACCTACGACCTACGAGCCAGGTCGACACTTTCTGAAAATAAATGTTGTGTCGACCTACGACCTACGAGCCAGGTCGACACTTTCTGAAAATAAACATGAGTGTCGACCTACGACCTACGAGCCAGGTCGACACTTTCTGAAAATAAATGTGAGTGTCGACCTACGACCTACGAGCCAGGTCAACACTTTCTGAAAATAAATTTGAGTGTCGACCTACGAGCTACGACCTACGTGCTAACTTCACACACCTTATCTTCAAAGTATATTTGAGAGTCATTTACGGAAATTGCCGACAACACACCTGTTAGCATAATTTGGTTGTCGCGTCATTATTACACCAGGTGTCGCATCGTATTATGCCTTCTGTATTATGCTGTTTACATTCGGCTTTCTACATTCGACTATTCGTCATTGTTACTGCTATGCACACTGACATTTGTCATTCGTAAAGAGGAAGGCGTTATTAAAATTAGAATATAAACATGAATTCATCTCATCAAATTAATATTAATTGATGATGTTAAATAACGAGAATAACAGACAATATTTATTGCAATATGTGCATATCACATAGCAAGACATAAAGCAAGATGTGCATGTCACAAAGCAAGATGTACAAAACAAGATGTGCATGTCACAACGCAAGATGTACAAAGCAAGCTGTGCATGTCACAACGCAAGATGTACAAAGCATGATGTGCAAGTCACAAAGCAAGATGTACAAAGCAAGATGTGCATGTCAAAACGCAAGATGTACAAAGCATGATGTGCAAGTCATAAAGCTAGATGTGAATGTCACAAAACAAGATGTGCATGTCACAACGCAAGATGTACAAAGCAAGATGTGCATGTCACAACGCAAGATGTACAAAGCATGATGTGCAAGTCACAAAGCAAGATGTACAAAGCAAGATGTGCAAAGCATGATGTGCAAGTCACAAAGCAAAATGTGAATGTCACAAAGCAAGATGTGAATGTACGAATGCAAGATGTAAATGTACGAATGCAAGTTGTAATGTAAGAAGGAAAGATGCAATTTATGCGTTAATACCCTTCCATAATTACATGCTAGATAGAGTTATAGTACTTAATTGTTGACTTAGATGTAATTGTTGTGAAGGGTTGTATAACGTTTCAATGCAATGCATCAAGCAGTTACTAAGATATGGACTCTTAACGTAGTTGTATGCAAACTTTAACCAGAATTTCTATCTCAAAAAAGGGCCATAACTTGCATCAAATGCATGATAGTTATCTAACTTAATAATTAACAAAGGTGTGATAGTTGGGAAGCGTTATATAAAGTTCCAATACGATATAACTGAGATATGGACTCTAATGTAGCTGCACAATTTTAACCAGAATTATTTCTAAGTAAAAGAAGGGCTATAACTTGCATTAAATGCAGGATAGAGTTATCTAACTTAATTATTTATATGTGTGTGATAGTTGGGAAGGGTTATATAAAGTTTCAGTGCAATGCATCAAGTAGTTACTGAGATGTGGACACTTATTAATGTAGTTGCACGCACAACTTTAACCAGAATGCCTTAGTAAAATTAGAATGGAGTGCTCCACGGAGCACATGTGTCACCTGCACCTGCACATTGAAAGTGTGATGAAAAAGTGTGACTGACAGACAGACAGACAGACGCCGGACAAAAAATAAAATACGCAGGGCGACACAAAAAGGGTCTAAATGCAGGATACTGATTGAGTTATCAAACTTGACTGTTAAAATAGTAGTAAGGATGGGAAGGGTTGTATTAAGTTTTAATGCAATTTATGAAGTAGTTACTAAGATATGGACTCTTAATGTAGCTGCACGCGAAACTTGAACCAGAATTTCGAATTAAAAAAGGGCCATAATTTGCATTAAATGCAGGATACAGTTATCTGACTTAATAATTTACATATGTGTGATAATTGGGAAGGGTTGTATAAAGATTCAATGCAAAGCATCAAGTAGTTACTAAGATATGGACTCTTAACGTTGTTACACGCACAACTTTAACCAGAATTTCTAAGTTAAAGAAGGGCTTTAACTTGCTTTAAATGCAGGATAGAGTTATCTAACTTGATAATTTATATATGTTTGATAGTTGGGAAGGGTTGTATAAAGATTCAATGCAATGCATCAAGTAGTTACAGAGATGTGGAAACTTAATGTATTTTAGTAAACAAGAGGGCCAAGATGGCCCTAAATCGATCACCTGAATGATAGTTAATTAGAAGCAAATATTTAACTGCAAAAATCTGTGAGAATTTGATCAGGAGTTCAAATGAAACTGCAAGGAGTGGACACTCAGTTAAAGAAATAGTTTATCAGTAAAAGCCATCTAACAAGAGCTTTCTCAATTTCTGATGCTGCAGCAACAAAGGTTCTACACAGAATGCAAGTATTTGAACAATTTTGAAAGAGGACCATCAAAGGAACATTCCTGTGAAGTAACGTTGAAATTGGTCAAGTGGAATGGTAGGAGTTGTCATTTGTAGCTAAAAGTTCGATTTACCCGTTTTGTGATGACGCGAGGTTGCTATGATTTTGTAACTAATCAAAACAGCTTGAACAAATTAAATGTAGAGGATCACTGAAGTAGGATTTATATTCAATTTCCTTAATATCAGACAGGAACTTAAAACAAGAGGGCCATGATGGCCCTGGATCATTCATCTGATTTTTCACTTTAGCCATATAAGCCCCGCCCCTTGGCGGCCATAGTTTTTGACCAATCAACATTGCTTGAAGGAATCTGTTAGAGGATCATCCTAGCAATATTTCTACAAAAAATATTTGAGTTTCGGCCAAACACTTTCGGAGGAGAAGATTTTTTAAGTTTTCACTAAAGCCATATGAGGCAAAATAGCCCTGCCCTGTGGTGGCCATGTTTCTCGCCTAATCAACATGGCTTTAAGGAATCTGATAGAGGGTCACCTAAGGAACATTTCTACAAACAATTTTGAAAATCGGCTCGACACTTTCAGGAGAGGATTTTTTAAGTTTTCACTATAGCCATATAAGGCAAAATAGCCCCGCCCCCTGGTGGCCATGTTTTTCGACCAATCAATATGGCTTGAAGGAATCGGATAGAGGGTCATCCAAGGAACATTTTTACAAAAAAAACAGTTTTGGAGAAGAAGATTTTTAAAGTTTTTTTCATTTAGTTGCCATGGAAACCAGAATTCCGCATGGATCCCACAAATTTGAAGGAATTCTGGTGAGGTCATTGTGAGGATGCTTCCTGTGAAGTTTCATCCCAATTGACCCACTGGTTACTGAGGAGAAAAAGTTGACGGACGACAGACGATGGACGACGCACGCCGGACAAAAGGCCATCACAATAACTCACCTTGAGCACTTCGTGCTCAGGTGAGCTAAAAATGGAATTTCCAGATTTTGTCATTTTGCCCCTTTTCTGATGCCTCCTGACTGCCATGTTTTTCAACCAAACAGTATGCCTTGAACGATCTTTGTAGAGGCTCACCTAAGGAACATTTCTACCAAACTATAATGGAATCAGACATGCAGATTCAAAGAAGAAGATTTTTAAAGCTTGGACATTTTGCCCCCTTTCTGATGCCGCAGCAACCCTGGCGGCCATGTTTTTCAACAGATCAGACATATTTGAACAATCTTGGTAGAGGGTGCCCCAAAGAACATTTGTGAAAAATTATTTTCAAATCGGGCTAATTCTTTTGGACAAGAAGATTTTTTAAGTTTTAACAATACACATATATAAGGAAAACAAGCCTAGCCCCCTGGCAGCCATGTTTTTTCAACGGATCGGAAATATTTGAACAATCTTGGTAAAGGGTGCCCCAATGAACATTTGTGCAAAATAATTTTCAAATCGGGCCAGTACTTTTGGACAAGAAGATTTTTAAAGTTTTAACAATGAACATATAAGGAAAACAGGCTCCACCCCCTGGCGGCCATGTTTTTCAACGGATCGGAAATATTTGCACAATCTTGGTAAAGGGTGCCAAAAGGAACATTTGTGCAAAATAATTTTCAAATTGGGCTTATACTTTTGGACAAGAAGATTTTCAAAGTTTTAACAATGCACATAATAAGGAGAACAAGCTCTGCCCCCTGGCGGCCATGTTTTTCAACCGATCAGAAATATTTGAACAATCTTGGAGTGCCCCAAGGAATATTTGTGGAAAATAATTGTCAAATCAGGCCAGTACTTTTGGACAAGAAGATTTTTAAAGTTTTAACAATGCATATATAAGGAAAACAAGATCCGCCCCCTGGCGACCATGTTTTTCAACGGATCGGAAATATTTGAACAATCTTGGTAAAGGGTGCCCCAGGAACATTTGTGCAAAATAATTTTCAAATCGGGCCAGTACTTTTGGACAAGAAGATTTTTAAAATTTTAACAAAAAAAAGAAGCTCCGCCACCTGGCGGCCATGTTTTTCAACCGATCGGAAATATTTAAACAATCTTGGTAAAGGGTGCCACAATGAACATTTGTGGAAAATAATGTTCAAATCGGGCCAGTACTTTTGGACAAGAAGATTTTTAAAATTTTAACAAAAAAAAAGAGGCTCCGCCACCTGGCGGCCATGTTTTTCAACCGATCGAAAATATTTGAACAATCTTGGTAAAGGGTGCCCCAATGAACATTTGTGGAAAATCATTTTCAAATCGGGCTAGTACTTTTGGACAAGAAGATTTTTAAAGTTTTAACAATGCACATATAAGGAAAACAAGCATGGTCCCCTGGCGGCCATGTTTTTCAACGGATCAGAAATATTTGAACAATCTTGGTAAAGGGTGCCCCAAGGAACATTTGTGCAAAATAATTTTTTAAATTGGGCTAGTACTTTTGGACAAGAAGATTTTTAAAATGTTAACAATGCACATATAAGGAAAACAGGCTCCGCCCCCTGGCGGCCATGTTTTTCAACCGATCGGAAATATTTGAACAATCTTGGTAAAAGGTGCCCCAATGAACATTTGTGGAAAATAATTTTCAAATCGGGCCAGTACTTTTGGACAAGAAGATTTTTTAACTTTTAACAATGCACATATAAGGAAAACAAGCTCCGCACCCTGGTGGCCATGTTTTTCAACGGATCGGAAATATTTGAACAATCTTGGTAAAGGGTGCCCCAATGTACATTTGTGCAAAATAATTTTCAAATCGGGCCAGTACTTTTGGACAAGAAGATTTTTAAAGTTTTAACAAGGCACATATAAGGAAAATAAGCTCCGCCCCCTGGCGGCCATGTTTTTCAACGGATCGGAAATATTTGAACAATCTTGGTAGAGGGTACCCCAAGGAACATTTGTGCAAAATAATTTTCAAACCGGGCCAGTTTTTTTGGACAAGAAGATTTTTTAATATTTGGCAATTTTCCCCTTTTCTGTTGCCGCAGCAACCAAAGTTCTCGATGGAATTTAAATCTTTGAACAATTTTGAAAGAAGTCCACGAAAGGAACATTCCTGTGAAGTTTGGTTGAAATTGGTCAAGTGGTTAAGGAGGAGATGATCTAAATGTCTAAATGTTAACGACGGATGCCGGACGACGCCGGACGGACAAAAAGTGATCAGAATAGCTCACCTTGAGCCTTTGGCTCTAGGGGCTCTAGGTGATTTAAACAAGAGGGCCATGATGGCCCTGGATCGCTCACCTGATTTTTTTTTTCACTTTAGCTATATAAGCCCCGTCCCCTGGCGGCCAAAGTTTCTGACCAATCAACTTGGCTTGAAGGAATCTGATAGAGGGTCAATCAAGGAACATTTCTACAATATTATTTGAAAATCGGCCTGACACTTTCGGAGGAGAAGATTTTTTAAGTTTTCACTATAGCCATATAAGGCAAAATAGCCCCGCCCCCCCCCCCCCCCCCCCCCCCCCCTGGCGGCCATGTTTTTTGACCAATCAACATGGCTTGAAGGAATCTGAAAGTGGGTCACTTATGGAACATTTCTACAAAATTATTTGAAAATCGGCCTGACACTTCGGAGAAGAAGATTTTTTAAGTTTTGACTAGTTTTTTCGTTTCGTTGCCATGGCAACCAGAATTTTGCATGGATCCCACAAATTTTAAGGAATTCTGGTGAGGACATTGAGAGGATGCTTTCTGTGAAGTTTCATCCCAGTTGACCCACCGGTTACAGAGGAGAAAATGTTGACGGACGACGGACGCCGGACATAGGGCGATCACAATAACTCACCTTGAGCACTTCGTGCACAGGTGAGCTAAAAAAGGGCGTAAATGCAGGATAGAGTTATCACACTCGACTGTTTACATAGTTGTGATGGTTAGGAAGGGTGTTATTAAGTCTCAATGCAATGCATGAAGTAGTTACTAAGATATGAACTCTTAATGTTGGATCGAGTTATCTAACTTGATAATTTATATATGTGTGATAGTTGGGAAGGGTTGTATAAAGATTCAATGCAATGCATCAAGTAGTTACAGAGATGTGGACACTTAATGTATTTTAGTAAAAATAAGGGCGTGAATGCAGGATAGAGTTATCACACTCGACTGATTACATAGTTGTGATGGTTAGGAAGGGTTGTATTAAGTTTTAAAGGAATACGCTCGGCTGAAATTTAAACTATATGACTAAATAGCACTACAGTAATGTATCATTTTGATGTAATTACTTATTTTTTACATGCTTGCACTACCAAGATATATGCTTTTAAAGTTTGTGTTTTCACGTCGGTATCGATCGCCTATGGGCGCCGCCATCTTTGCTTATAATCAACTTCCTGTGACGTCAATTACCCACTTCCGATTAGCACCGTATGGATTACTAAATTTTCAGATCGCTATCTTATTTTAGGTATAGGTCAAAATTGGCCGAATGCGTAAAAGGCTAGTCCAAAAAGGCCGATTATAGGTCCAGAAATAAAGGCCAATTTCCCAAAATGTCTGGTACAAAACGGCCGATTATGAGGAAGGACCACTTTTTGAAGTTTAATGGTGTAAATATTGTATACATGTATGTTTGTTTTAGATTATTAATTCATCATAGTGGGGCGGGCGGTAAATTTATCCGTGTTATAATTGATAACAGTTTGCTTTGAATGTTTATTTTAACTTCCGTAATAAGATAATTTGAGAAGTTTGAGAACGTAATTGCCGTTAATTTATTGAATAAGATAATAGAGATGTTTGAGAACGTAATTGCCGTTAATTTAATTTATCAGGTAAAAAAAGGCGATGGAAGGTAAACAAAAACACGACCTTGGCATATGTAAAAGACATTAGAAATTAGGAAATTCTAAAAAGTATAATCATTGCAAACATTTGAAAACATAATGGTAATGTTGAAAACATTACGGTTAAAGGATAAACTGCTAATTTTGAGCAATGTCTCCTTTAATCACGATGTTTTTCAAAAGTCGTCTGCTACAAACGCGTCTTCAACAAGAAAATGGTCGACGTGTTCAATAAAAGGGTAAATTCATTTTTTTATATTTGACCAAACTTTCAAAAGATTTATATTTTTGTTAAAGAATGATATTGTAAAATAATTTCTCACAAACCTGCATAAAATTCCTTTATAATCCAAATGATTTCTAACAAACCTGCATACAAATCCTTTATAATCCAAATGATTTCTAACAAACCTGCATAAAAATCCCTTATAATCCAAATGAAATCGTCCAATTTCACAAACACAAAAGGTCACAGATTTTAACACCGAAATTTGGGAGAGCCTATGGAAAATGCTTACGTCATAGCGCGTGTGGATTTTACTCAAATGAACCGCGTCAGCACAATTTCCGCATTTGGATAGTTTAAGTGTTAATTTCATAATAAGATCAAATTGCATATTTGTGTGGTATTTTTTTGGTCATGAATCTTTCCAAGAAACTTACAGTGTGATTCACTACTAAAAAGCAAACACAACAATTCATTATCAGTATGATCTCTGCCTCACAAGGTTTTTCCCCCTTTCGCATGGTGTGGCTTAAATCCTTTACACAACAAATTTGAAACCATCTAGGCAAAACTGTGTACAAAACTGTTATGGTTGATTAGATTTTGACACTATTTTAACAATTTTCAATCATGTCACGGCGGCCGTGTACTTCCCATGTGTATTACGTCTTTATTACAACAGTACAACCTGTATGGCATCATATAGAAATTAAGAAGGAAACAATGTGTCAAAAGGCGTCAATCACATTGTACTGTTGTTTATTGGAATTTAAAGGTCATAAAACTCAATCAGGCTTTCATACGCTGATTGGTAGCATCTGCTGGCATGTCCATTAAATTAGGGGTAATAAAATAATAAAATGACCATCATGCAATGCGTAAAATGTTACAGACGGACAAAAGACGTTGTCAGTTCGTTTTAGAACAATCAATTGATCAGATCAATTAGCTTACACTTTATAATTAGTTACTGAAATACATTCAACTAAAAACAAGTAACGATTTTAGAAATTGGACGATTACATTTGGAGCTAAAAGGGATATTTAAGCAGGTTTGAGAATTTTTCTTCAATATATAATATAAAAGTTTTACAACAAAAACCCTTTTGGAAATTTGATCAAAATTAACCATTTCAATTCTCCCTTTTCAACATACACCAAATTTGCAGCAGATGACTTATTATGGAAATTCTCTTTACCGTCAACTGCAGAGTATGTAGGGAAAGGATCGAATTATGTCAGCTCAAAAGACTCGCCGACAGATCCTATTAGAGTAGCGTCCAACCACTATCGGAAATTTGATTGTTTCTATGACCTTTGATTGTTGTACAAAAACGACGGTTTATTATGTCTAACGAGCTGTTAAATCATAACAAACAACTGTCAAATATATAAACGAATGAAATTATTGTATAAATAAATGTTAACACACATATATTTAATTGGCTGATATATATTACACGAGTCAAGTTCGTGTTTTCTATCCAAATATTATGGTTGGATACTATTTACTATAAAACTTTATATAGATCTAGTAATAATATGATGTAATGCTTGGAATTTCATTTTGAATAATTGAAGTTTAGGTTTGTAAACTTCCGGTGTTAATTAATTACAAACAAGAGTTGTCGGAGGACAATATAGCTCGCCTATCAGGGCCATCGTATATCAGGGCCTACTTCAGAACAGTTAAAGTATTAGGTAAAGTCGCACAGTATCACATATTGCAAGATAATACACCTTTTCAATACTTTTGACAAAAATTCTAAGTTCAAGTTCAAAAATTGATATAAACATTTGTCAGAAGTTTCAATCCAATCCTTTGAGCAGAAAAAAAGTAATTTGAATATTTGACAGAAAAGGGGCAATAACTCTGATATAAAAATATTTGGATTATCCCCCTTTTGTGAACCCATCATACACATTGATATAAACATTTGTCAGAAGTTTCAATCCAATCCTTCGAGTAGATTAAATTTTTGACAGAAAAGGGCCAATAACTCTGATATAAAAATATTTGGATTATCCCCCTTTTTGTGAACCCATCATACACATTGATATAAACATTTGTCAGAAGTTTCAATCCAATCCTTTGAGTAGAAAAAAAGTTATTTGAAAATTTAAATTTTTGACAGAAAAGGGGCAATAACTCTGATATAAAATTATTTGGATTATCGCCCTTTTGTGAACCCATCACACACATTGATAAAAACATTTGTCAGAAGTTTCAATCTAATCCTTTGAGTAGAACAAAAGTTATTTGAAAACGTGACGAAAAAAGTGTGACGGACAGACAGACAGACAGACAGACGCCGGATAAAAAAAAAAATAGACAGACAGACGTCGAATAACAAAAAAAGTAACATTTGTCAGAAGTTTCAATCCAATCCTTCGGGTAGAAAAAAAGTTATTTGAAAATTTAATTTTTTGACAGAAAAGGGGCAATAACTCTGATATAAAATTATTTGGATTATCTCCCTTTTGTGAACCAATCACACACATTGATATAAACATTTGTCAGAAATTTCAATCTAATCCTTTGAGTAGAAAAAAAGTTATTTGAAAACGTGACGAAAAAGTTAGATTTTTTGACAGAAAAGGTGCAATAACTCTGATATAACTTGACCTTGACCCAGGGTCAGGACGGGTGTAGTGGGGTGCGTAGATGGACCAATAGTTCCTAAATGTATAAACTAAATATGAAAGCAATCAATGTCATAATAGTGAATGCAGAGTGATATGTTAAACGTTAAACGCAAACCTTAAACCTTGTAACTGAACCAAGTAGAAATGACCTTGACCTTGACCCAGGTGCAGGACGGGTGTAGTGGTGTGCGCAGATGGATGACCAATAGTTCCTAAATGTATAAACTAAATATGAAAGCAATCAATGTCATAATAGTGACTGCAGAGTGATATGTTAAACGTTAAACGCAAACCTTAAACCTTGTAACTGAACCAAGTAGAAATGACCTTGACCTTGACCCAGGGTCAGAACGGGTGTAGTGGTGTGCGTAGATGGATGACCAATAGTTCCTAAATGTATAAACTAAATATGAAAGCAATCAATGTCATAATAGTGAATGCAGAGTGATATGTTAAACGTTAAACGCAAACCTTAAACCTTGTAACTGAACCAAGTAGAACCAAGTAGAAATTATCTTGACCTTCACCCAGGGTCAGGACGGGTGTAGTGGTGTGCGTAGATGGATGACAAATGGTTCCTAAAGGTATAAACCCTTAAAACCCAAATGAAAACCTTAAACACAAACCTTAAACCTAGGTGTCTACGCCACCGCCGACGCCGACGGTGCCGACGGTGCCGACGGTGCCGACGCCGGGGGTAACACATAAGCTCTCCTGTACTTCGTACTGGCGAGCTAAAAAGTATATTTTGTATTCTCTACTTGTATGTTTTGTTTGGGACAAAGTGGGTATATGACGTCACGATTCTTTTCAGAATGTCTCGAGACATTGCGATATGTAAACAATGGCCGCGCTCATGCTGCGCACCAATCAGCACAAATAGTCATCTTTAAATAGTAATATCTTCATTATTAGTTGTATGTCAATGAAATGCATAGTAAATAAATGTTCATTATAAGTCAATATTTTTCAATTCAAAGCGAGTTTTTTTTCAGCCGAGCGTATTCCTTTAATGCAATGCATGAAGTAGTTACTAAGATATGAACTCTTAATGTTGCACTCAAAACTTTAACCAACATTTCTAAATAAACAAGTAAGCCAAGATGGCCCTAAATCGATCACCTGAATATTTTTAAAGTGTTTACCTAAACGAATCATTGTAAAACAAGTGATCCCCAGGGTGGGACTATTTTTGACACTAGGGCTATAATTTGACCAATCTTGGTAGAGGTCCACTAGATGAAGTGAGATTTCAAATATCAACTTTTAGACAAGATTTTTTTTTAAAGTTTTTCCCTATAGAAGTATAATATTATGTAAAACAAGTGACCTGGGATGGGGCCATTCTTTACCCCAGGGCTATAATTTGAACAATCAACTAGATGAAGCTACATACCAAATATCAAAAGCCTGGACATTCTACCTTCAGACAAGTCTTTGTAAAACAAGTGACCCCCGGGGAGGAGTCATTTCGACCCCAGGGCTATAATTTGAACAAGATTAGTAGAGGTCCAATAGATGAAGCTACATACCAAATATCAAAGGCCTGGGCCTTCTCCTTTTAGACAAGAAGGTTTTTAAGGTTTTTTCCCTATATGTGTCTATGTAAAACAAGTGACCCCCGGGGAGGAGTAATTCTTGACCCCAGGGCTGTAATTTAAACAATCTTGGTAGAGGTCCACTAGATGAAGCTACATACAAAATGTCAAAGGCCTGGGCCTTCTACATTTAGACAAGAAGATTTTTAATGTTTTTACCCTATACAAGTCTATGTAAAACAAGTGACCCCTGAGGAGGGGTAATTTTTGACTCCAGGGCAATAATTTGTACAATCTTGGTAGAGGTCCACTAGATGAAGCTACATACCAAATATCAAAGGCCTTGGCTTTCTACTTTTAGACAAGAAGATTTTTAAAGCTTTTTCCCTATACGAGTCATTGTAAAACGAGTGACCCCCGGGGTGGGGGCATTTTTGACCCCAGGGCTATAATTTGAACAATCTTGGTAGAGGTCCACTAGATAAAGCTACATACCAATTATCAAAGACATGGGCCTTCTCAATGGAGTTCTCAATGGAATTTAAATCATTGAACAATTTTGAAAGAGGGCCACCAAAGGAACATTCCTGTGAAGTTTGGTTGAAATTGGTCCTGTGGTTAAGGATGAGATGATGTTTAAAGATAAAAGTTAACGACGGACGACAGCGGACAGAAAGTGATCAGAATAGCTCACCTTGAGCCTTTGACTCTAGGTGATCTAAAAAAGGACCATAACTTGCACTAAATGCAGGATAGAGTTATCTTACTTAATAATTTACATAGCTGTGATAGATGGAAAGGGTTTTACCAAATGTCAATACAATGCATCAAGTAGTTACTAAGAGATAGTCTTTTAATGTAGTTGCACGCAAAACTTTAACCAGAATTTCTAAGAAAAAAAAGGGCCATAACTTGCATTAAATGCCGGATAGATTTATCTTACTTAATAATTTACATATGTGTGATAGTTGGAAAGGGTTGTGTAAAGTTTCAATGCAATGCATCAAGTAGTTACTGAGATGTGGACTCTTAATGTAGTTGCACGCACAACTTTAACCAGAGTTTTTTAGAGAGCATGTGTGTCACCGGACAGACAGAAGGACAGACAGACGGATGGACAGACAGACGCCGGACAAAAAAAAAGTAATCCCCATTTCAAGTGCCTACCATGCTACGCAGGGTGACACAAAAAGGGCCATTACTTGCATTAAAAGCAGGATAGAGTTTTTAAACTTGATTATTTACATAGGTTATATGGTGGAGAAGCATTGTAGAAAGGTTCAATACAATACATCTGGTAGTGACTGAGTTTTGGTGAAATATATGTACTTGCATGCAAACCTTTACTTGAGGTGTGACGTGGACGTCGACGCCAGGGTGAGTAGTATAGCTCTCATATTCTTCGAATAGTCGAGCTAAAAAGGGATACCGTGGTTTAATAACAAATTTATTCCATTACTTTTCTGGTTACGTCATTAAATTTTGAAATGTCAGATTTGAGTCCTTGCAGCTTGGCTTCCAGATTTTTAATTGATGTTTTCATGTTGTCAACATCTACTGAAAGGTCACTTTGTTGGTCTACCTGTTGTAAAATAAAACAAATTATTCTTCGCTGGCAATAACTGAAAGATTAACACAGACTTTACAAGAGGGTTAAAAGGAACAAATGTTTAACATGCTAACAAGTGTGATACGCAAATATGGTGATAATTGAGTGTCATGTGTCTCCTCGCATTGTTACAGTCAACAGCATTCCATACCATTTTTAAGTTTTATCTAACTATTTATTACATGGAGAAATATTTTGACCCATCTGTAGCAGATAATTGTGTAACCCATGGTGGCAAAATGGGACATTGCACAAAATGAACAATGTTCAACTACCGGTACATGTATGTTCATTTACAGAGATAATCCATATGTTTGCCTAGATGTTTGCAAAGGCATGTGCTGCAGAATTGATGTATGTGAGAAAGGGTTTACAGCGAGAGGACCAAGATGACCCTTAACCAATCAACTGAATGATGATATAGTAGCAATGTGTAACTGCTCATATCAGGGAAGATTTGATCAAGAGCTAATTGCAAACAGTAGATACAATGTAAATGAAACAGCTTATCAGTAAAGGGCATTTGTTATAAGGCATAAACTTGAATCAATTTGAAAGAGGATCCCTAAAGTAACAGTTCTATGAAGTTTGGTTGATATTGGTCGAGTGGCTTACCCGTTATTGATGCTAAAAGTTAATTTTAAGCCTTATTCTGATGTCGTCTGGTAAGTTCTGAATATCATTTATTTATCTTTGAATAAGTTAATTTTAACCCTTATTCTGATGCTGTCTGGTAAATTCTATCAATATGAATTTAACACATTATATTTAGGGTCACCCAAGGAAGATTTCTTTCAAATTTTCTTGGATTTGATTGATTGGGATTTAATGCCGTTTTTAACAATTTCTCAGTTATATCACGGCGGCCAGTTCACCTACTCATGCATTTCCTGGTTTTCTCACACCAGTACTCCACACAACAATCTTCCCAAGCAACTGGCTGCTTTTCCACATAGACTTAGCCCATTGGTGGAAGACGAATGACACATGTCGCATTGACTTTTGTCAATCGTCATAAAGAAAGTTGGCCGAGCCGGGATTCAAACTCACAACCCCTGGATTGACAGCCCACGTCGCTACCGACTGAGCTACCGGGGCTCGGCCAAATTTTCTTGGAATCAGACAACAGATTCAGAAAAGAAGAATCTTAAAGTTTGGACAATCCCCTCCCCGATGTAGTAGTAAGTTCTAAATAGAATTTATTATCTTTATAACAATTTTTAAATTGGACCACCAAAGGAACATTGAGAAGATTGGTTACAAATGGTCCAGTGGTTTAGGATGAGATGTTGTTTGAAGCTAAAAGTTCATTTATCCATTTCTTGATGCTGTTTGGTGACTATTTTTCTACAAATGAGAATGACTTGAACAAATTGTTAAGAGGATTACTGACGACATTAATTAATTTTTCTTCCAATTATCTTGAAATCAGAAAGGTACTTGAATAATACTTTATTTTTAATTTTATCATTTGGCTCTTTTCTGATGACTGCGATGGTTTTTAACTAATTAATATTTTTTTTTTTTTTTTTTGAAGAGGGTCATATAAGGAACATTTCTAATCAATAACCTTGGAATCAGACATGCAAAGAGGACCATCAAAGGAATATTCCTGTGAAGTTTGGTTTAAATTTGATTGTGAGTTAGTAGTAGATGTCATTGAAGCTAAACATTAACAGAAGGTCAAACAGATGAAAGGCAAAGAACTTTTATCTTCCACACAAACATCATTACATTAACAAAGACATCATGAATCTATATCATGTGTTGTTTATATTCTCTAGCTCAAATCAACTTTAACATTTACTGGTTTGGCTTAAATAGTTGTCTGCTGGAAACACATCAAAATGCATATGTGAGTGGTTAAATACCTTTCTGCTAATATCATCAAACTTTTTCATATTATTTTCAAGGTCTTTCAGCTGAACTTCTAATACTTCCAAAGATGATTTACGTGTATCTACATCTCCTGAATTATTTTCCTGTTCCTCCATCTGTGAATAAAATACAATAAAGGTGATATACACTGGCACTCCTCTATAACACTGTACTTTGGAGCCATGGTCTCGCACAGCGCTATTAGCGGGGTTAAATTGATAACGCTGTTCCAAAAAATAATTAAAATAATGCATACACTAAATCAATTGCAAAGAGAAAGTGTTTTTGGCTAAAACAAGCTTGCAAGATATATTTACCGGTTTCTTTGATAGATGCATCAGGGCTCGAATTTAAGCTCGCATACTCGTGAATTGCAAGTGCAAATTTAAATTTGCGTGGTGAGATTTCAGCCACCAGCAGATTATTGCAAGTGAAATTTCTGGACCGAATAATACGCATTTCTAATCGTCCATCTTTTACAGGGTTATTTCTTTGACAATTCGCGGTAATTGCAGTGAACTAGCGAGATTTACCGAGTGGCTGGGAGTATACTTTCAGTTTTGCAATATTTGCGGAAGTTTACAATCGATACATATCTTGTGCGCATGCCTATTCAACGCCCCCAATATTGATGACATTTACTGCATCCATTTTAGCTAAATAGTTTTAATTTACATATCGCAAATACGATTGGCTGGAATAGTCACGTGTATATTTTGGGTTTTCCCAAGTTGTATTCACTACGGAGCATATAGATACAATATCGCAAATACGATTGGCTGGAATAGTCACGTGTATATTTTGGGCTTTCCAAAATTGTAAGAAATTAATGACATTTGCGAAATTCGTCTGTCACACCATGACAGCCGCGGTCGATTAAAGTTGTATCGGTTTGCAAGGTGTCTGAACACAAAAAGCGTAATGCACAAACAATAATTACACCCCGATATCAATTTTTTTATCTGTCTATTGTTTTAATATTGAAAGCATTATGCAAACAGCCGCTCGATATTAACGATATCGATTTTTTTTTTTTACCTGTCTGTTGTTGAACAAAGCGTTATGCAAACATGTGGATTAACGTTATAGTCGTATTTGGTGTTTCAAAGTTTCAAATGTTAGGTTTTTGAAAATTTATAATTCTATTCCCACATATTTCATGCAATAAAATGTTGGGAGCCAAGCAAGACCAGTGTTATAACGGGATCCACTTTAAAACGGATAGCTTTATAGAGGAGTGCCAGTGTAGTCATTAAAGATGGACTCATCTAGAGTAAAACTTTTATCATTTTGTGTTTGAAAAGTCATAACTAGAAACTAGACCTGCTTGTCCATAAACAAGAAAGTTATGTGGCCCTGTATTGTTCACCTGATTTGTGTACTTTGACCGAGTATTAGGGGAGAAGAACATTTTGTCATAGCATCCCCTTACAAGTCATTATTAGAACCAGGTTTTACCACTAAGTACTAAATATAAACTACTTTGTCTTTGTCAAATGTGAGATCCGATAGATAGCGCTAATGACATAGGATATCAATACAGGATCATGCGTTGAATCCAATGCAATCAACGTCACTCATCTACCGCATTTTCAACATACAATAAATCTGCAGCAGACGACTTCGAACACATATATGCCTTAACCTTTTGCCACAATGATTTTAAAAGAAGTCTGCTGCAGAGATGTAACAAGTGTGACGCAAGCGAACTACAAAGCTTGTCTGCTTTTTTCTAAGTTGAACAAGATGTGTTTGTGAAACACTGATGCCCCCCAATGGCAACATCTAGGTCAAAGGTCAAGGTCGCAAGGTATACACATGTGAAATATGGTAGCCTTACCTGTTATTGTTCAAAAGTAATGGGGAAGGTTAAAAAAATAATTGAGAATGGCAACATCTAGGTCAAAGGTCAAGGTCAAAAATGTTGGTACTGACAGAAAGGTCATGTCACAAGGAATACACATGTGAAATATGGTAGCCGTACCTGTTATGGTTCAAAAGTAATGGCCAAGGTTAAAGTTTTTTTCGAGAATGGCAACATCTAGGTCAAAGGTCAAGGTCGCAAGGTCAAACATTTTGGTACTGACAGAAAGGTAATGTCACAAGGAATACACATGTGAAATATGGTAGCCGTACCTGTTATGGTTCAAAAGTAGTGGTCAAGGTTAAAGTTTTTTTCGTGCAGACAGGCCAAAAACTACATCTAGCTCAAAGGTCAAGGTCGCAAGGTCAAACATTTTGGTACTGACAGAAAGGTCATGTCACAAGGAATACACATGTGAAATATGGTAGCCGTACCTGTTATGGTTCAAAAGTAATGGCCGAGGTTAAAGTTTTTTTCGAGAATGGCAACATCTAGGTCAAAGGTCAAGGTCAAAAATGTTGCTACTGACAGAGAGGTCATGTCACAAGGAATACACATGTGAAATATGGTAGCCGTACCTGTTATGGTTCAAAAGTAATGGCCAAGGTTAAAGTTTTTTTCGAGAATGGCAACATCTAGGTCAAAGGTCAAGGTCGCAAGGTCAAACATTTTGGTACTGACAGAAAGGTAATCTCACAAGGAATACACATGTGAAATATGGTAGCCGTACCTGTTATGGTTCAAAAGTAGTGGTCAAGGTTAAAGTTTTTTTCGTGCAGACAGGCCAAAAACTACATCTAGGTCAAAGGTCAAGGTCGCAAGGTCAAAAATGTTGGTACTGACAGAAAGGTCATGTCACAAGGAATACACATGTGAAATATGGTAGCCGTACCTGTTATGGTTCAAAAGTAGTGGTCAAGGTTAAAGTTTTTTTTGTGCAGACAGACAGACAGACGTGCAGACAGACAGACAGACGGACAGGCCAAAAACTATATGCCCCCCGAATCGGAGATTCCGGGGGGGGCATAAAAAGTGGCATTTTTTTAATAGTTATTAAAACAAGAGATATTGTACTTGGTAAAGACATGCGTATTGTTCCTAGGAACATGTGAACCAAGTTTCATTTGGTGGAAGACAGTGGCGCAGAAGTAGAACGTCGACCTCTCTTATCAAAGGTCCCTGGTTCGAGTCCCGTGATGAGCGGGTCCCAACCTTGGGATTTTTCCACACACAAGATGCGAGTACTGTTTATGTCTCCAGGAAGCAGACATCGACGGTGATTAACATAAGCTGAAAGCTTGCTTCGCAATTGATGTAAAATAAATAATGTTTCAAATTAAGTTTCATTTGAAAATGTTGAAGGGTTTTTGAGTTATGATGTTTTGTTAAACGACGTCAAGTGTAACACAATACCCCAACTTTTTTTCTTAAAAAAACAGACAAGCTAAAAATGAGTCTGTATGAGGGAAATGGTTATAAGAATAAAAGAGAATGGTGTTCTGATCCAAGCAAGACAGACAAACACATTGGTTGCCATGATATAACAGAAATTCAGTTGAAAATGGTGTTAATACCCCCAATAAACCAACAAAAATTGAATCATTATGACTAGAGAAGGCAACAGATATTATTTCCTACCTTTTGCTTCAACAGGTCTATATCCTCTTGCAGCTGTCCTATGATTTGGGTATTGAGTTTGCATCTCAGATCTTCAACTAGCTGTTTAATCTTAATTTCCTCTATCTTCTCTCCAACGCGATCCTTTTCTGTTTGGCTGATCTCATCAGCAAGGCCGACCAAACATTTTTCAGTCCTTTTCCAAAACATGTCAAAGTCAGATTTCTTCATCGTCGATTTCGGCCAATGTGCAATGGCTTCATTTCTGACTAGTCTAAAATTCATAAGCATAGCTCCTGCTGATCTATCTGACGGCAATGGAGATGCTTGGTTCCAACCTCCAATGGGTGGGTCTATATTAGTAAGATTAGAAATCAGAATATACAACAAAGATATGTCAAAGCGCGAAACATCTGGTGGTGTTGCATTGAGTATTCCTAATTGGAGGTCGTTTAAGACCTTTTTGGTCTTGAGGATTTTCAATACATTTGCCTTAATGTTTAAGAAGGCTTCAACTGTCTGACCTTGAGGTATGTCTTTTTTAAACAATTCCAGAAGCACCTCGGTTCCCAGGTCAAGCACCAGATGAATCAGTTGGTAAAAATATTCAGACTTTTCGCTTTCTTCATCTTCCTCTGCCTCCATATTGTAAGTTTATATTATTATGACAAATCAGTTGTGGAAGTCTGAAATGAAAGAAATAGGCATTGAATTCCTGCAGAAATACAATTAGTATTACCATGGACATGAATGAATGAAGTATTTCCATCAAAACTAGAACTGTCCAATTGGATGATAACCTCACAGCAGATGTGTTCTATGTGAGAAAAGGTTAAACGTTGTCTGCTGCAGATGTTTTGAATGTGGGAAAGGATTAAAAGTTGTCTGCTGCAGATGTGTTGTATATAGGAAAGGGTTAAAAGTTGTGTTCTTAAGATTTGTTGAATGTGGGAAAGGGTTAAAAGTTGTCTGCTACAGATGGGATGTAAGAGGTAAAGGGTACAAAAAGTCATCTGCAAATAATTGTATAAGAGATAGGGTTAAAAGGCATCAGCTACAAATGGGTTGTATGTGAGAAAGGGTACACAGTTGTCTACTGCAGATGGGTTGTTTAAGGGAAAGGGTTAAAAGCCATCTGCTGTAGATGGGTTGTATGTGAGAAAGGATGAAAAGTCATCTGCTGCAGATGGGTTGTATGCGGGAATGGGTAAAAAGTCATCTGCTGCAGATGGGTTGTATGTGGGAATGGGTAAAAAGTTGTCTGCTTCAGATGGGTTGTATGTGGGAATGGGTAAAAAGTCATCTGCTTCAGATGGGTTGTATGTGGGAATGGGTAAAAAGTCATCTGCTGCAGATGGGTTGTATGTGGGAATGGGTAAAAAGTCATCTGCTGCAGATGGGTTGTATGTGGGAATGGGTAAAAAGTCATCTGCTTCAGATGGGTTGTATGTGGGAATGGGTAAAAAGTTGTCTGCTTCAGATGGGTTGTATGTGGGAATGGGTAAAAAGTCATCTGCTGCAGATGGGTTGTATGCGGGAATGGGTAAAAAGTCATCTGCTGCAGATGGGTTGTATGTGGGAATGGGTAAAAAGTTGTCTGCTTCAGATGGGTTGTATGTGGGAATGGGTAAAAAGTCATCTGCTTCAGATGGGTTGTATGTGGGAATGGGTAAAAAGTCATCTGCTGCAGATGGGTTGTATGTGGGAATGGGTAAAAAGTCATCTGCTTCAGATGGGTTGTATGTGGGAATGGGTAAAAAGTCATCTGCTTCAGATGGGTTGTATGTGGGAATGGGTAAAAAGTTGTCTGCTTCAGATGGGTTGTATGTGGGAATGGGTAAAAAGTCATCAGCTGCAGATGGGTTGTATGTGGGAATGGGTAAAAAGTCATCTGCTTCAGATGGGTTGTATGTGGGAATGGGTAAAAAGTCATCTGCTTCAGATGGGTTGTATGTGGGAATGGGTAAAAAGTTGTCTGCTTCAGATGGGTTGTATGTGGGAATGGGTAAAAAGTCATCTGCTGCAGATGAGTTGTATGTGAGAATGGGTAAAAAGTCATCTGCTGCAGATGGGTTGTATGTGAGAATGGGTAAAAAGTCATCTGCTGCAGATGAGTTGTATGTGAGAATGGGTAAAAAGTCATCTGCTGCAGATGGGTTGTATGTGGGAATGGGTAAAAAGTCATCTGCTGCAGATGGGTTGTATGTGGGAATGGGTAAAAAGTCATCTGCTGCAGATGAGTTGTATGTGAGAATGGGTAAAAAGTTGTCTGATGCAGATGGGTTGTATGTGAGAATGGGTAAAAAGTCATCTGCTGCAGATGGGTTGTATGTGGGAATGGGTAAAAAGTTGTCTGATGCAGATGGGTTGTATTTGAGAAAGGGTAAAAAGTCATCTGCTGCAGATGGGTTTTATGAGGACAAGGGTAACAAGAGCACCACCTGCGGGTGCCTGACACTCGTCTTATATTCTCCTTTTACAATTTATTTATTTCATATAAAAAATATTCAAATTCGGAAAGAATATTTACATAATTATTATAATGACCGCACACAACTGCTTTTTTTCAAGTATTATAACAAGATTAACCGTGTGGAAATAAATCCTAGTTCATATACATGATAAGGATCTTCACCTTGGATGGCTGTCACAATCAGTCAAGATCATAAGCGGAGTCTTGTGTATGCAATGGACAGGTAAATGAGATTGGTACATTAAGTCAACTGCAACTAATGATATTGAATATATTACTGTTTTCCTATTTTTGTAACAGTGACCTTGAAATCAATCTTACAAAAAATGAAGAAACTATGTCCAGTTCTCAAAAACGACCAAGATCAAAATTATTTTTTTTACCCCTCAAAAACAGGCCCGCTCAGCATCTTTATAATTCAATGTGAAGAAGGTTATTAGATGAACAAGTTTTCCAAAATTAAAAGTAATAGGTTTGATAGTTTCCATGTAAGAGACCAAAACACAAAATTTAACAATGTCCAATTTTCAAAATGGACCAAAATACATCAAAATTTATGTTTTTGATCCTATGACCTGTTTCAGTCAAGTGCTGATCATGACCATTACCCAAACTAATGTTTCTGTATTGAAGGTCACAGTGAACTTTGACCTATTGACCTTTCACAAAAACTTTAACCATTAACTTTTTCTTTACAGAAAGGTTACAGTAACCTTGACCTTTGACCTAGTAACTCCAAAATCTCTAGGCAAAACAAACTTGAAGATCACAGGCCTAAGTGTATGTTAGTTATAAGGGTAAATGCTAGCTTGCACGAAAACTTTAACCATGAACTGTTTCCATATAGAAGGTCACAGTGACCATGACCTTTGACCTACTGACTCCAAAGTTTATAGGCATCACCAACTTGCTATGAAGAATGTCCATACAAAGTTTAAAGACCATAGGCCTAGGTGTATGTTAGTTATAAGGGTAAATGCTAGCTTGCACAAAAACTTTAACCATGAACTGTTTCTATATAGAAAGTTACAGTGACCTTGACCTTTGACTTACTGACTCCAAACTGTGTAGGCATCACCAACTTGTTATGAAGTTGTAAGTATGTAAGTTATAAGGGTAAATGCTAGCTTGCACAAAAACTTTAACCAACGCCGACGGCGACTATAATAACTCCTCTTATTCTTCAAATAGTAGAGCTAAAAATCAACCAGAATTCATCAAAGTTGATGTTTTTTACCCCAAAAAACAGATCACAGACCACACTCAGCATCTTTAGCATACAATGTGAAGAATGGTATTAGATAACAAGTTTTCCAAGTTTCGAAGTATTAGGTTTGATAGTTTCCGTGTAAGTGACCTAAACGAAAAACTTAACCCACTATGTCCAATTCTCAAAATCAACCAAAATACATCAAGATTTATATTTTTTACCCCAAAAAACAGGCTACACTCTTTAGCATACAATGAGAAGAAAGGTATTAGATGAACAAGTTTTCCAAATTTCTAAGTATTAGGTTTGATAGTTTCCATGTAAGCGACCTAAATGCAAAACTAAACCAACGCCGCCGCCACCGACGACGTAGGCATGATCAAGTGACGACAATAGTTTGTATTTTTTTTCAAAAAACCCGACAAGCTAAAAAAAGTAAGTTGGAGAGTCATGTACTTACAATGCAAGTTAGAAAAAAGCCTTGGTCACTTTCTTAAATATTCTTTTCATTAAACCCTTCTCTTGACTCTTTTTCAAGAACAGGGCGTGCTTTGAAGCCAACAATTATGTTTAAAACGTTTTTTACAACATTACACATTTTGAAAATGAAACAAGGACCAAAAATCAATTTTTGGGCAAATGTAGCTGTCTCTTCTTTTGCAATCATGCTTTCAAGTCTTTTCAATAATAATCCAACTATCAGATATTGTTTACATGTTTACTATCTTATATTGGATTATTTAAATGCATGAATTCGTGAGAAAAAACCACCCACTGTTATGAATGAGGAATTTATTTAGTATGCCAGGCTTGATGTGGTTCTATGCTTAACGTACTAGAACTAGACATGTATTCATTCAGGTAGTTGGTTATAATCGTTCATATTAATATGTCTACATGTTGGGTGAATACTGAAAATCCACGAATGAGTGGTTCTTACGATTGCAATTCTAACCCAAAACCTAGTCTCAATATATCGACGTTACATACATGTATTGCATTTTTACTGTCACAATTTAAAATCGCATTCCGAGTACAGAAGCCTGGACTAACCCAAAATCGATACAGTTTTCAGATTACAAGTCCAGGTTTCTGTACTCGGAATGCGATTCTATATTTTGACTGTTGGTGTCCTAATGCAACATGTAACGGCAATATATCGAGAGACTATCAGATTAGAAGATCAATATGACATTTTTAAAACGGAGTAGTTATTTTGTACCCTTTCCATTTGGTAACCAGATTTTTTATTTCCGGGTACAAAACAGTATCAGTTACCTAACAGCCAAACATTTTCTGGGTACGAAACTGTTTGGCTACCAAACCGCCATTTTTTTTCTGTTACGAAACGTAGAGGTTACGTTGGGCTTCTAGATATTTCGACCCCAGTTTTAGTCAACCCAAATATCGGTTATATAGGTGTGAATGGATGATGGTTCTTTTGTTGTATAATCAGTACATTTTGATGTTTATTGTAATAATGTATGTTAACATTGTAATAACAAGAGGCCCATGAGGGCCTATGCTCTACTGGCATTGATCTGGCTTGTTTCAAAAGGAACCAATATGTCATCAATATTCAAATACCATCTAAGTTTGGTGAAGATCAGATAGTAAATGGAAGCTCTATTGTGTTCACAAGCTGTATTATAGCAATTTTGACAATTTCAAGGGCCATAATCCAGCCATGCATGGGTAGATCTGGCCGTTTTTTAGAAATGAACCAAACTCTCATGGATATCTAACTACTGTATAAGTTTGATTGAGATACAATCAAAAATAAGGACTGTATCATGTTAACAAGCCCTATTATAGCAATTTTGACAATTTCAAGGGCCATAATTCAGTCATGCATGGGGCGGATCTGGCTTGTTTTAGAAAGGAATCAAGCTCTCATGGATATCTAACTACTGTATAAGTTTGATTGAGATACAATAAAACAAGAGCACCGCGTACGGCACAGACGCTCGACTGATAGGGAGAAAAGAAAAAAAAACAAGATGTGTTTGTGAAACACTGATGCCCCCATACCTGTTACGGTTCAAAAGTAGTGGTCAAGGTTAATTTTTTTTTCGACAGACAGACAAAGAGACGTAGGTCAAAGGTCAAGGTCGCAAGGTCAAAGATTTTGGTACTGACAGAAACGTCATGTCACAAGGAATACACATGTGAAATATGGTAGCCGTGCCTGTTACGGTTCAACAGACAGACAGACAAAGAGACGTAGGTCAAAGGTCAAGGTCGCAAGGTCAAAGATTTTGGTACTGACAGAAAGGTCATGTCACAAGGAATACACATGTGAAATATGGTAGCCGTGCCTGTTACGGTTCAAAAGTAGTGGTGAAGGTTAAAGTTTTTTTCGACAAAGAGACGGAGGTCAAAGGTCAAGGTCGCAAGGTCAAAAAATTTGGTACTGACAGAAAGGTCATGTCACAAGGAATACACATGTGAAATATGGTAGCCGTACCTGTTACGGTTCAAAAGTAGTGGTGAAGGTTAAAGTTTTTTTCGACAAAGAGACGTAGGTCAAAGGTCAAGGTCGCAAGGTCAAACATTTTGGTACTGACAGAAAGGTCATGTCACAAGGAATACACATGTGAAATATGGTAGCCGTACCTGTTATGGTTCAAAAGTTGTGGTCAAGGTTAAAGTTTTTTTTGCCACAGACAAAGAGACCAACAGACCAACAGACGGACAGGCCGAAAACTATATGCCCACCGAATCGAAGATTCCGGGGGCATAAAAATGAGCTAAACAAAAAACCTTAACCGGATGACCACGCCGCCACCGACGACGTCAGGGTCATGACAATAGCTCTCGTTTTTTTCAAAAGTCGAGCTAAAAACCTTAACCGGATGACAACACCTTCAGTGTAGATTTTCTAAGTCCAAAAGGGGGGATAATTTGGTCAATATTAAGTTCAGGGTTATGGAACTTGTTGTATCAAGTTATGTTAAGACATTGAATAAGTTTGGGAAGTTTCAAAGCTATAGGTTAAATTGTGTTTCAGTTATCACCATTTTTCTCCCTTCAAAGTAGATTTTCTAAATCGAAATGGGGAGATTATTTTGTCAATACTATTTACAGAGTTATGAAACTTGTTATATAAGGTCAACTTAAGACACTCAGTAAGTTTGTGAAGTTTCAAGCAAAAAAAAAGAAAAGTTTTTAAGATATGAAAAATCATGAGTAAAAAATTGTCAAAAACCTGAGCTAAACAAAAAACCTTAACCTTACGTTTTGAAGTTTTAAGTGAAACAAATAAAGATTTCCAGCTATATACTTTTATTATTTAACATATTATGATTATGTTTATGAAGTTTAGTGACTTTAACAGTAGTAGTTTGTTAGAAAGCAGAAAAAAAGCTGAGCTGAACAAAAAACCTTAACCGGCCGCCGCCGCCGACGCCGCCGACGCCAGGGTCATGACAATAGCTCTCGTTTTTTTCAAAAGTCGAGCTAAAAAAGTGACTGTATCGTGTTAACAAGCTCTATTATAGCAATTTTGACAATTCCAAGGGTTATAATCCAGTCATGCATGGGCGGATCTGGCTGGTTTTGGAAAGGAACTGAGTTCTCATGGATATCTAATTATTGTATAAGTTTGATTGAGATACAACAAGCAAATTCAGAGAATCATGGTCCCCCGCCAGGGTCAAGGTCACAAAAATTGGTATTGATGGAAAGGGGTTGTCACAAGGAATACACATGTGAAATATGAAAGCAGTACCTATTACGGTTCAGAAGTAAGGGCCATAACTCCGTGAAAAATCATCCAACCGGAACGCAAACACGATATGCGCATCTACACTTGGTGGTGATCCTTCCTATGAAGTTTCATAAAATTCCAAAAAGCGGTTGAAGAGAAATAGCCCGGAAATGAATTTAGTCATACATAGCCTGATGGTGGAGTAAAGGGCCATAACTCCGTGAAAAATAATCCAACCGGAACGCAAACACGATATGCGCATCTACACTTTGTGGTGATCCTTCCTATAAAGTTTCATCAAATTCCAAAAAGCGGTTGCAGAGAGATAGCCCGGAAATGAATTAAGTCATACATAGCCGGATGGTGGGGTAAAACTCCGTGAAAAATCATCCAACCGGAACGCAAAGACGATATGCGCATCTACACTTGGTGGTGATCCTTCCTATAAATTTTCATAAAATTCCAAAAAGCGGTTGCAGAGAAATAGCCCGGAAATGAATTTAGTCATACATAGCCTGATGGTGGAGTAAAGGGCCATAACTCCGTGAAAAATAATCCAACCGGAACGCAAACACGATATGCGCATCTACACTTGGTGGTGATCCTTCCTATGAAGTTTCATAAAATTCCAAAAAGCGGTTGCAGAGAAATAGCCCGGAAATGAATTTAGTCATACATAGCCTGATGGTGGGGTAAAGGGCCATAACTCCGTGCAAAATAATCCAACTGGAACGCAAACACGATATGCGCATCTACACTTGGTGGTGATCCTTCCTATGAAGTTTCATAAAATTCCAAAAAGCGGTTGCAGAGAAATAGCCCGGAAATGAATTTAGTCATACATAGCCTGATGGTGGAGTAAAGGGCCATAACTCCGTGAAAAATAATCCAACCGGAACGCAAACACGATATGCGCATCTACACTTGGTGGTGATCCTTCCTATGAAGTTTCATAAAATTCCAAAAAGCGGTTGCAGAGAAATAGCCCGGAAATGAATTTAGTCATACATAGCCTGATGGTGGGGTAAAGGGCCATAACTCCGTGCAAAATAATCCAACCGGAACGCAAACACGATATGCGCATCTACACTTGGTGGTGATCCTTCCTATGAAGTTTCATAAAATTCCAAAAAGCGGTTGCAGAGAAATAGCCCGGAAATGAATTTAGTCATACATAGGGGTAAAGGGCCATAACTCGTCAGGGTCAAGGTCACAAGGTCAAACAAATTGGTATTGATGGAAAGGGGTTGTCACAAGGAATACACATGTGAAATATGAAAGCAGTACCTATTACGGTTCAGAAGTTATGACCAAGGTTAAAGTTTTTGTGACAGCGTGACTGACGGACTGACGGACGGACTGACTGACGAATGAGAAATAATAGTCCCCAGCTTTCGCTAAAAGCGGGGGACAATAAACAAGAGGCCCATGAGGGCCTATGCTCTACTGGCATTGATCTGGCTTGTTTCAAAAGGAACCAATATGTCATCAATATTCAAATACCATCTAAGTTTGGTGAAGATCAGATAGTAAATGGAAGCTCTATTGTGTTCACAAGCTGTATTATAGCAATTTTGACAATTTCAAAGGCCATAATCCAGCAATGCATGGGTAGATCTGGCCGTTTTTTAGAAATGAACCAAACTCTCATGGATATCTAACTACTGTATAAGTTTGATTGAGATACAATAAAAAATAAGGACTGTATCATGTTAACAAGCTCTATTATAGCAATTTTGACAATTTCAAGGGCCATAATTCAGTCATGCATTGGGCGGATCTGGCTTGTTTTCGAAAGGAATCAAGCTCTCATGGATATCTAACTACTGTATAAGTTTGGTTGAGATACAATAAACAAGAGGGCCATGATGGCCCTGGAATCGCTCACCTGATTTTTTTTTTCACTTTAGCTATATAAGCCCCGCCATCTGGCGGGCATAGTTTCCAACCAATCAACTTGGCTTTAAGGAATCTGATAGAGGGTCACCCTAGGAACATTTCTACAAAGTTATTTGAAAATCGGCCTGACACTTTTGAAGGAGAAGATTTTTTAAGTTTTCACTATAGCAATAAAAGGTAAAATAGCCCCGCCCCCTGGCGGCCATGTTTTTTGACCAATCAACATGGCTTGAAGGAATCTGATAGAGGGTCATCCAAGGAACATTTCTACAAAATTATTTGAAAATCGGCCTGACACTTTTGGAGGAGAAGATTTTTTAAGTTTGCACTATAGCTATATAAGGCAAAAAAGCCCTGCCCCCCTGGCGGCCATGATTTTCGACCAATCAACATGGCTTAAAGGAATCTGATAGCGGGTCATCCAAGGAATATTTCTACAACATTATTTGAAAATCGGCCTGACACTTTTGGAGAAGAAGATTTTTTAAGTTTTCACTATAGCCATATAAGGCAAAAAAGCCCCGCCCCCCTGGCGGCCATGTTTTTCGACCAATCAACATGGCTTCAAGGAATCTGATAGAGAGTCACCCAAGGAACATTTCTACAAAATAAGTTCAAAATCTGCCAACCAGTTAGGGAGAAGTAGAATTTTAATTTTTTTTTCGTTTCGTTGCCATGGAAACCAGAATTCTGCATGGATCCAAAATATTTGAAGGAATTCTGGTGAGGTCATTGAGAGGATGCTTTCTGTGAAGTTTCATCCCAATTGACCCACCGGTTACTGAGGAGAAGATGTTGAAGATTTTTTTTAAGTTTGCACTATAACCATAAAAGGCAAAATAGCCCCGCCCCCTGGTGGCCATGTTTATGACCAATCAACATGGCTTGAAGGAATCTGATAGAGGGTCACCCGAGGAACATTTCTACAAAATTATTTGAAAATCGGCCTGACACTTTCGGAGGAGAAGATTTTTTAAGAATTTTGAAGTTTTTTCATTTCGTTGCCATGGAAACCAGAATTATGCATGGATCCCGAAAATTTTAAGGAATTCTGGTGAGGACATTGAGAGGATGCTTTCTGTGAAGTTTCATCCCAGTTGACCCACCGGTTACAGAGGAGAAAATGTTGACGGACGCCGGACGCCGGACATAGGGCGATCACAATAACTCACCTTGAGCACTTCGTGCACAGGTGAGCTAAAAATAAAGACTATCGTGTTAACAAGCTCTATTATAGCAATTTTGATCATTTCAAGGGCCATAATCCAGTCATGCATGGGCAGATCTGGCTGGTTATCGAAAGGAACCGAGCTCTCATGGATATCTAACTACTGTATAAGTTTGGTTGAGATACAATCAAAAGTGAAGACTATCGTGTTAACAAGCTCTTTTATAGCAATTTTGACCATTTCAAGGGCCATAATCCAGTCATGCATGGGCGGATCTGTGGCTGGTTTTCGAAAGGAACCGAGCTCTCATGGATATCTAACTACTGTATAAGTTTTGTTGAGATACAATCAAAGTGAAGACTATCGTGTTAACAAGAAATTGTTTACGGCCGGACGGACGGACACACGACGGACGAATCGCCACAACAAGCCCTTCTGGCCTTTGGCCAGTAGAGCTAAAAATAATGACTGTATCGTGTTAACAAGGTCTATTATAGCAATTATGACAATTTCAAGGGCCATAATCCAGTCATGCATACGCTGATCTGGCTGGTTTTCGAAAGGAACCGAGCTCTCATGGATATCTAACTACTGTATAAGTTTGGTTGAGATACAATCAAAAGTAAAGACTGTATCGTGTTAATAAGAAATTGTTTACGGACGGACGGACGCACGGACTCACGCACGCACAGACGACGGACAAATCGCCACGACATAAGCCCTTCGGCCAGAAGAGCTAAAAATGTTGTATAATGATTGTGCTTTTTGTCTCGCCCACGATAGTGGAGTGAGACATAGCAGTCACTTTTCCGGCGACGGCGGCCGCTTTTACAAATAGCTATATCTCGGCAACCCTTGCTTGAATTTTTCTGAAACTTTGTTAGCTGTATTGTTTGGTCATGGGACATCTGTCAACGTCAAAATTCACAGGGTCAAGGTCATAATTATGCAGAACTTGACATTTGTTAGGTAACTTAACCTCAAAACTTAACCTTTCTTATATCTCAGCAATCTCTGCTTGAATATTTCTGAAACTTTGTCAGATGTATTGTTTGGTCATGGAACATCTGTCAACGTCACAATTTTCAGGGTCAAGGTCATAATTGTGCAGAACTTGACCTTTGTTAGGTAACTTAACCTTTCTTATATCTCAGCAACTTTGCTTGAATTTTTCTGAAACTTTGTCAGATGTATTGTTTGGTCATGGGACATCTGTCAACGTCAAAATTTTCAGGGTCAAGGTCATAATTGTGCAAAACTTGACCTTTGTTAGATAACTTAACCTCAAAACTTAACCTTTCTTATATCTCAGCAACCCCTGCTTGAATATTTTCTGAAACATTGTCAGATGTTTTGTTTGGTCATGATACATCTGTCAACGTCATAATTTTCAGGGTCAAGGTCATAATTGTGCAGAACTTGACCCTTTCTTATATCTCAGCAACCCCTGCTGGAATTTTTCTGAAACTTTGTCAGATGTATTGTTTGGTCATGGGACATCTGTCAACATCAAAATGTTCAGGGTCAAGGTCATAATTGTGCAGAACTTGACCTTTGTTAGGTAACTTAACCTCAAAACTTAACCTTTCTTATATCTCAGCAACCTCTGCTTGAATTTTTCTGAAACTTTGTCAGATGTATTGTTTGGTCATGGGACATCTATCAACGTCAAAATTTTCAGGGTCAAGGTCATAATTGTGCAGAACTTGACCTTTGTTAGGTAACTTAACCTCAAAACTTAACCTTTCTTATATCTCAGCAACCCCTGCTTGAATTTTTCTGAAACTTTGTCAGATGTATTGTTTGGTCATGGGACATCTGTCAACGTCATAATTCCCAGGGTCAAGGTCATAATTGTGCAGAACTTGACCCTTTCTTATATCTCAGCAACCCCTGCTGGAATTTTTCTGAAACTTTGTCAGATGTATTGTTTGGTCATGGGACATCCATCAATGTCAAAATGTTCAGGGTCATGGTCATAATTGTGCAGAACTTGACCTTTGTTAGGTAACTTAAAACTTTCTTATATCTCAGCAACCCCTGCTGGAATTTTTCTGAAACTTTTGTCAGATGTATTGTTAGGTCATGGGACATCCGTCAACATCAAAATTTTCCAGGTCAAGGTCATAATTGTGCAGAACTTGACCTTTGTATAGATAACTTAACCTCAAAACTTAACCTTAGTCCTAGCTCAGCAACCCCTTATGGAATCTTTCTGAAATGTCAGATGTATTGTTTGGTCATGGGACATTCGTAAACATTTTAAGGTCAAGGTCATAATTATACAGAACTTGACCTTTGTTAGGTAACTCAACCTTGGTTATACCTCAGCAACCCCTGCTGGAAGTTTTCTGAAACTTTGTCAGATGTATTGTTTGGTCATGGAACATCTGTCATTGTCAAAATTTTCAAGGTCAAGGTCATAATTTTACAGAAATTGACCTTTGTTAGGTAACTTGATCTTGGTTATATCTCGGCAACCCCTCCTGGACATTTTCTGAAACTTTGTAAGATGTATTGTTTGGTCATGGGACATCTGTCAACGTTAACATTTTCAGGGTCAAGGTCATTATTTTACAGAACTTCACCTTGTTTAGGTAACTCAACTTAAAAGCTTAACCTTGGTCATATCTCTGGTCATGGGACATCAGTCAACATCAAAATGTTCAAGGTCAAGGTCATAATTTTGCAGAATTTGACCTAGGTTAGGTAACTTTCCTGGGTTATATCTCTGCAACCCCTGCTGTGAATAAACATATTAAGATATATACACATGTAGTGAGTTTATTATTTATCATGACATGTTGATAACAATGCATTGACAGACACTTACTTTTTCACATTTTATCAACTTTACTTTCTTTTTGCATAGTGATACCATTTAATATCTGATTTTCTTAGAAGGGGGAGACACCCTCAGCCCGAGGTCTTGTGTTTGTTGTAAATTCGCTACATTGTTTAGATAATGTAAAATAAAATGATTATTCTTTTCTGTATGGCCGTTAATGTTGGTGTGATAATTGTAATAAAAGTCTATTTTAAATACTTAATGAATACGTCTATTCTAATCATTATTAAATTGATTGTTGTTTACACTACTAGTACTATTGATGCATTTATGGAAAAAAATTAAATAATCATTAATTGCGATGAAATTAAACAACCTTGCTTCATTTAAGCGCAATTAACGATTATCATTGTTTAACTTTAAATTGCTAGTAGCACCTGATACAAACAAAAGATGAAACCTTATGTGTTTTTTGCACTTACTTTTTATGTTTTTCGTAATTTGTGTTTGTTTGTTAGATATTGTTGTAAAATATATAATTATTTTAATTGCTCAATTTTAAGAATCATACAATTGGTTGTCCTTTAACACATTGTAATATGTGTGTGTATGTAAAACTGCCTACCACATTAAACTGTAACCCTTAGTATAGAATCCGGTTAATTATATTTTTGGCTATTTTAACCATCCTAATCTAAAAAATAAAATAAAATAAAAATCAATATTGATCAATATCTGTCTATTCAGAGATTTATATATTTATTATCTTGTTTGTAAACAACATTACAAAGAGGGTTGTTCTATATTCTGTCATGTGTATATGTCATTTTGTTTCGCCGTTTGTAATGCTAAATTGTATTTACCTCATGTTTTTGTCCATGTACAAACTAGGAGTATTAAAGAAATTGAAATTGAATTGAAATTGCATATTATGTCTAATTAAAAACGACAATATGATTTCAAAATAACAAAATATTATTTCGATGAAACGCAATAAAAAAAAAAAAAAAAAAAAAGGATTAAACATGTTCATTAAAATTGTTGATAATTTCGTGAAACACTGTTCAGAATTGTTAAAGCATTAATAAATTGGATTATTTTTTTGTTACTTGTGACTTGTGTTCGTTTGAAAATGTCCGATTTGTGTATTGAGTGTTGTGACTAGTGAGTCTGCTCAAGAAAGAGGCCAAACTGGTAAACATCCACATGCATCTGGTGATGGATTATGGAGTCAGACGTCGGAGAAGACAAGCCTACCGCGTTATGGACGCTTCCATCTTCCAGCTGTGGGACAACTATGATGACCACGAAATCGTATGTGAGGAGTTCCTCAAACAGATAGGAGAAATCTACAGGAGTTGAATTACTTATATTTAATATGTTTTTAATGTATATATTTGCGCATACTTCGGTTTTGTTTACTCTGCAGCAAATTTTGAAGGCATTGTGGCAAAAGAATGATCAATGTCTCCTTTTGCCACAACACTTTCAACTTCAAAGAATATCCTCGAGCATTATTTGGGAAGTTTCAAAAAAGGCAACACACACAAAAATTAAAAGGGGCAATAGGTTGTAACATATATTGAAAACTAAAAAAACTGAAGCAATTAAACATTTTATATATTTTAAACAAATTAATTTGAAATTATCCTTGATTTGAATATGAACCTTTTTTTTTTAATTATTCAACTTTGAATTTTCTTATTTTCCTTTCTTATTTTTTATCCCACAAGGGTCAGCATAGATATTTGGTACCCTGTAAGTATCCTATATTATTATCATCACAAAGATTAATACAGATTTCAAAATTGCCATATTTCTAATGGGATATTTACGGCAGCTTTAAAGGGACACACACATTTTTATGAATTACATACAAAATAGAGACACTATGTCATGCGAACGAGATACTATCTTGTGCGAATGAGATACTATCTCGTGAGCACGAGATACTTAGTTGTGTGACCGAGGTAAGTATCTTGTGCGAATGAGTTACTAAGTCGTGCGCACGAGATATAAAAAAAATGGGTGTGTCCCTTTAGAGCTGCCGTAGATATTAGTTCAAATTTTAGTTATTTTACATCTCTATGCATAACACCTTAAGGAATGTAAAATGCAATGAAAAATTACATTGACCTAACTAGATCAAACAAATCAAATGACCCTGGCCGCCATTTTGTAAACAACAAAAGACCCTTTTAAGTCAATTTTCATGTTCGATTTTTCCTCTTTTAGGGGGTTTAAACTGTTCTTTAATTTTGGTATATAAAAAATAAGGGTATTTTGGCTATTCCTCCCATGACAGCAAGTAACAAAACTGTTTCAGATACATTTTATTGTTGAAATATGTCGGCAAATACTTTGGCCATTGGGAAATAATTTTACAGTTTCAAATCGGCTGCAAGGACAAAGTCACGTGATACAAGCCAGATAACAGTGACGTCACGAAAAAGGGATGCTCACGAAAATGGAATGTCCAACGATAATTTTTTTTTTTTGTTCTATTTATACGTGTGAAAGCTCAAGCCAAACGCTTGAGCGAAGCATGCCTATAGGTTACCCATACTAAGACATGCATGAGATGTCAAACAAGAGCTGTCGGAGGACAGCGCACTCGACTATTCGACCGTTTATTTAAGTTTCGGAGATAATGGACTCTAATGTAGTTGCATGCAAAACATTAACCACAATTTCTTAAAGGGGGATAATTTGCATTATATGCAGGATAGAGTTATTCAACTTGATTATTTGCATAGGTGTGCTGGTTAGGAAGGGTTGTATAATGTTTCATTGGAATGCATCAGTACAAGTAGTTAATAAGATATGGACTCTTAATGTAGTTGCACACAAACCTTTAACTATAATTTCTAAGTAAAAAAAGGGCAACAATTTGCACCATATGCAGGATAGAGTTATCTTTATTGGTTGTGTTTATAGTTGTGAAATTGGGAAAGGTTGTATAAAGTTTCAATACAATGCTTCAAGTTGTTACTAAGATTACACTCTAAATGTGGTTGCAAAACTTTAACCATAATGTCTAAGTTCAAAAAGGGCCATAACTTGCATAAAATGCTGGATAGAGTTATCGTACTTGATTGTTTACATAGATGTGATGGTTGAGAAGGGCTGTATAAAGGTTCAATGCAATACATCAAGCAGTTACTAAGATATGGTCTCTTAATGTAGTTGCATGCAACACTTTAACCAGAATCTATAAGGGCAAAATGGGCCATAACTTGCATAAAATGCAGGATAGATTTTTTTAACTTGAAAATTAACATAGGTGTGATAGTTGGGAAGGGTTGTATAAAGTCTCAAAGCAATACATCAAGTAAATACTAGGATATCGGCTCTGAATGTAGTTGCATGCAAAACATTAACACAATTTCTAGTTAAAAAAAGGGCCATAAATTGCAAAATATACTAAACAGAGTTATCGTTATTTTTTACATAAGTGTGATGGTTGGGAAGGGTTGTATAAAGTTTCAATGCAATGCATCAAGTAAATACTTAGAAATAGACTCTTAATTTAGTTGCACGCAAAACTTTTACCAGAATTTCTAAGTAAAAAAGGGCCATAACTTGCATAAAATGCAGGATAGAGTTATCTAACTTGATACTCTACATAGGTGTGATAGTTTGGTAGAGTTGTAGAAGGTTTCAATGCAATACAATGTAGTATTTAAGTACTTGCATGCAAAACCTTAACCATGCATAACCTTAACCAAGGTGCGACGTGGACGATAACGCAGACGCCAGGGTGAGTAGTATAGCTCTCATATTCTTCGAATAGTCAAGCTAAAAATGAGAGTTCAGTACAATCTTTTTTTTTTTTACATATCAAATTCTAAACCCCATAGGACGTTTTTTCGACCATTTTGCTTCCGGTTTTACTGGACTGACAAATTATCGTAACCTATTCATTTCGTAACCCATAAATCCGCAAACAGGATATTCCTAAGTTTTGATAGAAGTAAATGGATTAATTAAATAAGACAATATATCTTCCTACTTGATAAAGGAATGAAAACAAGGAATCTCACGTATGTGATAATTTGCGTGTAATTAAACTCGTTTTCTATTTCTAAATAATATTTTCCAACTAACCGGATGTACACACATCCATGTGACGTCACTTCAACGCAAGTGACGTCATCGTAAGGTAAATAATGCATTAATAACAAAAGGAAAGCAACAGAAATGGTAGGAAAGGATAGTTTGACTCGTCACAAATTTTGGTCCGTAAATTAAGGATTTAGTTCATTTAATGTACTTTATGAAGGGTAAGTTGACTATTCTTTTTTACCTGGACTGAATGGGCTAAGATTAACCCTTTCCAATATAATCAAATCTGCAGCAGATGAAATTGACAATGTTGAGGTTATAAAAAAGGGAAAGTCAATGTTGCTGATCATGACGTTTTCATATACGTCAACAAATTAACTAATCATGCCTTTAACCTTTCTATGATTTCCCTTGAGTAAATTAAAGCAGCATATCAGGTAAATAGTTCAAAATGATATGGGGAACTTCTATTCACCCTACAGAACTTAACTCATTTCCCTTATATAGACACACAATATTGAAATATCTTAAACATGGGACTTTTGAATATATTTGTCAAAATGTACAGTTTTCTATTTCTTTATGCATAATGTTTCAATCTTTGTCTCAAGATTACACATTCAGCCAGATCATGCAAAGCAAGCAAGTTGCCTTGGGAGATTGATGTGTGGAGTATTTTTTCTAGAAAGTTAGGGAAAACATGTTAGGTGAACTGAAATACCATTGAAAATAATGTTACATTTAAGTCAACCAATACCGTGTCAATCAGTTTCCAATATATTTATTACCGATACAGCTTAATTAATTGTTCTTGCATTCACACGACCTAGGCTTTGCCTATTAACATATTAGAGAGTGTCAATATTTTTTACTGAATGTTTTTTAAAGTTTGCAGCAGATTAACTATTACGTGTGAAGGCTCGAGCGAAGCACGCTTATAGGTTACCCGTACGAACACATCATAAGAAATCAAAACAACGAGAGTTCAGTACAATCTTACTGTTTTTCACATATCAAATCTGGGGGCTTCCAAATGACAACCCCATACTATTTTTCGGCCATTTTGCTTCCGGTCTTACTGGGGTTCATTTAGAGGACACCGCCCGCATTGCGTCTTTGCCCCGCCTCCATAAACCTGACTTAAATTTGTATTGTGTACATAATTATGTAACCTGAGGGTCGTGGGTTTTATTCGTTTCTGGGAATAATAATATAGGGAAGACGTTTTAACTCTTTCTTTATATTTATTATCTAGTTATATACAGGTGGGCAGATAAGCTTGTCCTGAAATTACATAACAAGACCTCGGGCTGAGGGTGTCTCGCCCTTCTAAGAAAATCAGATATTAAATGGTATCACTATGCAAAAAGAAAGTAAAATTGATAAAATGTGAAAAAGTAAGTGTCTGTCAATGCATTGTTATCAACATGTCATGATAATAATAAACTCACTACATGTGTATATATCTTAATATATTTATTCACACATGAAGTAAAGAGTGATCAATAATACTACATTAAATTGTAAATAATTGCAATCACTATGATTATGATAGTAAGTTTTTACACATAAAATAACAACATAGTAATTTTAAAATAAGTCATGGGAAAATATTATTGTACTGAAAAGAAGGTCATATTTGCCGAAAATTGACATAATTACACTAGGTGATAAAGCAACACTTTTGAGATTTTACAAAAACACATATTTCAGAGCAAAAACGCAATTGTGTATTCTTATTTACTCATCAAAGTGTTATGAATAATGATAAAATGACATTGTTTCAAGTTTGATGTATTGCACATTGCTTTTAGTTGTCGAATTGATATTCCAGCAGGGGTTGCTGAGATATAAGAAAGTTTAAGTTTTGAGGTTAAGTTACCTAACAAAGGTCAAGTTCTGCACAATTATGACCTTGACCCTGAACATTTTGACGTTGATGGATGTCCCATAGTGTTGGGCCGATGATCGATTATAATCGAAAGTTGATCGGATATGCATCACATTGGCGATAATCGATTGCATTTTACCACAATCGATTATCAATCGGTTCACTTTTTTTGCTTCATTTATGCTTGATTAATATAACATTGAGGCTTGTTAAATACAATACTGTATGAACCGATTATATAATCGATGGCTAATTGAATGAGGCAAAGCGATTGTAACCGATAATCAATTGTAACAAGAGCTGTCGGTGGACAGCGCGCTCGACTTTACAACGCTTATTTACTTAAGCACTATTTCCGTATATTGCCTTTAAGTACTATTAAATCATATATACTCTATATGTAAAAGCAACTGAATAGATACATACATTTAAATATATATAATTTAAAAATCAAATTTCCTAAGTCAATCAAGGGCCATAACTCCATATTTAGGATACAATGGAGTTGTAACAATGTAACCTAATTGTGTGATGGTCCTTAACAAATGTGTGAAGTATGAAGACTGATTTGAATGAAGGGTATTAGAGTTATAAATGAAAATGCCAGCTTGCCCTAAAACATTAACCGGACACCGACACTGGGGCGAGTAGTAAAGTTCCATTTTTCTTCGACTAGTCGAGCTAAAATCAAAACTTTAACGTTGAGCTAAACGCAAATGTTAAAACTGACCGAGTCCAAAAATAGTAAAACCTAAAAAAAAGGTTTTCCAAATGTTTGACACCAAATCCCGTTTGAAATGGTGAAGAACTATATTTGATAAATGAATGATCATAATTAAAAATTAATGTAACCAAAAATAATGAATTCATCTCAAATTCTCAAAATCAACCAAAATAATGTATTTTACCCCAAAACGAAGGTCACACACCATTATCTTCAACATACAATGTGAAACAAGAGGGCCATGATGGCCCTTGAATCGCTCACCTGATTTTTTTTTGATTTTTTTTCACTTTAGCTATATAAGCCCCCCTGGCAGCCATAGTTTCCGGCCAGATACTTTTGGAGGAGAAGATTTTTTAAGTTTTCACTATAGCCATATAATGCAAAATAGCCCTGCCCACTGGCGGCCATGTTTTTTGACCAATCAACATGGCTTGAAGGAATCTGAAAGTGGGTCATCCAAGGAACATTTCTACAAAATTATTTGAAAATCGGGCTGATACTTTTGGAGTAGAAGATTTTTTAAGTTTGCACTATAGCCATATAAGGCAAAATAGACCCGCCCCCCCTGGCGGCCGTGTTTTTCGACCAATCAACATGGCTTGAAGGAATCTGGTAGAGGGTCATCCAAGGAACATTTCTACAAAATTATTTGAAAATCTGCCAAGCAGTTTGGGAGATGAAGAATTTTGAAGTTTTTTTCGTTTCGTTGCCATGGAAACCAGAATTCTGCATGGATCCCAAAATTTTGAAGGAATTCTGGTGAGGTCATTGAGAGGATGCTTTCTGTGAAGTTTCATCCCAATTGACCCACTGGTTCCTGAGGAGAAGATGTTGAAGATTTTTTAAGTTTTCACTTTGGCCATATAAGGCAAAATAGCCCCCGCCCCCTGGCGGCCATGTTTTTCGACCAATCAACATTGCTTGAAGGAATCTGATAGAGGGTCACCCAAGGAACATTTCGACAAAATTATTTGAAAATCGGCCTGACACTTATGGAGGAGAAGATTTTTTAAGTTTTCACTATAGCCATAAAAGGCAAAATAGCCCCGCCCCCTGGCGGCCATGTTTTTTGACCAATCAACATGGCTTGAAGGAATCCAATAGAGGATCACCCAAGGAACATTTCTACAAAATTATTTGAAAATCGACCTGACACTTCTGGTGGAGAAGATTTTTTAAGTTTGCACTATAGCCATATAAGGCAAAATAGCACGCCCCCCCCCTGGCGGCCATGTTTTTCGACCAATCAACATGGCTTGAAGGAATCTGATAGAGGGTCACCCAAGGAACATTTCTACAAAATTATTTGAAAATCGGCCTTACACTTTCGGAGGAGAAGATTTTTTAAGTTTTAACTATAGCCATATAAGGCAAAATAGCCCCGCCCCCCCCCCCCCTGGCGGCCATGTTTTTCTACCAATCAACACGGCTTGAAGGAATCTGATAGCGGGTCATCCAAGGAACATTTCTACAAAATTATTTGAAAATCTACCAAGCAGTTTGGGAGAAGAAGAATTTTTAAGTTTTTTTCGTTTCGTTGCCATGGAAACCAGAATTTTGCATGGATCCCAAAAATTTGAAGGAATTCTGGTGAGGTCATTGAGAGGATGCTTTCTGTGAAGTTTCATCCAAATTGACCCACTGGTTACTGAGGAGAAGAAGTTGACGGACGATGCACGACGGACGCCGGACAAAAGGCGATCACAATAACTAATTAATAATAAGTATTATATGTAATTATATTCCAAATATGAAGGCCCTAACACAAGTGCTTATTGAGAAAATTTAAAAAAAAAAATGAAAATCCCAACTTGCCCTAAAACTTTAACCACCCCAAATCATGGTTTTTTACCTCAAAAAAAAAGTCAAATCAGCATCTTCAGCTAACAATATGAGGAAGGGTATTTTATGTAATTAAATTCCAAATATGAAAGCCCTAACACAAGTGCTTATTGAGAAAAGTTTAAACAAGAGGGCCATGATGGCCCTGGAATCGCTCACCTGATTTTTTTTTTTCACTTTACCTATATAAGCCCCCCCCATGGCAGCCATAGTTTCCGACCAATCAACTTGGCTTGAAGGAATCTGATAGAGGGTCACCCTAGGAACATTTCTACAAAATTATTTGAAAATCAGCCAGACACTTTTGGAGGAGAAGATTTTTTAAGTTTTCACTATAGCCTTATAGTGCAAAATAGCCATGCCCACTTGCGGCCATGTTTTTTGACCAATCAACATGGCTTGAAGGAATCTGAAAGTGGGTCATTCAAGGAACATTTCTACTAAAATATTTGAAAATCGGCCTGACACTTTCGGAGAAGAAGATTTTTTAAGTTTTCACTATAGCCATGTAAGGCAAAATAGCCCCGCCCCCCTGGCGGCCATGTTTTTCGACCAATCAACTTGGCTTGAAGGAATCTGATAGAGGGTCATCCAAGGAACATTTCTACAAAATTATTTGAAAATCAGCCTGACACTTTCGGAGGAGAAGATTTTTTAAGTTTTCACTTTGGCCATATAAGGCAAAATAGCCCCGCCCCCTGGCGGCCATGTTTTTCGACCAATCAACGTGGCTTGAAGGAATCTGATAAAGGGTCACCCAAGGAACATTTCTACACAATTATTTGTAAATCGGCCCGACACTTATGGAGGAGAAGATTTTTTAAGTTTTCACTATAGCCATAAAAGGCAAAATAGCCCCGCCCCCTGGCGGCCATGTTTTTTGACCAATCAACATGGCTTGAAGGAATCTGATAGAGGGTCACCCAAGGAACATTTCTACAAAATTATTTGAAAATCGGCCTGACACTTTCGGAGGAGAAGATTTTTTAAGTTTTCACTATAGCCATATAAGGCAAAATAGCCCCGCCCCCCCCCTGGCGGCCATGTTTTTCGACCAATCAACATGGCTTGAAGGAATATGATAGAGGGTCATCTAAGGAACATTTCTACAAAATTATTTGAAAATCTGCCGACCAGTTTGGGAGAAGAAGAATTTTGAAGTTTTTTCGGTTTCGTTGCCATGGAAACCAGAATTTTGCATGGATCCCAAAAATTTGAAGGAATTCTGGTGAGGTCATTGAGAGGATGCTTTCTGTGAAGTTTCATCCAAATTGACCCACTGGTTACTGAGGAGAAGAAGTTGACGCACGACAGACGCCGGACAAAAGGCGATCACAATAACTCACCTTGAGCAAAGCTCAGGTGAGCTAAAAATTAAATGAAAATCTTAACTTGCCCTAAAACTTTAACCACCCAAAGTCATGTGTTTTACCTCAAAAAGAAAGTCGAAATCAGCATTTACAGCATACAATATGAGGAAAGGTATCGTATGTAATTATATTAGAAATATGAAGGCCCTAACACAAGTACTTATTGAGAAAAATTAAACAAAAAATGAAAATCCCAACTTACCCTAAAACTTAACCTCCCAAAATCATGTTTTTTACCCCAAAAAAGAAGGTCACACTCATTATCTTCAGCATTCAATGTGAAGAAAGCTTAAAGGTGTAACTTTATTCCAAATATGAAAGCTATAGCACAAATACTAATGAATGAAAATGCCAACTTGCCCTAAAACTTTAACCGGACGCCGACGCCGGGGCGAGTAGTAAAGCTCTCATATTCTTCGAATAGTCAAGCTAAAAATGGAACCGATGGCCCAACACTAATGTCCCATGACCAAGTTTCAGAAGAATTCCAGCAGGGGTTGCTGAGATATAAGAAAGTTTTAAGTTTTGAGGTTAATTGACCTAACAAAGGTCAAGTTCTGCACAATTATGACCTTGACCCTGAAAATTCAGACGTTTATTTAAAATATTGCCAATGCACAGCCCTAGTTATATTATTGATTAAGTTGAGGATGTTATGTCATTGTGTACGTATGATGTAGAAATCATGTTTTATATATGTATATGTATTTGAACAATGTCTTGGTATGTTTTTGTGGAGTGAGACAAAGCAGTCACTTTTCCGGCGACGGCGTCCGCTTTTACAAATAGCTATATCTCGGCAACCCCTGCTTGGATTTTTCTGAAACTTTGTTAGCTGTATTGTTTGGTCATGGGACATCTGTCAACGTCACAATTTTCAGGGTCAAGGTCATAATTGTGCAGAACTTGACCTTTGTTAGGTAACTTAACCTCAAAACTTAACCTTTCTTATATCTCAGCAACCCCTTCTTGAATTTTTCTGAAACTTTGTCAGATGTATTGTTTGGTAATGGGACATCTGTCGACGTCAAAATTTTCAGGGTCAAGGTCATAATTGTGCAGAACTTGACCTTTATTAGGTAACTTAACCTTTCTTATATCTCAGCAACCTCTGCTTGAATTTTTCTGAAACTTTGTCAGATGTATTGTTTGGTCATGGGACATCTGTCAACGTCAAAATTTTCAGGGTCAACGTCATAGTTGTGCATAACTTGTCCTTTGTTAGGTAACTTAACCTCAAAACTTAACCTTTCTTATATCTCAGCAACCTCTGCTTGAATTTTTCTGAAACTTTGTCAGATGTATTGTTTGGTCATGGGACATCTGTCAACGTCACAATTTTCAGGGTCAAGGTCATAATTGTGCAGAACTTGACCTTTGTTAGGTAACTTAACCTCAAAACTTAACCTTTCTTATATCTCAGCAACCTCTGCTTGAATTTTTCTGAAACTTTGTCAGATGTATTGTTTGGTCATGGGACATCTGTCAACGTCAAAATTTTCAGGGTCAAGGTCATAATTGTGTAGAACTTGACCTTTGTTAGGTAACTTAACCTCAAAACTTAACCTTTCTTATGTCTCAGCAACCCCTGCTTGAATTTTTCTGAAACTTTGTCAGATGTATTGTTTGGTCATGGGACATCTGTCAACGTCATAAATTTCAGGGTCAAGGTCATAATTGTGCAAAACTTGACCCTTTCTTATATCTCAGCAACCCTTGCTGGAATTTTTCTGAAACTTTGTCAGATGTATTGTTTGGTCATGGGACATCCATCAACGTCTGAATTTTCAGGGTCAAGGTCATAATTGTGCAGAACTTGACCTTTGTTAGGTCAATTAACCTCAAAACTTAAAACTTTCTTATATCTCAGCAACCCCTGCTGGAATTCTTCTGAAACTTGGTCATGGGACATTAGTGTTGGGCCATCGGTTCCATTTTTAGCTTGACTATTCGAAGAATATGAGAGCTTTACTACTCGCCCCGGCGTCGGCGTCCGGTTAAAGTTTTAGGGCAAGTTGGCATTTTCATTCATTAGTATTTGTGCTATAGCTTTCATATTTGGAATAAAGTTACACCTTTAAGCTTTCTTCACATTGAATGCTGAAGATAATGAGTGTGACCTTCTTTTTGGGGTAAAAAACATGATTTTGGGAGGTTAAGTTTTAGGGTAAGTTGGGATTTTCATTTTTTGTTTAATTTTTCTCAATAAGTACTTGTGTTAGGGCCTTCATATTTCTAATATAATTACATACGATACCTTTCCTCATATTGTATGCTGTAAATGCTGATTTCGACTTTCTTTTTGAGGTAAAACACATGACTTTGGGTGGTTAAAGTTTTAGGGCAAGTTAAGATTTTCATTTAATTTTTAGCTCACCTGAGCTTTGCTCAAGATGAGTTATTGTGATCGCCTTTTGTCCGGCGTCTGTCGTGCGTCAACTTCTTCTCCTCAGTAACCAGTGGGTCAATTTGGATGAAACTTCACAGAAAGCATCCTCTCAATGACCTCACCAGAATTCCTTCAAATTTTTGGGATCCATGCAAAATTCTGGTTTCCATGGCAACGAAACCGAAACAACTTCAAAATTCTTCTTCTCCCAAACTGGTCGGCAGATTTTCAAATAATTTTGTAGAAATGTTCCTTAGATGACCCTCTATCATATTCCTTCAAGCCATGTTGATTGGTCGAAAAACATGGCCGCCAGGGGGGGGCGGGGCTATTTTGCCTTATATGGCTATAGTGAAAACTTAAAAAATCTTCTCCTCCGAAAGTGTCAGGCCGATTTTCAAATAATTTTGTAGAAATGTTCCTTGGGTGACCCTCTATCAGATTCCTTCAAGCCATGTTGATTGGTCAAAAAACATGGCCGCCAGGGGGCGGGGCTATTTTGCCTTTTATGGCTATAGTGAAAACTTAAAAAATCTTCTCCTCCATAAGTGTCGGGCCGATTTACAAATAATTGTGTAGAAATGTTCCTTGGGTGACCCTTTATCAGATTCCTTCAAGCCACGTTGATTGGTCGAAAAACATGGCCGCCAGGGGGCGGGGCTATTTTGCCTTATATGGCCAAAGTGAAAACTTAAAAAATCTTCTCCTCCGAAAGTGTCAGGCTGATTTTCAAATAATTTTGTAGAAATGTTCCTTGGATGACCCTCTATCAGATTCCTTCAAGCCAAGTTGATTGGTCGAAAAACATGGCCGCCAGGGGGGCGGGGCTATTTTGCCTTACATGGCTATAGTGAAAACTTAAAAAATCTTCTTCTCCGAAAGTGTCAGGCCGATTTTCAAATAATTTAGTAGAAATGTTCCTTGAATGACCCACTTTCAGATTCCTTCAAGCCATGTTGATTGGTCAAAAAACATGGCCGCAAGTGGGCATGGCTATTTTGCACTATAAGGCTATAGTGAAAACTTAAAAAATCTTCTCCTCCAAAAGTGTCTGGCTGATTTTCAAATAATTTTGTAGAAATGTTCCTAGGGTGACCCTCTATCAGATTCCTTCAAGCCAAGTTGATTGGTCGGAAACTATGGCTGCCATGGGGGGGGGGGCTTATATAGGTAAAGTGAAAAAAAAAAATCAGGTGAGCGATTCCAGGGCCATCATGGCCCTCTTGTTTAAACTTTTCTCAATAAGCACTTGTGTTAGGGCTTTCATATTTGGAATTTAATTACATAAAATACCCTTCCTCATATTGTTAGCTGAAGATGCTGATTTGACTTTTTTTTTGAGGTAAAAAAACCATGATTTGGGGTGGTTAAAGTTTTAGGGCAAGTTGGGATTTTCATTTTTTTTTTTAAATTTTCTCAATAAGCACTTGTGTTAGGGCCTTCATATTTGGAATATAATTACATATAATACTTATTATTAATTAGTTATTGTGATCGCCTTTTGTCCGGCGTCCGTCGTGCATCGTCCGTCAACTTCTTCTCCTCAGTAACCAGTGGGTCAATTTGGATGAAACTTCACAGAAAGCATCCTCTCAATGACCTCACCAGAATTCCTTCAAATTTTTGGGATCCATGCAAAATTCTGGTTTCCATGGCAACGAAACGAAAAAAACTTAAAAATTCTTCTTCTCCCAAACTGCTTGGTAGATTTTCAAATAATTTTGTAGAAATGTTCCTTGGATGACCCGCTATCAGATTCCTTCAAGCCGTGTTGATTGGTAGAAAAACATGGCCGCCAGGGGGGGGGGGGGGGCGGGGCTATTTTGCCTTATATGGCTATAGTTAAAACTTAAAAAATCTTCTCCTCCGAAAGTGTAAGGCCGATTTTCAAATAATTTTGTAGAAATGTTCCTTGGGTGACCCTCTATCAGATTCCTTCAAGCCATGTTGATTGGTCGAAAAACATGGCCGCCAGGGGGGGGGGGGGGCGTGCTATTTTGCCTTATATGGCTATAGTGCAAACTTAAAAAATCTTCTCCACCAGAAGTGTCAGGTCGATTTTCAAATAATTTTGTAGAAATGTTCCTTGGGTGATCCTCTATTAGATTCCTTCAAGCCATGTTGATTGGTCAAAAAACATGGCCGCCAGGGGGCGGGGCTATTTTGCCTTTTATGGCTATAGTGAAAACTTAAAAAATCTTCTCCTCCATAAGCGTCAGGCCGATTTTCAAATAATTTTGTAGAAATGTTCCTTGGGTGACCCTCTATCAGATTCCTTCAAGCAATGTTGATTGGTCGAAAAACATGGCCGCCAGGGGGCGGGGGCTATTTTGCCTTATATGGCCAAAGTGAAAACTTAAAAAATCTTTAACATCTTCTCCTCAGGAACCAGTGGGTCAATTGGGATGAAACTTCACAGAAAGCATCCTCTCAATGACCTCACCAGAATTCCTTCAAATTTTTGGGATCCATGCAAAATTCTGGTTTCCATGGCAACGAAACCGAAACAACTTCAAAATTCTTCTTCTCCCAAACTGGTCGGCAGATTTTCAAATAATTTTGTAGAAATGTTCCTTAGATGACCCTCTATCATATTCCTTCAAGCCATGTTGATTGGTCGAAAAACATGGCCGCCAGGGGGGGGGCGGGGCTATTTTGCCTTATATGGCTATAGTGAAAACTTAAAAATCTTCTCCTCCGAAAGTGTCAGGCCGATTTTCAAATAATTTTGTAGAAATGTTCCTTGGGTGACCCTCTATCAGATTCCTTCAAGCCATGTTGATTGGTCAAAAAACATGGCCGCCAGGGGGCGGGGCTATTTTGCCTTTTATGGCTATAGTGAAAACTTAAAAAATCTTCTCCTCCATAAGTGTCGGGCCGATTTACAAATAATTGTGTAGAAATGTTCCTTGGGTGACCCTTTATCAGATTCCTTCAAGCCACGTTGATTGGTCGAAAAACATGGCCGCCAGGGGGCGGGGCTATTTTGCCTTATATGGCCAAAGTGAAAACTTAAAAAATCTTCTCCTCCGAAAGTGTCAGGCTGATTTTCAAATAATTTTGTAGAAATGTTCCTTGGATGACCCTCTATCAGATTCCTTCAAGCCAAGTTGATTGGTCGAAAAACATGGCCGCCAGGGGGGCGGGGCTATTTTGCCTTACATGGCTATAGTGAAAACTTAAAAAATCTTCTTCTCCGAAAGTGTCAGGCCGATTTTCAAATAATTTAGTAGAAATGTTCCTTGAATGACCCACTTTCAGATTCCTTCAAGCCATGTTGATTGGTCAAAAAACATGGCCGCAAGTGGGCATGGCTATTTTGCACTATAAGGCTATAGTGAAAACTTAAAAAATCTTCTCCTCCAAAAGTGTCTGGCTGATTTTCAAATAATTTTGTAGAAATGTTCCTAGGGTGACCCTCTATCAGATTCCTTCAAGCCAAGTTGATTGGTCGGAAACTATGGCTGCCATGGGGGGGGGGGCTTATATAGGTAAAGTGAAAAAAAAAAATCAGGTGAGCGATTCCAGGGCCATCATGGCCCTCTTGTTTAAACTTTTCTCAATAAGCACTTGTGTTAGGGCTTTCATATTTGGAATTTAATTACATAAAATACCCTTCCTCATATTGTTAGCTGAAGATGCTGATTTGACTTTTTTTTTGAGGTAAAAAAACCATGATTTGGGGTGGTTAAAGTTTTAGGGCAAGTTGGGATTTTCATTTTTTTTTTTAAATTTTCTCAATAAGCACTTGTGTTAGGGCCTTCATATTTGGAATATAATTACATATAATACTTATTATTAATTAGTTATTGTGATCGCCTTTTGTCCGGCGTCCGTCGTGCATCGTCCGTCAACTTCTTCTCCTCAGTAACCAGTGGGTCAATTTGGATGAAACTTCACAGAAAGCATCCTCTCAATGACCTCACCAGAATTCCTTCAAATTTTTGGGATCCATGCAAAATTCTGGTTTCCATGGCAACGAAACGAAAAAAACTTAAAAATTCTTCTTCTCCCAAACTGCTTGGTAGATTTTCAAATAATTTTGTAGAAATGTTCCTTGGATGACCCGCTATCAGATTCCTTCAAGCCGTGTTGATTGGTAGAAAAACATGGCCGCCAGGGGGGGGGGCGGGGCTATTTTGCCTTATATGGCTATAGTTAAAACTTAAAAAATCTTCTCCTCCGAAAGTGTAAGGCCGATTTTCAAATAATTTTGTAGAAATGTTCCTTGGGTGACCCTCTATCAGATTCCTTCAAGCCATGTTGATTGGTCGAAAAACATGGCCGCCAGGGGGGGGGGGGGCGTGCTATTTTGCCTTATATGGCTATAGTGCAAACTTAAAAAATCTTCTCCACCAGAAGTGTCAGGTCGATTTTCAAATAATTTTGTAGAAATGTTCCTTGGGTGATCCTCTATTAGATTCCTTCAAGCCATGTTGATTGGTCAAAAAACATGGCCGCCAGGGGGGCGGGGCTATTTTGCCTTTTATGGCTATAGTGAAAACTTAAAAAATCTTCTCCTCCATAAGTGTCAGGCCGATTTTCAATAATTTTGTAGAAATGTTCCTTGGGTGACCCTCTATCAGATTCCTTCAAGCAATGTTGATTGGTCGAAAAACATGGCCGCCAGGGGGCGGGGGCTATTTTGCCTTATATGGCCAAAGTGAAAACTTAAAAAATCTTTAACATCTTCTCCTCAGGAACCAGTGGGTCAATTGGGATGAAACTTCACAGAAAGCATCCTCTCAATGACCTCACCAGAATTCCTTCAAATTTTTGGGATCCATGCAGAATTCTGGTTCCATGGCAACGAAACGAAAAAAACTTCAAAATTCTTCATCTCCCAAACTGCTTGGCAGATTTTCAAATAATTTTGTAGAAATGTTCCTTGGATGACCCTCTACCAGATTCCTTCAAGCCATGTTGATTGGTCGAAAAACACGGCCGCCAGGGGGGGCGGGTCTATTTTGCCTTATATGGCTATAGTGCAAACTTAAAAAATCTTCTACTCCAAAGTATCAGCCCGATTTTCAAATAATTTGTAGAAATGTTCCTTGGATGACCCACTTTCAGATTCCTTCAAGCCATGTGATTGGTCAAAAAACATGGCCGCCAGTGGGCAGGGCTATTTTGCATTATATGGCTATAGTGAAAACTTAAAAAATCTTCTCCTCCAAAAGTATCTGCGGAAACTATGGCTGCCAGGGGGGCTTATATAGCTAAAGTGAAAAAAATCAAAAAAAATCAGGTGAGCGATTCAAGGGCCATCATGCCCTCTTGTTTCACATTGTATGTTGAAGATAATGGTGTGTGACCTTCGTTTTGGGTAAAATACATTATTTTGGTTGATTTTGAGAATTTGAGATGAATTCATTATTTTTGGTTACATTAATTTTAATTATGATCATTCATTTATCAAATATAGTTCTTCACCATTTCAAACGGGATTTGGTGTCAACATTTGGAAAACCTTTTTTTAGGTTTTACTATTTTTGGACTCGGTCAGTTTTAACATTTGCGTTTAGCTCAACGTTAAAGTTTTGATTTTAGCTCGACTAGTCGAAGAAAAATGGAACTTTACTACTCGCCCCAGTGTCGGTGTCCGGTTAATGTTTTTAGGGCAAGCTGGCATTTTCATTATAACTCTAATACCCTTCATTCAAATCAGTCTTCATACTTCACACATTTGTTAAAGTAATAATGTCACATTAAGAGCTATATCTGAATTATAAAAAAATAATTGAGTAACGTTTTTTTTTTTTCAAATTCATAAAGAAACTTTGGTCTAATCAGCAAAACATTTATGTTTATGGACCAAGTCTTGTTTCTTCAACTGTACAAGCCTTAGTGAGACCATCTTGAATATGCCTCAGTAATATGGGCACCCAAATTTCTGAAAGACTCAAAAGCAATAGAGAACGTGCAGAGACGCGCAACGAATTACTTGTACAATTACAGAACAAAAACTATCAAGATAGGTTAAAAAGAATAGGACTACCTACACTTGAATATAGAAGGAAAAGAGCTGATCTAATACAAACCTATGAACTAATCAAAGGAATTGACAAAACATCATATCATTTTCTCAAATGCAAATTATTTAAACATTTGTATTACAGCTAAACATTAGTTATGTGCCTGAACTTTCTGCTGTAGCTATTCTGCTGAAAATTGTAAAAATAAGAAAATAAGTATGTCAACATGCTTGACACACGCATTTTGTGCGATCTTGATGGAGTACACCATCTACATCTCTACCGGGAAAACCAAAGTGTTTCTAAACAGTGGCCTTATATTTTACAGGGGCATCGCAGATTTACCTCTCCGTCCAGAAGGAACTCCATGGGCAATTCAGAATTTAGCAATGTACGACGTAAAACAAACTAAAAAAACAATTTTGCAGACGATTCGTTTTCCGATAAATGTAAACAGGAAATTGAACTTTATATAAACATTTGACGAATGAATCGGAATGATGCAGTTATTGTCGTCTAAAAAAACTTGTCTCACGGGTAACGCATTTTGAATTAAATTTGTTATTCGCTTATTATTGATAAAAAGTCGTAATATTCTTTAAGATCGGTTCTACTGTTCACATATTCTGAATATGTGTAAATAGTTAATAAATTTCAACAAGAGCTGTCGGAGGACAGCGCGCTCGACTATATGCCGCTTATTAACATAAAGCACTATTTCATTTTATTGCACTTAAGTACTATTAACCCTTTCCCTCATACGGCAATTCTGCAGCAGACGACTTTGAACGTATTTTGTCAAAACATAGAAAATCTCCATAATTGAATGGATAACCTATGACAAAAAGTGGAAAACATTGTGGCAAAATTTTCTAAGTAATTCAAGGGCCATTACTCCATATTTAGGATACAATGGAGTTATCTAATCTATTTGCACGATGGTCCATAACAAATGTATGAAGTATGAAGTGATTTGAATTATGAAACTTTAGCGTTGAGCTAAACGCAAATGTTAAAACTGACAGAGTCCAAAAATAGCAAAACCTTGAAAAAAGGTTTACCAAATGTTTGACATCATGCAAAACCCGTTTGATATGTTGAAGAATTATATTTGATAAATGAATGATCACAATTAGAAAGGAATGTAACCAAAAATTATGAATTTATCTAAAATTCTCAAAATCAAACAATGTTATTTATTCCCAAAAAGTCACACTCAGCATCTTCAACATACAATGTGAAGAAAGGTATTATATGTAATTATATTCCAAATATGAAAGCCCTAACACAAGCACTTATTGAGAAAAATTAAAAAATTAAATGAAAATTTCCAACTTGCCCTAAAACTTTAACCACACAAAATCATGTTTTTTACCCCAAAAAGAAGGTCACACTCAGCATCTTCAGCATTCAAATTAAAGAAAGGTATAAGATGTAACTACATTCCAAATATTAAAGCTGAAGCACAAATACTTATTGAGAAAAATTAAACAAGAGGGCCATGATGGCCCTGGATCGCTCACCTGATTTTTTTTTTTCAATTTAACTATATAAGCCCCGCCCCCTGGCGGCCATAGTTTCCGACCAATCAACTTGGCTTGAAGGAATCTGATAGAGGGTCACCCTAGGAACATTTCTACAAAATTATTTGAAAATCGGCCTGATACTTTCGGAGAAGAAGATTGTTTAAGTTTTGACTATAGCCATATAAGGCAAAATAGCCACGCCCCCCCCCCCCCCCCTGGCGGCCATGTTTTTCGACCAATCAACAGGGCTTGAAGGAATCTGATAGAGGGTCACACTAGGAACATTTCTACAAAATTATTTAAAAATCAGCCTGACACTTTCGGAGAAGAAGATTTTTTAAGTTTTCACTATAGCCATATAAGGCAAAATAGCCCTGCCCCCCCTGGTGGCCATGTTTTTTTTACCAATCAACATGGCTTGAAGGAATATGAAAGTGGGTCACTTAAGGAACATTTCTACAAAATTATTTGAAAATTGGCCTGACACTTTCGGAGAAGAAGATTTTTTAAGTTTTCACTATAGCCATATAAGGCAAAATAGCCCTGCCCGCCCCCCCCCCCCCCTGGCGGCCATGTTTTTCAACCAATCAACATGGCTTGAAGGAATCTGATAGAGGGTCATCCAAGGAACATTTCTACAAAATTATTTGAAAATCGGTCAGACACTTTCGGAGGAGAAGATTTTTTAAGTTTTCACTTTAGCCATATAAGGCAAAATAGCCCCGCCCCCCCTGGCAGCCATGTTTTTTGACCAATCAACATGGCTTGAAGGAATCTGATAGAGGGTCATCCAAGGAACATTTCTACAAAATTATTTGAAAATCTGCCAACCAGTATGGGAGAAGAAGAATTTTGAAGTTTTTTTCATTTCGTTGCCATGGAAACCAGATTCTGCATGGATCCCAAAAATTTGAAGGAAATCTGGTGAGGTCATTGAGAGGATGCTTTCTGTGAAGTTTCATCCCAATTGACCCACTGGTTACTGAGGAGAAAATTAAATGAAAATTTCCAACTTGCCCTAAAACTTTAACCACACAAAATCATGTTTTTTACCCCAAAAAGAAGGTCACACTCAGCATCTTCAGCATTCAAATTAAAGAATGGTATAAGATGTAACTACATTCCAAATATTAAAGCTGAAGCACAAATACTTATTGAGAAAAATTAAAAAATTAAATGAAAATGCCAACTTGCCCTAAAACTTTAACCACCCAAAATCACCTCTTTTACCCCGAAAGAAGGTCACACTCAGAATCTTCAGCATACAATATGAAGACAGGTATTAGATGTAATTATATTCCAAATATAAAAGCCCTAGCATAAGTACTTATTAAGAAAAAAAAAATCCAACTTGCCCTAAAACTTTAACCACCGAAAATCAGGTTTTTTACCCCAAAAAGAAGGTCACACTCAGCATCTTCAGCATTTAATGTGAAGAAAGGTATGAGATGTAACTACATTCCAAGTATTAAAGCTGTAGCACAAATACTTATTTAGAAAAAAAAAAAAAAAAAAAATCTAACTTGCCCTAAAACTTTAACCACTGAAAATCATGTTTTTTACCCCAAAAAGAAGGTCACACTCAGAATCTTCAGCATACAATATGAAGACAGGTATTAGATGTAATTATATTCCAAATATTAAAGCCCTAGCATAAGTTATTATTGAGAAAAAAAAAAAAAAAAAAATTCCAACTTGCCCTAAAACTTTAACCACCGAAAATCAGGTTTTTTACCCCAAAAATAAGGTCACACTCAGTACCTTTAACATTCAATGTGAAGAAAGGTATAAGATGTAACTATATTCCAAATATTAAAGCCCAAGCACAAATACTTATGAATGAAAATGCCAACTTGCCCTAAAACTTTAACCGGACGCCGACGCCGACGCCGGGGCGAGTAGTAAAGCTCTCATATTCTTCGAATAGTCGAGCTAATAAAACAGTGTTATATTTATATTTGGAAAACATGATTTTTATAGTAGACGACGGCAACGACAAAATACTGTATGCAATGATTCGGCTCGAATTTATCTGTCCGTGACCCCGTTTCCTGTTTATTTGACAGGTAGAGTTGCTTGTAAATAATAAAAAACCTTGCTACTTGTATCGTTGTTGAGGTTTTGTTATCTTGTTTTAGTAAGGTAGAAATCGCGATATTTGACAAACTGTATCGATGTATCGCAGGTTATAAATGTATTGCATCGGGTTTTTAGGCCTTATTGTTTTTCAACCGATAGACGCATCGTCAGACAAGAAAATCGTGATACATCGATGCATCGATGAATCGTTACACCTCTAAATATAACATAACAATAATATAGCAAAACATAGAATGTACATATCACGATTACAAAAGATAAACATCACATTGATTAACATCCTTACCAATTTATGGAACTGAACATTCAGCCTTCTATCAATCCCACTCTTCTTCCCTCTGTGTTTTAATGCTGTGAATTAGAAAGGTGAAAATGGTCAAGAATGTGATTGATTATTTAAAGAGATATATTAGTTTTGAATAGAAAAGTAAAGAACCGGTACTGCCGCTACTTTGAAAACCGCGAAAACCCATTATACACAATGCCTATTCAAAATCACAAAGTCTTCTGACACACAGATCAAACATCAAGTATTGTCAAAACCACAAAGAAATAAGTAATTCCCAAATCAACAAATACGAACCCTCTACAATAATATGGGTAAACAAATCGCAGGCAAAGCCGGCGATGTTTGCCGTCAATAGGTAATGTGTATGAACTTTGCAAAACTTTGCTATACCGTCTTTCCAAAAATTGTGTCCAGAGTGGATTTTTCGATGCAGTCACGATTCTGCTACGTTTTGATTGGATGAAAAGAAAATATTGAAACAAAAAAGTCTTCTACAGGAAATAATACGTACTTGATAAAAGAATGAGCACAAGTAATTTTATGTATGATACTTTCCGTTTAATAACACTCGTCGTCTATTTCTAAAACGAGTTCAAATAACAACTCATAAGGGTTTTCTGACTTTCCGAAAGTTACAAATCCAAATTTCTGTAATATGACGTCATTCTATTAGCGAAACGCAAATGATGAATAAATAATCAAAAGGAAAACGACAGAAATGATAGGAAGGGTTAGTTTGACTTGTCACAAATGTATTTCCATAAATTAGGGAATCGTTTCATTTGAAGAACTTTATGAAGGGCAAGTAGATTATTTGTTGTACCTTTCATCATAATGTCATGGACTTAAAATCTTGGCCATATTTTAAAGTTAAATATAAGCTTAACCTGATGATGATTTTTATTTTCTTTGCTTAGGTCGGTAGGACTCGTAAATAACTGATCGTGCTGCAAGCAAGGGGCTAACTGCTGTTCACGGGGAATTATATATCAATCACATAAGTTAATAAATGTTTACCAGAAATAGGTAGCACCTATACTCATATTATTAATCAAATATGGTAATACTGGTTAACAAACCTACAGCATTGCCAGCGGTTTTTTCTCGTCAATAGGTTATGTGTATGAACTTTTCTATAACATGTCAGAAATTGTGTCCGGAGTGGATTTTTCGATGCAGTCACGGACTCTAGATACTCCTACGTTTTGATTGGATGAAAAGAAAATATCGGCAAAAAAATTACTTCTAGAGGAAATAATTAAATATGGTAGTACATACTCGATAAAGGAATGAATACAAGTAATTAGATATGTGCTAATTCGTGTGTAATAACACTCTTCGTCTATTTTTAAAATGAGTTAAAATAAAATCTGATAAGATTTTATTGACTAACCACCAGGGCCCGTATTCACTAAACTTTTAAATTTAGATTTTTGACTAAATCTAAATCTAAATATTTAGTTCACTTTTTGGATTCCCGTCCCGGAGATTTATATTTAGTCCGTATTCACCAACGTATTTTAAACTGATCTCAATTTAGTCCAGTTTGTAAATGTCGTAAGTGGCCGCGCACCGACTCTGGTTCCCAAATTAATCTAAGAGCTGAAATAAAAGACAGTACCATTCATTTATAGTCTATTTATAGATTTTCATTTTTATCTTTATTTCACAAAGCTGGCATCTCAATTTTTCAAACCACATAACTATGCATTTGCTTTGCTTAAATGATCGGCAATTCCTGTTCAGTATAATATCTGCCTTTTTCACTATGTTGCGTGACGAAAACTTCGTCTGTCGCTATTATTGTAGTTCGTTTTTGTCGTTTTCGATCATCTGTCATTTTCGATCATCTGTCATTTTCATTCATCCTTTTGTTTTTCGTAAATATCGCTAAAATAGACGTCTATGATTACACATACTTGATTCAAAGTTTACTTTGAGGACAATTGACATCCAAAAATGCAGACGTGTAAAGAATTAAACCCTATAAATGTCTGTTTCAAGGTAAATTTCGCTGTCTACTTGATTCCTTCTTTTTCGCTTTAAAGTGTCACTTTCATGAATATCGCGGTAAACACGATTTAGGTGTATTGCCTTGCCGACATGTTTTTATCACGGATGCGATGTGAACTTACAAACAAACTGTGATCGAACTGTAAATTTGGACAATAATTCAGCTCATATATCAACTGGTTGATTCCTTTTTAAACTGGAATGACTTGTACAAAATGTGTCAAAACTCCAAATTGTTGACACTGTTCAAACGTGTTTACATTTATGCAGGGACGTAGATAAGAACAGCTCGCAATTGTTACTAAAGGGTGCTTTTCCAAGAATCTAATATATTGTCAACTACTAGTGACTACATTGCTCTGAAGAACATAATCAAGTGACTTGTTGGCTACAAATAATATTAAGCCTTTCCCATTTGCAGACATATTTTGATGTTATTAGAGCAGATGAATTTTTAAAAAAATACAAAAAATTTCATCATGAGCAATTTCTTCTACACTACAATTTATGTTTAACTATTATTCAAATATGTACATGTACTTCAATTTATAAAGATTTTCCATTTTTTAAATAGATTTTTACTAAGTATTGACATAGATATTACACATAATTAAAAATATTTGTTATTACATGTAGTAGAAAAGTGCTTAATATCTTTGCGACATCTTTAAATTTAGGGAAAGGGACCAAGGGTTAATGATGAAGTCAAACAGAATTATTTCATTCTATATCAATTCTTTATATGCATCAAACTATAATTTTGACAGTTAAACACTTGTGTCTACTTAATAAAATATAACATATTATTGAATATTGTTTTGTGAACAAATATCAAAATAGCACATGTTTAATTCATTCAATTATACAACATAGCATTTGAGGAAACTTTTCTTCAATTATAATATTATACAAGACCAGTCCTGTCCACAAGACAGCATGCTCTAATTTTTGGCCATTTGATACTATAGTCAACAGTTGTTACTGAGATAGTGGCTTGATAGTATAGAACTATAAATCAAGTTAGATAAGTCTTGTTTGAATAGTATCTGCTGTTTGTGAGAAATAGCATTACATGCAAAACTCTAACCCAAATTTCTAACTTCAACTTGGACTCTTAATGTAGTTGCACACAAAACTTTAACCAGAATTTCTAAGTAAAAAAAGGGCTATAACTTGCAGTAAATCCACGATAGAGTTATCTTGATAATCTACATAGGTGTGATTGTTGGGAAGGGTTGTATAAAGTTGCAATGCAATGCATCAAGTAAATACAGAGATATTGACTCTTAATGTAGTTGCACGCAAAACTTTAACCACTATTTCTAAGTCCAAAAAGGGGCATAATTTGTGTCAAAATCTGATATATATAGTTTTGGGACTTGTCCTGCAAGGTCATTTGATGATTTCCAATAAGTGTGTAAAGTTTCAAAGCAATAGCATATGTGGTTTTTGAGAAAAAGCCTTGCATGCAAAGCTTTAACCAAAGCTGCAACACAGATGCACACGTGTCACTGTAATAGCTCTCATATTCTTTGAATAGTTGAGCTAAAAATGAGTACTGTCAGAAATAATTTTTATTTTTAAATAAAATTACTTTCGAATTGCATGAAAACATCAATATTTCAGGCCTTTATCTGATAAAGACGATTTTTGACAACACTGTCAAATTTATTGATGCAGTTTTCTAGATATTTCATATTTTTCCTTTTTTTCTTCAAGCAGTCAGCTTTAAAATAAAATATACGTTCAGACATATTGTTATTAACAGTCAGTAACTCTTAATCATACCAAAGGTTACAAAATAACCCTTTCCAAAATACAACAATTCTGCCACCGACAACTTTGAAATTGTCTATGCAAAAACATGGAAAAGCTCTTTAAATGATAGTACAAGAGAAAGTTTATGCAAGGCATCGATGTCGCCGGAAAAGACTGCATTGATTTATTTTTTAACACACATGTATTTTTGACTTTCATTAGTCTAAACATACACATAATGTTTTCATAAGGACTAATTCCAGGATTTTTGAAATTCCACATAGATCTACAAATTTCAGGATTTCTTTTGGTCAGGATTTTGGATGTTTTGTATTTGTCAATAAAACCACAACAAATTAATACATTTTGGGATTTAAATCTACATGCAATAAAAAGCTATTAAATATTTCCATGTCTGAAGCAACAATGAACACCTTTAAACGCTTAAAACATTGAGAAAACGGTTAAATTCCTGAAGACATGAACTTCCTCCTTTTTAATAATAATTATAATAATTATTTCACAGATGTTAAAATTTATCCTCGTATGTTTAAAAAGTAGACCACACTTGAAACAACATATCAGCTAAATTGTTTATCTAAATCGTTGATGCATACAATATATGTTTGGCGCAAGAGAAATGCCAGTTGCGCGTCCCATTACTATTTAGTAGGTGGCAAGTATGAAATTAATTGGGTGCGAAAGAGCAGATTTTCTTTATTTCTAAATCTATTGTTTATCAGAGTTTGTTCTTCTCTTAATTTGTTTCAAGTCAAATAATCATTTAATATCACATATATTTAAACATTTAAGTGTGTAATATTAGCTATCTATCTGTAATAAGGTGTTTGAGCATTCTTTCGAAATGTTGACCCTCGTTTCAAAATCGAGTCGTAGTGTCAAACATCGAAGAAAGTGAATAAAAAATCAGGCAAAGCTTTAGTGCATTCGAGAGAAAAAAGCATTTCTATAGTATCTGTCTTTCTCCTATATTCGACCCATGCACTCGTTTCGTGACGATTAAGAAATCAATTTGTCGTGCGACATTTTTTGTAAGCATTAAAAAGTCACTTTTCTAAGTTTACATTTTACTTCCGGTTACTTCGCTTTGTTTACATTTTGGCAATATGAAACTAGGTCACAAACTGAGGAAAAGGCGTTTCGACGTTCACGACCGATAAACAGGCTTATATTTGAGACATATTTTCACCAATTATTCTTATTTTTGTTTCTGTTACCAGTTTATGTTGATACTTATCTATTAAAAGGAGAATTCGACGTTATTTTAATATCGATAATCGGCTGCAAGCAGGTGCACGTATGTAATCAAATTAGACTGTGCGACGTAAAGGTTTGTAGTTATCGCCTTTTGATTACATAGTTTATGAAAATAAAGTATCCCAGTCTAGCTAATAGGGACTATTTGTCTTCGTAAATAAAACACAAAAACGTAAATGCCAGTCAAAATAAAGAAACTGCACATACTTAAAACATCGGAATATTTATTTCATTTTAGATGTGTCATAACTTAGTGTTTTTAAACAAACGCAATTGTAATAATTATGTTCAAGACATTTAAAAAAAAAAAATCTAATAATAACCCCCCCTCCCATGTCATTTCCGAAAACCTATTAAAAATAGAAGTCGCGGGCTTCTGCCCGGCGACTAAATACATTGTATTATTGAATTGTGTTGAAAACTCTAAGGCAAAATGAAATATGGCTCATGTTGAACAATTGCTCCCTTTGCCACAATGTTTTCAACAGTTATCAGTTGTAGATGCATCTCAATGCCAGGTGGAAAAGGTTTAAGATTTATGTTGTGGTAATGAGACATCTAAATAACAATTCATTTAATTAATTTAACAGGTCGATGAACCAATAGTTATATTTAACATCAAAATATATTTTTCAAGAACTGGTTGAACAGTTTTTCAATTAAAATTAAACCTTGTTCTTGGTGACACTTTCTGGCACCTCTGCAGCAAATAATTTTTGAAAACAGTGTGGCAAAATCAGATTTTTTTCCAATTTTATTCAATTATAACTATTATTGTTCTTTCAATTAAAGAGTTTCCTTATTTTTGAATACTGGCAAATGCATTGAAACAGAAAGTAATTTGTTGAAGATTTGTTGTATATGGGAAAGGGTTAACAAAATAGTGTCTATGTACTATTTATTCTGTTCTTAAACAGAATTTAAAAAAAATACATAATATCTTTGCTTCAAAATTAATTGACTTTAAATGTTTGAATTTAAAAGTAGTCTTATTCTTTTATGGAACAAATTTAAGACTTTACATCAACAAATTTATTGTTCAATAAAGAAACTAGCCTTTTTTAGGCCTCTGCAGCAGCAAATGTTGTATTCAATTTGATAAAAGGAGTAAATGCTCATCATAAGCACTTTCTCCTTTTGTCACAAGCCCACACTGTTTTCAATTCTATTCAATTACAGATATGTTTTCATATCTTTGCTTAACAAAAAAATATTGTTGTAATATAAATATAATCTTATTCTTAAATCAAAAGGTCATGATTTTACAGTTCGAGAAATAAATTCCAGTAAATGTTCATGCACTGGTTGAACATTTAAAAAAAATTGAAACTAATTACTATGTCAAGCCTTTCCCACATACAACAAAGCTGCAGCACATGACCTTGACAACATCTACGTAAAATAGAAGATCTCGCTAAATAAAGTTATAATTCATGGACATGAAGTAGAAAGCATTGTAGCAAAAGGAAAAATTTCTCATGAGCAATTTCTCCTTTTGTCACAATGGTTTCAAAAGTCGTCTGCTGCAGGTGTTAAAATGCATATGTTTCAAGGAAATGGTTAACAAAATATTGGCTTTAATTTTTGTACCCTAAATGTTAATTAAAGTCCCTGATTTTATAGTTTGAAAGGTAAACTTTTTCCAACATACAACACAAATCTGCATTTAACAACTTTAAAATCATCTAAGGCAAATACATGTTTAATGAAAATCTCCTTAAATGAAAGTATGATCATGGAATAAAGTTGAAAACATTGTGGCAAAAGGAGACATTGCTCATTATGAGAAATGTCTCCTTTTGTCTCAATATTTAAAATAAATGTGTCTGTAATTGGGAAATGGTTAACCTAAAAGAACCCAGCAAACACATGACGTTGGATCAACGTCGGATATACGTTGGGATTTAGGTCGCGACGTCGGCGACTTAAATACAACGTTGTATCAACGTCGAAATCACGATGTCAGTTCGACGTCGCAATTAGACGTCGAACCGACGTTGTGTTTTGGTCATAGTTTGTAATAAGTTGTATTTTATCAAGTTTATACATTTTATACACATGATGTGTCAAAAGTTTGCCCAAAAATCGTGATACTGCAAATGAATACTAAAACTCAATCATTTTATTTATTCAAGTTGCTTCCCCTGCTTGTGACCTTGGTTTCTGAAATTGGAATTTCCATGTGGTGTCGCATTTTTTTTTACTTTTTCCTTTCTTTTAAAATATTTTGTTTGAATTCATCTTGTTGAACAAAGATTTGAAGAAATATTTATAAAGATAGCTTCTTAGCATGTAATTTCGATAATTCCGAAAAAAAATCATGTTTACTTTCCTAAAAATAGATCGACGCGCGCCGCTTTTGAACCAATTTTGACCGCCATTTTATTAACCGTGTGCGAGAGAGAAAGATTCAATTACAGCTTTACTGTTCATATTTAAAATAATACAACTAGGTAAGTTGATGCAATGTAGGTTTAAATGTATATAGCACTCATGTTCTGTTGTTTCACACGGCTGTTTCAATGAAAACTTAGAGTAAAGTTCCTTGCACAATTCAACCCGATTCGGCATCGCGCCGATTCGTACCATTTTGTGTGAGAAAACAATTTCTCTCTTAAATAAGCCATAACATCTCTATCTAGAGATAAATATTAGTCCTGTTTGTTATATAATGAATGTAGTAAATCCTGTACTAATTACAGTCTGGTATACTGTCCAGATATAGGAAATAAGACCGTGTGGATAATTCCTTATTACATGATGCCTGTGTGGTATGCATGTTTATACGTTAGATTTTGGTCGTTATGCGTATTATGTTTTCAAAAGTCATATGATGCAGAGGACTCAGAAAGTGTCTGTATATATATGGGAAAGGGTTAAAATAGCATAGTAAGTGTTAGAAAGTATTTAACAGAAACATCACTTAAATGATACACTAGCTGTGACTATGGCAACAGTTAATGATATTGTAAGGCTTATTTGAGGCTGGCTGTCATCTCATCTCCTTCAGTTCATGAATTCTGTATAATTTCTGTCACCATTCCCAACTGAAATTAAAGAAAAATACAAATGCCATAAAACGCTCATGTTTAAATATTATAATACAATGATTGACAGTTTAATAAAGAAAAGAAACATAGATCTGTTTAATCTTTTCCCACATTATGCATCTATAGGTGGGAAAGGGTTAAATGCAGTCAATTTCCATATGGAATTTTGAATTACATATTCTTTACATAAATTTGTTAATGTAAGTTCACTTACTAAATTGAGTTGAAAGTACTGTGGCAAGAGAAATTGCTCATCAGGCAGACAAATCTGCTACAGAGTCATAAGAAAGCATCTGTATGTGGAAAAGTGTTAGCTATAGATGTATGGTGTGAAATGAGTTGTGAACTAACCAGTTTATGGTCATTATTTTGAAAATGCATCCTTCCACAAAAATGGAAATGTAGCTCTACTCAATGTTTTATATCAGTATAACAGTAACAGGCAGAGCCATTACTACTAGGAAATTGGGAATAAATCAAAAATAAATCTGTGAATATGCAGCACCCATGCTCAGGCTATGGGTATTGATATTTAGATAAAGATAGAAAATATCCGAACAACAGACATAACATATCCTACGATAGAAAATATCCGAACAACAGACATTACATATCCTACCACAGTCCCTACAATGATACGATTTTTGAATATGGGATGACAAAAATGGGCCTAGTCACCATCAGATTACTAAATAACACTCATCAGTCATTGATCCTACTGCAACAATAATCAAACACAAAACAAAAACACTCGACTGTCTGATATGAACCAGGGTGAGTGTATTTAATACACTCACCCTGTATGAACACAGTCCCATTTTAAATGATGTCCTCTTCAAGTCATGCAAATAAAATGCAGGTGAAACAATTGGCAGTTTGGGTTAAGAGAATCAACTCGTGACACAAATCAAGAGCAACAGATTATGAAATCACCCCACCCATTGATTTTGTACATTGATTGTTTCATTGAAAAACTTACCAGTGTAAGATTGGCCGCTTTAGGATTGATGTTGACTGTACGAACATTATAGACATGCCCACATTGTCTCTCTTATCGGTCTTTCGGGTTACATGATCATTGAAATACGCTAATCACGAGTGTGCGAGTTAAGATCTGGTTTTAATGAGATTGCCCCGAAGCGGACTAAATATTTAGTCCGAAAATCTAAATATTTAGTCTGATTTACAATTTAGACGCGTTGGTGAATACGGACTAAATCTAAATCGACGTAATTTAGTCTGATAATTTAGATTTAGTCCGAAAATCGAATTTAGACGTGTTCGTGAATATGGGCCCAGATGTTCCAAATCTAAATTTCTATAAAATGACGTCATTCTATTATCGTAACGCAAAGGATAAAATATAGGTCACAAATATAGTTCCGTAAATTATGGAATAATTTTACTGGAAGTACTTTATCAAGGGCAAGTCGATGATTTTTGTAACTGTCATCATTATTTCATGGATTTAAATATCTTTCACATAGTTTAAAGTTGAATATATGCTTGAACAGATGATGATTTTTAGTTGATTTGCTTAGGACGATAGCACAGGTGCCCGGCGCATAATAATACACTTTACATTACCCGAAATTGGTTCCACTCATATTATGCGATCAATCAAATTATATTTTCCTTCCTTCAATCAACTCATCTAGGTTGCAGGATTTTCTGAACTGTGATCACATGACCCAAGCTTCAACAATTGTCATGTGACTAGAAACTAGTATGGCAAACCTAATCCATAAATAATTCAACCCGGTTACACATATACTGTATCTATCTATTAATTTCGTACCCGGTAAATCCGTTAAAAATACATAAAACTAGATGGAATGATTAAATAAGACAGTATATCTTCCTACTTGACAAAGGAATGAAACAAAGGAAATCGATGTGTGATGATTTGCGTGTTCTATTTTTAAAATAATATTTTCTCAACTAACCGGATGTATTAAACTACGGAATCCTGTTTGGCTCATGTCGTCCGTCGTCCGTCGTGCCGTAGGTCGACGCGCGACAAAGCGACACGACGCACGACAAAGCGACAAGACGCACGACAAAGCGACACGACGGAATGGCGTTATGTCGTGTCGCGTTGTCGCGATGTCGTGTCGCTTTGTCGCCCGTCGTGTCGCTTTGTCGTGCGTCGTGTCGCTTTGACGTCTGTCGTGTCGCTTTGTCGTCCGTCGTGTCGCTTTGTCGTCCGTCGTGTCGCTTTGTCTTGTCGCAATGTCGTCCGTCGTGTCGCATTGTCGTGCGTCGACCTAAATAATTTACAACACGACAATGCGACACGACGGACGACAAAGCGACACGACGCTCGACAATGCGACACGACGGACGACAAAGCGACACGACGATGCGTCCGTCGTGTCGCTTTGTCGTCCGTCGTGTCGCTTTGTCGTCCGTCGTGTCGCTTTGTCGTCCGTCGTGTCGCTTTGTCGTGCGTCGTGTCGCTTTGTCGTCGTGTAGCTTTGTCGAGCGTCGTGTCGCTTTGTCGGCCGTCGTGTCGCATTATCGTGTTGTAAATTATTTAGGTCGATGCACGACAATGTGACACGACGGACGACATTGCGAAACGACAAAGCGACACGACGGACGACAAAGCGACACGACGGGCGACAAAGCGACACGACGCACGACAATGCGACACGACGCACGACAAACCGACACGACGCACGACAGTACAAGGGCGACGCTCGACGGACGGCATAATGTCCCTTCCGTCGTGTCGCTTTGTCGTGCGTAGTGTCGCTTTGTCGTGCGTCGTGTCGCTTTATCGTGCGTCGTGTCGCGCGTCGTGTCGCTTTATCGCGCGTCGACCTAAGGCACGACGGACGACATCAGCCAAACAGGATTCCGTAGTTTAGTAACCGAACCGTTTCGTACCCAGAAAATGTTTGGCTGTTTGATAACTGATACTGTTTCGTCGACCTAAGGCACGACGGACGACATCAGCCAAACAGGATTCCGTAGTTTAGTAACCGAACCGTTTCGTAGTACCCGAAAACAAATTGACTGTTTCGTACCCGAAAATAAATTGGCTGTTTCGTACCCGAAAATAAATCGGCCATTTGGTAACCGAAACGTCTCGTACCCGGAAAAATGTTTGGCTGTTTGGTAACTGATACTGTTTTGTACCCGTTAACAAATAGGCTGTTTCGTACTCGAAAATAAATTGGTTGTTTCGTACCCGAAAATATAGCGGCTGTTTCGTACCCGAAAAAGTATTGGGCACAAAGCTAAGTTCTACCGAGATTAACGCTTTAAAAGAAAAAAATTCTACTTGAAAAACATCAACAGATATAAATCATATAAGATGTATAATGACCGAAATAATTGATGACATAGATTCTTTTATATTATGTTCATTGAATCCAATGATGACAAAGCTTATTTTTTGTATTATGTTTATTAAATACATTCGAAATCACATAGGTTGCTGAGAGCTTCCTTTATCCTTTAAAATGTTAACATATAGTTTGTTTCCTTCTTTCAGGATGGCACTTTATGCTTTATAACAAAGCGACAACTGCGCCGCCATTATATATGCTTGTAGAAATTCTGCACGAGGAGGCGTTCTTCCTAAATATACAAATGAAATTGGTCAGCGACAGGAAATTGAAAAAAAGTGAGAAAAGAGAGCCAAGAAAAATCAATGCAAGATATTTGAACTATGGTCGCTTTATAAGCATGGGGGAATGTCGGTGGACAGATTATTAGGGCAACTTTCGCGTGCTTATGGGAAGTAAATGAAAAAGTGCTAATTTGAAAAATGTTTAATCTATGAGTTTCTGCATATTCCATTATATTAGAGCCGTCACGAGAAAACCAACATTATAGACTCTGCGTAATGTATCGATCCAGATCAGCCTGCGCAGGCTAATCCGGGCCGACACATTCCGTCTTAGGGGGTATAGAGTAACGAGTCATGAAACAGAAAATCCAAAGGAGGCGAAAAGTGTCTGTCCGGGTTAGCCTGCGCGACATGCTTAGGCTGATCCGGTTCGATACTTTACGCAGAGTCAATAATGTTGGTTTTCTCGTGGAACGGCTCATTAATAATGTGCAAACTCGCCTCTTGCCGTAATGTTTTCGCTCTTCAATAAATATGATATAATTTATAAAGATTTTCCATATGTTTGCTGTGTGTCGTCTACTGCATATTTTTTGAAATATGTGAAAACGGTAAATATGTACACATGATGGGTTGCTTTTTTGAAAATGTTATATAGTATATTTGATATATGTGTCGTGTTTATCAAACTAAACAAACTTGTGATAAAATGAAAGAATTAAATTGGCAACACTTATTTACCCACTATGTTTTCAACACATATTAAAATCTCACTTTCGAAAAATCGTCTGCGGTTGTCACAGATAAAATGCATATTATTATCATATTATCATGTTGGCGTATTTGCAGCAGGCGACTTGAAAACATAGTGGCAAATTATTTAACCATTGCTTTGTTAAACAAATAAAATCTCAACTCTTAACCCTTTCCCTCATATAGGCACTTTCTGACGCCTCTGCAGCAGACGGCTTTTTGAAAACATGGAGACAAAGGAAGAAATTGCTCAAAATGTTCAACTCTATTCAATTATTGTACTTTCATTTAAAGGCGAGTTTCCAATTTTTTTCGAGTGCGTTTTCAAAGTCGTCTGCTGCAGAGTTGTCGTATGTGGAAAATGGTTAAAAGTACGTCTGCATTTGACAAAGATAAAAAGTGTATAATTCTCAACATAGCGTGGACTCTTTCCCACATGTATACGCATTTTCACGCATTTGTAGCAGACAACTTTAGAGAAACATATTGGCAAAAGAAGAAATTTCTCATAACGACCAATTCCCCGTTTGTCACAATATTTACTATTGTGTTCAATTATTATACTTATATTTTTAGAGAGTATTGATAGTATTGGACTTAAACTAAGTTTATTTTCCCCCTAAATAAAATGAAACTTTTTAAAAGAATTTTTTTTATTTTATTTTTTAACTAAGGCCAATAATCTTACAATACTCATATGTATATATATGTACTTTTTTTCTAATATTTGCTACATCCCAACTAATAAACGTTTCTTCGCTATGAAACAATGCAAATTTATGCAAACATCTTCAGCAAAAAGAAAATTGGCGAAGCATAGCCATATGAAGAGAATGATAATGTTATCTATATAAGAAAAATAAGGTTTGAAAATTAAACATTTCGATGAGTAGCTTCTGCTTTAAACACTAACATGGAAAAATCATTGTGTTTTCAAGAGGGACTACTATCCCCCTAATAAGTATTAGAAGCCTAGATAAGAATAATATGGTTTATTATGAATCTACGAAGATAGTTTAAATGTATGCTGATTTTGTTATTTCATTGCTGATTGCAGAGTTCATCCAATCAAGAGATTGCAAATTGTATTGATATCTCTTAGAAGTTAGACCGTACATGTGACATACTGTTGTTAATTTGACCCCAATTCTCTAGTTAATGACATCTGCGACGCCCCTTTCTCCAACCATTTATCAATTGTTTCGCAAACATGATTGGGAAAGATAAACTTTTTTTGGATATTTTTTTTAGAATGAAAAACATATGTGACAAATATGAAATGAGATACCATTTCAGATGTATTTTCACTGTGTTTATTGATAAATAAGACATGGTTAGCAGTTTCTTACCTATTTTTTTAACTTCGTGGATTAAGTGACAATGAGGACTAACATTAGTATACAGGTATGTGGAAGTTAATCTTGATCTTCAAAATTTGACAAAGGAGACCGGATTCAGCGTCTTCTAGATACAACCAGGGACACTATATATATATCCCTGATACAACATACCATTCATCATTACAAAAGTTTAATTTTTAATAACATGCTGCCTAGCTGCCATCTAAATTTTCAATTACAACCCAGTTAGCAAAATATATGGGACCCTGATGGGTCCCATATCGATTTCGTTATGGGCCCCAGATGGGTAACCCATGTGGTACCCACATGGAAAGTGCAACCGGTATTGGCATGGGTCCCATACGGGTTATGATATGGGTCCAACATGGGACCCACGTGGGCTCAACATGGGACCGTTATGGGCAAACAGATATGGGTCCCATATAGATTCCTTTATGGGGCCCCAGATGGGTAACTCATGTGGTACCCACATGGAAAGTGCAACCGGTATTGGCATGGGTCCCATACGGGTTAAGATATGGGTCCAACATGGGACCCACGTGGGCTCAACATGGGACCGATGTGGGCAAACAGATATGGGTCCCATATAGATTCCTTTATGGGCCCCAGATGGGTAACCCATGTGGTACCCACATGGAAAGTGCAACCGGTATTGGCATGGGTCCCATACGGGTTAAGATATGGGTCCAACATGGGACCCTCGTGGGCACAATATGGGCAAACAGGTATCGGACCATTATGGGAAAACAGATATCGGACCATTATGGTCAAACAGATATCGGACCATTATGGGCAAACAGGTATCGAACCATTGTAAAAGTCGGTTGATGTTATTAAGGCATATTTTGACAAACTACTGGATATCATTTTAAAAATAGACAATTTAATACAAAACATATTATTATGCAGCCTGACAAAATATATGTAGACCATAGACAGCTCGACAGACTATTGCATCCATAATTATTTAAAATTTGAAATATAAGTAACAATTAAAGTAGTGTTTACATGAAAGCAAACTGCAAAGCATGTTAAAAAACGTGTTGGACACAAACAAGGTTATTGAAAATGAAATAATGATGCACTGACATTTTGATTAGTCGGTATATAACAAAATGGTTCTACTTATAGAAAGAATTTGACTAGAATTAAGCCACTAACCTTATATCATTCAATATATACTTCTTAACAAGTGAATTCATAGCTCTGACTAGATTTGTGTGAAATAACTTTAGTCGGTATATAAATGGTTTTACTTATAGGAAGAATTTGACTAGAATTAAGCCTCTAACCTTATATTATATAAACATTGCATGGCTTCCAGTGTGACAGTACATATTGTCAACATGAGAACAATTATGTTACCCGAGGCGAAGCCATGCATTATTTATTTTATTTTACCGAACAAAATGACATGTTTATTCAATTTATTCAGTATCTTTGTAGGGGAGGTGAACATGGGTAGATCTACTACAATGTAACACACACATATGAATATACCGTTAACAGTATACTGTTACATGGCATGTGCGTCTAAAAGGTGACGTTATTGTTTGAGATGACGTCATGGACGTGCATAACCAACATTTTAACGCGCTTGCCATGTAACAGCTATTATACTGTTTACCGGTCAAAAATGTACTGTTAGCATGAGACAGTAAGAAATTGCCCATGATGAGTATATGAGAATTTAACATTACAAAGTCATGTGAGGTATAACAACATTCAATATATACTTTTTTTAAAAACAAGTGAATTCATAGCTCTAACTTAGATTCGTGTGAAATAACTTCTTAATAATGTCTTAATCTCAAAGTGTGATGATAATTTGAAAACAAGATGGCCCTAAATCGATCACCTGAGTTATCTAACGACAACAACAAAAACCATCACACGAAGAGGGCTATGATGGCACTGTAACACTCATCTGGCTAAGCACTGGAATATGAGGCTTGTAAAATATCTCTACATTTTCAGTTTCCACTTTGTGCCAGATGATGTTAATGTATAATTATGCACTGTATTCTGCACACCGTCAGAATTTAATTTTACTGGCCATGGGATATATTACATATAAATACCGTAATTTTAAGACATATCATAAATCAAAATACAAATTATAGAAATGAGATTAAATATGTAGTTAATAGTAGCAATGTTTAACAGAATCGACAATAATAACACTACAAAGAACAACAAAAGCACTGCCAATCAAATGCTTGTCTGCTTTATTCTAAGGTGAAAAAGGGGCATTTCTGAATAATTACTGAAGCCAGAGTTATGGAACTCGGCACAGACATGCTTATTGTTCCAAGGTACATGTTTACTAAGTTTCATTTTGAAAATGTTTATCGGTTTTTGAATATTGAGGTAACTTTAAAGTGTTTTGACAATGACATCAATTAAGTGTATCCAGACTATTGTTTTCCAAAAACAGACAAGCTGAAATTAAAAAGAGTTTTTTAGATCTATGGTAATATTGGATCTTAAATAAAAACAAATGCATCTAATGTATAACACATAACACAAGCAGACAGCTTTTAGAAAACATAGTGACAGAAGAAGAAATTGCTCAAAATGAGCAATTTCTCCTTTTGCTACAAGGTTTTCAACTTTTTTCCATAATTATATCTTCATTTATGTAGACTTTCTTTGTTTTTGTGTAGATAATTTCAATGCTTTCTGCTGCAGATTTGCTGTATGTGGGTAAAAGCTTAATACAAGCCATGATATAAAGTACTAGCAAACGTTTTGTGAACAGTGTAGATCAAGATCAGTCTTTGAATCTTGTCTTTTCAAGATATAAACTGTTCACACATCACTTACATCCACTTCTTCTTATTATTATTTTGGTTTTATTTACCTCGCTTTGCAGAATTACCTATTATGGTGAAGCTAAATAAAACCAAAATAATAAAACCACTTCTTAGAAGTTTCTGTTAACTTATGTAGATTCTCATATGCTGATGTACATGTACAGGCTTATCTGAACCTACTCTGTTCGGAAATGCCAACTTTTACCAAATCTCAATCAACAGGCCCAAATATGGTTTTGAAAGAGTGAATGGTGTAATAATTGAAAGAATTAGACATATAATTACATCTTGTATAATATGAAATATGTCACAAACTACTTATATACATGTATATTTATGATCTGTAATAACCAGAACATATTTTACTAGGGTTGGCAACGAATACCAAAATTAGTATTCGAATATTCGAGCCATTTGTGCATGCAGAAGACTTTGAACACACCTAGGAGAATGTTTAAAACAAAATTTCTAAATAAAAGAACAATTATTGACTAAAGATGAAAACATCGTGGCAAAAGGAGAAATTGCTAATTATTAGCAATTTCTCCTTTTGCCACAATGTTTTCAAAAGTTGTCTGCTGCAGACATGTCAAACTTATTTGTGCTAACTTTCTACATCCGAATTTTCCGTATCACTTTGTGTCGAGGTAAATGTTCATTTATCTTTGTTGCCCTTTTTTTCTTCCTCCATCCCTGTCACGAGCACCAGACAGCCATTTCCTTAACTCCAGCTTCATATCATTCATTGTAGCACTTTTTGTTGATGGATTCCTTTGGGGAGCTCCTGAAAGAACACATACATACATGAGTTATTGACTAATTACACTAGGTATCATAGCTAAAACACCATGGCTGTATGACTAACTGAATAGTCATGCGTTGTATATTTGACAAATGACCTTACTCTCCTGTAATTATGCCAGTATTGAGATTTTCTACTCATTTATAATTGTTTTCAAATGTGTTTATCAATACAACTAATTAAGTAACTTATAGACAAAGGAACTTGGAACACAAATAACTATTTTTTATATTATATATATACTTAAATTTACATCATAAATATTTAATGAACAATGTGCATGTATCGAACATACCAGAGGTTATTTCTTTTCGACACTCAATTGTCAAAATATGTTCCAACACATACACAGTAGAGCTCCTTTTCACCAGAGACATATAAACACCGTTTATATGTCTCTGATTTCACGTAACAAAAGCAAAACTATAAATTTACTCACGAAATTACATGACAGTCAGATAAATGCAAATCAGCTTCACAGTTAACAAACGCTTCACATACGCATGAAAAGACCAAAGAAATGACAAAAAGATCATCTATTGCAAAAGTGGGCTTTGTATTATTTTACCTTGTATATTCCTATAATCAAAACCAGTTTCCCGTTGAATTCGCCTTTATTTTTCGTCTCTTCAAAAATGGCGCATAATTGTTGTTGTTGTTCCTTTCTAGAAATCAAAGTACTGCAGGTAGGATTAACATAATATTTTGGCTATTTCAATTATCAGATTTACATTATTGAAAAAATAACAAATTTCTCATGATTTTAGTTTTGCTTTTGACTGTCTCACTGTTGATGGTGTTAAAAATTATTATATTTTTAAAAAGGTTTCCCTAATTGGTCCCATGTGGGTACTATCAGGGCAGATCCATGGGGATATACAGGACTTTTAAAGTACACGACTTAATTTATTCATAAAAAAATCAGAAAAAAACCCAGACTTTACCACATTTCATCGAGTGTCGCATCTTATTTAGTTTAATACACATATAGGTTCCATGTCGGTCATATAAAGGCACACCCTATGTGGGTCCCACATGGGTATCAACACAGGACTTTCAATGTGCAAACTTCGTTTTTATGAAAGACCATTCCTAAATTTATATTTCAAGATCAGCTTCTATCACCTTTCAATATTTTTTGTATTTAATAATGTAGAAGCATGACTATTTTTTAATAAAGGTCCATTTTGGGTCCTATACTATAAGGGCAAACCCTTCTAATATGGGTCCCACATGGGTCCCACATGGGTAACCAATGCATGTATATATACAAACTAAATATCTAAATTTATATGAAAAACATTCCTAATATTACATAAATTGTATTTTAATTATACTGTTAAGCAAGGACTCTTTCTTCATATATGTCCCATACTGGTCCTACATGGGTCCCACAAGTGAAATCAATACAGGACTTTCATTGTGAATGCTTCGCAGTTATGAAAGAACATTCCTGAAATGACTAACAAAAGACCAGCTGATAAAATCTTTCAATGTTTTACCATATTTTATATAGTTTAAGAAGGAAGCATTTCTCATATAGGCCCCACGTGGGTCATATTAGGGCAACACCTTCTAATATGGGTCCCACATGGGTCCCACGTACATAAGTAATTCACACACATTTAACTTATATATTTCTGAAAAGTAACTATCATGGGTCCCATGTGGGTCCAGTAAGGGCAGAACTTTCTAATATGGGTCCCAGATGGGTCCCACATTTGTCACCAATACAGGGCTTACCCATGTACAGCCCATATGGGCCCAGTACGGCAACACCTTCCCACATGGGTCCCACATAAGTAATCCACACAAAGGTATCACTAAATGAACATTCATAACATTTCAGAAAAAAAACCAGCTTTTTGGTTTTTGACGTATATTTATTTTTTATACATTTAACTTATATATTTCTGAAAAGTAACTGTGTCATGGGTCCCATGTGGGTCCAGTAAGGGCAGAATTTTCTAATATGGGTCCCCAATACAGGGCTTACACATGTATAGCCCCATATGGGCCCCAGTAGGGCAACACCTTCTTATATGGGTCCCACATGGGTCCCACATAAGTAATCCACACACAGCCAAACAGGTATCAATAAAAAAACATTCATAAAATTACAGAAAAAAGGACCAGCTTTTCTGCTTTCAACGTTTATTTATTTCTTATACATTTAACTTATATATTTCTGAAAAGTTACTTTGTCATGGGTCCCATGTGGGTCCAGTAAGGGCAGAACTTTCTAATATGGGTCCCAGATGGGTCCCACATCGGTCGCCAATATAGAGCTTGCCCAGGTACAGCCCATATGGGCCCCAGTTGTGCTTGCTTGCTGGGAATTTTCGGTTAATGTTATAGGGTAAGAAACAGCCGATGTTGATTTGGTTACGTAAGAACTTATATATTTCGGTTACAAAGCAGCCCATACATTTTCGGTTACGAAACAGCCAATATATTTTCCAACAACGAAAATGTCCTCCTGATGTTTGCATTTGCGGTCACGTGTTTTCGTTGTTGTACAGAACTCCGAGTTAAACATTTTGCAGTTTCTTTGTTATTTTGATATATCGAAAAAAAATTAAGTAGCCTAAAAAAGATGGCATATAAATAGTATTTTAGTGTTAAAACGTTGACTCGTTGCATGGGCGCCCTCATGCAAGTACGACTTTTAAGCGATCAAACACAGAAATACATGACTGTGTCGTTTTGACCAGTTTAATCGTCATTCTTGCATTAACATAAATGCATTGTTGATGTATTTACTCAGCATAACAAGTGAGTACGCTTATATGCTAAACTATGTAGGTGTCATTCTAACGGGAATTGCAGATATATTGGTTTTCCTTCCGATCTTCGATAAGGCATGAATTTTGCTCCTGATGTTTGCCAAATATTTTGCTTCCTCATGTTTGCCAAATATTTTGCCTCCTGATGTTTGCCAAATTATAAAATCACGTGTAAGTTCATTTTTATACAGACAATCGACGCATTGATAACTGTTCTGTTCCTAGAATACAAAAAGCATTATATTGACAAACCCAAAGAGTGGCAGAAACGGGTATTTCGACTAAACATGCAAGGCAAATGTAAAACTCATAATGTTTGCATTGCATTTCGGAATTTTGTGTCGAAGTGTTCTCAAAAACTGTTGGTAGTAGACAGCACTGAAAGGTACCGATCGGCAGCTATTTATATGCCATATGTTTTAGGCTACTTCATTTTTTTCGATATATCAAAATAACAAAGAAACTGCAAGGTCATTCCGTCATCCTGCATTGGTGAAGCATTCATTACCGAGGTATTCCGAATGGATAACAATGCTGCCGGACAAGACTTACTGATACCTGGGACCACTAATACATAGACAACTTCACGCACGAACATTTGAGGTATGGTGCATTTGCCCTCGATCGGATTCGTCGGTTTTGTTACAAACTGTTGAACTGTTTTAACCTTTGTGTGATTTCAATCTAGCTGCCCCAACACAGGCTGCTTACATCGTTCTGTTATTATTATCCATATAGGGCTTATATGAACTGCTCTCAATATAATACAAGACAAATGTTTGACGCAAAGCATCAAAGAAGCGGCAATGTTTCGTTGCACATGAAGAAATATAAAAAAAAAAGTACATTTAAATCCAGACATATTAGAATCAAAGCGCTGAAAGCACTGCATTTGTTTGGGTACATAAAACTGTCCAAACATTTGCCTTTGCATAGATGTGTGATTTATAAACTATGCATTGTTTATAAATATTACAACTTCGGGTAAAAGAATAAATGACGCATCCGTTAAAATTAAATGCCATTTTAGTTGTCTATAAACATAAATCATGAGACATACATGTGAATATTATATTTAATTTCCAAGTTTCAAAAGACATGTAAAACAAATGGATAACCATTATGGCCCCGACTCACTCATTTAAGTATTTACCAATTTTTGTTACAAAAAAAATCACAATTGACCAAGGGTTTTCTAAAATCTTACTCAAAAGCTTCCTGCTTAACAAGAGATTTTTCAAGTTTTCACTATAGCCATATAAGGCCAAATAGCCCTGCCCCCTGGCGGCCATGTTTTTCGACCAATCAACATGGCTTGGAGGAATCTGATAGATGGTTTCCCAATGAACATTTCTACAAAAAGAATTGAAATTTGGCCAAACACTTTCGGAGAAGATTTTTCAAGTTTTTACTATAGCCATATTAGGCAAAAAAGACCCGCCCGCTGGCGGCCATGTTTTTCAACCAATCAACTTGGCTGGAAGGAATCTGATAGAGGGTCACCCTTGGAACATTTCTACTAAATTATTTGAAAATCGGCCTCACACTTTTGGAGGAGAAGATTTTTTTGAGTTTACACTATAGCCATATAAGGCAAAAGCCCCGCTCCCTGGCGGCCAAGGAACACTTCTTTAAAATAATTTGAAAATCTGCCAACCAGTTTGGTAGAAGAAGAATTTTAAAGTTATTATATTTTCGTTGCCATGGAAACCATTATTCTGCATGAATCACAAACATTTGAAGGAATTCTGGTGAGGTCAATGAGAGGATGCTTTCTGTGAAGTTTCATCCCAATTGACCCACTCGTTACTGAGGAGAAGATGTTGACGGACGACAGACGCCGGACAAAAGGAGATCACAATAACTAACTTTCAGCACTTCGTGCTCAAGTGAGATAAAAAAGAAACATCTATCCAAATGAAAGAGTAATTGAAATCATGTAGAAAATATTGTGGAAAAAGGCAGTACTAATATTTATATGAGCACTTTAAAAGAAACATGCTTCAGACATCAGAGGCTTTTGAATTCATTTGCATTATAAAAGGATTAAATGCTCCAGAGAAAACCAATGCCTGTGCCGTCCCCACTTTACTCTACAGTATACACCTAAGCTGGCCGCTGTTTCCTTTAAAGGGTGTTTAAGCTTGCCAAATCAATTAAGGATGCGTGACCATACACTGTTAATTACTATTGTGTACGAGTGTCATTCCAAACAAATTATAAATGTAACCCCTTTTCCCAATAAACCTATCATATACATTTATGTATTTGTAACTTGCCGGGATGTGTCGATACCGTCATGGTACAATGTGATATATGCACAAATTGGTTTCACAAATCTTGTGTTAATGCACCTGTGGATATTTCGACAACAGATGCGGACTTTAATTGTAACTTTTGTTAATTATTTGGCTATTATAATGATAAGATATGTGATTAAATTGGCAACATTTAGGTTTTTTACTTATAACAGTCTTCAAATATAAATTTGGTTTATACGACGGTAAAGAAAGGTTATGGGAATTAAGAAATTGTTTAAATAAGCAAATTCTCCTTTTCCCACAATGTGTTCAATATATGTTGCTTTTTAATGTTTACACAGCAAGAAAAAACCATTTAACTTATTTGTTATAGATTAGTATTATTGTTGTATATATATATAATTACTAGAAACAAATTAAGATTAAAAGTGCTGTATATATATATATACTTATTGTTTATTTGTTATTTAAATTGTTCTGCCCCTTCCAAGTACCCTACATAATAGAATGTTGCATGGATCATTTGCCTCGTAGTATGGCACATGGAAAACTGTTGAAAGTTACAAAGTAGAAAATGAAGAGGCCAAACAATAACTAGAACCCATGACCCTTCAATCGATTGTAAAGGAGAGGATATAATTGAAGCAAAACCTATGGCTAGTTACTAGCAACCTATTCTATTCTTGCAATGTTTTCAAATTTCGTCCGCTGCAGATGCGTCAAAAGACATTTACTTGTCGGAAAATCAATCCATCAATTCGCGTTATTGATATCTATAGATATGATATAAAGAGTAAAGTCGTTAAAACACTTTACAAAGAGATTCCATTTCAGCATGATCTCGATTTTTGGTTTAATCTATATCACTGATAAAAGCAATCAAACACATTATATATATTTACAAAGAAAACCCCGGATATGATCATATGTAACAAATTATACACATTTGCCCATCTTTAATTAAACATTTTTTACAACAAATCATAGCGTCCGCAGATTTGCTAGATTTGCTCTATATTCTATATCGTCCGCAATTTCCCTCTATATTGCATTTGTCCGCATTTTCCCTCTATAATGTATTTGTCCGCAGATCGCGTCCGCACTTTAGACCCTCCCTCCCCCCATAGTGTTGTATCTATAAATAGAATTCGACGATCACGATTTCTCTGCAAATGTGTTACTCTCATTTTAAATACATTTAATGACGCACATATTTGCTTTTTTAATTCTTTATACTATATTTATATGGCCGACAAGGCACAAAGAAAATATTTTCAGTTCTGTTTTTATCTACATTTTCAATGCGTGATTGAAAATATAAATACCGTATCTGGAGCTTAAATCGGAAATAGTTCTCCCTGTAGCAGTTCACTCATTGAGATTTATAAATCTCTCCGCGTTCATGTTTTAAAATACAATGTTTCATTTTATTTCCAAATTCTCTTTGAGTATAAGAACCACATAAGAAAACAAAGACGATATAAATATATCATTATTTCAAATTTCGTGATACATTTGAAAAGTAAGAGCAAGTATTGAGTACTACTTTCACGCGTATGAAATTTAGGGAATTTTCGATAAGACGTATGGCTTCAGAATTTCAGCTATCACTAAATTTGTTTGTTCCAAACAAATAAAAATGAAATATTACACACCATTACAGCATGGTGATGGGTTGAGATTTCGGTAAATCTGAAGTTAGTAACATGAATATCGATATTTGAAGATTTAAGTATTAGGTAGACTAGGAAATTTAACCTGGCAGGGTCTGTGTTTTAAGCGAATGAGATGATTTAGAGATAAACTGAACATGAAAAGTGACATATAAGACTAATTCTAAAGATAAATGGACAAGAGGTTATGATTTATTTCAATTTGTACCAAAAATTCAACGAGCAAATATTTGTATTGAACACAAATCCTGTTATGTCAATATATTTTCAAATAATGCTGACACAGAGAAAATCTGTTTTGGTTTGTATCTGTGAGTTTTACCCTTTCTCACACAAAATAAATCTGCAGCAGACGACTTTGAAATGATCAAGTACAACATATAGAAAATCTCTATAAATGATAGTATGATTATTGAAAAGAGTTGAAATTATTGTGGCAAATGGAGAAATTGCTCATTTTAAGCAATAACTTCATTTGCCACAATAATTTCAAAAGTCGTCTGCTGCAGAGGCTCGGAAAGTGTATATATATTTAGCGGCTTCCAATACGTACACTTATAAGTAGAGCTACCTGTAACATTTTACCAAATGTGAAGTATATGTGCTAGACCGGAAGAAGCAGAGTCATGGTCCTATATTGTCTGTGATGTATTGAAGTACGGTGATTCTAGATACTGATTCGTACCAGCATCAACGTCCGGAGGGCATCCATTTAATGACGACCGGGTAAAGCAAACCACCAGAGGCACGATTGTGTCCACCACCGGTATATTATATGAAAGCGTAGGTCCAAATCCGAGCACGATAATGAACCTTTCTTGAATAAGTCTACTACATTGCACTCTGTTTGGCTGTGGAATCACATGTCATATATGCGACTCAAACAAATTGGAAACAGCGCACCACTGTCCTTTAAATCGAGCCCAATGCCTTCTATTGACGACCCTGTCGAGCATAGTTAGTTAAGTTTAATTGACTTAATATTTTACATCGATCGCGATACAAGCCCTTAGCTTTTATTATATACATGTTGATATTACATGCAGATTGACTTGCGCTTGTTCAGACACGACAGATTAAAATTCCGTATGGTACACGTGTAAAATACGGTCGTGTGACGTCAGACAGTGCGCGGACTACTTTCAGTGAAGTTCCTGTTTTGAATCTGCGCTACATAGTAAACTATGCAGACAACACGTACTATTTAGGAAACTCATTTCTATTTTTAGAAAAGACATCCTCGCCTCAAATTAATTAAAAACCTGCAAATAAAGATTGTGTCAGTCATTTTCTCCCATAAAACAATAAAACTGACTTTCATGCATTATATGTGCTACTATTTTTATATTATATATTTAAATTACGCATTGAAATTCGAGATCCATCGTCTTTGTTGCTGTCGGCTTCAATTTATGTTGTTTATATGTCAGGCTGAGCATAAAACTCGTACGAATATTGAAAATGTCGGGTAGATTCGATAGTGAAACGGATTTGAACTTCCTGAAATGAGGTCAAATGGGCTAAAGGTTCCAGATGCCCTTTTTAACGTCGATTTTGAAGAGGTAATGTTAGTGTGCTGGTCCTACATATTATAATTTATTCTATAGTCCGTGGCCTAAGTATTATATTAAATATTCATCCGCCATTCATACAGTTCTTTTCACGTTTAAAAAATTGTGATCTCAATTTAAAAAAAATTAATCTAAATATGTTAATTCTTTCACTCTTAATAGATTGTAGGTATATAATAAAAGGAAAATAACGCTATAGGAGCGATAAAGGGGTTCGCATTGCACGACTCGTAGTGTGAGAAAATCAATATCTTACTCGACATTCGGTCTCGTAAGATATCGATTTTACCACGATACTTGTCGTTCAATACGTTTTATTTATCGCTCCTGCAAGAAAGCACTGCACTAAGCTCCTGAAATGAGGTCAACTGGGCTAGAGGTTCCAGATGCCCATTTTAACGTCGATTTTGAAGAGATGATGTTATTGTCCTACGTTTTATGATTCATGTCTCTAGGGCGTGGCGTCAGAACGCGTTTATATAAGGAAAAGGCTAAAAATGTCACGAGCACGAGCTTATGAGTCACTTCTATTATTGGGATAAAATACAAAAGATACCCCCCCCCCCCCCCTCAAACCCCCCCCCCCCCCCCCACCCCCCCAAAAAAACCAATATAAAACCCAAAGGTGGTATGTATTATGCAAGAAAGAACACGAGACCCGTCTGCGTGCAGGGTTTTAAAATGGGTTTTCACATACTCTACTTTCACTTTACATACTCTACTTTCATACTCTACTTTCAATTTCAGACAAGATCAAAATACAGGTTTTTTTATGGACTATTTCGCAGAAGATCAACCTGGCTGCTGATATATTTGGTTTAATTTGAAAAATATACTTCAACTTTAACACCCCTTAGACCTTCATTTGCTGTTGGGTATGATTGCAAACAAGAAACATAATTGAGCCGCTCCGTGAGAAAACCAACATTATTGTCTCTGCGTAATGTATCGACCATGGTCAGCATACGCAGTGCGCGCAGGCTAATCCGGGCCGACACATTCCGTATCAGGGAGATAGAGGTATAGAGTAATGATTCCTGAAACAGAAAATCCACCGGAGGCGAAAAGTGTCTGTCCGGGTTAGCCTGCGCGGCATGTTTACAATGTTGGTTTTCTCGTAATTCGGCTCATTTTACACCACGATCTGTTATGATAGATAGATAGATCGATTTTATTTACGTATATACGAGGGACGTTCGGAAAGTTTTTGAGACAATGTCCTTTTAACACTGCTCCTTTGACAAATCGTTATGAAACTTTAGCATGTATGAGAATGTTATATTTCAAAAGCTTATTTTCAGATTATAGTATTGTGATGGCAGCCATATTTTTTATATTCGTATCCATATCAACATGCGTTGTAAAGACCCGGCGCAACCCTAAAATTCTCGATTACACTGCACTATATTGAACACACAATCATGATAAAAACGTGCGAAACTTTTTAAACATACATGACGTCATACTTGATTCATAACATCATTTTCTGAAAGTATTCCGGAAGTAATAATTTAAATACACGCACCTAGATAATCATACTTACTAAGCGCATAATGCAGACGCAAACAAAAGAGGAACAGTGGATTTCCATTAAAAGATTTGATCAACCTCTGGAAAAACGCCACCGGAAACAAAGGAGCTGTTGGAGAGGGATTATAGTGGAGAATCTGTGAGCAGGGCACGTATGGAAAAATGGAATAAAAGTTTCCATGACGGTAGAACATGTACAAAGTACAAAGACATATCTTGTCGTCCGTCTGTGGTTGATGAAAAGGTTGCGATAATGTAAAGAACGCGCTTAATACAGATCGGCGAATGATTGTGAAGGATATTGCAAATTTATGCTATATTTTTGAAGCGAATGCTCACATGATTTTGACAGAAGATTGTATTTGAAAAGTGGATGAAAAGACATGCGAAATATGTACAGTGCATCGGGCGATTCTTTGAGATGGGGTTAAATTAGGAACTGCGTTAAAACAGCATTATTGTTTAGACGTTACGTGAAAACGACGTTACTGCGCCGGGGACCTTGTATATATCGTTTTCTATGTATTGTTGTTAATGTATATATTGCGTTATTTGTATGAAAATTGTACCATTCAGTAGATTATAACTTAAAGATACACTGTGCGATTTTTTATTCACTGTTTCCGACTTACCATTAATAAACAAAGATAGTCTCAAAACTTTCCGAACGTCCCTATTATATATATGCATCTTGTAATACAAACAAATTCATACATAATTTCAAGGTCATTTAAAAAGAAAAAGAAAAACAAATCAGTTTTTGGGGGGGGGGGGGGGGGGGATAGGGCGGTAAACTGCTATGATTTGAACTTCGCTAAAATAGTGTAATAGGAGAATGAGACAGTTATCTAATTGATTGATCAGTCAAACAAAATCAAGCTTATAAACAAGTAATTTCGACATATATGCATGATCAATTTTTGTTTATGCTTTTACTTAATATGCAGATGTATTATTTAAAATACTCGGTCCTGGGTCTTCATTAACACATGTATTTAATATGCTGTTCACTTACTAATACCAACATTATGCACTCGTTAAATTATCTCATGTTTATACACATTGATTATCAACAAATGGTTATATGGTCTTTAACCTCATCGTAATATATACATTGTTAGTGCTATTAAAAGTTGTATATGTAATCATTTAACATGAACACATGTATACATGTATATGCAGGATCTACAAAATAAGGTTTATATCGATTTCAACAGCACCACACTATACATTCAAAAGCTTATTGACTATTATATTCTGTCAAAGAAATACTTAACATTCTTCAAAAATACCATTTCCAACTTTACTGTTTAATTTAGGTCTTATATGTTTACATTAACGATATTAAGTCTATGCTTTGTTGCATAGTTTATAAAATGACAGAGGTTAATTAATAGTGAGTTATTGCAGGAATTCAATAACTGTATAAATTTCAACATGCTAGGACGTACGTAATAATATTTTTTAATGTATTATGTCTGCCCTTAGCCCGAACACTACCCGATATCACAAGACACAATTTTAAACGTGATGCGATTAATCCTTTCCCATATACAGCTATTCTGCAGCAGACGACTTTAAAAACATGTGGGGAAAAATAAGCAACATTTCAATAAATTGAAGTTTAGTTATTATATATAGTTGAAAACATTGTGGCAAAAGGAGAGCTTGCTCATTATGAGCAATTTCTTCTGTTACCACAATGTTTTCAAAAGTCGTCTACTGCAAATGCTTCTGTAGGAGGGAACGAGTTAATAAGAACAGTTTTGGACATTATCAAGGCTCGGTGTCTTAACCCTTTCCCTCATCTAGAAGCTTTCTGACGCCTATACAGCAGGCGGCTTTTTGAAAACATAGTGACAAAAGAAGAAATGGCTCAGAACGATTTTCCTTTTGCCACAATGTTTTCCACTTTTAGTCATCCATTCAATTACAGAGATTTTCTTTTTTTTGACAAAATATGTTCAAAATCGTCTGCTGCAGAATTGTCGTATGAGAGAAAGGGTTAAGGGTCTTAGGTTTACGCACAGCAAAGTGTTGGTATAAAGTGCGTAAACGCGGGGTAAAATACCCATAACAATAATTGGATCGACAGGCGAACGATCATGTTTTCCAATAAACTGGTTGCGTTCTGTACCTGTATTTATTCATGGATAATAGTAGTTGCACTTGCATCCGGCGAATTATCATTGGACAATTCTAATTCCACCAATGCTACCGAAGTACTTTCGACCTACCCCCCGGGGGATGTCAGGCGTTGTATAGCCACGCTCGGGAAAGGCGTTCAGAGGTTTGAGGTTCTACCTGGCGGAGGTTGGGACAACCTACAGAACAAGGCCATGGGTATGGTGTCCTTCATGAACTACTCTCTGTGTAAAACCACGGACGATGGGAAATTTCTGATTCCGGACTGCGTCATGACCATCCCGATCAAAACTAGCCGTGTGGAAATAATCGCAGAGATGATCGCACACTGGACCAACTTCACAAGTGTCACTAGTCGAAGCATTAATGCGAACGCAGGACTCCAGTTTGCCGATTTCGGTATTAGTGGATCGTACTCGACTGACTACAAACACGTGAAGGAGCGACAGTACTACAATCAATCAATAACGACCAGAATACAGGTACTTAAATTAATTATATATCTTGGCCGCTTGATTGATCAAACCCTACATTCAAAGTACTAAAGGTACTTGTAGCGAATTATTAGGATTGTTTAATGATTGCTGGCTTTCAAATTATGTTTAACAGAAACATTTATCAATTGACAGCTTTAAGGTTAGAACACTCTGACAGTTGTATTTCTGTATGCTTACTTGCTACCATGTACATGTATATGTAAACAGAAAAACTATAAATCAAAATTGATTCCTAAGCCTTGACATTTTAGAGGAAATATATTTGCCTCCAAAAAAGTGATTCTCTATATGGTTGTTTAAAAGACATTAAAATATTGTGCCAAAGGAAAAAGGGTTCAATGTGTTTTCAAACGTTGTCTGCTGATAATGCGTAACGTGTGTTTGAACACGCGAAAAGGTCAACCCTTTCCCTTAAAGACAATTCTGCAGCAGACGACTTTGAACATATTTTGTCAAAAAATGGAAAATCTCTATAATTGAATGGATAACCTATGACTAAAAGTGGAAAACCTTATGTTAAAAGGAGAAATTGCTCGTTTTGAGCGATTTCTTCTTTTGTCACAATGTTTTCATACAGCCGTCTGCTTCAGATGCGTCAGAAAGCGTCTATATGAGGGAAAGGGTTAAAATCGTACTTTCCTTTTCTTCAGAATGCATTATATTCATCTTCATTCAAGGTGTTTTCACTAATAAAATTGTGGAATTATATTGCTATTAAAAGATAAAAATAAACCATATACACAACTTACAATATGGTTAATGAAATGAAAGAAATTACATTTAAGAATATTAATTTGTGAGTTCAACATGTCTTTAAAATATGTTACCATGATAACACAATTCATAAAATGTCCAGTTATTAGTGAGCGCATTTATTGAACAGTTCTGTTCTAGCTGGAAGACTGTTTCGGAAAGTTCTGGAAAAGATCAATCTGTGGCTACTTTATCCTATATGTACCATTGTTTTTGAGCTTCTTTTTCATTTAGGGTAAAATGTAGGAGCAATTGAGGATATACCAGAGACCTACTTCCTCATAAAAACTGTTCCAGCTGTCCACTCTGAAACAAACATTAACATTTATTAATTTAACCCTTTTCCTGAAGCTAACAACTTGATCTAACAAGAATCTTTTTCGACAGTCAACATTGGAAAACAATTGAGGGTAAGGGAGAAATTACTCTTCATGAACAACTTCATCTTTTCCCAAAATGTTTGTAACTCTACAAAACGCATAGCGCTAATCACACATGTTATAACATTTTGTGTATTTTGTTTTTCTCACGGGTCATGTGGCCTATTGAATTTATATTTGAAATAAACTTCTCCTATAAACTTCTTCTACAACAAGAACTTTACCGTACATATACAATAAAAAACCTCTCTGGAGATGAGATTATTAACCCATTAACACCAAAATGTTGTTCAATTATTGTAAAATGAAAGTAGAAATCAACGAAGAATTGATGAATTCTCAAATGGACAGGCCTGAATATTCTTGTAAGAATTTGATTTCAATAACCATTTTGTTGAGGATGACATGTTTACACCTTTGCCGCAGACAATTTTTGAAAACACTTTAAGAAAACAGCAACTTCTTGTTTTCCTACAATGTTTTCAAAATTACTCTATTGACTTTTCAGTGCTAATATGTGTGTTTTTAAATGTTTTTAGAGCAGCTGACTCTCAAAATATTTTATTAGTACAAAGTTTAAAATGAAGACAATAAAAGTCATGCAGCATGTGTCCACTCATATGATAAAAGTTCAAGATGGAAAATATCTACAAAATTACTTTGACCTCTGTAAAATTTAAGTTATTCATTAACCAACCTCTTTATGCAGATATCTTAAGACATCGCCAAAATATACGTTTTGAAAACATAGCTTTGAAGGGGATAATAATTGGAAAAAAGGTATCTTTCCTATACTGTTTCAAGTTCAATATGAATCACTATGTCCAATTTCCTGGGTAATTCATTGATTTCCTTGGATACTTTCAAAGCATACAAGTACAAGCATTCAATGATAAATGTTCAAGCAAGAACCCATGCAAGACATTCTACTAAACCTATTTCAAAAGAATTCTGAATTATCAGATATGCAAATTACTGGCACAAAGCTAAGTTGGTTTTAACTATGTTACAATCATCTTACCTGATTCTTCAGCACATATAAAACAAAACAAAAAGCATGGGCTTCATGAAGTTGATCAACTTGTTGAAAACCTCTCTGGAGATAAGAGGTAGTACATAGACAAAACTGTAGTGTTGTACTCGATTAATGGGACAATGAGGTGGTGTGGGGAAGAAGAACATCGAGGGCTTGGCGTGAAACGGTTGTAACTAAAATTGGTATTATTTTACCAAGGTTAATCACCTCGCCATAAAGTCTTTATAAGTGTTAAAACATTTTTCTTGGTAAACAATGGAAATTTAGGTGTCATTGCTCGTTCTGAGCAATGGCACCTAAATTTCCATTGTTTACAAAGCGGTCAAAATTGCCCCTAAACCAGGGTTTTCAAAATAGGTTTTTAGTTACAACCGTTTCACGCTAAGCCCTCGACATGCTAACACAAACTTACTCTTTGTAAGGCACGTCATAATCGTTAAAACCATTCAACATGAATAAAACCTTTCAATAAACATGGGCAAATTCTTTGAACAATTATGGTTTAAATATTGATAAAATATTTGAGCCGTTCCACAAGAAAACCACAATTGTTGACTCTGCGTAAATTATCGACCCGGATCAGCCTAAGCATGCCGCGCAGGCTAACCCGAGCAGACGCTTTTCGCATCCTGTGGATTTTCTGTTCCATGAATCACTACTCTGTACCCATTTCCCCCCGAGACGGAGTTCGTGATCCTCGCTAAATTGTGTGATGATAAGGTTAACATTTTACACATGATTCAGCACCACTGTTTATTTTCATGTTAATTTTGAGTGAAATTAGATCAATACACATTGCCGTCTTCTTTATGTATTGTAAGTACCGGTGTTGCGTGAACTTGTAGAGACCTTGAAAAACATATTTCACATTTTATATTTCATGTCTCATCGGTACATTTATAAAAGAGTTATAGTATATAGAACATGGACAATAGTCTGTTTGAAAATGGGGTTGTTCGCTTTGCGAGTGAAGGCAAAGTTACAAAAAAAATGTTTAACGCAGGTGGAAAAATAAATATTGGCATGTTACCGATGAGGGTATGATAGATTGATTGTTTGATGTTTTACGCCGCTTTCAACACCTTTTCAGTTATATCACGGCGTTCGCTAAGAACATTACCAATATATAAATAGTGCATGGCTTCCAGTGTGAGAGTACATATTGTCAACATGAGGAAAATACTGTTACCCGAGGCTAAGCCGAGGTTAAAAGTATTTACCCGGAACCAGATAAACTTTCTCAATCCGCGGCACCAACCTATTATTCTATTATCCTGTCGCATTTATTTTTTATGTTTATGGCAGCTTTAAATATATGTAACTTACTGAATTGCACCCTTTGATTGTGACGTCATGTTTTATAAATAAACAGCAACCATTTGTGATTGATGCGCGGAAAAAAATAGTTATCAAAAATTCTAACATAATACAACACAAAAAACCCAGCTACCTTCATGAATGTTGTATTCATAAATGAGAAATATTTACTAAAGAAATATTTAAGTTGCAACAATTAATTTATAAGTCAATAATTTATATTTTGATAGCCCACTCAGGCGCAGGTTTCTCACGCAGCACGCTATTTTCACATCGAAATCAAATTTGGATTAATTTCATATGGAAATTAAAGTTCTGAATATTTAAAACAGCTCCAGAAAACAGAGAATTCATCTGTGTATTAATGTTTTTTATCGATTGAAGTTGGAATTTACATCGACACTTGCTTAAAAAAGTAGTCCCGGCTAGCAGGTGCCCTCCAGCTTATCACGTGACCAACTGACGTAGATCCAAAGAAATATACGGCACCCTTTTATCGGGTCGAAATTGCTAGACGTGACAGGATAAAATAAGAAATTGCCCATGATGAGTATATGAGAATTTAACATTACAAAGTCATGTGAGGTATAATAATACTACTTACACCAGCCAGTCGTAATGCTAACCCAGCAACCCTGAGCGTCAAAGAGGGCATCCATTACTACCATTTTTGTAGTATTTGCTATGACCCGGCCAGTGATCGAACCCGCGATATCCCACACCCGAGGCAGACGCTCTACCACTACAAAGCCCAGGCGGGGTTGTTGGTAAGAACAAGAAGCTCGGAATTGTTCGAGGGTTCGATTATTATACATGTATACTGTTTTTGGTTTCAAAATTGATTTGTATCGACTACACGTTGGAACATTCGTTTTGCTTTTCAGAGAAGTTCATTTTATTTAATCAAAATATTCCCTTTCATCTATATGTTCTCAAGTCCAGCAGATGCAATCTTGCTCGAACTTTAGTAATATATCGGACTCTGTATGAATGTGCAGGTCAGTCTGGTCTACATTGTTCGCATAAGTAGTAACACGTTATGCATTACGATGTGTGTACATTCGGGAGGGAGGGGGGAGGGGAGTTAGAGTCAGTCACATACAGCGGGGTAATAGTTAAATTTTAACCTCATACAGACGCTTTCTCTGAGTCTTTTACAGCTGAAGACATTTGAAAACATTGTGGAGCAAATTCTCTTTTTGCCACAATGTGTTTAACTATTCTTGATAAGTGTACTCTCATTCATGAAGATTTTTCAGGTTTTTATCAAAATGTTTTCAAAGTCGTCTGTTTCAGATTTGTTGTATGTGGGAAAGTGTTAATACTTTAGACTTTGCGATGTAGCCTTGAACAGGTTATTGCAGACAAAAAAACACATTCAAAACCAATTATCCGAAAATAAAACATATGCCATACACAGCGTAAAACCATGGAAAATACCCGATGACTGTTATTTTGGGAATTCTGAAAACCTCGTGACTTTAACACTTTCGCTGCCAAACGCAATTAAAGGATTTTGCAAACTATGAAGATTCGGGGGAGACAGCTCGTAACGAGCTGTCTCTCCTGAAATCTGCATAGTTTGCCACTTAGACATTACATTTTACCAAATTTCCTGTTGGACCAAAACATTGACTGGTTCAATTTTCAACATTGAAGCGTCGACTTTGTGTGTAATTCGGCAGTGAAAGAGTTAATATGGGTTGTTACCATTGTACATGTTTTTTTTGCAAATGATTAATTATGTGATTGAACCCTTTACGGCGCAATTGCAGCTTCGGGAAACATTGTGGCAAATGAAGAAAGTGGCCATAATGAGCAATTTCTCCTCTTGCAATACTATTTTCCGTTCCACATAAAGCGGAATAATAATAAACCTTTAACCTCTTTAACGATGTCTGAGGCCTCTCAGCTGAAGACATGTGAACACATTGTGACAAAAGGAGAATTGCTCATGATGAGCACATTCTCCTTTTGCCATAATATTTTCAAATATCCTAAGTGTTCTCTCATTCATGAATATTTGTCAGGTTTTTGTCAAAATGTTTTCAAAGTCGTCTAATGCAGATTTGTTGTAAGAAGGAAAGTGTTACAGCTAGACTTTGCGATGTAGCCTTAATTGCAGACAAAATACAAATTCAAAACCAACTATCAGAAAATAAAACATATACATAGGGTAAAACTACGGGAAATACTCACCTACCGTGACTACTATTTTTGGGATTTCTGGAAACATCGTGGCTGCCAAAGACAATTTTTTTTTTTTTACAAACTATGCAACTTGAAAAAAATCCGATTAGAAGCATGTAGAATAATTTCAGGTGCAACAAAACTTGTTTCGATCAATAACTTGTATAAAGAAACATGTCTCTTGCAAAATATAATGGCGAATGAACTTAGTCCATCTTATCTTTCCTCTCTGGTACCGGACACGGTAGGCCAAACATTTACCTACAATCTAAGGAATTATAATGACTGTAGATATATGAAATGCAATACACAGTTGTATGCATATTCCTTTCTATCATCAACAACCAGAGTTTGGAATATCTCCAAATAGATTATAGAAACAGTGCTTCTCTGGAAATCTTCAAAAGAAAAATTAATTCTGATACTCAACGTGTATCAAATCACTATTATGTTGGTACGAGACAATTGCAGATATTACACAGCAGATTAAGAACCCACTGTTCCTTAACACTTCTTATCAAAAAACAAATCTACAAATGTCCTAACCATTCTCTCTTTTCTCCTTGTCCAGAGCATAACTTTAAAACTAATTGTTGGTTTTTAATAAAACTTCATACGATGATACAACACATTGAGAGAAAGTGCGGTCTACAGGAACCACAACTCCATTTTATCTAAATACAGAGTTATTGCCCTTTGTTACTTTTTCTTGTCCGGAGAATTACCTAATACCTAATAGATGGAATCTAAGAAAATTTCAAACAATGGTAGAGCACAATGAGAGGAAGTAGAGTGTACAAGAGCCATAATTTTGATTTACATAATAACAGAGTTATTGCCCTTGTTACTTTTTCTTGTTCGTAGAGTCTTGTCCGGAGCATAACTTTAAAAATAATTGTTGGAATTTAAGAAAACCTCATGCGATGATACGACACATTGAGAGGAAGTGTGGTGTACAGAAACCATAACTCTACTTTACCTAATTACATAATTATTGCCCTTTTTATCTTTTTCTTGTCCGGAGAATTTCTTAATAACTTAAAGATGGAATCTAATAAAACTTCATACCCTGGTAGAGCACAATGAGAGGAAGTGCAGTGTACAAGAACCATATCTCTAATTTTACATAATTACAGAGTTATTGCCCTTTGTTACTTTTTCTTGAGTGTAGAGTTTTGTTCGGAGCATAACTTTAAAACTAATTGTTGGAATTTAATAAAACTTAATACGATGATACAACACATTGAGAGGAAATGCGGTCTACATGAACCATAACTCTACTTTACCTAAAGAGTTATTGCCCTTTGTTACTTTTCTTGTCCGGAGAATTACTTAATAACTAATACATGGAATCTAATAAAACATACAATGGTAGGGCACAATGAGAGAAAGTGCAGTGTACAAGAACCATAACTCTAATTTACATAATTACAGAGTAATTGTCCTTTGTTACTTTTTCTTGTTCGTAGAGTCTTGTCCGGAGCATAACTTTAAAACTGATCGTTGGAATTTAATAAAACTTCATACGATGATACAACACATTGAGAGAAAGTGCGGTCTACAGGAACCATAAATCTACTTTACCTAAATACAGAATAATTGCCCTTTGTTACTTTTCTTGTCCGGAGAATTACTTAATAACTAATAGATGGAATATATTAAAACTGCATGCAATGGTAGATCACAATCAGAGGAAGTGCAGTGTACAAGAACCATAACTCCAATTTACATTATTACAGAGTTATTGCCCTTTGTTACTTTTTGTTGAGCGTAGAATAATTTCAAATATACTGGATTGAATTTAATAAAACTTCATACTAATATATCTATAGGTGCTACCTATTTACGAAAAAACGCAAGATAATTATAAACAAAAATTTAAGAGCATACTTTGGCCATAAATAAGGATTTATAAGTAATTGACTAGACAATAATAATGTTAATGGCATGTGTCTTGCATTATCAAAACATATTTGCAATTCTTATTGCTGTCGTCTATTATTACGAACAGAAAATAATAAAGTAAAGACTTTCAGAAAATCAAGGAATACATTTATAATGAACGCGGTTAAAACATGAGGGCCAAGATGATCCTTAATCGATCACCTGCATTATGGTAAAGAAGCAAATAGATCAGCCCTTTTCTGATGCCACCTGGCGACTGCCTTTTTCAAGCAGTCAATATGACTTGAACAAATTATGTAAGGGGTCACATTTCTGCTAAACCCTTTCCCTATTAGAGACGGTTTCTGAGGCCTATGATTTAGGAAAAGATTGTCGCAACAAGAACAATTGCTCCGTATGAGAAAGTTATCCTTTTGCCACAATGTTTGATAAATAATTATACTTTGAATGATTGAGTCAATAGCTCATGTATAGGAATTTGGGGTCTTTCATGTTGATACCACTTGTTTGCTGGAAACGACGTCGCTCCATTGACGTTACGCCAAGATGAAGTGTAACGGAAATGACGTCACGTCCTCCTTTGGCTACGATACAGTCACAATTTAGTTTCGGGCGTAGAAGGCTAATGCTGTCGTTTTTTTGACGAACGGGAAAGCATATTTCTAACAGATTTCCATTTATTTTTAACTTTTCGTACAAATGTTAATTTCAGCACTTAAATGATCTTAAACATCGATTTTATAAAAAATGATTAAAAAGACGACAATAATTTTCAAACCGTGTTTTTCTGCTCATTTTATACATACCCAAAATACCGATTTTAAAAAAAAAGATTAAAAAGCCGAAAATAATTTTCAATCTGTGTTTTACGTCTGCTTTTTATACATATCCAAAATGGCGGCCCCCATGGATTTTTTTCAGTTTCATTTCAGAAAGCTGCATGGGCTATTGAAAAAAAAAAAAAAAAAAAAAAAAAATCTCACGCCCGTTAACTATAAGCGAAAAAAACCATTTATGTTTTTTTTTCGTATAATGCAACACCTTGAGAGGAAGTGCAGTGGACAAGAACCATAACTCTATATTAGCTAATTACAGATGTATTGCCCTTTGTTACATTTTCTTGTTCGTAGAATAATTTTCATCGCCCTTTCTTATTTTTTACTTGTTCGGAGATTATTCAAAACTACAAGTTGGAATTTAAGGTGGGGTTTCTTAATATTCCACTACTTTTCCTATCAGGGCTACGTTCGGGTGTATTAATCACATCCAGTGATAGTTCTAGTTGTTATAGACATTTTGTCTAGATGTTTCCTAAGTCGTCTTCTACAATTTCGTTGTATGTGAGGTAGGGCTAATGCAAAGTCATTTCATTGATTTTTGTTTATTTACGGGATGACAACTCTTAGATAATATACTGAACAATGGGGATAGGTGACGGCTGAATGTGATTTAAAAATAAAGTTTACCATAACACGAAAGTATCTGTTATCAAAAATCTAGCTTGACTTTCATTGAAAAGGCTCAGAGGTATAGCTAAGGAGGAGTATACACTTCGACGAATTCAAGTTCTAATTGGCCACCATATAAAATATGATATTATGCGACATATTTAATCAGTAAATCTAAAGTTTTGGATATCTGTGTATTATACACACCAATCTATAGATTTACAGGGGAAAAAACACGTATTCATGTACAAAATCATCCATGCGGAACGGTAGCTCCGAAAATAGACTATGTGCTCGCGTTTCTCGTGCACGGCATGGTAGTTGTTGTATTTTGTAGGGATGTATTCTTCGTTGATTGTCTTTTATGAAAAATATTAAATATGGCGTCGTTATAACACGGGTGGTCAACCATACGATACCTGTGTAATACGTGATTTGATCTTGCAGTTTTTGTTTATAGGGTGTCCATGTTAACTCTCTCTTTTAAGTTTGTTCCCTTGATCAAATTTCAATGAAGTTTTATTTTACATATTAGGAATAAATTGTATTAAACTTATATTTGGTTGTTTGTATTTTTCTCCGATTATTTGAAATATGATAACTAGGTGGCCAATTAGAAATTCGTCGAAGTGTACATGTACATCTCTTTTCCCCATAGTATCTCTCTTATCATCCAACCAAACGCTATGATGTTGGGTACTCAAAGGATCGTCTCATGGAGAAGATTCTTTTGAGTACCCACATCATAGGGTTGGAGGGTCAAATAAGGATTTTAGAACGTAATAAACTCCTCTTATCTAGAGATATGTTAAAGAGGTACCAGTAATTATTTGCACACGTATAAATAAGTATATTCCACACCACATGAACAAAACCTTAGCTAAACGTAACCCATTTCGTCCAAGCCCTTGGACCCAAAGTCATCCTAAATGTAATTCAATGCTATGATATTATAGAACATTGAAACGAGCCCTGTGTTATGGGGTTGTAGAGACCCAAATACATCATAACTCACAGTCATTGGGTTATAGAGCTCCTACATGTAGGTGAGGGTTGCATTTTATGTTCAAAAATCGTCATATACATTGATCATCTAAGCCCTTTGCTATGGGGTTATATGGACCCAAATACATCATAACTCATAGTCATTGGGTTATAGAGCTCCTAGGTAAGGGTTGCATTTTATGTTCAAAAGTCGTCATGTACATTGATCATCTAAGCCCTTTGCTATGAGGTTATAGGGACCCAAAAACATCCTAATTAATTTCCATTGGATTATATAATTCTAGATAATGGGGCGTATTTCAAGTTCTTAAATCGCCGTATACATTGAACGTTCGAGCCCTGTTCTACGGGGTTATAGCGACCAAATGGCATCCTAACTCCTTTCCGTGGGATTATAGAGCTCCAGATAATGGGGCATCTTTCATGTTCTTAAATCGCCGTATACATGGAACGTCCGAGCCCTGTGCTATGGGGTTATATGAACCCACATACATCCTAACTCCTTTCCTCGGGATTATAGAGCTCTAGATAAGGTGTGCATTTTATGTTCAAAAGTCGTCATGTCATGTACATGAAACCAGGAATCCTTGGTTATTGGGACCCAAAGGCATGCTAACTTATTGCAATTTGGATTATACAATAAGATCTATATATAAGGGTTAATTTAATGTTCTAAAACCGCTATGTACTTTGAACCTACATTTCCTGTGTGATTGGGTTAAGTGGACCAATAAGAATCATTATTCATTATTATGTTATTATTTTCAGGCGAGATATGTGAGATATCAAGCTAAACTACAACCTGAAACACCATACTTGAAGGTTTTTCGTGACCGACTGAAGAAAATAGCTGCACACATCATGTTAAACCGTACACATCCCGCAGATTACGAGAGTCAGCTTCTGGTGCGAGACTTTGGCACGCATTTGGTGACGTCAGTGGATGTTGGAGCTGCGCTAGTTCAGGTGAAAATTCGAGCTCTAATATTGATTTTTTTTATTCGTCACGACAAAAAGCAACATACATGCAATTTTGGCAGTACCCTTTGTAGCTATCGCCTGCATCTTATAACATATGTGTATATGCATTTTAAACAACATGACAGTAATTGAAAGTTGGTTCAGACAGACAGAACAACAACACAGCGGAGAGGGTATATCCCTTCGTGACTCTCTAACAAAGCAGGCGTTACAATGGCCCCAAACAACTTTTACCTACATTGCACATGCATATACTTTTTTTCAGAATAGTTATTTGTTGTTGTTGGTGTTTTTTATTTTTACTATTTTTAGTGGCCTTATATGAATATATATCTTTATTCCTGGGAGATTACCACGTACGTACACCATGTTGGATCGTGATATCAAATCCTAGTTCATTGTGATACGCGTCATTTTGGTTTCCCCTCATGGACTAAAATGTTTAGTGAATCCAGTGTATAAAGACCACCTACATGTATGGGAAGAGAACAATCTGGTCCTTGTACATAGGTGGTCTTTTATTACAGGGTCATTTATGCAGAAAATGAGTAAATTTGGAAACAATTGCTTTTAAAAAAATGTGGTCTTTAGCACAGGTGAGACTGTATATGTGCGAGTACCCACTTAGCTTTGAATAATGTTGTATGAGAACAGGTAACAGCAAACTAAAATATTCACGGGTAGATGAGCTGGTTGCCGAAATAATAAATGAACTACTGTAGAAACGACCGAAAAACTCAAGTTAACCAAAACCATGTACGTTATACAATTTTCAGTTAGACCAAGTACGAGCCGAGTTTGTCCGTAAATACGATTCCCAGACGAGCACAGTCAAGGCCGCAGCAAGCGCAAGTTTTTTCGGCGTGTTTGATTTCGGTGGGGGATACAGCCAGTCCACGTCAAAGACCATTGTGGACGAATACAAGAAGAGTAGAATTTCGTCACGCATCGATACCATCGGGGGATCTATCTATAAGTGAGTAGGGTCTTTTCTATTCGATTGTCGACTTTATGAAAATCTGAGATTGTTATATTTAAACAATATATTGGCTACGCACTACATACATATCTATAAGCGAGTGTGGTCTTTTGTATTCGATTGTCGACTATTTTTAAAAAAAAATTGGCTATGCACTAGATGCATATCTTTAAGTTAGTCGGGTCTCTTTTATTCGATTGTCTTTTAATATGAAAATCTGAGATTGTTATATTTAAAATAAATATTGGCTACGCACTAGATACATATCTATCAGTAAGGGTTTTCTTATTATTCGATTGTACACTATATGAAAATCTGAGATGGTTCTATTAAAAAACCCAATAATTGGCTTCTCACTGGATACATCTATAAATGAATTGGGTCTTTTATTCGATTGTTCATTTTATGAAAATTTGAGATTGTTGTTTTAAAAAAGAACATTGACTACGCATTAGATACAATCGGGGTATCTATCTATAAGATAGTTGGGTCTTTTATTCGAGTGTCCTTTTATATGAAAATATGAGAATGTTATGTTTAAAAATATATTGGCTACGCCATAGATACAATCGGGGGATCAATCAATAAGTGTGTTGGGTCTTTATTCGAGGGTCCTTTATATGAAATCTGAGATAGTTATTTTAAAACCAAATATTGGCCACGCACTAGATAACATCGGGGGATCAGTCAATAAGTGTGTTGGGTCTTTATTCGAGTGTCCTTTATATGAAATCTGAGATTGTTATTCTAAAAACAAATATTGGCCACGCACTAGATAACATCGGGAGATCTATCTTTAAGTGAGTTGTGTCTTTTTTTCGATTGTCCACTATATTAAACTCTGATATTAATTGTTCTATTTAAACAAAAAACTATGCTCTTGATACAATATTAGGGAACTATATATAGGTGAGTTGGGTCTTCTTACTTTTTAATTAACATCTAACATAATGAATTAAGTTTAGCTGCGTATTGATGCATGAGTAGCAAGCGGTGTGGACCAAGATAAGACTGCACGAATGTGCAGGCTGATCTCGCTCTAAGTTTTACTCAAAATCGTGCATTAAAGTCGTGCATTATGACGTATGTAAATTTTGTCGAAATCGTGCATTACGACGCTCGCAAATATTGTTAAATGTCGTGCATTACGACATAATATAAATGTTGTTGAGATTCAGACATTACGTCGTACATAAATGTTGTTAAAACACATCGTGCGTTACTACGTACATGTAGACGACAAGAGTTGTTTGTTTCTTTCTTGATATATAGTTGCGACAATCAAATTGTGCTCGAATCATAATAAAGCATTCTCCAGAACATTTCCAAATTTAAACAAAATCTCAAAGGACGATTACCGATGACGTAGCCTAATTCCGACAATTTGTATTTCAGACCCCTGAACTACACAGCCAACACATGGGCCGATTCAATTGACAGCAATATGGTGGCCTTAGACCGATCAGGCGACCCCATATTCTTCTCCATTAACGAAAAAACACTCCCCGACATACCATCGGCAACGATTGTCCAAGTGTACAACTACGTACGTGCCGCCGTGGAACAATACTACAAACATAACATGTATCGTGGATGCACAAAACCTGATTCGCCCAACTTTAGTTTTCAAGCCAATGTCGACGATGGCACCTGTCAGCCTCCAAAGACTAATTACACGTTCGGGGGCGTTTTTCAGAAATGTTCCGGATACAACGAACTATGCGTTAACGTGGTCCAGAAGAATCCCCTCACCGGTAATTACAGCTGTGCTTCTGGGTACGATGAAATTCCGATACAGTCAGATACAAAGTCTACTACAAAATCTCGTAGCAGCTGTCATACGTGTTGGTTACTCTTCCACTGTTGTGATGACAAAACATACACAGTAACCGCTACGTACACGGCGTACTGGTGCGCCGCGCAAGGTACGGTTTCCCAGAACAACGGGTTTCTGTTTGGTGGACTTTACAACCCCATCATTAATAACCCACTGACACTGGCTAAAACGTGTCCACCCGAGTTTTACAAGCTTAAACTTCTGGATAACCTGATCGTTTGTGTCAGCGACGATTATGAGCTAGGTTTTCGATATTCTCTTCCCTTCGCTGGATTCTTCAGCTGCCATTCTGGAAATCCTCTCGCGTTGAAGAAAACCGCTGGCTTGAAGTCGTCCAGGAATAACACGCTGGAATCCTTTATGCTTCAGTCAGGACCTGGGGGTTATCCGCGAGAATGTCCCAAGGGCTACAGTCAACATTTAGCAATCATAGACAACAGCTGCGAGATCCATTTTTGTGTAAAATACGGTTCTATGTCCCCGCATAGTCTCCCAGATGTCCAAAGACCACCATACATGGAAGCAGCACCAACATCTACACAGGGCTCCGATAACGGGCTGTCGGCCGTCTGGGTTGCTGCAATCTCGGTTGTCGGCGTTCTTGTATGTATTGGCATCGTATTAGCCATCATCGTTCTTGTGGTGAGGAGGCGTAGAGGTAGGTCATATCAAAAATTTGATTCAAGGTCGAATGGAGGCGACAACCAGAGGACGGAATATAGTGTGGCATATATCAACACGGAAAACTCGCCAGCTGTCACACAAACATAAGAGTTCGACTAACATTTACAGCGCTTTCATTTGAACACAATGCAAATTTTAGACATTACCTTCTTCGTCCTTGTAGTAAACGGGAGGAAAAATAATGAATAAGACAAAACTATTGTAAAATAACAGTGCACTATTATCTTTTAAACTGTCAATGGTAAGCAGTGATGTTTGTTGATTTTTGTTTGGAGTTTTACGCAGTTTCAACAGTATTCAAATCGTATAACAAGACGAATTTTGATGTAAAGCATCAAAGACGCCGCGCATGCTTTTTAAGCATGACTTAAAGGAAGCAGATGCAGTTCATTACATTTAAATAACGTGTAAACACTAAACAGACAGGACGTAAATATTTCGAACAAGAACGCCAAATGTCCCTTTATTTTAAACAAGAAGACCAAGATGTGCCTACATTGGCTCACCTTCCTTCCATAGTTATGATAAAAGATTACCAAGTGCAAGAAGGGTCAATTTTGACGTAGGGATTAGACGTTTTGTATGCTGCGATCTATGTGATCTTACTCGACATTATCATGCTACTTGTCGTTCAATACGAACCCATTTATCGCTCCTGCAACGTAATATTCCATATATATTAAACACGTTCGGTGTCTGCTTTCTGGAGCCATTACCGGTACACGTTGATTAAACGCAAATTATTGATTTTAACAGTGTTAATATTATGCAAGTTTTAGTTTTATGTATATATAAAAGTGTGTTATGGAAAGTGGTCTCGTTCAATTTTTATCTGAAAAATAAGTTTCGGTCAAAAGCCCTTATAGAATGTTTTATAGGAATAGTATAAATCATGCATATTTACCAAGTGCAAAAACGGAGCAGCTATGCTATCGTTTTATACGAAATACTTCGACTTCTCCATTAATGCATGAAACGTTCGACATCGGTTGAGCAGCTCGAATCTATATTAGTGGTTCGGCATCGGTTCAAAACTAGGCCATATCACACCGGGTGTTCAGAGTTAGAGGTTGTTCGGGAAGAGACGGTTTCAAACAGACGCGTTGTTGCACATCCATATCCCATACGCTGAACAGATAGGTTGAAACAACATACCAAAGGCAGTTTGAGCCTAGAACATAGAGTTGATGCTTTGTCACTTATCAATAGAGACCAGGTAGCCCGAGGAACATTCTATGTATCGTCCACATTGTATACAGTCTCAGTTAAGAAATTGTCACCTGCGAAACAACCCTTTAAACGTCAACTTATCTCTTGACACAGTAATACTGGTAACGTACCCAGAAAACGCCGTGAACATTGCGTGAAATGCCAAACAAAGAGAACAGTGGTTTTGTCCCGAAGGGTTCTTAAGATGACTTGCTCTTGGTTAGCGTTTTGTAACGGGGTCGAAAAGACATTCTTCTTACGTTTCCCGCAGGTATACTAGTTACTTTATAGATGTAGGTTGAACGCGCGATATCTCAAAGTCGTAAGGGCTCCATAAATTTACCTCGAGTTAATGATGTGTTCGAGAGATCGCTTGATTTACACTAAATTAATTTAAGTAATGTAGGCTTCGACATTTATTTATACTCAAACGTTAAATATAATAAGCACGTCAATTACAAATTCATGTTAAGAAAATAACGAAGCAGCAGATTTGGTTGCTCGTATGACGTATAAAAAGAACTGCTGGTTTACTAATGTCTCATATAGACATTTTACATTAAATACTCATGAGAACATGCATTGCATTTTGTCCCATGAAATCGCCCGATACAACCACGCTCTGTTCCATACAATCGGAATATTCGATAATTACCGCTATTCTGTCTGGTTTACTTATTTGGGTTATTTTAACTGTTTTATACCAAACGGTAAGCGATAATTTAATTGGACGATGCAAATATCAACATGAGCCGACCTGTAGCGGATAGTTATTGGAGCATTATACGAGCGAGCGAAGTTTAGTTCTGATTTTAATGCGATTAACAAAAGTCTTGTCATGGCGTAAACTATGTTTTGATTGGCAAGGGAGGTAAGTGTGTCTGAATAAGTATTCAGAACTAGTCTGGAGTAACCTGTCCTTACAATAATGGTCACGCACTTTGGTAATGGTGTAGCAAATAGAAGGCTATAGATACCATTTTCTGTACCAACCGGTTAATATCAAAAACTGAAATTGCCTGTAGTTAGATTCGTTATTTATGTATTGATTCCAAACATCGAGTTGTAATGGTCCACTGTAGAGTTGACGAAAATCAGTTGCATGATTATTTATAAATTTACTACATACGCAATAGCGATTTATAACGGGAGATGATCAATCTATTCGCCATCGTTGATTCATGCCAGACGTACTGATTGCGCGGATGCCTCAGCACCAGTGCATATATTGGCTGTGAAAAACTGTCACTGGTGCAATGGACTTGCGCGCGCATGCGCCGTGTTAATCGTCTTGATCGCGCATGCGCCGTATTTAACCGTCAGCTCTCGGATATGTCCGTTGCAGTTCGTCAATAGACTGGTTCTCGTTCGAGTTTGTATGCGAGTAGTTTTTTTATAATTAAAATTTAAATTAACACCATAGTTTAACGTGAACCGGCGTTAAGCCATCGCGGGTTACCCATCCCATTTTATTAAATAGAAGTAGATATATTTCTGATTGTTGAGAACGACAAAAGGGAGACAACTCTTGATGGTATGTTAAATGAGTCTGACAGAGTACCTTTGCACAGCAATAAGAACATGAACTTTTATTAAGTAGAAGAAGAAGAAGAAGTATTTCGGGTTGTTCAACGGTAAAAGGGAGACAACTCTTAAGAGTTTGTTGAATGAGAAGTCGGCCTTCTATAGTGATTTGTATAATTTCAAAGAAATCCCCGAGTGTGATCACGAGCTCAAAATCCATGATATCGCAGAGTAGACTCATACCTATCTAACAGTAATACACCTATCGATTATAAGTTGCGTAAAGCTTTGTACCGAAGAGCTTCAAACCTTGCTAACAATGCAATCGGAACTTCTCGGGTCATTCCGTCATCCTTCATTGGTGAAACATTCATTACCGAGGTATTCCGAATGGATTACAATGCTGCCAGATATGACTTATGGATACATAGACAACTTCACGCACGAACATTTGAGGTATGGTGCATTTGCCCTCGATCGAATTGGTCGGTTTTGTTACGTTACAAACTGTTGAACTTGTTTAACGTTTGTGTGATTTCAATCTAGCCGCGCCAACACAGGCTGATGACATCGTTCTGTTATTATTATCCATACATGGCTAAAATGAACTGCTCTCAATATGATACAAGACAAATGTTTAACGCAAAGCATCAAAGGAGCCGCAATGTTTCGTTGCACATGAAGAAATAAAAAAAAAGTACATTTAAATCCAGAAACATTAGAAAAATTAAATGTTACACACAATTACAGCATGGTGATGGGTTGAGATGATTTAGAGGTAAACTGATCATAACAAGTGATATATAAGACTAATTATAAAGATAAATGGACAAGACGTTATGATATATTTAAATTGGTACGAAAAACTCAACGAGCAAATATTTGTATTGAACACACATCCTGTTATGTTAATATATTGTCAAATAATGCTGACATAGAGACAATCTGTTTTGGTTTGTATCGGTAGGTCATGATAGAGGATAAGAGTTTTACCCTTTCTCACACAAAATAAATCTGCAACAGACGACTTTGAAATGATCAAGTACAAAATATAGAAAATCTCTATTTATGACAGTATGATTATTGAAAAGAGTTGAAATTATTGTGGCAGATGGAGAAATTGCTCATTATAAGCAGTTTCTGCTTTTGCCACAATGATTTCAAAAGTCGTCTGCTGCATAGGCTCAGAAAGGGTATAAACATATAGCGGCTTCAAATAAATATAATTATAAGTAGAGCTACCTGTAACATTTTACCAAATGTGAAGTATATGTGCTAGACCGGAAGAAGCAGAGCCATGGTCCTATATTGTCTGTGATGTATTGAAGTACGGTGATTCTAGATACTGATTCATAACAGCATCAACGTCCGGAACGCATCCATTTAATGACGACCGAGTAACGCAAACCATCAGATGCACGGTATATATGTCCACCACTGGTATAATATCCGGAAGCGTATGTCCAAATCCGAGCACGATAACGAACCTTTATTTAATAAGTCTACTACCTCGCAATCTATTTGGCTGTGGAATGACATGCCATATGTGACTCAAACAAATTGGAAACAGCTCACCACTTTCCTTTAAATCGAGCTCAATGCCTTATATTGACGACTCTGTCGAAAATGGTTAGTTAAGTTTAATTTAGACTTGTTATTTTACATCGATTGCGAAACAAGCCCTTAGCTTTTATTATATGCCTGTAAATGTTCCGGCGCAATTACATGCAGATTGACAAACGCTGTTCAGACACGACAGATTAAAATTCCGTATACTACACGTGTAAAATACGGTCGTTTGACGTCAGACAGTGTGTGGACTACTTTTAGTGAAGTTGTCGTTTTGAACCTGCGCTACTGTAAAGATGCAATCAACTAGCTTTCTCTGTGACAAGGTAACTGCACTGTACATTTTGACAGGGGTAGTTTACCTGTACATAGATTGATTACATTTGACCAATAATTAATTGACTGACTTCCTTAAAGCAGATAGTATAAATAACCAGTGAAATTGATATTCAGGCCGGGCTTTTGGGACATGTACTTCTCTTAATAAACGAGTTGAAATGTATTATGAGTTGTCACTTTGTCACATAACCCCGCATTTGGCGCCGATGACTTGGACCTGGAGAAGTACCACTATACATTATGGAGGCATGGGTGAGTGAATCGTTTTTACACTTTGAAGATTTGTTTTAAGCTGAAAAATGGCAGGTGGTGAATTGGAATTGGCTATTCAAAAATAAACAGAACAAATAACAAATTATAGTATAAATGGGGTGTCAATTGAAGTACCATTTTTCGATGGAGATACATCAAAATATAGAATATGGATCAAAGCTATTGAAAAATGCGCCATATTTAATAACTTCAATTGGCAGCAATTAAAGACAGCACTGTGTGAACGTTTTTCAGAGATAACAGACAGTCATATTGAGTTTTTAAAGTTGAGCAATATTAATTAATTCGAATCCGAAAACATTGAAGCATTTGCAGAAAGGATTTTGAGTTTGTGTGAAGAATCATATAGGAGTTTTGAACAAAATACTGCATTAATTAATCACCAAACTGTAGGTATTTTTTATAAATGGTTTATATAATGATAAATTGAGAAAGACTTTGATCAGATGCAATCTAACTAAATTTCAGCAAGCTGTAGATTTAGCTACACAAGAAATATCGATTTGAAAACGCTGTGAACTTAGAAATATGGATTTTTGGTCTTCGCGAAATACTAATAATGAACATGAAAATATGGTAATTGACCATTTACGCAGCGAAGGTTTTTGCACTCTTTGTAAGATTTTAGAACATGAATATAATCATTGTAGGAAAAGGCGTGGACAAATAAATTCAGTTAGTACAAATTTGATATGCAATATTCTAATTTGAGCAATAAAAGACAACACACACCTATTCGTTGTTGGCTTTGTTGGTGTGTCGGACATATACGTACAAATTGTGTCGAATATTTACGGTTAAACCCTTCACAGCTTTTGTTCTAAAATATCTGAAACCTCGTGTTTGTCTCTGAGCCTCAGACACAAGAAAAATAGGAAAGAATGCATTTAATTCTCATTTAGATAACAAAGAAATATCAAATTCATGTGTTTTCAAGATAGGTAATATTCCTTTGAGGTTTTTGATTGACACAGGAGCTTCATTTTCTCTTATACATAAACGCAATTTTAAATCGTTAAAGCAGTCAGTAAACTTGGAAAAATCTTCAATTTCATTACAATCTGCCTCTGGCGATGCAATAAAGGTGTAAGGTACAGTTAATTTAGATGTCAAAATTAATTCACTAACGATCAACCATACCTTCATTATAGTTGATAATCTCTCTAGAAATGCAATTATAGGCAAAGATTTCTTATCGGCAAATTCCTGTCGAATATATTTTGATTTAAATTGCATTAAAATTGAAGATACTTATGTCTTTATGCAAGATGATCGTTGTCTAGCCTCTACTGTGCGACTTAACAAAAAAGTACACTTAAAACCTATGACTACATACAAATTGCCAGGAAAACTAAAACAAAATCCCAGTAACTTATGAAATTTTAAGTAAAGAACATTGCTACCTTGATACAGAACCACATCTAAAGTTTTCAAATGCTTTAGTGACACTAACTTATTACCGTAGAATACCAATTATAATATCAAACCTGTCAAACAAAACTGTAACACTTCGTCACGGGTGTGTTATGGGTATATTGAATCAGATAGATCAAGAATATGACATTTCATTGATTGATCGGCCGCAAGTACCGCAGAGTTTATCGCAAAAAATCAAAGGAAATGTTGATGTTGTAATCAATATACCAAAGATATATAAAGACAAGGTAAATACATTAATTTCAAGTTATAATGATGTATGTTCAAAAGATGAATTTTATCTAGGAGGGTTTCCCTATGGCTCGGTTGCTATATAAACCAAAACAGATCAATTGGTTAGGCAAAAACCTTATCGAATTCCATTCAGCGAAGGGCAAATTTTAAACAAAAAGTTGATCATATGCTAAAAGCAAATATCATACGTCAATTAAATAATCCGTGTATTTTCGTGTACAAAAAAGATATACCAAGCGTCTTGTAATCGATTTCAGAAAAATAAACAACATTATTAAGACTACAGCTTATCCATTGCCTCGTATCAAAGACATTTTAGCTTCCTTAAATGGAGCAAAATATTTTACTTGTCTAGATCTTTCAAATTCATACCACCACCTATCAATCAAGGAAGAAGATCAGGAAAAAAATGCATTTTCCACAACATTCGGATTTTTTGAGTGCACAGTTCTACCGCAAGGTTTAAATATTTAAGCTGGAAAGTTCCAATCAATCATGCCTCTGTTATAAAAGGATGTGAAGAATTTTCTGTTGTTTATTTAAACGATTTTCTTATATACTCTAAGTTGCTAAAATAACATTTTGGTCATATAGAAGAAATATTTAGGCGATTGTCTTCAGCTAAAATTAAAAAAGTGTGAATTTTATTAAAGATAAAACCAATTACCTTAGACATGAAATATCAGCAGAAGGTATTCGTCCTAAGGCTGATGAAAATTGAGCTCTTAGACAAATCAAAACTCCACATAATGTTAAGGATGTAAGATCATTTTTAGGTTTTGTCGGATTTTATAGGAAGTTCATTCAAAACTTTGCTGAAATTAGCCTCCAAAATTTGAATGGTCTATTGAATTTCAAGACAGTTTTGAGGATTTGATCACTCAATTAGAAAAATTACCACTGTTACGTCACCCAGACATAAATAAACCTAAAGTGATTATGCCATAGGCGTTGTGTTGATGCAAAGTAAGTTTAAAAGGTAAAACAGAAGAAGAATATTTTTTCTTAGTCATGCCCTATCTAGAACTCAAAAGAAATATTCCACAATTCTTAAAGAGGCCCTAGCAATTACCATATAGCCTAAAAAGACTTGAATGTTATTTGCAGGGATCAAAAACCGTGATTAGAACAGACCATAAACCTCTAACTTATTTGTTATCTTCAAATTTCGATAAAAAACTTTTCCAAAGATTTGCATTAGAAATTTCATGTTATGACTGTTCAATTGAATACGTACCTGGAAAAACTAATGTAGTAGCTGACCTTTTATCCAGACAAGTTAAAGGATTGACCTTTGATTCAGACACTGATATTATGACTGAACATAAAAAAGGAACTACGATTAATGTTATTAATAGCCAAGCAATTAATCATGATGAATTAACAAAATCATATGAAGCACCACAAACTTTACCAGCTACTACCCCAGAAAATTCAGTCTGATTTGTTATGATTCAGGACATTTTACATTACTTGTCAGATAAGGAAATTTACCCTTGCCCAAGAATATATGTACCTAGTCAATTAAAAGAAATGGTTTTAATTTCATATCATAATATAGGACACCCTGGTTTGAATTGGATGTTTAATGCCGTGCGAAAAGCATATTACTGGCCCAATTTCCTAAAGGATATTTACAAATTTGTAAACACATTCATAGCCTGTCAAACTTTAAATCCTACAGCCATAAAATCCTCTTTACAACTGATTGCTCCCACCGCTTCGAATTTCAAATAAATGATAGTATTCATGGATGAACTTTTTGGTTATCCTGAAATAGTTGCATCACCAACAGCGACTTCAGCAGAGGCTGTTAACGCATTTTTCGAAAAGATATTCTGGAAATACGGCTCTCCTTTATCAATACTGACAGACAACGTGTCCGTTCTCACCTCTAACATGTTCAAAGATGTTATGCAAGAACTAAATATCAAACATCGTAGAACAGTTACATATAATCCGCAGGCCAACGGAAAAAATGAGCGCTGCCATAAAACTTTGAATGCCATTCTATGTAAGCTTACCAGGGATAATCCGATGGATTTTGATATTGTACTAGAACAAACCCTAGCTGGCATCAGGTTTAATCCATAAGAATCGGCTGGACATAGCCCGTTTTGCATAGTATTTGGTCGAGACCCAGTCCTAACTATTGATTCACTGTTATGAAAAAGGTTAACTTATGTTTGCACCGAATCCCATAAAGAATTACTACAAAGAAATCAAGAAATTTACTGTGGTGTACTCAAACAAATTACTAAATCAAGAAAAAGGCGTAACAGATATGCCAATAGGAAAGCCCAACAAGTAGAATTCATTGTAAATAACCCTGTATATTGCAAAAATGTCCAACGTACTTCTAAGACATCTCCTCAATGAATTCCATAATACTGTGTTGTCGAATTTGGTGGTTCAAAGCAATTAATACTTAAACATCAATTAGATAACCAAATAGTCAAATGCAATGTTGATCAAGTTAGAAAGGCAGAAATTCCATTCTCCCTTCCATCAAAAATATAAATCCAAGACCTATTCGAAATTGCAGATATATTATTCCTCCTGAAATTGTTTCAGAGAGCTCTGATGATAATACAGATTCAGATAATCAAGATTTAATTCCAAAACGTAAGGTTTAAATGACAAGGGTAATTGACAAATATAAGAAAAGTTCTGAGTCCTCAACCAGTCAAGAGAGCGGAGATAATATTCCCCTTAGTAAGTTACAGGCACGTCTTAGGCATTTAGAATACGAGCGTATTCACGGTACAGACGGACAAAATGAGAGTGATATGTCAGTTCTTAGTGATCAAACAATCCAATCGAATATTCCCGATCAATTGTCTACATTTGATTACAAGTCTGTGTCAGCTCCGGTAAGCGACATGGAGATTGACATATGTTAAATTAGGATTTTAGCAATATTTAGGTTTATACCTATTAATTAAGGTAAATCAGTTACCTAATTAGAAGATAAATATTATAAGCGTACTAGCTATATATAATATTGTGATGGTTATTCACAAGTGAAATGGAAACGCGGTGTTATAACAAGACATTAAGTTATACGTGTGCGTAAATAATAATGGTTCAAAGTAAATTGTTGTATATTAAATGCTATTTTAAGAATCTTACTTAATCTAGCATATGGAAGAACATTCCAACGTCTCTAGTATGAGAGAGAATCGAATTACAATTATTATGTTGGGAAGGTATACCTCTATATAATGGCCATTTGTATCGTTTTTTCATGTTTGTTAGTGGTTTATGCGTGTTATTATTGATATATCATCCATTATAATGTCTATGACAAATTGCTTACTACTGGTATCCATTGACACTCATATTTATTCTTTTGCACATTGCTGAGGTATTACTATTAATTCATTCTGTTAATTCAAAAATAAGACATGCTATTACACCTTGCTAAGAGTCAACTAAGAGCATTGATTTGAGTGTCAGGTTCACTGCCACTTCGCAGAAGGCCGATGAAGCAGCCATTAAGATTGTTCCGGGGAGATCCCTCTTTTGTCGGAAGAGCTCATCTAACCTAGTGATCCGTGCCATGATGTTTCCATTATACACATGTATTCGAAAGCACCACTACACAGACGATAAACATATGCCACTAACAAATAACATAATCTCAACAAAAAGGATCTCATTTTCAACTTTGAGAAAATGACAATACTTCTATCTCCTTATACGCTGGACTTATACCTTGATACTACCTATTAGACTGTTATTACTACTAATCAACGGAATGAATAACATCACTTCAATCAACTATATCTAAACATATTGTGTGGACTTTGTCATAAAAGGATACTACAACTACAACTGCTTCTGATACTACTATTTCTACTACTACTACGATTACTGATGCTGCTACTTCTACTCACGCTTCGCCGTGAATAATTCTATTTCAATAGGAGATCAAATTATTCTGGATACTACGAAGTGCTAAGAAATACAAGACTATTGGATCGATATTAATCATCGTATTGTTTGGAGAAATATTCATATTGTTATTGACTATTTCATGTTCATTTCTACATTATCATTTCCTACTTATTCAGTACAACTATGTTTATATGGTGTTCATTAATCGTTTCTTTTAAATTGCAAATACTCACTTCCCTTGAATTAGTGAATGACTAGTGTTTTCAAGTACTATACATGTTTGATACACTTGTTTATTTATCAACATAACCATTTATTAATTCTAAAGATATGTACATGTACTTATTCAGCATTGGTCGTCAAGGTAAGGTTTAAGTTTATCTGTCGAATTCCTAGGTAGAATTCTTTATATAAATAACATGGATAGGTGTAAAGATGTAATCAACTAGCTTTCTCTGTGACACGGTAACTGCACTGTACATTTTGACAGGCGTAGTTTCCCTGTACATAGATTGGTATGATTGATTACATTTGACCAAAAATTAATTGACTGACTTCCTGACAGCTGATAGTATAAATAACCAGTGGAATTGATATTCAGGAGCCACTTCTGGCCGGGCTTTTGAGACATATACTTCTCTTAATAAACGAGTTGAATTGTATTATGAGTTGTCACTTTGTTACACTTCATAGTAAAATATGCAGACAACCCGTACTATTTGGGAAACTCATTTCTATTTTTAGTAACGAAATCCTCGCCTCAAATTAATTAAAAACCCGCAAATCAAGATTGTGTTAGTCATTTTCTCCCATAAAACAATACAACTGACTTCCATGCATTATATGTGCTACTTCTTTTAAATTATTTATTTAAAATACGTGTTGAAATTCGAGATCCATCGTCTTTGTTGCTGTCGACTGCAATTTATGTCGTTTATACGTCAGACTGAGGGTAAAACTCGTACGAATATTGAAAATGTCGGATAGATTCGATAGTGAAACGGATTTGAACTTCCTGAAATGAGGTCAAATGGGCTAGAGGTTCCAGATGCCCCTTTTAACGTCGATTTTGAAGAGATGATGTACTTGGGCGGGTCCTACGTATTATAATTCATTATATAGGGCGTTGCCTAAGTATTATAGTAAATATTCATCCGCCATTCATACAGTTCATTTCACGTTTAAACAATTGTAATCTCAATACAAAAAAATTGAATCTAAATATGTTAGCTTTTTCACCCTCAATAGATTGTAGGTATATAATAAAAGGAAAATAACGATGCTACAGGAGCGGTAAAGGGGTTCGCATTGCACGACTCGTATCGTGGGAAAATCCATATCTTACTCGACAATACCGATTTTACCACGCTACTTGTCGTTCAATACGAACCCATTTATCGCTCATGCAACGTAATATTCCGTATATATTAAACACGCTCGGTTTCTGCTTTCCTGGAGCCATTACCGATACTCGTGGAAAAATCCAAAATGCAGTACCCACTCATAACGGGATTCGAACCCGGGACCTTTGGTACGAGTGACCGACGCTCTATTACTGTCTAGTTTGCAAAAACCTGCCTGATTGTACCTTTGACACCACTGGTATGTTATACAGTATATTGTTGATAACAGATAAGTTGACATTGGAATTTTTCTTTATTGAATACCTGTGTTCAAAATATGCTGGCTTAATACTTTTCATTTGCTTGTCATTTAGGTCGTTGCGTACAGACAGTATGGGGTAGCATGAATATAGTTATGTCACGTACTAGAGACAATTGAAGCAACTGTAAATTTGGACTTAAACTATGGGATAGGATACACTTATCTTCGTTTAATGTCAATGTAAAATACTCACAATTCGTTTGTAACAGGGAACAATGGAAACACAACATGTGCAATGTCCATACATCCTTTCCCCCATACAGACGCATTTTGAAGCATCTACAGAAGACATTTGTCACAATGTTTCCAATTTCATGCAATAAATGTTCGTTAATTTTTTAGAGGTTTTCTATAGTTTTGCCTATATATTTTCAGAGTCGGCTGCTGCAGATTTAGTGTATGTGAGAAAGGGTTAACACGCATTGTAACTGGAATAGTTGGTCCTATGTTCGAACAGTTTGATTTCTATAAATTACAAAACAAATCTGTCGGAATTGCACTTTAGCAGTTTTTGCAATTAAATAGAACTTTCAATTCTATGATATATAATTTTAGGTTTCAGCCCTCTTTGGAAGGGGGATTACGATGATGTTTCAATGATCACGTTTACAATAACATTAATTATACTGCATAGAAATGAAACAAAAATGCACCACAATATCAGAAATGCAAACTAAGCTAACCCCTTACCACATACGACAATTCTGCAGCAGACGACTTTGAACATATTTTGTCAAAAAATAGAAAATCTCTATAATTGAATAGATAACCTATGACTCAAAGTGGAAAACATTGTTGAAAATGGAAAAAATGCTCGTTTCGAGCAATTTCTTCTTTTGTCGCTATGTTTTCAAAAAGCCGTCTGCTGCAGAGGCGTCAGAAAGCGTCTATATGTGTGTCACGAGCACGAGTTTATGAGTCACTTCCATTGTTGTGATAAAACTAGGGAAATACAGCGGAAACCCATTAAAAACCACATGGTTCACGTGACATATGTTTAACTTCCTGGTTGATTTTCTGACATGACAAAATGTCTCCATAGCAATATTACCATTAATCCTTTCCCACATCGATACGGTTTGCTGACACCTCTGCAGCAGACGACATTTGAAAACAACGTTGTCAACTGTATTCAACATATAGGTTTTCATATAATCAGATTTTAAATATTTCCTACATTTGCTTTCAAAGTCGTCTGCTGTGGATTTGTCGTGTCTGGGAAAGGGTTAACAGTAAAGTTGTTAGCTGTTAGTTCATTGATGGATTCGCTACTGTTAGCTTAACATTATAACAGCTAACATTTATCTGAATTAAGCTATGATGTAATATCTTTAAAGATGTTTGATTTCGAAAACATGATGGAAAAAATGACACCTTGAAAATGGAATAATTTTGATAAAGAAATTGAAAAACGGGGGGAAAACCTTTAAAAAAAAACCACAAAATGCAGGTGATATAAACGTGCATTAAACTTCCTAGTTTGTATTCCGACACGACAAAAGTTCTCCACAGTAACCTTACCGTGTATCTGGGCTTGTGTTCAAAATGATAGAACAAAACAGTTGTTAGCTGTTAGTTAATTGATGAGTTCGCTATTGTTAGCTTAAAGCTCTAACAGTTACCCGATTTAGTCTCTGATGTCATATTTTAAACTTGTCACTTCGCACTTCGAAAACTTCTGATGGGAAAAAATGATATCTTGAAATTGGTATGATATTGATAAAGAATTGAAACACTGGATGGGAAAATAAAAAAATACACAAACTGCAGGTGATATAAACATGCATTTAACTTCCTAGTTTATCTTCCGACACAAAAGTTCTCCATAGTAACCTTATCGTGTATCTAGGAGTTTGTTCAAATTGACTTAACAGAACAGATGTAAGCTGTTAGTTAATTGCTGGGTTCGCTATTGTTAGCTTAAAGCTCTCACAGTTACACGAATTCGTAACTAATGTAATATTCTTAAGTTGTCTGCTTCGGAAACAATTGATGAAAAATGACATTTTGAAAATCGGGAGAATTGAAAACATTAAAGGAAATGCAGAAATGTCATCATTTGAGCAATTGACGGTCGTCTGTAAACATGTCATACGTATTTGTTTTAATTATTCGGGTTTAACGCTGTTTTCAACACTTATTCTTGATCCTTGTTGTTAACAAACCAGTAATGGGCTAGAACATGTGCCTTGTCCCATGACCGCCGCAACCAGGTATCGAACCCGGGACTATAACCAAACGGCCACGGCGGATTCCATGAGTGTTTGTATAAGGGATAGTTTTACTTTACTACATTCTTTTGAAGACAACGTGGAAAAAAAGTTATATAATGATATCTAAGAGTAAATAAAGTGTACAGCTTCAAAAGTGTTTTGATCTTTGATACAGCTATGAATGCCGAGTCTAAAATACTTGAGCTGTTTCACGAGAAAACCAACATTATGGTCTCTGTGTAATGTATTGCTCCAGATCAGCCTGCGCAGGCTAATCCGGGCCGACAAATTCCGTCTCAGGGGGATACATGTATAGAGTAATGATTCCTGAAATAGAAAATCCACAGGATGCGAAAAGTGTCTGTCCGGGTTAGCCTGCGCGGCATGCTTAGGCTGATCCGAATCGATACTTTACGTAGATTCCACAATATTGGTTTTCTCGTGGGAGGCTCAATGCATTTATTCATCATTTTTGTACTTCCCCATATATAGGTCACATTACACCAATTAACTTCCTTCTTCGTTTCCATGTTAATCAACAAGTTTCAATCCTCAATTGTCACATTTTCTTCAAGCTACATATGTATATCATTGCCAATAATTAACTTTTAGTTAAAAGATACACCCCCCCCCCCCCCCCCCCCCCACCCCCAAAAAAGAAGACAGAACTCAACCCGCGACCGTCTGCGTAGTGGGTTTAAACTGGGTTTTTTCCACATACTCTACCTACACTATTAAACAAGATAATAATACAAAATTGATGGACTATTTGGCAGAAGTTCAGCCTGGCTGCGGATATATTTGGGTAATTTGAAAATATACTTCAACTTAACACCCTTAGCACGCTTAAACCTCCAATGTTTGTTAAATACACATGTAAAAAAAAATTCGATTTAAAAAGTAAATACTACATTAAAAAACATATTTAAGCCGCTCCGCGAGAAAACCAACATTATGGTCCTTGCGTATTGTATCGACCCGGATCAGCCAGCGCAGTCCGCGCAGGCTAATCCGGGTCGACACATTCCGTATCAGGGGGATAGAGGTATATAGTAATGATTCCTGAAACAGAAAATCCACAGGAGGCGAAAATTGTGCGTCCGGGTTTAGCCTGCGCGGCATGTTTAGGCTGATCCGTGTCGGTACTTCACGCAGAGACCACAATGATGGTTTTCTCGTAATTCGGCTCATTTTACACAAGGGTCTGTTTTGTCTGCCCTTAGCCCGAACACTACCCGATATCACAAAACACAAGTTTAAATGTGATGCGATTAATCCTTTCCCACATACAGCTATTCTGCAGCAGACGACTTTAAAAACATGTGGGGAAAAAATAAGCAACATTTCAATAAATGGAAGTATAATTATTGTATATGGTTGAAAATATTATGAGCAATTTCTTCTGTTACCACAATGTTTTCAAAAATCGTCTGCTGCAAATACTTCTATAGTAGGGAAAGAGTTAATAGTTAAGAAAGGTTTTAGATCAAAGGCTCAGTGTATTGAGGGTTTTATGTTTACGCACAGCAAAGTGTTGGTATAAAATGCGTCAACGCAGGGTAAAATACTCATAACAATAGTTGGATCGACAGGCAAACGATCATGTTTTTCAATAAACTGGCTGCGTTCTGTAGTTGTATTTATATATGGACGATAGTAGTTGCACTTACATCCGGCGAATTATCATTGGACAATTCTAATTCCATCGATGCTTCCCAAATACTTTCGACCTACCCCCCGGGGGATGTAAGGCGTTGTATAGCCACGCTCAGGAAAGGCGTTCAGAGGTTTGAGGTTCTACCTGGTGGTGGTTGGGACAACCTTAGGAACAAACACATGGGAATGGTGTCCTTCATGAACTACTCTCTGTGTAAAACCACGGACGATGGGAAATTTCTGATTCCGGACTGCGTCATGACCATCCCGATCAAGACTAGCCGTGTTGAAACATTCGCAGAGATAATCTCACACTGGACGAACTATACAAGTGTCACTAGTCGAGGCATTAATGTGCACGCTGGACTCCATTTTGCCCATTTCGGTATTAGTGGATCCTTCTCGAGTGACTACAAACACGTGAAGGAGCGACAGTACTACGACCAATCAATAACAACCAGAATACAGGTACTTATATTAACTATATATCTTGGCCGATTGATTTTCGATGAACGGATAACTTGATTTGATAATTAAAACCTGTATTTTTATTTATTTTTATTTATCTTACGATATCACTCTGTCCCGAGTGGACATATATACCGAGATTTGTATAATTTTAGGTTAGTCGTGTTTCATGAATAATTGTAATTTATCTATAAGTGCTAGAAAATATTGTATTCGCCAAAAGAAAAGACGAATGGACAGGAAAAATAATGAAAATCTGAAGCCTTACGAATCTTTGCGAATTTCTTACGAATGGATGCGAGTGCTTACGCATTTCTGCCGATCATTGCGAATGCATATAAATCATTTATAAATATTTCTGCGAATTTCTTACGAATGTTGCGAGTGCTTGCGAACACATTATGCATGAAGCGATTGCGCAATCGATTGCTCTTGCGATTGCGTCTCTCCGTCACTTGTTCTTCAGCCGCCAGACAGTACACATCGAGTCAAGTTAATCATACCAAGAGGCGTCAATACGGGCTCAAAGACCTAACGAATGGCTGCGAATGCCTTGCGAGCGCTACACATACATTGCGATGATTAAGAATGACTTACGAATACTTGCGAGTATGTTGCGTAATAGTGAAGAATATGCCTTCCTTGCGAATTTTAGGAGCATGTTTCTAATATTCACAACAATAAACGAATGATAGCGAGTGGTTAAGAACATTTACGAATGCCTTGCGACCATATCCCGATCAGTACGATTGATTTGCGAGTGCTACTCGCAAGAAATTCGGGACTGTGTGAAAGCAGCCGTTTGAAAAAGAAAATTGTATAGCATATTAAGTCCATAGATACCGACCTTTAAAATGATTGACAGGACGGTGATAATGTTCAATTCGGGTTTTTGCATGACAACTATATATTTGGATCTTTATTGTTGTCGTCTATTATAGGTACGAACAATAATTATAAATATACATAAAAAACATTTTAAACCCTCAAAGTTATTATTTCTAAGAATATAAGTGAACGAAAAGTATAAACTATTTTATTTCAATAAGTAGGGAATGTAAATTGGGTAGACGCTGATTATTTTCAATCCGTGTTTTTTGCATTACCGCCCTTTGTCATGTACATGTACGGGTTGGCACCATTACAGTGGGAACATTTCAGAGAGTTTCATGGGTTATTGATATATTTTTTAATCTTTTTACTTTAGTGTTGCCTAAGAACGAAACAATGTGTGGTTTTTTCCCCGTATAATTCCATTTCGTAGACGTGGTCTCGTTATTGTACATCAATGTTGGACTCTTCTTTGTTGGGGTTTCAAAAGTTGCGGTTGTATGTGATATAATTAAGAAATAAACTATAAAAAACCGTGGTTTATTCGACAATAAACCACGGTTCTTGATAGTTCATTTCCATTATAACATGACCCGACACCTTAACAAAGGGAAATAAATGTTTTCCATTGGTTATTGACGAATAATCAACGGTTATTTTCTTCGCTCTCTATCTATAGGCAAGGAAAACAACGTCATGTTAGAATGTTCAGTTATCGATGACTGCGTGTGTTTACGCATCGAATAATCTTAAGTAACCCATAAGTTGTTGTAGTCGACTATCATTTTGCTAAATTGAGAATAAGAGGTCAAATTTTATTTATATAAATAAAATTCGATAATCGATGCATTATCAAAAGCATACTGCACAGGATAAATCGAAGACAACTTATGAGTCGTTAAAAAAATGAATGTATCGATATGTATTCGTGATCCTCGTCAAATTGTATGAGTAAAGGTTGACATGTTACACCTGATTGAGCATCACTGTCTTTTTTCCTGTTCCGGAATGTCTTTTAATTTCATGACATATTTAGAATGATACTATTTTCGCTTTATTTCAGAATTCTTCTCCGTTATTTTCATTTTAACCCCTTCCCTCATATAGACGCTTTATGACGCCTCTGTAGCAGACGGCCTTTTGAAAACATAGTGATAAAAGAAGGAAGAAATTGCTCAAAACGAGCAATTTCTACTTTTGCCACACTATTTCCACTTTTGGTCAAAGGCAGAGACATATAAACACATGTTTATATGTCTCTGTCAAAGGTTATCCATTCAATTATAGAGATTTTCTATTTTTTGACAAAATATGTTCAAAGTCGTCTGCTGCAGAATTGTTGTATGAGGGAAAGGGTTAAAAGTACAGGTAATCTAATTAATAATCTGTATTCTTTAATTTCCTTATTTACCTTATAAAATGAAATATATGCCCATGTACTTTTAGGACATAGTATTACATATACATTGATAAATCAAAGGAGAACGGAACGTATGATTGACTAAATGATTTTGTTTCACAACAAGAAGAGTTGGTCGAACATATTAGATAACAATTCAATATAGGAAAGCAAATAATCTTCGCACAGCATGTGATTCTAACCCATGAATCGTTATCTTTGAATTCTGAACTTCCTTGTTCTGGATGTCATCAATAGATTAAAAGGTGCTGAACTCCAGATTGAGATAAAAATGTTGAACGTTGAAACTTGAGCAAGTATTGCTAATAATGACAACAAAGTAAGTAATAAATAGTTCAAAACTATTTTTGGCAGTAACTTGTAAAAAACAGTCAATTGAAAGTCATGCAAAATGCACGAAATTTGGCTTACTGAGTATGTTAACCCAGTATAAATGAAGCATAACTGTTTATTGTACTGGAAAGTGAAATTATAACTCTAATTTTATTCCAGAATTATGATTCTAATAGTTCAAGACAACTTTTGAACAGTTTTAAAACTTTGACTTTACTATCTATAATTGATGTTCAGCACCTTTGATTGATTGGTTGATTGATTGGGGTTTATCGCCGTTGTTAACAATTTCTCAGTTATATCACGACGACCAGTTCACCTACTCATGCATTTCCTGGTTTTCTGACACCAGTACTCCACACAACATTCTTCCCAAGCAACTGGCTGCTTTTCCACATAGACTTAGCCCATTGGTGGAAGACGAATGACGCATGTCGCATCAACTTTTGTCAATCCTCGGAAAGAAAGTTGGCCGAGCCGGGATTCGAATTCACAACCCCTGGATTGACAGCCCGCGTCGCTACCGACTGAGCTACCGGGGTTCGGCTTCAGCACCTTTGAATACTTAATGATAGGATTTCTCTCTCTTAGCCTTGTTGTTCATTTTTCCAGTCGTTCTGTCTTCTTTCTGTTTGTTCCATTTCTCTGTCTCTCTTTCGCAGTTTATTGCTTTATATATATGAGCCGTTCCACGAGAAAACCAACAGTATGGACTCTGCGCAATGTATCGACCAAGATCAGCCTGCACAGGTTAATCTGGGCCGACATATTCCGTCTCAGGGGGATAAAGCTATAGAGCTTAGGCTGATCCGGGTCGTTACTTTACGCAGAGTCCACACTGTTGTTTTTCTCGTGGAAAGGCTCATATTTAATTAAGAAATGTATGTTTATCGTCAAATAATCTGTCAAAGATCATCAGTATTAATCAGTCACTTGCATAAGTAAGACTCAATCGTAAGGTAACGTTCGTAATTGCATATTTGGACCACGTTGCGATCAGGGAGTTAGACAGAGGCGTACATAAGAGGGTTAACTCTTTCAGCGCCGAAATGTTTAAAGTAGACTCTTCCATGTTCAAAATCGGGCGTCTCCATTTCTCATGTAATAACAGTTTGAACTATTTTGATAACTAAAACACAAACAATGTTGATTCCAGGTGAAACAGCTCGTTACGAGCTGACTTACCTGAATCAGCATTGTTTGCATAAACCTCAACATTGCCTTTGGCGCTGAAAGAGTTAAGAAAATAAATTGTATCCTAAAATACCACCGGTCCCAACATTTGTAACAAGTTAAACTAAAAAAGTACTTAAGATATGACAATAACAAAGATGTTTTATGAAAATCTAAACATTCTTCTGTTGCGATAGATAGGAATATTTGAAAACATTACAGTTTAAGATAATCTTTTGACCTCATGAACATAATTCCCTTAATTTTTGGGACTGTATTAGAAAAATATTTTGAAAATGTTTAACTTTATTAGCCCCATGCATTGGTATGAGCAGGTCGTGGGCCCGTGACCATCCTCCGGCTTACAATAAAACATTAGTATATATCGAGGGCTTGGCGTGAAACGGTTGTAACTAAAAACCTATTTTGAAATCCATGATTTAGGGGCAGCTTTGACCCCTTTGTAAACAATGCAAATTTAGGTGTCATTGCTCAGAACGAGCAATTGCACCTAAATTTCCATTGTTAACCAAGAAAAATGATTTAACGCCTTATAAAGACTTTATGGCGAGGTGATTAACTTCGATAACAAAATATTAATTTTAGTTACAACCGTTTCACACCCATCCTCGGTACCCAGGCTATTCATAAACTATAGCATACAGTTTATGAATAGCCTGGGTACCGAGGATGTTTCACACCAGGCCCTCCATATGTGTTAGTATATATAATCTATAATGCACATTGATGTCATATACATACACTTTCTTAGGTTTTCCATATGAAAGGTTATTTTCAGTTATATTATTTATTCATGATCCCTGGGTAAACAAACAAACCAGTACTAGGCTAAAAAAAACCTGTCTTACCAAAGGAAACACTACCATGATCGCTGCGACTGTTGATCGAACATAGGTCTCCTGGGTCAAAATATCCGACGCTAAAGATGTGTGTTTTTCGTTTGTTTACCCCTCTTATAGATCTACGTTCCATAATTATATAAACCTAAACTTTGCACAGAATGATATGGTTCTTCTCTGTACGCCATGTAGAAGTTCAAGTTTTCTTAAAGCGGCCCACAGCTCTAGATAAAAATGTTATTTCACATCCCCAAATCCTTATTTTACCCACAAACCCTATGTTGTGGGTACTAAAAAAAGACGATTCTTTTGAGTACCGACAACATAGGGTTTAGTGGAGTCACAAGAGATATACGGATGGGAAAAGACCCAGTTGATGAGTAAATTCTCCTTTTGCCACAATGTTTTCAACTATTCTTAATCATTAAGTGTACTCTCATTTATGAAGATTTTTACAGGTTTTTGTCAAAATGTTTTCAACGTCGTCTGTTGCAGATTTGTTGTATGTGGGAAAGTGTTAATATTCTATAGACTTGTAGCCTTGAACAGCCTTGACAGCAGACAAAATACACATACAAAACATATACATAACGTAAAACTACGGGAAAAACCCGCCTACGATGACTAGGCTACTATTTTGGGAATTCTGAAAACCTCGTGACTTTAACCCTTCCGCTGCCAAAGGCATTTAAAGGATTTTGCAAACTATGAAGATTCGGGGGAGACAGCTCGTAACGAGCCCCCTCATGAGATCTGCATAGTTTGCCACTTAGACATGGAAAAAGGGGAAATTGCTTTAAACTATTAACAGTGTTTAAGCCTTTCCAATAATGTTTACGAAATTTCGTCCTTAACCCTTTCCCTCATGCAGACGCGTTCTGACGCCTCTGCAGCAGACGGCTTTTTTGAAAACATAGTGACAAAAGAAGAAATTGCTCATAACGAGCAATTTCTCCTTTTGACACAATGTTTTCCACTTTTAGTCATAGGTTATCCATTCAATTATAGAGATTTTCTATGTTTTAATCAAATATGTTTGAAGTCGTCTGCTGCAGAATTGTCGTATGAGGGAAAGGGTTAAACCTCTTCCCACATACAGGCGCTTTCTGACGAAGACAACTTTAGAAAGCATTGTGGCAAAAATTTGCAATTTCCCCTTTTGCCACAATGTGTTCAGCTCTATTAGAAAAGTATCCTTTAATTAATATAATTATTTCCTATTTTTGCCTAGATTTTTTCAATGTCGTCTGCTGCATATTTATTGTATGTGGGAAAGGGTTAAATAAGAATCATAAATCGTCGAGAATGCTGGTACATTGATGTGCTGAGCGTTTTGTCTCGTGGGAATAGGTCAATGAAAATAACACTTAGTATAAGTTCGGACAACAAAGTGTAGGAAGAAGTACTTGACCTTTGTCATCAACACTTCGTTTTGTTAAGTAGTTTCGGTTTTATCACAACAAAAAAACCAAGGAAGTTAAAACGAAAGTAGGTTTTGCGAAAATATCCTTACCGCAGTTACAAGTGTCATCGTATTTCATCGTATTCTACTTATACCCTTTACGTCATACACAAAACTTTAGTTTAAACTTATTTAGATTACATCGATTGCGAAACAAGCTTTCAGCTTATATTAATCTCGCACGATGTCTGCTTCCTGGAGACATGCACCGTTTGTGTTAAAATATCCGAAATGCAGAACCTGCTCATTACGGGATTCGAAGCTGGGACCTTTGGTACGAGAGGCCGACTCTCTACCACTGCACCACTGTCTAGACGACATTGTAGACATATAAGCTAACACATATAGAAAAGTAAAATTATTGAATACAATTGAAAACAATCTGGAAAGGGAGGAATTACTAATTTTGCGTCTGCATTTGAACCGTTCCACGATAAAACCAACATTATGGACTCCACCCAGATCAGCTTTATCAGCAGGCTTATCATGGCCGACACATTCCGTCCCAGGGGGATATAGGTATAGGGTAATGATTAATCCACAGGAAGCGAAAAGTGTCTGTCCGGGTAAGCCTGCGCGGCATGCTTAGGCTGATCCGGGTCGATACTTTACGCAGAGTCCACAGTGTTGGTTTTCTCGTGGGACGGCTCATTTAAGTGTTTCTACATTTTTGTTAGCCGAGTGAACTTTATAGACTACACACATTACGGGATTGTAATGTACAACACATTCTAAGGTTATTTTAATATCGTTGCTAGTGATTATTGTTTTCTGTCCTATTAAGATTGATTGATTAAATGATTCGGGTTTAACGCCATTTTCAACACTTTATCAGTCTTATCACGGTGACCATTTCATCTTCCCATGTGTTTCCTGGCTTTCTCATACCAGTACTCCACACAGAAGACTTTCCAAGCAACTGGCTGCTTTCCCATATTGACTGTTAGCCCTTGTTGTAAACGAATGACACTTGTCAGGGTAACTTTTGTCAAACGTCGGAAAGAATGTTGGCCGAGCTTGGTTTCGAACTCACAACCCCTGGATTGACAGCCCGCGTCGCTACCGACTGAGCTACCGGGTTTGCATCACTGTCCCCCCTCCATAAACCATTCCATCGGTTATCAACAGAATCGAAAAAAGCTAAACCCTTCTCCACGTATTATTCTGATGACTTTTTTAAAACATTGTGGAAAAATGAGAAATAGATCACAATGAGCAATTTCTTCCTTTAGCCACGATCTATTTAATTTTATTCAATAATTGTTATAGAAATTGTGCCTAGATGTTTTCAAAGTCGTCTACTACAATTTCGTTTGATGTGTGGTAGGGCTAATGCAAAATCATTTCATTTGATTTTTGATTTTGGTTTATTTAAAGGATGACGAGTCTTAGATAATATACTGAAAAATGGGGATATGTGTCAGCTTAATGTGATTTATTTAAAAATAAAGTTTACCATAACACGAAATTATCCGTTATTAAAAATCAAGCTTTACTTTTATTGTAAAGGCAGATGTCAAGATAAGGAGGAGTATACATCTCTTTTTTCCCCCCATAATATCTCTCTCATCATCCAACCAAATGCTTTGATGTTGGGTACTCAAAAGAATCGTCTCATACTTGAGACGATTCCTTTGAGTACCCAAATCAAAGGGTTAGAGGGTAAAATAAGGATTTAAAACGTAAAATACACCCCCTATCTAGAGCTATGTTGAAGGGGTATCAGTGATTATTCCCAAACGTATAACCAAGTATATACATACATGTATATCCACACCACATAAACAAAACCTTAGCTTGTGACATAACCCATTTTGTCCAATTGATTGATTGGGGTTTAACGCCGTTTTTAACAATTTATCAGTCATACCAAGTTCACCTACTCATGTGTTTCCTGGTTTTCGCACACCAGTACTCCACACAACAATCTTCCCAAGCAACTGGCTGCGTTTCCACATAGACTTAGCCCATTGGTGGAAGACGAATGACGCATGTCGCAATGACTTTTGTCAAACATCGGAAAGAAAGTTGGCCGAAACGGGATTCGAACTCACAACCCCTGGATTGACAGCCCGCGTAGTTACCGACTGAGCTACCGGGACTCGACCCATATTGTCCAAGCCCTTGGTAATAGCGACCCAAGTGCATCCTACATGTAACTCGTTGTAATTGGATTATAGAAAGGCATTTTTCATGTTCTTTTAACATCGCCGTATACATGGAACGTACGAGCCCGGTGCCGTGGGGTTATAGGGACCCAAAAACATCCTAACTCATAGCCATTGGGTTATAGAGCTCCTAGATAAGGGTTGCATTTTATGTTCAAAACTCATTATGTACATGGATCATCCAAGCCCTTTGCTATGGGGTTAAATGGACCCAAAGACATTCGTACTCATTCCTTGGGATTATAGAGCTCTAAATAATGGGCGTATATCATGTTCTAAGATCGCCGTATACATGTAAAGTCCGAGCCCTGTGTTATGGGGTTATATAGACCAAATGGCATCCTAACTCCTTTCCATAGGATTATAGAGCTCTAAATTAGGGGTGCATTTTATGTTCAAAAGTCGTCATGTCATGTACATGAAACCAGGAATCCCTAGGTTATTGGGACTTATTCCTTTTAGGGTTATACGATAAGATCTCTATATAACGGCCAATTTAATGTTCTAAAACCTCTATGTACTCTGAACCTACATTTTCTGTGTGATTGGGCTAAGTGGACCAACACGAATCATTACTCATTATTATGTGTTTTTATTTCAGGCGAGATATGTGAGATATGAAGCTAAGCTACAACCTGACACACCATACCTGAAGGTTTTTCGTGATCGACTGAAGAAAATAGCTGCACACATCATGTTAAACCGTACACATCTCGCAGAATACGAGAGTCAGCTTCTGGTGCGAGACTTTGGCACACATTTGGTGACGTCAGTGAATGTTGGAGCTGCTCTAGTTCAGGTGAAAAGTCTAGCTTCAATAATAATTTTTGGATTCGTAACGACAAAAAGCGACATACATGCAATTTTGGCAGTACCCTTTGTAGTTATCGCCTGTTTCTCCTGTGAGACATCTTATAACATATGTATATATGAATTGTAATCAACATGACAGTTGACTCTGACAGACAGAAAAACAAAATAACGGAGAGGGTCCCCCTACCAAAGAAGACGTTACAATTGCCCCAAACCTCTGTGCTTTAGATATGTCAAATATACCTACATTGCACATGTATATACTTTTTTAAGAATAATTATTTGTTGTTGTTGTTGTTGTGTATTTTTAGTACCGGGCCCTATATGAGTAGGTAATATCTTTATTCCTGGGAGAATATCACGTTCGTACACCATGTTGGGTCGTGATATACAATCCTAGCTCGTTGTTATAATAGTCATTTGGTTTCTCGTAATGGACTAAAATGTATAGGAAACCTGTGTATGAAGACCACCTATGAGAACAGAACAGTCTGGTCTGTGTACACAGGTTGTCTTTTATTACAGAGTCATTTATGCAGAAAATTAGTAAATTGGGAAACTTTAAGTGTGGTTGCTATAGACAGACAATTACTTTTTAAAACATGTGGTCTTTTGCACAGATTAGACTGTATATGTGCGAGTACCTACTTGCCTTTGAATAATATTGTATGAGTACAGGTACCAGCAAACTAAAATCTGCATGTGTAGATGAGCTGGTTGCCGAAAAAGCCTAAAAGTCCAGTCAACCAAAACCGTGTACGTTTTATACCAATTTCAGTTAGACCAAGTTCGGGCCGAGTTTGTCCGTAAATACGATTCCCAGACGAGCGCAATCAAGGCCGCAGCGAGCGCAAGTTTTTTCGGCGTGTTTGATTTCGGTGGGGGATACAGCCAGTCCACGACAACGAAGATGGTGGACGAATACAAGAAGAGTAGAACCTCGTCACACATCGATACAATCGGGGGACCTATCTATAAGTGAGTTGGATCACAAATGCAATCTCATTAAAATTGGACCAATATAAAATACTTAGCAGTACATATATTGGATCCGACTATCCCGCACGAATGGTCGTCTCCAATTGACCGTATACACATAAATGTATACTCAGGAGCACTTGTTCGAATTTGTTATCAAATAAAATTAAACGATATTTTAAAACGCCCGTCTATTTATATGGTTTATCTTACCTGTTTTCTACCGAACAAAATGGTAAGCGACAATTTAATTGGCTGACGCAAAGGTCAATCTGAGACGACCTGTATGTGGCAGTCGCCATAGCATTATACGAGCGAGTAAAGATTAGGTCTTACCGTCTAGTTTTAATGTGATTGATCACAAATGAAACCTACCACACGGGAGACGTCTCACGAATAACCGTTATTTAAGACTGTTCGACCAGAGTAGATGCAGATCAGTCTGAGCCTCTCCGCGCTGTCATATCAGGAGTTTCACTAGGTGCTATCTGGTCCTACTTTTATCATGGAAGACTATTAACCTTTTTCCACATACAAAACATCGGTAGGAGATCTAGACGACTTTGAAAACCAGATTGGCAAATATGTGAACAATCACCGTAACTTAGAGACAATTTTTGAATAGAGTTAAAAACATTGTGGCAAAGGAGAAATTGCTAATTATGAGCAATAACTCCTTTTTGTCATAATGTTTTCAAAAGTCGCCAGGAAATGATGCGTCTTAATAAATGTATGTATATTTAGGCCTACTTCCTTCTAAAATCTTTATCCTTCTCAAATCCTGAAATACTGGTAATTGTAACCGGTGATTTTTGTCTTTTTAATGCTAACAAAATAGATTAACTTTAGCTACGTATTGATGCACGAGTAGCAAGCGATGTGGACACAGATCACGCAGATCTTGCTCTATGTTGCTCGCAAATGTTGTTCATGTCCTGCGTTATGACGTATGTAAATGTTGTTAAAGTCGTGCATTATGACGTATGTAAATGTTGTTAAAGTCGTGCATTATGACGTATGTAAATGTTGTTAAAGTCGTGCATTATGACGTATGTAAATGTTGTTAAAGTCGTGAATTATGACGTATGTAAATGTTGTTAAAGTCGTGCATTATGACGTATGTAAATGTTGTTAAAGTCGTGTATTATGACGTATGTAAATGTTGTTAAAGTCGTGCATTATGACGTATGTAAATGTTGATAAAGTCGTGCATTATGACGTATGTAAATGTTGTTAAAGTCGTACATTATGAGGTATGTAAATGTTGTTAAAGTCGTGCATTATGACGTATGTAAATGTTGTTAAAGTCGTGCATTATGACGTATGTAAATGTTGTTCAAGTCGTGCATTATGACGTATGTAAAATATGTTAAAGTCGTGCATTATGGCGTTCGCCAATTTTCTTAAATGTCATGCATCACGACTTAATGTAAATGTCGTACATCAATGTTGTTAAAAGGTGTCGTGCATTACTACGTACATGTACAGGACAAGGGTTGTTTGTTTCTTTCTTGATATATAGTTGCGACTATCCAATTGTGCGCAAAACATAGAAAAGCATTCTCCAGAACATTTCCAAATTTAAATAAAACCTCAAAGGACGATTACCGATGACCTAGCCCAATTATGACAATTTGTATTTCAGACCCCTGAACTATACAGCCAACACGTGGACCGATTCAATTGACAGCAATATGGTGGCCTTAGACCGATCAGGCGACCCAATATTCTTCTCCATTAACGAACAAACACTCCCCGACATCCCATCGTCAACGGTTTTCCAAGTGTATAACAACGTTCGTGCCGCCGTGGAACAATACTACAAACATAACATGTATCGTGGATGCACAAAACCTGATTCGCCGAATTTTAATTTCCAAGCCAATGTCGACGACGGCACCTGTCAGCCTACAGAGACTAATTACACGTTCGGCGGCGTATTTCAGAAATGTTCCGGATACAGCGAACTATGCGTGGTCCAGAAGAATCCCCTCACCGGTGATTACAGCTGTGCTTCTGGGTACGACGAAATTCTGATACAGTCAGATACGAAGTCTACTACAAAATCTCGTAGGAGCTGTCATTCGTGTTATTTATTCTGGCACTGTTGTCATGACGAAACATACACAGTAACCGCTACGTACACGGCTTACTGGTGCGCCGCGCAAGGTAAGGTTTCCCAGGACAACGGGTTTCTGTTTGGTGGACTTTACAACCCAATGATTAATAACCCACTGACAATGGCTAAAACTTGTCCACCCGAGTTCTACAAGCTTAAACTTCTGGATAACCTGATCGTCTGTGTCAGTGACGATTATGAGCTAGGTTTTCGATATTCTCTTCCCTTTGCTGGATTCTTCAGCTGCCATTCTGGAAATCCTCTCGCGTTGAAGAAAACCACTGGATTGCAGTCGTCCAAGAAAAACACGCTGCAATCTTTTATGCTTCAGTCAGGACCTGGCGGCTATCCGCGAGAATGTCCCAAGGGCTACAGTCAACATTTAGCAGTCATAGACAACAGCTGCGAGATACATTTTTGCGTGAAATATGGTTCTATGTCCCCGCATGGTCTCCCAGATGTCCAAAGACCACCGTACATGGAAGCACCAATGTCGGGCCTTACCGACCTGAACACACAAGATAATACTATTGTCTTCAACGGCGAGGGTACGGTATGGATGTCTATGAATGAGGCGGAGAACAAGTTCGGTTCATCTGATAGTTCAATCAACCAGAAATCATCATCTACACAGGGCTCCAATAACGGGCTGTCGCCCGGCGGACTTACTGCAATCTCGGTTGTAGGCGTTCTTGTATGTATTGGCATCGTATTAGCCATCGTCGTTCTTGTGGTGAGGAGGCGTAGAGGAAGGTCATATCAAGAAACTGATTCGTGGTCGAATGGAGGCGACAACCAGAGGAGGGGATATGGTGGGGCATATAACAACATGGAAAACCCGATAGCTGTCTCACAAACATAAAAGAGTTTGACTTACATTCACAGCGTTTTCATTTAAATAATAATTAATAACACGAAACTATTGGGTAACACTTTATTTCATCCCTTTGGAAGACCTACTATTCAAAGGTGTTGTTAAACAACTGTTATGAATGCAATGATTTATCCAGTGTACTATTATCTTTTAAAACATTAACGGTAAACTGTGATGAGTTCAAGTTGTGTATAATGGCGACAAACTCACATACTCGTGTAGTTCCTAGCTTTGGCGCACCAGTACTTCATACAGCATTCTTGTCAGACAACTGGCTACCTTCTTGTTTAGAACTGTTACCTCAACGGTGGAAGACGAATGTCATTAGTATTTCAGTTATATCGCGGTGGCCAGTTCATCTAACCAGGGACCGTAATATATCACGCGTTCCCTAATCTAGCGTATGTTTCCAGGCTTTCTCACACCTGTACTCCCTACAACACTTCTCCCAGGTACCTGAATACATTCCCACATAGACTGTTATGAAATCTATCTTATATATTAGTACTTCAAGTATATCGCGGCGGCCAGTTCATCTAACCAGGGACCGTAATATATCGCGTTCCCTAATCTAGCGTATGTTTCCAGGCTTTCTCACACCTGTACTCCCTACAACACTTCTCCCAGGTACCTGAATACATTCCCACATAGACTGTTATGAAATCTACCTTCGAAAATATAAGCTTCAATGTAGAGCTCTAGATAAGGAGATTTTTTTCATATTCAAATGTTTTTGACACACAAACCCTATGCTGTGGGTACTCAAAGGATTCGTCTCACTAAGACAATTCTTTTAACTACCCACAACATAGTGTTTGCTTGAGTAATGAGAGAGATATTCTGCAATCACTGATTTCTGAAATGGCTTTTAATTGGTCAGAGGGTTGTGCGCTTCAGACAGGGTATATAAAGGTGTATGAGATTAAATTTTGTGACCGGAAAATAAAATAACTTGAAAAATAACATTTTATAAGCGTAATCTTTATTTACAATAAAAAGAAATAACATGTTTAGATTGGTATTTTATTTCCCCCTGTATCAATTACAGTGCGTCCCTGTATTTGCTGTGATCGTTTATCCTTTACGATGATTAACCACCCGTCAGCCACAGGATAACACTTTTGGAAGCAGTGTGGCAAAAGAAGAACTTACTCATAAAAAGCAGTTTATTCTTTTGCCACAATGTTTTCAACTTGTTTAAATCACAGGGATTCGGTCCTCTGAAAAAAGATATTACCCTATCTATGCATATATGTCAATATATAGGCATAGATAGGGTAATATCTATTTTTATAGGAGCAAGTCCCTGTGTTTAAATTGCATGTTTTTAGCTTTCGTGTAAGATTTTACATATTTTGGCCCACATGTTTTGAAAGTCATCTGCTGCGGGAAAAGGGCTTTGAAATCCACTGTTGAGTTTCAGAAAATGATTTATCTAAACATTGTTTAGCTCATTGGAAAATTATAATCCTGTACGCTCGTATTAGACATGTTGTCCTTTTTACATATCAAGTCATGTTTACTTCTATGAACTATTGATTGATTGGGTTTAGCGCCATTTCCAACAATTTTTTCAGTCATATCACAACAGCCAGTTCACCACAACAGTCTTTCCAAGCAACTGGATGCTTTTCGATACAGACTGTTAGCTCATTGGATGGAAGACTTTAATCAAACACCGGGAAGCAAGGATGGCGTTCAAACTCACAACCCCTGGATTGACAGCCTGTGTGGCTACTGACTGAGCTATCAGGGCTGCTTTGGTCTGTACTCAAGCTTGGCGAAGTTAATTAAAGATCTAGATATCATTTTAAAGAACACACATTTTGTGACATCTTTGTAAAACTAGAACTATCACTGAAGATGATAAATACCCCCAAAACAGCACCTTGACCTACACCATTACTTAATAAGTAAAAGGGCCATAACTCTGTAAAATAACATGCAATTGTAAGACCTTTAGGATATGCACATCTCCTCTTGGTATAGAAGCTTCATGTAAAATTTTATTGAATTCCACCCAGTTGTTTGTAAGAAATAGGCCGGACAATATGGCTTCCGACCATCAGACCGACACAGTGACTCCTATATACACCCTCTTCTTCAAAGGGGGTATAAAAACAGTCATATATGACATGGCACGTAATTCTGGGATACCCCTCGCAAGTACACACCATGTGTTTTACAATATATCCTAATCTTCATGTATTAACAAACCAACATAATTACACTTATTTGTCATGATTACTTAAGAAAATAATTTAATAGTTTGTACCATTTTGTTTACTATGTACATATATATGGTTTCCCTCAATGCATATCACAGTAAAATACTCATCAGTGGCTATACACCTGAAATGAAAAAAAGATAACATAAAATGAAATACTTAATGTAGAAAGGCATTATTGTTTCTCTTACAAACACATTGTACTCTTGTCTCTCATTTAACCCTTTCCCACATACAGCAAACATGTAGGAGACGACTTTGAAAACAATCATGCACAAACATGGAAAAGCTCTATAAATGAATGTATAATTACTGAAAAAAGTTGAAAACATAGTGGCAAAAGGTGAAATTGCTCGTTTTGTCACAATGTTTTCAAAAGCCGTCTGCTTCAGATGCGTCAAAATGCTTCTACAAGTGGGAAAGGGTTAAATATTTTTGTTGGATAAGATTGTTCAAAGAAACAAATGTGGGGGGAAATGCCAATATGTCAGTAAGTGATACTGATAGCAAGATAGACAGACAGATAGATGGACAGACAGACAACTGAAAAGTTACACCTGACAAAGCAGGTGACGTAAAACATTTAAGGAAATAAATGTAACATCTGAGAACCAGAAAGCATACTTTTAATTGAGAGTTGCAAAATGTCTGGGTAAAGGAGATCATGGTTGTTTTAATAAATTTCTCCTTTGCCATATTATTTAAAGTCTTCCTGCTTAAGCATCAAAAGGTATCTGTATCAACAAATCACGAGTTTTTGAAGGACATCATGTATTGACCCAACCCAAAGTCAACCTCCGTATTGTTCTAAATATCATTGAAACTATCGGATTGTTTAACCCTTTCCCTCATATAGACGCTTTCTGACGCCTCTGCAGCAGACGGCTTTTTGAAAACATAGTGACAAAAGAAGAAATTGCACAAAACGTGCAATTTCTCCTTTTGCCACAATGTTTTCCACTTTTAGTCATAGGTTATCCATTCAATTATAGAGATTTTCTACTTTTTTACAAAATATGTTCAAAGGGTTAACAATGCATGGAAACCAATCATTAGTTTAACCTCGATTGCGAAGCAATCTTTAAGCTTATATTAATCCAGTGTGATGTCTAATTCCTGGAGAGAAAACCAGTTCTGGAGTCTTTGTGTGTGGAAAGGTAAAGCCGCTCATCACGGGATTCAAACCAAGGACCTTTGATACGAGAGGAGGGTGCTCTACCACTGCACCACTGTCTTCCATACATTATGGAATGATGAACGGGCAGGAGAGGAGTACACTATACATATTAACCCTTTCCCTCATACAACAATTCTGCAGCTGACGACTTTGAACCTATTTTGTCAAACGATAGAAAATCTCTATAATTGAATGGATAACCTATGTCTAAAAGTGGAAAACATTGTGGCAAAAGGAGAAATTGCTAGTTTTGAGCAATTTCTTCTTTTGTCACTATGTTTTCAAAAAGCCATCTGCTGCAGAGGCATCAGAAAGCGTCTATATGAGGGAAAGGGTTAAGCTCCTGGTCAAATTTATTTAGCCCTTGGCTGGAACAAGCATGACATAAGTCACTATGACTTTTCTCAATCATCAGAAAGATTGATTAATTTATTTGAGTTTAATGCCGTTTCAACAATTTTCCAGTCATATCAAGGCAGCCAGTTCATCTACTCATGTGTTTCCAGGCATTCCAACACCAGCACTCGACTCAACAGACTTTCCAAGCAACTGGCTGCTTTTCCACATAGACCGCTAGTCTATTGGTGTTACACAAATGACGCTTGTCACAAAAGTGACTTTTGTCAAACGTCGGATTGTTGGCAGAGCTGGGATTCAATCTCAAAACCACTGGATTGACAGCCAGCGTAGCTACTGACTGTGCTACCGGGGCTCGGCTAAGATGAACAAATGGTTATATAGACGTTGAAAGTCCATTCCCATGCAGATAATTAAAGATAAGCAGGAAATAATGTCTTTGTTACCTACTCAATACAAGCACATTTACTTCCTTAACAAAGAGATAACATTTGGTACAACACATTCAGCTGTAATGAATCTACATAGTTATGTAAGTACCATTGCACACACCATAGTACTTAACCCTTTTCCACATACAGCAAATCTGCAGCAGACGACTTTGAAAGTCGGAAGTATAGAAAATATCTATAATTGATAGTTTGATTATTGAATAGAGTTGAAATCATTGTGGCAAAAGAAGATATTAATTGCTCAATTTCAATCATTTTGCTACAATGATATCTAAAGACGTCTGCTGCAGAGGCTTCAATAAGCGTTTATATGTGGGAAAGGGTTGAAATCCAAACTGTTACACATGTCAAATTCAAAACCACCATCTACTGATTTAGTTTGATAACAACCCTTTACCACCTATAAACCCTTGGAACTATTTTCAGGAATTATTCCTTCATTTACAGAGATTTTCAATAATTCTTTCTAGATGTTTTCAAAGTTGTATTCTGCAGATATGTCGTATCCAGGAAAGGTTTAAACACATAGAAAACAGAAATTCTTAATTCAATAGCTCTCGGGCAGATGTCCTGTTTAACTGATCCAAACTTACTTTAAGCCTTTCCTTCATACCACAATTCTGCAACAGACGGTTTTGAACATATTTTGTCAAAAAATGGAAAATCTCTATAATTGAATGGATAACCAAATTAAAAGTGGAAAACATTTTGTCAAAAGGAGAAATTGCTTGTTTTGAGCAATTTCTTCTTTTGTCACTATGTTTTCAGAAAGCTGTCTGCTGAGGCGTCAGAAAGCGTCTATATGAGGGAAAGGGTTAACCATTGTATTTTCAATAAAGGGTATTCTCTCATTGTACCTTTGGCTGGGGGACTCTCAATAAGAATGGCAGCAACAGTCGGACTCTTGCTTGAACCGTGAGAGCCGGCTTAAGGGGTCTGAACAATTGGCGTCAATGTAACTTTTTAGCTCAAGCAGGTGGAGTCCTTATATATTTTTATCTCAATGTTAATCTTTATGTTTTAAGGTGTTAAACCAATAAATCATATTTCTTGACTGCTGTGTTTTATGACTTTAGCTGTTAAAAGCAGCGTAAAGCCAAAAACAAACAATCAAAGCATTCTCTCAAAGGAAATAAGTTAATTAGTTGAATTTAGATCACCACCAAAATAAAAATAGTACATATCTCAATAAAAGAATACAATGTGCAGTATAAATATGCCCAGAGATCACCAAAATTGCATGTTTCTACAGTGAAGACAATTTATCTATTTAGATGTTAACAATCTGTCTACCTACATTGTGTATCTGTTTATATAAAAGAGTGATGCAAGTTTTTATTAAATAAACTTGTATGCACTCTTTTAGTAACTGCTGTTTGTAAGGCCCTATACCAGAACTAACACAAACCAACACCAACAAAAAAAAGGACATGAATTGCCCACTGCATAACTTTGGTAAATATGATACAATGTGCATGCTATGGGGTTAAGAATAAAGCTGAATAACTAGGGATTTGATTAGGAAAGTGCCATTGCATAATTTTTTTTTAATTTAATATAATGTGCATGCTTCAAAGTTTAAAATAAAGCTAAATAAATAAGGTTTTGATTAGGAATTAGCCACTGCATAACTGTTTTAAATTTGCTACAATGGACATGCTAGGGGGTTAATAATAAAGCTGAATAACTAGGGTATTGATTAGGAATTACCAACCGCATAACTCTTTTAATTTGCTACAATGGACATGCTAGGGGGTTAATAATAAAGCTGAATAACTAGGGTTTTTGATTAGGAATTACCAAACGCATGGGCATGCTAGAGAGTTTAGAATAGGATTTGGATTAGGCATGATTCGATGTTATATACAAGTATAAACATCAGCTGGATAAAAACAAAAGCCTACCTCTGAATGAGGCTCACATACCTTTCTCAATGCTACCAAGTTTCAGAGCGTTCATTATGGGCCGAGCTTTCTGAGTGAGGTTGTTTACCGCGATTCCAACAGTATTATTTACGGATTTCACAACAGTTTCAACAGCTGAGTTTATCGTTTGTTTGACAGGTTCGAGAACTTCTAAAATGATATTCAACGAATGTTTTATTACTTGGTCTGGGTTTTTTGGCAGCTTTTAATTAACCCTTTTCCCTCATGTAGATGCTTTTTGATGCCTCTGCAGCAGGAGACTTTTGAAAACTTTATGACAAAAGAAGAAATTGCTCAAAACTATCAATTTCTGCTTTCGATCTATTCAATAAGTATTTCTTCATTTAGGGAGATTTTCCATATTATTGTGGAGATGTTTTCAAAGTCGTCTGCTGCAGATTTGTTGTATGTGGGAAAGGGTTAAAAGCCTTCCATACTATTTATTTACATGTATTTAGATTCAGCTAACCAAAAATTATACTTTTCCAATATTCGTTCTTATACTTTTCCAATTTTCGTTTTTATACTTTTCATTGAACTGAGCAAACTTTGGTATCAACAATAGCCTAGTTTTTTTATAGTTCATTCATTTCCTGAATTTATAATTTAGTTTTATATCATACTAGTGTGCTCTCAAGAGCACATGTGTCTGCTGCCAATAAGTGGACTATTAAAAGCATCATGGACAGACGAGGGAGAAATGGTTACTATCTGTAACCCTGCCAAGGTGTAACATAAATTTGTATTAGTTTAACCCTTTCCCTCATACGACAATTCTGCAGCAGATGACTTTGAACATATTTTGTCAAAAAATGGAAAATCTCTGTAATTGAATGGACTAAAAGTGGAAAACATTGTGGCAAAATGAGAAATTGCTCGATTTGAGCAATTTCTTTTTTTGTCACTATGTTTTCAAAAAAGCCTTCTGCTGCAGAGGCATTAGAAAGCGTCTATATGAGGGAAAGGGTTAAATATCACATGCATCATTATGCTTTCATCCAAATATAAAACCTACTTCTATATATTTTTTGCTATAAACAAACTTGACAGATTTTCAGTACTTAACCCTTTCCCACATACTTGGACGCCTTTTATAGAATTATGGGCACACATAACCACATAACGATCTACACAAATTCTGTATATATTTACCATTGTTAAACAAGCGTAACACAATTTAATTCCATTAGATATTCATTGAAATTATTCAACTGTACATGTTATGGGCCAGAGGCCTACATAATCCAATATACTATATATTGTATTGTATTGTATATAGATGCTTTTTGAAGACACTTCAGCAGATGACTTTTGAAATCATTGTGGAAAATGGCTCATTATGACTTTTAAAATCATTCTGGCAAAAGGAGAATTTTCTCATAATGAGCATATTTAACGTTATTCAATAACCAATCATTTAAAGAGAAATCCTATATTTTGGACTTCATATTTTCAAAGTCGTCTGCTGCAGATATATTGTATGTGGTGAAGGGTTAATAATAAATAATATCAGAGCACATGCACTTATTTTTTATATACTTCATAAAAACTGGTGGTTATTACATCTAATTACTTTCTAATTATTAACATTTTACATTTACCCTTAACCCTTTCCCTCATACGACAATTCTGAAGCAGGCGACTTTGAACACATTTTGTCAAAAAATAGAAAATCTCTATAATTGAATGGATAACCTATGACTAAAAGTGGAAAACATTGTGGCAAAAGGAGAAATTGCTCGTTTTGAGCAATTTCTTCTTTTGTCACTATGTTTCCAAAAAGCTGTCTGTTGCAGAGGTGTCAGAAAGCGTCTATATTAGGGAAATGGTTAATCACATACAGCAGCATGCAGCAGACATTACAATTGTTTTAATAGAATTGTAAATCATTGTTACAAAACAAGAGATCACATTATGAGCGTATTCTCATGTGGCCTTAATATTTTATAAACTCTTGTGTCATATGGATAACAAATGTGTCTGCATAAGTTCAAGTTAAATTTTATAGTATGAATCAATGATCTAAAAGTACTAAATCTGATTGGCAGAATTGTTACAAGCAAAAAAATATAGTTATGTTAACCCTTTCTAGCATACAAACGCTGTCTGACAACTCTGCAGCAGATGACTTTAAGAAAGCATAGTGGAAAAAATGAGAAATTTCTCCATATGCTTCAATGTTTTCAACACTATTCAATTAATCTACAATATTTACAGAGATCTTTCATATTCTTTCTAATATATTTTCAGAGTAGTCTGCTGCAGAATTGTATTATGTGTGGGAAAGAGTTAACTGACAGAGCAGTATCAGAATTAATATTGAGTTATTATGAAATATGTTATAAATTAATGGTCATTCAAATCTGTATGAAGAGAGGGTGATAAACAGAGTTTGACGATAAAAATTGGCCCGTTATTCCAATAATTATCTCCCTTGATTATAGTTTGGCGTCGCTTGAATTTAACTTTCCCCATATTTTGAAACATTACTATTTATAGGTAGATTGAACCAGGGTCAATCAGTTAGAAACTATCCGTGCACTCGTGCATAACAGCCATGACCATGATCAATATCAACCAGTTAATCACAACGTGCATGCCGTTTACAAGTACACACCAATGAAAGAAACATTTTTACTCCACAATTTTGACTGGAAAGTGACCTTTGATAAAACCCTTTCCCACTTGCATATGCATCTAGACCCATCTGAAGTAGTCAATTTTTGAAAACATTGTGACATAATGAGCAATTTCTCTTTTTCCAACAATGTTTTTAACTTTAATCAATAACTGTTTCTATATTTTTGACCAAATGTTTACAAAGTCGTATTCTGCAGATTTTGTTTATATGGGAATGGGTCAAACCCTTTTCCACTTGTAGATGCATCTAGACCAAGCAGCAGTCGACTTTTTAAAACATCTGTGCAATCAATAATACCTTCATTTCTAGAGATTTTCGACATTTTTTTTTCCAAAGATGTTACAGTCGTCTGCTGGAAATGGTTAAGGAAATTCATTATTACGATACGCATGTTTTTTCTTCAAAATAAAAATTTATACAACCATGCGTTGTTTCATAAAACACATTTTACCATTTCCCCCATATAGACGATTTCTGATGCCTTTGCAGCAGACGACTTTTGAAAATATTGTGACAAAAGTAGGAATTGCTCAAAACAAGCAATTTCTTCTTTTGCCACAATATTTTGTAAATAAAACTTATAAAGTACATGATAATACAATAGTTAGGTCAGGATGAAGTTTTTGTTATAAAGTAACATTTTATCACAACACATGTACTAAAACAGAAACAGGGTACATACCATCTGGTTTGTCCATCCCTCCGTCTGGCTTGATTTCTGGCAGTTCAGCTGGGACTGGGTTAATTTTAGATGCAAACACCTCAGACAGATCTACAAAACAGAGAACACTTTACATATTAGAACTGACTCTTGATGCGTCGGCAGCAGAACTCATAGTGGAAAAGACAAAAGGTTTCACTAGATTGATTGATTGATTGATTGGGGTTTAACGCCGTTTTTAACAATTTCTCAGTTATATCATGGCGGCCAGTTCACCTACTCATGCATTTCCTGGTTTTCTAACACCAGTACTCCACACAACAATCTTCCCAAGCAACTGGCTGCTTTTCCACATAGACTTAGCCTATTGGTGGAAGACGAATGACGCATTGACTTTCGTCGGAAAGAAAGTTGGCCGACTGGATTGACAACCCGCGTCGCTACCGACTGAGCTACCGGGGTTTCACTAGAGGCAAAATCTCCTATCCCAAAATGTTTTCACCTCTGACTCAATTAAGGAAAGGTCAGCTTGACATGATTTGTGTTATATTGCTTTAATTGTGTCACATATATTTTCCACATACAACAAATATGCATGAGACAGCTTTGAAAGTTGGAAAATCTCTATAAAAGAAAGCATAATAATTGAATAGTGATTAAAACAAAATGGCATCAGAAGAAATTGATCATAATGATCAATTTCTCCTTGTGCAACAACGTTTTAAAAAGTAGTCTGCTCCATAAGCATCTAAGTGCGTCTGCATGAGGGAAAGGATTAATAAAGGATGATTATAACATTCATCTTACAAAACATTTTAATAACTATGTACTATGTAGTTACACCTGCTTTATTGCCAGTTGAATTCAAATCATAAACAGAACGGATAGAAAACTTTCCCACATACAGACGCTTTCTGACACCTCTGCAGAAGACGGCGTTTCAAAAATTTGTGACAAAGGGAAAAATTGCTCATGATGAGCAATGTCTCCTTTTGCCACAATATTTTCAAATCTGTTAGATAATTAAACTTTCTCCTAGAGAGATTTTTCATAATTTTGACTAGATGATTTCAAGGATGTCTGCTGCTGATTTGTTGTAGGTGGGAAAGGGGTCAAGTACAAACCTTCTACAATTTGGTGATATGCAAAATGGAGATACAACAGGAAAAGTAAATTTAGAGCAGCAATTACACCACACACTATCATTCTTTGTGTTTGGCCTTGAGTCCTGGACAGTACTATAGAAATCTGAAGAAGAAAAAAACAATAACAACAAAAAGGTCAGACAAGGGTCAAGTTACAGTTTAGCTCATACAGTTTTATACCTTTTTCAACATTCAGTTATATGACAGAGACAGTTCACTTATTCATGATCCCTCGGTAAACTAACCAGTACTAGGCTAAAAAATGTGCATTGCCAATAAAACAAAACTTTTTTGGGTGGTACAGAAAACATAACCAAGTACTTCATCATATTATTTATAAGCAAAGTACTTTATAAGTCGAAAAAGAGTCATAATTCTTACAAAAACCTTTACTGAATTACGCACTCTTGGCTGTTAGTGGAGGTAATGATGGTGAAAAGATTTTTGTAAGTGTTTAAGCTATATCTCTAATTTTTTTTTTGTATTTTTTATTTGTTATGAATAACATAATCAAAAATAATAAATCGAAAAAGGGCCATAAATCTTACAAAAACCTTGACAGAGTTATGTACGTCTGTTGCTGGAGGTAATGATGGTGAAAATGTGTTGTAAGTTTCAAAGCAATATCTGTAATGGTTTTGAAAAAAGTAAATTGGTACAAAAAACTTAAACCAAGATTCAAAGTCGAAAAAGGGCCATTTTTCTTACAAAAATCTTGACAGATTTATGTACTCTTATCTGTTGATTGAGTTAATGATGGTGAATAAGTGTTGTAAGTTTCGAAGCCATATCTGTAATAGTTTTGAAAAAAAAAAAATTGGTACAAAAAACTAAACCAAAATTCTAAGTCGAAAAAAGGTAATGATGGTGAATAAGTGTTGTAAGTTAAGATGCCATCTGTAATGTTTTTTTTTTTTTTTTAATTGGTACAAAAAACCTAACCAAAATTCTTAGTAAAAAAAAAAGGGCCATAATTCTTACAAAAACCTTGACAGAGTTATGCACTCTTGTCTGTTGATGGAGGTAATAATGGTGAATAAGTGTTGTTAAGTTTCAAAGCAATATCTTTAATGGTTTTGACAAAAAAAGTGAATTGGTACAAAAACCTTAACCAAGGTGTGACACTAACGCCGACGCTGAGGCTAAAAATGAATAATCTAAAATATATAGACTATAATATAATAGAATTATTGTTGTTTTTAAAAGCGCCAGGTCCCTAAAGTTAACCTGATATAATATTATTTTACAAATTGAAACCTAGCACAGCAAATACTTGTGTTTAAAGGTTAAATTGTCAGTTTTGAATGTATTTCGTCTTTCCTCACACAATTTCAGAAGATGACCTGTATCAGCTACAGGGTTAAAAACCCTTTACCACCTGCAGACTCATTTTGATGCATCTGCAGCTGACAACTTATGAAAACATTGTGACAAAAGAAGAAATTGCTCATAATAAGCAATTTCTCCATTTGCCACAATGTTTTCAACTCTATTAAATAATTAAGTTATTATTCATAGAGATCTTCCCTATTTTTGTGTGCTTAAAATTTGTTGCATGTGGGAAAGAGTTAAGTGGGAGAAAGTCTAATATTTTATCTCCTTTAAATCCAAAATAAAGATGCAATTGCAATTATTTTATGTACCCCTAGTAAACACAAAACTAGAATGGAGTGCTCCGCGGAGCACGTGTGTGACCTGCACCTGCTCATTGAAAGTGTGACGAAAAAGTGTGATGAAAAAAATGTGATGAAAAAATGTGACGAAAAAGTGTGATGAAAAAAAAAATGTGATGACAAAATGTGACCGACAGACAGACCCCGGACAAAAAAAAAGTAATCCCTAAGTGCCTACCAGGATGACACAATGATTCACTTTCACAGTTTACATACCATTCTGAGAGTTGAGAGGCCTCCAAAGGTGGCCCAAAGGGCATAGAAAAACAGATGATCATGTGATGTATGTATGATGGTACCCAGAAACACAACCAGACAGTGGCCGAATAAACCGTATCCCTGTAATTATACAAAACAGAAATACAACTAGACTGTGGCCAAATTAATTTAAGCGTATCCCTGTAATTTAACAGAACAGAAATACAACTAGACAGTGGCCATATTAAGCATATCCCTGTAATTAAACAGAACAGAAATACAACTAGACAGTGGCCAAATTAAGTGTATCCCTGTAATGAAACAGAACAGAAATACAACTAGACAGTGGCTATGATAAGCGTATTCCTGTAATTAAACAGAACAGAAATACAACTAGACAGTGGCCAAATTAAGCGTATCCCTGTAATTAAACAGAACAAAAATACAATTAGACAGTGGCCAAATAAACCCTATCCCTGTAATTATACAGAACAGAAATACAACTAGACCGCAAATTTTATAACCGTTCAGTGAATTTATAGCTTTTAACCCTTTCCCACCTAAAGATGCATTTTGACGCATCTGCAGGAGACGTTTTTTGAAAACATCGTGACAAAAGGAGAAATTGCACAATGTTTTCAACTTTTTTCAGTAATAACTAGAAAGGTTGTTTTTATGAAAAAACATATGTCTCCCCATTGCAGTTTGTCAATGACTATTAAAATATTGAACAAGGGGATATAACTTTGCAACGAAGTAGCCCAGAGTTATAATTCTTGCAAGGTGCACAACTTCACATTGCCATCTATCTATATTCCAAGTTTCAATAAATTCCTTTAAGTACTTTCTTAGTTCTGCTCTGGAGAAAGTTTACACTATTAAAATATTGAACAAGGGGAGATAAATCATAATTATTGCAAGGTGCACAACTTCACATTGCCATCTATCTAAATTCCAAGTTTCAATAAATTCCTTCAAGTAGTTTCTGAGTTCTGCTCTGGACAAAGTTTACACTATTAAAATATTGAACAAGGGGGAGATAACTCATAATTATTGCAAGGTGCACAACTTCACATTGCCATCTATCTATGTTTCAAGTTTCAATAAATTCCTTCAAGTAGTTTCTGAGTTCTGCTCTGGACAAAGTTTACACTATTAAAATATTGAACAAGGGGGAGATAACTCATAATTATTGCAAGGTGCACAACTTCACATTGCCATCTATCTATATTCCAAGTTTCAATAAATTCCTTCAAGTAGTTTCTGAGTTCTGCTCTGGACAAAGTTTTCACAATTAAAATATTGAACAAGGGGGAGATAACTCATAATTATTGCAAGGTGCACAACTTCACATTGCCATCTATCTATGTTCCAAGTTTCAATAAATTCCTTCAAGTAGTTTCTGAGTTCTGCTCTGGACAAAGTTTACACTATTAAAATATTGAACAAGGGCAGATAACTTTGCAACAAAGTGGCCCAGAGTTATAATTCTTGCAAGGTGCACAACTTCACATTGCCATCTATCTATGTTCCAAGTTTCAATCAATTACTTCAAGTAGTTTCCGAGTTCTGCTCTGGACAAACAAAAGTTAAGAAGAAGAAGAATAATAATAACTAGAGATTGTAACTGTAGCAACAGTTACGAACGATTCCCTTGCCATTTTATTTAACAATGGGAGATAACAGAAACGAGTATTTGGTCATGCGCTAATACACTTGCAAAAGTAGTACTACTTGATTAGGAACACATGTACTAAGTTTCAAGTCTCTATCACTTGTCGTTTTTGAGTTATACAATTCCGAAAAATCGACCAATCAGAAACGAGTATTCGGTCATGCGCTAATACACTTGAGAAAGTAGAACTACTTGATTAGAAACACACGTACTAAGTTTCAAGTCACTATCACTTGTCGTTTTTGAGTTATACAAGTCCGAAAAATCGACCAATCAGAAGCGAGTAATCGGTCATGTGCAAATACACATGAGAAAGTAATATCACTTGAGTGGGAACACTTGTACTAAGTTTCAAGTCTCTATCACTTGTGCTTTTTGAGTTATACATGTCCGAAAAATCGCCCAATCAGAAACGAGTATTCGGTCATGCGCTAATTCACTTGAGAAAGTAGTACTACTTGATTAGAAACACATGTACTAAGTTTCAAGTCTCTATCACTAGTCGTTTGTGAGTTATACAAGTCCGAAAAATCGACCAATCAGAAGAGAGTATTCGGTCATGCTCAAATAAACATGAGAAAGTAGTATCACTTGATTGGGAACATTTGTACTAAATTTCAAGTCTCTATCACTTGTCGTTTTTGAGTTATACAAGCTCAAATCACCCAATTATTAAAAAAATGAAAAGGGGGAGATAACTTTGCAAAAAAGTGGCCCAGAGTTATAATTCTTGCATGTTGTACAACTGCACAGTGCCATCTATCTATGTTCCAAGTTTCAATAATATCTGACCATTCGTTCACAAGATATAGCTCTGACAAAAATTGATTAAAATATTGAAAAAGGGGAGATAACTTTGCAAAAAAGTGGCTCAGAGTTATCATTCTTGAAAACTACACAAGTTCACATTGCCATCTATCTATGTTGCAAGTTTCGATCAATTCCATCAAGTAGTTTATGAGTATTGCTCTGGACAAAAATTTGGATAGCTGAAAGAGAATAATAATAATAAAAAACAATAGAAAAACAATACGATTCCCAACTCTGTTGGGGAATCGTAACTAGAGATTGTAACTGTAGCAACAGTTACGAACGATTCCCTTGCCATTTTATTTAACAAGGGGAGATAACAGAAACGAGTATTCGGTTATGCGCTAATACTCTTGCGAAAGTAGTACTACTTGATTGGGAACAGATGTACTAAGTTTCAAGTCTCTATCACTTGTCGTTTTTGAGTTATACAAGTCCGAAAAATCAACCAATCAGAAACGAGTATTCGGTCATGCGCTAATACACATGCAAAAATAGTACTACTTGATAAGAAACACATGTACTAAGTTTCAAGTCTCTATCACTTGTCGTTTTTAAGTTATACAAGTCAGAAAAATCGACCAATCAGAAACGAGTATTCGGTCATGCGCTAATACACTTGAGAAAGTAGTACTACTTGATTAGAATCACATGTACTAAGTTTCAAGTCTCTATCACTAGTCATTTTCGAGTTATACAAGTCCGAAAAATCGACCAATCAGAAACGAGTATTCGGTCAAGCTCAAATACACATGAGAAAGTAGGTCACTTGAATGGGAACATTTGTACTAAGTTTCAAGTCTCTATCTCTTTTCGTTATCGAGTTATACAAGTTCAAATCACCCAATTATTAAAAAAATGAAAAAGGGGAGATAACTTTGCAAAAAAGTGGCCCAGAGTTATAATTCTTGCATGTTGTACAACTGCACAGTGCCATCTATCTATGTTCCAAGTTTCAATAATATCTGACCATTCGTTCACAAGATATCGCTCTGACAAAAACTGATTAAAATATTGAAAAAGGGGAGATAACTTTGCAAAAAAGTGGCTCAGAGTTATCATTCTTGAAAACTACACAAGTTCACATTGCCATCTATCTATGTTGCAAGTTTCGATCAATTCCATCAAGTAGTTTATGAGTATTGCTCTGGACAAAAATTTGGATAGGAGAAAGAAAATAATAATAATAATAACTAGAGATTGTAACTGTAGCAACAGTTACGAACGATTCCCTTGCCATTTTATTTAACAAGGGGAGATAACAGACACGAGTATTCGGTCATGCACTAATACACTTGAGAAAGTAGTACTACTTGATTAGAAACACATGTACTAAGTTTCAAGTCTCGATCACTTGTCGTTTTTGAGTTATACAAGTCCGAAAAATCGACCAATCAGAAGCGAGTATTCGGTCATGCGCAAAATACACATGAGAAAGTAGTATCACTTGATTGGGAACACTTGTACTAAGTTTCAAGTCTCTATCACTTGTCGTTTTTGAGTTATACATGTCCGAAAAATCGACCAATCAGAAACGAGTATTCGGTCATGCGCTAATTCACTTGAGAAAGTAGTACTACTTGATTAGAAACACATGTACTAAGTTTCAAGTCTCTATCACTTGTCGTTTTTGAGTTATACAAGTCCGAAAAATCGACCAATCAGAAACGAGTATTCGGTCATGCGCTAATACACATGCAAAAGTAGAACTACTTGATAAGAAACACATGTACTAAGTTTCAAGTCTCTATCACTTGTCGTTTTTGAGTTATACAAGTCAGAAAAATCGACCAATCAGAAACGAGTATTCGGTCATGCGCTAATACACTTGAGAAAGTAGTACTACTTGATAAGAATGACATGTACTAAGTTTCAAGTCTCTATCACTAGTCATTTTCGAGTTATACAAGTCCGAAAAATCGACCAATCAGATACGAGTATTCGGTCAAGCTCAAATACACATGAGAAAGTAGGTCACTTGATTGGGAACATTCGTACTAAGTTTCAAGTCTCTATGTCTTTTCGTTATCGAGTTATACAAGTTCAAATCACCCAATTATTTAAATAATGAAAAAGGGGAGATAACTTTGCAAAAAAGTGGCCCAGAGTTATAATTCTTGCATGTTGTACAACTGCACAGTGCCATCTATCTATGTTCCAAGTTTCAATAATATCTGACCATTCGTTCACAAGATATCGCTCTGACAAAAATTGATTAAAATATTGAAAAAGGGGAGATAACTTTGCAAAAAAGTGGCTCAGAGTTATCATTCTTGAAAACTACACAAGTTCACATTGCCATATATCTATGTTGCAAGTTTCGATCAATTCCATCAAGTAGTTTATGAGTATTGCTCTGGACAAAAATTTGGATAGCTGAAAGAGAATAATAATAATAAAAAACAATAGAAAAACAATACGATTCCCAACTCTGTTGGGGAATCGTAATAATAAAAAACAATAGAAAAACAATACGATTCCCAACTCTGTTGGGGAATCGTAATAAGAAGAACAAGCAAATTCAGAGAATCATGGTCCCCCGCCAGGGTCAAGGTCACAAGGTCAAAAAGGTTGATCCTTCCTATAAAGTTTCATCAAATTCCAAAAAGCGGTTGCAGAGAAATAGCCCGGAAAAATGAATTTAGTCATACATAGCCGGATGGTGGGGTAAAGGGCCATAACTCCGTGAAAAATCATCCAACCGGAACGCAAACACGATATGCGCATCTACACTTGGTGGTGATCCTTCCTATGAACTTAAGTTTCATCAAATTCCAAAAAGCGGTTGCAGAGAAATAGCCCGGAAATGAATTTAGTCATACATAGGGGTAAAGGGCCATAACTCCGTGAAAAATAATCCAACCGGAACGCAAACACGATATGCGCATCTACACTTGGTGGTGATCCTTCCTATGAAGTTTCATCAAATTCCAAAAAGCGGTTGCAGAGAAATAGCCCGGAAATGAATTTAGTCATACATAGCCTGATGGTGGAGTAAAGGGCCATAACTCCGTGAAAAATAATCCAACCGGAACGCAAACACGATATGCGCATCTACACTTGGTGGTGATCCTTCCTATGAAGTTTCATAAAATTCCAAAAAGCGGTTGCAGAGAAATAGCCCGGAAATGAATTTAGTCATACATAGCCTGATGGTGGGGTAAAGGGCCATAACTCCGTGCAAAATAATCCAACCGGAACGCAAACACGATATGCGCATCTACACTTGGTGGTGATCCTTCCTATGAAGTTTCATAAAATTCCAAAAAGCGGTTGCAGAGAAATAGCCCGGAAATGAATTTAGTCATACATAGCCTGATGGTGGAGTAAAGGGCCATAACTCCGTGAAAAATAATCCAACCGGAACGCAAACACGATATGCGCATCTACACTTGGTGGTGATCCTTCCTATGAAGTTTCATCAAATTCCAAAAAGCGGTTGCAGAGAAATAGCCCGGAAATGAATTTAGTCATACATAGCCTGATGGTGGGGTAAAGGGCCATAACTCCGTGCAAAATAATCCAACCGGAACGCAAACACGATATGCGCATCTACACTTGGTGGTGATCCTTCCTATGAAGTTTCATAAAATTCCAAAAAGCGGTTGCAGAGAAATAGCCCGGAAATGAATTTAGTCATACATAGGGGTAAAGGGCCATAACTCGTCAGGGTCAAGGTCACAAGGTCAAAAAAATTGGTATTGATGGAAAGGGGTTGTCACAAGGAATACACATGTGAAATATGAAAGCAGTACCTATTACGGTTCAGAAGTTATGACCAAGGTTAAAGTTTTTGTGACAGCGTGACTGACGGACTGACGAATGAGAAATAATAGTCCCCAGCTTTCGCTAAAAGCGGGGGACAATAAGAATAACTACAAATACAGCATGTCCCCCCTTTCGGAGAAGGGGAGACATAATTATTATACCTACAATTAAAGAGATTTTCGTTATTATTGAGGAGACATTTTCAAAGTCGTCCGCTGCAGATTTGTTGTATGTGGGAAAGGGTTAAGAGACAGATTAACTTTTTTTCTCAGCATGATCTTCTCCTTGTTGCTTACAATTACAAATGAAAAAGAACCCTTTCCTTCATATAGACGCTTTCTGACGCCTCTGCAGCAGATGGCTTTTTGAAAACATGGCGACAAAAGAAGAAATTACTCAAAACAAGCAATTTCTCCTTTTGTCACCATATTTTCAACTCTATTCAATTATTGTACTTTCATTCAAAGGGAGTTTCCATTTTTGTTCGGGTATGTTTTCAAAGTCATCTGCTGCAGAATTGTTGTATGTGGGAAAGGGTTAAGCCTTAATAAGTGTACAAAAGCACTTAAAAACTATAAAGAAGATTATCAGATGGCCACCAGGGATCGAGGCTTGCTTTTCCTTTTATGTATATATAGTAAAAGCATTGAAACCCAGTCAAGTTCTATTAAATCATTTGAGGGATATAATACCATCATGGTCCTCTTTTTAAAATGCCATTATTTCATGATTCTATTAATGAGATTTTGCTTTTTCAAGTTGTTTGTTCTTTGAACATGCTTTGTCAAAAAATAGAAAATCTCTATAGTTAAATGGATAACCTATGACTAAAAGTGGAAAACATTGTGGCGAAAGGAGAAATTGCACGTTTTGTGCAATTTCTTCTTTTGTCACTATGTTTTCAAAAAGCCGCCTGCTGCAGAGGCATCAGAAAGCGTCTATATGAGGGAAAGGGTTAAAAGGATTTGAAAACGCACAATGCACCCTTTATCTAGAGCTCTGTGCAATTCTCCAGTAAGTGCAGATTCAATTAATTCCAGTCATTAAATGTTTCATGTCAGTCTATTCACTTTTGTATCTTAACTGATAACAAACTTAACCCTTTCCCTCATAAATACGCTTTCTGACGCCTCTGCAGCAGACAGCTTTCTGAAAACATAGTGAAAAAAGAAGAAATTGCTCAAAACGAGCAATTTCTCCTTTTGCCACAATGTTTTCCACTTTTAGTCATAGGTTATCTATTCAATCATAAACATTTTCTATTTTTTCACAAAATATGTTCCAAGTCGTCTGCTGCAGAAGTTTCGTATGAGGGAAAGGGTTAAATAGTTTTCAATCTTCTTATTCTATGCATATAAGGAAGATGAGCCCATGCCCGGGGTGGCCATGTTTTTTAAGGGATCAGAGTAATATCAACAATTTGGTAGAACATTTGTGCCAATTAAACTGTTTGTTCGTTTGTACGGTATTTTACAACACTTTCAACATTTTTCAGTTATATCACAGCATTTCCTTCTTAAGTTACAAGGACTACAGGTCAATTCCTCCTGACAGCATAGAGTCAGTCATAATGCTAACCCCAACAACCCCGAGCGTCAAGGAGGAAAAGCCATTTATACCATTTATAAAGTATTTGGTATGAGCCCGCCATGGATTCGACATGCGACCTCAAACTACGGGGGGTAGCTCTACCACTACACCACATAGGATAAAAATAAACTTGCTTACCATCATTGAGAGTATTTGTATAATAGTCATATGAACGTTACAGACATAGGACAGGGTCCAAACAAGACCGGAGGCACCAAACCAGTATGTGAAACATACTCCGAACGCTGTTCCCATTAATGTACCTTCTTCCTGAAAAATATATACAGACATGTTTGTTTTGAACTTTAGTCAGACAGTTAACCCTTTCTCATATACTGTGGAAAATCTGCAGCAGACGACTGAAAACATTAAGTCTGCAGCAGACGGCTCTTTGAAAACATAGTGACAAAAGAAGAAATTGCACAAAACGTGCAATTTCTCCTTTTGCCACAATGTTTTCCACTTTTTGTCATAGGTTATCCATTCAATTATGGAGATTTTCTATGTTTTGACAAAATACGTTCAAAGTCGTCTGCTGCAGAATTGTCGTATGAGGGAAAGGGTTAAATCATTATGATGTGATAAATTTTGTCAAATCTACAAAATTGGAATTATACAGTTTTGCTGTAGAGATGAAAACATTGTGGGAAAAGAGGAAATTGCTTATATTGATGCATTTATCAATTACCTTCAATATTTACAAAAGCCATCTGCTGCAAAGGCGTAAAATATTACATGCATATTATAGATTTCCAACCAAATAGAAAACATCGTCAGACAAACAGAATCTGCTTATAACAAGTCATTTCTACAATCCTATATTCTCAAAATGTGTCTGCTGCAAGCGCATCAACAGTCCTTTTAATGAAGAAACAGTATATTTAAAGCATGGTGGTAAATAGAAATTTGCTACTTTAGTAAATTTACTTTTTCCATGTGTCATCTTAACACTTTCCAAAATTCCCATGCTGTCTGAGGCCTCTATAGCAGACGAATTTTCAAAACATTGTGACATAACGACCAATTACTCCTTTTGCAAAATTATTTTCAATTCTATTCAATAATAAAACTTTTAAACTTAAGAGATTTATCATATTTCTGCCTAGATGTGTTCAAAGTCCTCTGCTGCAGATTTACCGAAAGTGGGAAAAGGTTAAAAAAGAGAATAAATTTATAATCAAATTTTGAAAAAAATATTTTTTTTTTTTTGCAGTACAGGAAACATTGTGTGAAAAGAAAAAATATATAATTTTCAGACATTTTTCAGTTGGTCATTTAATCCTTTCCCTCATATAGACGCTTTATGACGCCTCTACAGCAGACAGCTTTTTGAAAACATAGTGACAAAAGAAGAAAATGCTCAAAACGAGCAATTTCTCATTTTGCCACAATGTTTCCCACTTTTAGTCATAAGTTATCCATTCAATTATAGAGATTTACCATTTTTTGTCAAAATATGTTCAAAGTCGTCTGCTGCAGAATTGTCGTATGAGGGAAAGGGTTAATACAATTTTTAACATTTCTCAGTCATATTAGGCAGCCAGGTCACCTACTGATATGTTTCCTGGTTTTTCGCATAGTAGTACTTTACACAAAAGACTTTCCAAGCAACTGGCTGCTTTTAACCCTTTCCCTCATACGACAATTCTGCAGCAGACGACTTTAAACATATTTTGTCAACAAATAGAAAATCTTTATAATTGAATGGATAACCTATGACTAAAAGTGGAAAACATTGTGGCAAAAGGAGAAATTGCACGTTTTGTGCAATTTCTTCTTTTGTCACTATGTTTTCAAATAGCTGTCTGCTGCAGAGGCGTCAGAAAGTGTCTATATGAGGGAAAGGGTTAAACATATACTGTCAACCTATTAGTGTTAGACGAATGACATTTATCACAGTGACATTTGTCAAACGTCAGCAGGATGTTGTCCTAGCTGGGGTTTCAGCTCACAACCCCTGTATTGATACCCTGTGTCACTACCAAGTATACTACCAGGGATCAGCTTCTGCTGCAGATATATTGTATGTGGAAAAGGTTTAATAGCTTAAATTACTTACCACTCTATGTTCAGCCGTTTTCATCTGAAATAATAACAGAGCAATTAACGTGAAAATAATCATCATTGGCCCGTATAGCTCTCGAGGAACTTTTTGGCGATCAGTTGTAGGTCTACTTGGTATGAGGGAAAACATCAATCTGTAATGGATAAAAAAGAAACAAAAATAGTTAACCCTTTCCTTCATGTAACAACCAAAAATGCAACACATTGATTTCAAAACATATTGTTGAAATATGGTTATCCTCTATAAAAAAAAAAGTTGATAATTTTGTGGCAAAAGGAGAAAAAATGTCATTTTGAGCAACTTCTTCTTTTGCCAAAATGTTAACAGTTTTTAAAAGTCCTCTGCTGCAGAGGCGTCAGAAAGAGTCTAAATGTGGGAAAGGGTTTATCAATACCAAACATGTTTGTAGAAAAGTGTGTTCCAGGTTTTTATAACAGATTTATAGAGATTTTTGAATAACACTTTCATACATATAAAAATCTGTGCATAATAAAAAAAATCTCCTTTTGTCAAAATGTTTTCAAGATATATGCTTTTGCATAATTATGGAAGAATGATTAATTATAGAATGGTAAAAAGTATGTTTGTTAAAGGGAATTTTATTTGACATATTTGAAAACATTTCTTTCCACTTATTAATAACTCTTAATGTCTGCTTCCAGGAGATTTTACCATTCCCGTGCATTGAAAAGATGGTTATAGGATTTAATATAAGGACAACAGGGCACAATGCATCAGATTTTTATGATTACTTGTCAAAAGAGTGGAAAAGCAAACATTGACATATCGATAACTACATTGCATTTATCCCTTTCTGAACCGTATACAACAAACCTTCAACAGACAACATTGAAACATCTAGGCATAAACTTGGAATATCTCTTCGAAAACAGAGTTGAAATCAATTTTTCATTTTATTATATTTTTTTATAAATGTTATCTGTTGCATAACTGTCAAATTTGGGACAATCTTTGCGCTTTCCCGCTTATATATGTATTCTGACGCATCTGCAGAAGATGACTTTTGAATACATTGTGGCTATTTAAAAGGATAAATGAGCAATTTTTCAACAAAACAATTATACATTTGTTGAGATGTTTTCAAAGTCGTCTGCTGCAGATGTGTTGTACATTGGGAAAGGGTTTGCTAAGCAAAAGTGTTAGAAGGATCTTAGACAGAGAAGTGATCCCTAAGTATCTCCCTACCTTAGCAGGCACTACAACAAGAGTGCAGCAAAGCGAACGACAACCCACGCCTGTTATAGAGTCGAAATAGGGACATTACAGAATAATTATTAAAGCAAGAGTTATGCGACTTGGTATAGACATGCTTTTTGTTCCTAGGAACATGTGTACCAAGTATCATTTGAAAATTGCTTAATGTTTTTTGAGTTATGAGGTAAGATTCAAAGTTTTGTGATGACGCACATACTGACGCCAAGGGTATCACAATAGTCCAACTTTTTTTCTTCATAAAACAGACGAGCTTAATTAACCCTTTCCCTTATATAGATGCTTTCTGACGCCTCTACAGCAGACAGCTTTTTGAAAACATGGTGACAAAAGAAGAAATTGCACAAAATGTGCAATTTCTCCTTTTGTCACAATGTTTTCCAGTTTAAGTCATAGGTTATCCATTCAATTATAGAGATTTTCTATGTTTTGACAAAATACGTTCAAAGTCGTCTGCTGCATAATTGTCGTATGTGGGAAAGGGTTAAATTAGCATTCGAGGTAATGCTTTAGAGTTAAAATAGATTACTACCAGTATTACCTAGATCTCACTTCATGGGGTTCCACATTAAAGTAGGGCCTTAAGAAGTCGATATTTGCATAGAGATTCCAAGCACTTTTAGCCTTCTGTGTTCCTTGCTGCCACATCTGTCAAAATACACAAAATCTGTCAATCCCACATATAGACGCTTTCTGACGCCTCAGAAGAAGACGGCTTTTGAAGACAAAAGGAGAAATTGCTCAAAACAAGCAATTTTTCATTTATGTCACAATGTTTTCAACTGTATTCTTTAGTTATATTTTTTTAAAGAGATTTTTCATTTTGTGGTCTTAATGCTTTCAAAGTCGTCTGCTGCAGAATTTTTGTATGTGGGAACCTTTCCCACAAACCGGAAAACTGCAGCAGGCGACTTTGAAAGTATCTAGACTAACACATTGAATTAATGCATAAATATTAAACAGAATTGAAAACATTGTGGAAAGAAGAGAAATTCCTCATTATGATCAATTTCTCTTTAGCCACAATGTTTTCAAATGTCATCTGCTTGCTGCAATTGCATCAAATTACGCATAGAATGACTATAATTTTTTCGGAAAGCAAATCTTCAGAATTTAGCAAAACAAATCTCTATAAAAAAAAGTATAATTACTAAAAAAGAGTTGAAAACTTTGTTGTCAGGAGACATTTCTAGTTATGAGCAATTTTCCAAAAGTAGTCTACTACAGGTGTGTCTTTGTGTGAGGTTTTTTTCTTGGTCTTTTAACCCTTTCCCTCATATAGACGCTTTCTGACGCCTCTGCAGCAGACAGCTTTTTGAAAACATAGTGACAAAAGAAGAAATTGCACAAAACGTGCAATATCTCCTTTTGACACAATGTTTTCCACTTTTTGTCATAGGTTATCCATTCAATTAAGGAGATTTTCTATGTTTTGACAAAATACATTCAAAGTCGTCTGCTGCAGAATTGTTGTATGAGGGAAAGGGATACACAAATTTGTCACCTGCCAATACTATGTTCCTATAATTAAGCCTTTATAATATGTCATATTATTTATATTTTAAGTTTTGTTATATATATATAGGCCCCTCCATGAGAAAACCGGTGAAAGTGACAACTTCTTCGATTTTGCGATTTTCACATTTTCATATAGTCCAACCTGTCTTGTTTTGTCTGATATATATGAGGATTTCGTATTAGGAATATTGACGCCGTAAAGGACGTCAAAGAAAGACATGTGTAACTTATCGTTGAAATGACGTCGAAGTTATTTTGATAATTTATGCTCGACGCTCAAACAATTTCGTCATTTACAGCAACGTTATTCTTAATTTTATCAAAATGGTTTGAGTACATTTTAAGTTATTCAACATATAACTTCACCTGTAAAGCAGTACTACATTGAATAGTGGTGCATTTTAAAGAGTTCAAAACAGTCGGAAATCATAAAAGAGTAAAAGAATTACAAAAGATCAAAAGATCATAAAAGTGATGTTTGCTAATCCCAGAATAACACTTCTCCGGTAGCAGACGACTTTGAAAACATTAAGTCAAAAATATAGAAGATCTTTACAAATGCAGGAACAATTATTGAATAAAGTTGTAAACATTGTTGCCAAAGGAGAAATGTCTCAATATATTTTCAAAAGTCGTCTTCTGCAGGAGCGTCAGACAGCGGCTATATGTGGGAATGATTATGGTAGTCTCTACTTGTTCATAATGAATCAAGTGTTGAAGAATGTATAGTAAAGACTATAAGAAGAATGGACTCAAATACGGTTTGATCAAAATTAACATTACTTTCAAGCATCCACGGGTAGGTTAAACTGCGAGCAGGTTCCATTTTCATCCATAGTCAATGAAAACGATTCACAAAGTTTACATTCTATTCGATTTGTGGTTAATGAACAGGTTATGTCTTCAAAACCTTTGTAACCAAAATATCATTGTAGAAATTCAAAACTGTGATTTGTCATTGTAATTATGAAAAGCGTACATTGATAACAGTGTATGTTTATACTAATTATTATGACACTGATAAGATCATTCTATGAACTGTAAACTATTTAAGGTTCATAGAATTATCTTATGAGTGTCATATTACTTGACAAGTGAAAAATTTAACCCATAACCTGTAACCCTTTTTCCACCAACAACAACATTGTACATCAGAAACAAACAAAGTGAAATAAATTTCATTTCTTTTAATTAAAAGGCTTTCTTTCACAACGTAAGATTGATAATAACATTATAAAGGATTACTGTGTCATTAAAAGAAAAAAAAAATATATAAACTATTAACTTTTAAAAACACAAAATAATAAGTTTATATGTTTTGTTAAACCCTTTCTCTCTCACATCCCTACTTTTATTATTATGTTTCAAAATTTATCGGATATTGAGATATTAAAAAGCATCTAAATGTTTACCATTTTTCACATGTAGATGCCTATTATCACCTTTACATGATATATTTTTGAATACATTGAGACAAAAGGAGAAATTGCTCAAAACGAACAGTTTCTCAAAACCACAATGTTTTCAAATTTGTTCAATAATTTTACTTTCATTTAAATACAGATGAAATGTGGGCCGTCCCTCGAAAATACCAACATTGTGGACTCTGCGTAAAGTATCGACCCGAATCAGACTAAGAATGCCACACAGGCTTAGCAGGATAGACACTTTTCACCTCCTGTGGATTTTCTGTTAAGTACTCATAACTCTATACCTTTATCCCCCCGAGACGGAATATGTCGGACCATATCAGTCTGCACGGACTGCGCAGGCTGATCTGGGTCGATTCATTACGCAAAGGCCATAATGTTGGTTTTCTCAATTATTCTTCTTTTAGGATTAAATGGAATAATCTTGTATTCAAATTTAAATCATGTGATATAAATGTATCATATACTATAAGTTTACTCGGAAGTGTTTGTTTGAAATATGTAGATATATTTAAGAGATTAATATTGTTTTTGTTTTTTTTGGTGCTTAAACATGTTTTTTATAAAATGTATATCTCTTATTGAATATGTTGTTTTAATCCATTTCTCATATAGAACAAATCTACAGCAGACAAATTCTAAAACATTTAGTTAAAACAATGGAAAACCTTTTTAATAAGTTTTGAACATTAAGGGTCAAAACCGTTCACAGGGACTGTGCAGAACCGAGAACCTATCTTGTTCCCTTCAGTTTTATTCCTTGTCGTTCATTTTAAATATTACTCCTTGTGATTTATTAAATGCGTGTAGGCAATTTTTCTTTTTATTTATTTGACTGAAGGGTAAGGCAAGCGCAAATTAATTCTTTTTGAATTTGATGGAAATTATTTTCATCTATCGGTAAAACATTGATGTAATGAGGCTTGTTATCACCCTATGTTACTGTCAAAGCTGCATGCAGTGTATCTTTGTGTGTTATTAGCTTGATATCACATATTGGCCGATGCAAAGATGGAAATAAATGAAAATAAAATTATTGAAAAGGTTTGAAAACATTGTGGTTTGGAGAAACTGTTCGTTTTGACATGTGTAGATTAAGATCTACCTGCACATACACCACACATGAGCCAGGTGTATACTGATAGTCCAAAGTTTAACAAGGGTTCTTTTACCTTTACACCTAGATGCGGAATAAATTGTATGGATTTGTAAGCTGATCTGTTTCTTTAACGCTCGCAAATGCTGAAAGGTTTTTTTCGTTAAGCAACGCTCAGTTATACATATATTATTGAATAATAATTACACAAACAAGAGCTGTCGGAGGACAGCGCGCTCGACTATTCCACCGCTTATTTAAGTTACCGAGATAATGGACTCTAATGTAGTTGCATGCAAAACATTAACCACAATTTCTTAGTGGGTGATAATTTGCATTATATGCAGGATAGTGTTATTTAACATGATTATTTTCATGGTTTGATGGTTAGATAGGGTTGTATAACCTTTCAATGGAATGCATCAAGTAGTTACTAAGATATGGACTCTTAATGTAGTTGCACGCAAACCTTTAACCATAATTTCTAAGTAAAAAAAGGGCAACAATTTGCACCATATACAGGATAGAGTTATCTTAATTGGTTGTGTTTATAGTTGTACAATTGGGAAAGGTTGTATAAAGTTTCAATACAATTGTTCAAGTTGTTACTGAGATTACACTCTAAATGTAGTTGCAAAACTTTAACCAGAATTTCTAAGTCCAAAAAGGTCCATAACTTGCATAAAATGCTGGTTGGTAAGGGCTGTATAACGTTTCAATGCAATGCATCAAGTAGTTACTAAGAGATGGTCTCTTTATGTAGTTGCATGCAAAACTTTAACCAGAATTTATAAGTCCAAAAAGGCCATAACTTGCATAAAATGCAGGATAGAGTTATCATACTTGATAATCTACATAGGTGTGATAGTTGGGTAGGGTTGTATAAAGGTTCAATGCAATGCATCAAGTATATACTGAGACGTGGACTCTTAATTTAGTTGCACGCTAAACTTTAACCAGTATTTCTAAGTAAAAAAAGGGCCATAACTTGCATAAAATGCAGAATAGAGCTATCATACTTGATAATCTACACAGGTGTAATAGTTGGGTAGGGTTGTAGAAAGTTTCAATGCAATGCAGCAAGTAAATACTGAGATATGGACTCTTAATTTAGTAGCACGCAAAACTTTAACCAGAATTTCTAAGTAAAAAAAAGTGCCATAACTTGCCTAAAATGCAGGATAGAGTTATCTAACTTGTTAATCTACATAGGTGTAATAGTTGGGTAGGGTTGTATAAAGGTTCAATGCAATGCATCAAGTATATACTGAGATATGGACTCTTAATTTAGTTGCATGCAAAACTTTAACCAGAATTTCTAAGTAAAAAAAGGGCCATAACTTGCATAAAATGCAGGATAGAGTTATCTTAGATGATAATCTACACAGGTGTGATAGTTGGGTAGGGTTGTAGAAAGTTTCAATGCAATGCATCAAGTAAATACTGAGATATGGACTCTTAATTTAGTTGCACGCAAAACTTTAACCAGAATTTCTAAGTAAAAAAAGGGCCATAACTTGCATAAAATGCAGGATAGAGTTATCTAACTTGATAATCTACATAGGTGTGATAGTTGGGTAGTGCTGTATAAAGTTTCAATGCAATGCATCAATTAAATACTGAGATATGGACTCTTACTTTAGTTGCACGCAAAACTTTAACCAGAATTTCTAAGTAAAAAAGGGCCATAACTTGCATAAAATGCAGGATAGAGTTATCTAACTTGTTAATCTACATTGGTGTGATAGTTTGGTAGGGTTGTAGAAAGTTTCAATGCAATACATGTAGTATTTAAGAACTTGCATGCAAAACCTTAACCAAAGTGTGACGTGGACGCCGACGCCGACGCCGACGCCAGGGTGAGTAGTATAGCTCTCATATTCTTCGAATAGTCGAGCTAAAAATGTGATTTGTATCCGTAATTTCAACCGATTCAAACGGTTTTATTTCAAAGACTTTTGTTTTATATGACTACAAGTTCAAAACATTATTGGGGGCTTTATATCATTCAATTTACTTTTCGCAGATGCAGATAAACGTTTTTCATACAATCTTGTATAACACCATTAAAATATATTCAGTTTTTATTTAAATTGAAAGGTAATGGCAATAAATAGGTACGAAAAAGCATATGTGTCAATGATAAAAATCATTTCAAATCAACCTCAGAAACTCCTTTTTTTACTCTAAAGCATAAATGGATCATTGAAAGAGGGAATTCACAAATTATGAAAAACAAAATAGTTAAAATGAATATTGATATAGATCTACATATATATCTGTTTATTAATCTTACACGCTCCTGTTTGTTGAATGTTTTGAATTATTAATAAATTATTCCAATAAATGGGGCAGATTAACCGGCTTGTAACAGTATGTCGATCTTCATTTCATCCGCCGATGCACAAGTTGTTTATTAAATAAATCAAACTCAGTGTAAACTTGCTAGTATACTTCAGCGTACACACACACAATGACGTTAAACTTTGAGTGATGATTACGTCATCCTTATGCTTTGTCACTATCACTGGTTTTCTCATGCAGCGGCCCATATATATATCGTAACAGACAGATAGCAGAGAAAATACCTTTGTGAAACAACAATCATGCAAGCAATTGAAAGTTTAAATGGACATTGGGTTTTAATCACATTTTATCCATATTATTTTAGTGTGCTGTCTATCTGACCATGCTTGTCTCAAAGTTATCCACCCAATTTTTTTTGCGGGGAACATGATAATTTTCATCAAGATTGTTATAACTGTCAAAATGGACCATCAAGAAATTACGCCAATTTTGGTGAGGATTGGATAAGGATTGCTCAAATTACAGAGCAGACTTAATTTAGCAAATATTCACTTATTCAAAGGGCATGACTCGAACTTGCCTGGGGCTTTCTGCAGATACGACAAAAAAAGTTACAATAAACATTGTGAGCAAGTTTGGTGCAGATTGGATAAGAATTGCTTAAGTTAGAGAGATTACAATGCTAATTAAGAAATAATTTAACTGATTTTCAGTTATCAAGTTCAAGTGTGGAGCAATGCTCACACACCACGGGTATTCCCTTATTATAACAAGAGGGCCATGATGGCCCTGGATCGCTCACCTGATTTTATTTTTTTTCCACTTAAGCAATATAAGTCCCGCCTCCTGGCGGCCATAGTTTCGACTAATCAACATGGCTTGAAGGAATCTGATAGAATCCCTAGGAACATTTCCTTTAGGCTTTTTCTATGTAGTCCCTTATTGGGCGTCAATGTCACAAGGAGAGAAAAACATGCAGCCAGTCAGGGGCTCGAACCTGGGACCTCATACTTTCAGAGCAAGTACTCTACTGACTGAGCTAACCGGGCCGCTTAAATATAATCTCTCCATCTGTGTACAAGTTCAGATCGCGACATAAGCCTGTCACTAGTGTCAGGGAAGCATAACTCTAGAACGACTAAAATGATCTGGCTAATCTGTTATCGCAACCAAGGTTATATGCCAATAACCATTCACAGCAAGTCTGATGAAGGTTAGATAAGAACAGTTGAAGTGAAATCGCAGACATGGCCTATCTGGCCAAATTTTAGAAAAATCAAGCACCATAAAATTAATGCAAAAGTGCCTTGGGCAATTTGGCTCAAATTGGCTGGTTATCAAACCTGGCCCAAACATTATACCCACACCCATGCTTCATGAGTTTTGTGAAGACTGACTTATAGAGCAGACAAGGCTTATATGGCTAATTTTGGAAAATTCAAAGGCCATAATACAAAAGTGTCTTGGGCGAATTGGCTGCTTATCGTACTTGGCCTAGACATTATACCCAAAAACATAATCAGCAAGTTTGGTAAAGAAATGTTTACTTTGGAGACTGGTCAACAAGTGGTCGCGACCGGCCAACCAGCCTGCTTAGGTATTCCAATAATACAGCCCATGTAAAAATTGTGGCAAGAAAAGAAATCATGAGCTATTTCTCCTTTTCCCATAATGTTTTCAAAAGTTATCTGCTGTAGATATCTGATAGCTGGAAACTGTTCAAGTAATTGTTGGAAAACCAACACATTTATATGATTAAATGTCTATGATTTAAAACTTAAGGAACTAATAATAATTTCACTACCATAGATGTCACATTTTCATGTACTCTTTGCTTCATAGAATCCATGTAACCACCCCCTCCATTTTTCGACTGCTCTTGTCTGGACTTCGAATCTGGCCAAAGAAATTAAATAAACTATAAACGAAATTGGGGTAATAATAATTTATATGAAAAAAGGTTGAAATCAATGTAAAACATCTTCAACCAATCAAACTCTCAATGAATGGAATAACTTTATAGTTTGGAGAACATAAACTGTTGCATGTGGAAATGAAACAAATGCTATTGCCAAAAATCCACAGCATTGTTACCTTTGTAAAACGGTATATTTAATATTCTTAATAAAGAGTAGGCAGTGAATTGCTAAGCCTACCTTTATATCAGACAATATACTTTCATTTCTTTGAAAAAGTTGCTGGAAATGCACACTGTTCAAATAGTATCTGATAAATTACAGGTAAATTCTCTTTATTTTTCTCTTGTTATATTTTAAATATCGTTCTGATATTGTTTTCATTACCTTTGGTTGCCCTCTGATCACAATGTATAATTGATTGCAGAGCTTTTTTTCATACATGTATTATGTACATAATCAGCACCTTAATAAAATATTGTATTGCAAGGATTTTTTTTTATTTTAATTAAAGATCATCTGTTTCACCACCAGTAAAATAATAATAGGGTTATGGAAACCACTCATAATTTGACTGGAAAAAACATTATGTTTGGTCTTATTATGTTTACGTTAACCCTGACCCAAATGGAGACGCTTTTGATGCAGACGACTTTTAAAAACATACAGACACTTTCTGCGTGCAATTCCTCCTTTTGCCACAATGTTTTCCACTTTTTGTCATAGGTTATCCATTCAATTATGGACATTTTCTATGTTAAGAAAAAAAAAAAATGTCGGGAAGAAATAAAAATCGAAGAGTGTTATACCTGAAAAATTAGTTTCATAGTCTGACTGGTCACTGCTTGCTGGGTCCATGTCACTGAGATCTAGAACAGCATTCTGAAAATAAACATTTTGTAAATAGAACAGATGCATTATCTTTACTTCGATGGACATTTGATAAAATTATCTGAAAGGACATTTCTGAGAGTGAGATCCAGATTTATATGTAAAAAAAGGATTTTGAAATATTTCATAGAACATAGTTATATAATAATCATATACAGAAACCTGATAAAGTTGGATAACACACATTAAATTTATACAGTTTCTGGAGTTAGTCTGTAATAAATAAGTGAAAGGCAGTTTAAATATTCTGAACACATAACTACATAGTGTCTATCCATATTAGCCCTTTTCAACATGCAGACACATTTTGACATATTTGTAAGGGAACAGGGTATAGGTATTAATATCACTCCTTATGCCTTGATGTGGAAGCCGGCTTCCTTCTCTTAAAGTTAAGCAACGTTCATCTCGGTTAGTTCCTGGATGGGTGACCCGTGATGGCTGAACTCCAGTTCATGTATCATATCAATTGGTGAGCAATTTCTCTTTTGAAACAATGACCTTATGTTTTCAACTCAATTCAATATGAATTAAGTAAAGTGTATGTTTCTTTAGTCAAATCTGATATTGTTTCTGTATTTTGACAGGACACATAACTCACATTGGATTGGTATTTAACAACAAATCGACTGAGTTGCTATACCATGAATCCAAATATTGTGTCCAAAAAGGATTGTTTGTAGCAGTCACAATATTCCTTCTTTTTAATTGGATGAAAAGTAAATTTCAAAACGAAAAATTCTTTTAGAGGAAATTATTAAATAAGATAATACCTACCCCGGTACTCGAAAAAGAAATGAAAACAAGGAATCTGATGTATGTTAAACATACATGTTATAACACCAAATGTCAACAAATCCAAATAGCTATATTAATGGTGATGTCATTATATTATTGTAATGCAAATGGTGAATAAATACCTAAAAGGAAAAGGACAGAAATGGTAGGAAAGGATAGTTGAATCTCCACAAATGATGGATTTTAGTTGATTTGCATAGGACGGTATGACTCGTTAATTACTTGGGACTACTAATACGGGAAAGAGAAACGAGTGCGATAAGCTATATATAAATTTTATTATATAGCACTATATAAATTATAATATACTTGTCGTCCTTATCGATCGATATTCAACATTACCTGTACAAGGTTTATCTACCCGCGACGTTTACGTACACAAACAGTTTTGTAGAGACGACTAGCAAATTGGCACTTATCGCACTAGTTTCTCTTCCCCGTATCATTAGTAGTCCCAGGTAGCAACTATACGTATACTCAGTCATATCAAATATGATTTTTTATATTATCCCTACATCGTTTCATCCGGTCTCTAACCATGCGCGAAACTTGCAAATATGCATTAACATGTTGAATGAGGGCAATACACCGAAGAAGAAGAAGTAGTCATAGTATACATTTTTAAAAATCCTGTGTTTAATTTAACTTAATAATGTTTACACACCAATAGTGATCTCCAAGGCTATATCTGTAAAATTACACGTTTTATTGTAACGTCTTATATACAGATAATTCTGGGGATTCGTTTGTAGTATACTACACGTTTCTAAGTAGAGGGACAATAACAAATAATGAGAAATAAACACGTTTTAACCTGTTCTTTCTCCCAGGAATAAGACGTGTCAGCCATGATTGTTTTCTTTTTTCGCCCCCACTTCCGGTCGGAATTAAATTGACTTAATTATGTATTTGCCCCGAATATTGTTCGGAATTTCAGGGCTATGGTTGGCTTATAGAGTCAGCTGTTGGAAACTCTGTTTGAAATAAAAAGGCATGCCGGGTGTCGGAATTTCCTACATGCAAATATTATTGCGACAAGAGAGAGGTGAAATTGCTCTATTTAATTTTGCTACAATGTTTTCAAATCGATTCACCATTTAGAAAAAAAACGACAGTTAACTGAGTGTTTCTGCTGGATGTTAAAAGCGACTAAAGGCGATATTCCTCTGCAGCTGTTAGACTATATGTTTTAACAGGGACACTATATAGTGTCCCTGGTTTTAACATGTTCACACTTGCAGACGCAGTTTAATTGACACATGTGCAGCTGACGACATTTGAAAAAAAAAATTGTCGGAAACGTTCGCCAAATTGTTTTCAACATTTATAATAATACTTTTATTTAATGATTTGTCATTTTTTCTGTCTAAATGTTTTCAATGTCGTTTGCTGCATATGTGTTGTATGTGGAAAATGTGAATAAATGATATATAAACATGGATTGCGTCAGGGACGTAGATGTCCCTGATTGCGTCAACCACTAAGGGATCTTTTGGATAAGTATCAAGGTGGATTCGGTCAAGACTATGCGTATGCAGACTCGCATTAGTAGCTGTAGTCAAGTCCTAAAGACCAACACTAAATGAGTGTAGGCAAGCAGGTTTCATTTGAATATGCTGAAATATGTGAAATCGATATGTAGTTGCATGGCGACATTTTTGTTCATATGATGCGAATTATTATAATTTTAACAGTCGTTTTCTGCGATGATTTCTCCTTTTGCCACAATGTTTTCCACTTTTTGTCATAGGTTATCCATTCAATTATGGAGATTTTCTATGTTTTGACAAAATTCGTTCAAAGTCGTCTGCTGCAGAATTTTCGTATGAGGGAAAGGGTTAAAGCTTAACCTAGTGTACTGGCTCGTTGACCGACACGACTATCCCCTAGGCGTTTAGTGTCTTATAATTCTCTTCACAGCGTGTGATAAATTATCGGTAAATCACGGAACCTTACGGAGTTCAACGAATACGTTGCTTTCGAGGCCAGATATAGGATTATCGTTATTTGATCATTTAACTGATGATCGAAATTCTTGGGTATGTTCTAAAAAACCATCCTCGGAACCCAGGCTATTCATAACATATATGATACCCTGGGCAAATTGGCTAGCGAAACTTCGTAGTCATGAATAATTCATGAGGTGAAATCCAGCCGCTTGATTGGTTGCATGCTACAAATTTCAGGCGATGTACAGTAATAACAGTGTACGAGGGGTGTTCGGAAAGTATCGGGACAAGTGCCTTAACATTCTTATTTTTTTTATAATTGAACACAATTCTTTAAACATACATAGCTTTATATACCATTTATTCATTTTCAAAAGCAAAATTACAAAATTAAAAAGAAGACGCTAGTTATATAGAGCTATGTATGTTGAAAGAATTGTGTACGCATATTTAAACAAAAATGTTACGGCACTTGTCCCGAAACTTTCCGAACACCCCTCGTAGTTACGGAGAAAATCGAGGTGCACGCTTTACGAAGTTTCGCTAGCCAATTTGCCCAGGGTATCATATGTGTTATGAATAGCCTGGGTACCGAGGATGTAAAAAACGGACATAAAAAGAAACGAAATGTAACGCGGGATATCATGTCTTTCTCTCTGTATTTCTGTTGTCAGCAAGGTTAAAGATGCGTCAGAAAGCGGATGCATGTGGGAAAGGGTTAAAGTGGCGTCAGAAAGCGTCTGTTTGTGGATGGAGTAAATGAGGCGTCAGAGAGCATATATATGTGGGAAAGGGTTAATGATGCACCAGAAAGCGTCTGTATGTGGATATGGTTGAAGAAGCGATGTGTGTGGATAGGGCAAATACATAATAATGTATACGTATTATTAGGTCTTTGGATAGGGTTAAAGAGACATCAATGTCGACATATAGAAGCAGATACAAATGCTGGCAAACATATAAAATTTCAGTCGCGTTATTCTCACTATTACCTTCGTGATTGTTGGAATAGGGGCTTTTCGCCCCTATTCAATTCCAAGCATTCGTATCTAAAAGAAGTAAGGCCGCAACCGTATTCAACTCTTGTCTACATCCGCGAAAGTATAATTTTTGATTGGTTCACACTTCTTTGATGGGATGGACCGAATAACGCAACATCCATCCGCTTTCATTATTGAGTCCAAATAGTTCTCTCTAGTATTAAGGTTCCTGGACTCTAATACACAAACATGATATTATATTCTGAAAATATAATATATCAGACATGTAATACTGAATTTTAAAATGATTTAACCACCCGTAACTCATTTTATGAGTATTTCTATTTTGAACCCCTATGTTTATCGTTGAGCCCAAAAACAAAACCTCATTTATATAGCAATGTTCAAAAAACTTGGTAAACATGTATATTTCCATTATATATAGACTGAGTTTAAATATGGACCAAATACAATAAGTACTCCCAGAGTTATGGCCCTTGAATTTATGAAAATCTTGAAATTCTCCATCAATCCAGATCATAATCAAATGATATTACAAGAACATGATGCCTATGGTATCTAGGCCTAATAAGGTTTTGGGCTACATCAAAACAGTAGGTCAACAGTTATGGCCCCTTATTTTACTTTATTACAGAGTTATTGCCCTATGTAACTTTTCTTGTCTGGAGAATAACTTGAAAACTACTAGATGGAATCTATTAAAAATGCATAGAATGGTAAAGCACAATGAAAGGCAGTACAGTGTACACTAACTATAACTATAACTAACAGCTATATTTGAGCTGATTACAGAGTTATTGCCCTTTCTTACTTTTTTCTTATCGGAGAATAATTTTTCAATGCCATTTCTTACGGTTTTCTAGTGCTGAGAATATTTTTCAAACTAAGGGATGGAATTTAATAAAACTTTTTATTATATGCCTGTACATTTTCCGGTGGAAATACATGCAGATTGACATGCGCAAATACACCACGACAGATTAAAATTCCGTATCTACATGCGGTGTAAATACAAGATTGTGACGTCAGACAGTGCGCGGAATACTTTCAGCGAGGTATCCCCAATAAACAATGTATTGAATCTGTATATTTAATAGTTTTTTCGCTCTTCATAGATCGTAGGTATATACTAAAAGGAATAATATGTTAATAGGCAAAGCCTAGGTCGTGTGAAAGCAAGAACAATTAATTAAGCACTGTCTGTCCCCCAACAAGAAACAAATTAATAGGCAAATTGTAGAAATTTAAGTTACAAAAACAGAATTTGAAAAACATATTGAAAAAAACGAAACTTAGCATGCATTTAAGTTTAATTTGTACATATATATCTGTTTTATTTTTTATTAGGTCAGGATTGTAATAGACTGTAAGATTTCCAAGGATGTTGATGGAAAACAACACTAGAAGGCATTGAAGAATGTTCTGATTTATTTTTACAAATGCCAGTTATTTGTAAACTAGTAATACATATAATTGAAAACTGACTCTTACCATGGTTGATTGAATGACTTGCGCTTAACATTACTCCACACAACAATCTTACAAGGCAGATGGCTAACTTTGCATGATCTGGCTGAATGTATAATCTTGAGACAATTTAAGATGACTGAGAAAAATGTAATTTTTGACAAATATTTTCAAAAGTCCCATTTATAATGATGTATGTTGGAAAGGTTAAAGTTTAGCCGGCCTTGTCTGATGTAAATTACTTGATTTCTGTGACTAATCCGAATACATTGTCGGAATGGTGTAATTGATCCAAAATGAACATATCCAAAATGAACAATATGTTCCTATTCAACAACATTTTCACTTTGAACACCTATCTCCTTTTCTGGTTTTTAATTTGTAAAACATGAAAACTGCATCCGATTATTTGTTAATAAGTACCAGACTTAGTGTCAACAACAGTTACTGAATATATATACATGTATCTGAAATATGTTGTTTGAAAAAAAAATGGATAATATAAGATCTGATCAATATATTCAATATACATTTTATTGCATAAAACAATAAACAGTATGTTTATAGCAAATAAAGAAATTATAAAAAGTACAAACAGAGAAATGGATTTTCCAGAAGAATTTGCAATAATTTAACATTGTTAGTGATCATGTTAAAATTGCTCTATTATAAAAATATGATGTATACATTTCGTTAAAACTTTGATATTAGAACGGTTATCAAAGCTGGATCAATCCTTGAACATGTACAGATTCTCAGAGTTATCAATGTTGATAACCATTCCTTTTTTTAATTGTTATTGCTCAATTATAAAAGCTTTTGAAAAGGGTACAGGGAGTAAACTATTTTCACTAGAAGCCTGGATAAAAATGTAATAAGTGTTTAAGTAAGACAACTCCCCACAACATAATTGTTTCATGTATACATTGTTAAGTTTAGTTGCCTCTTTCAAAACATGTACCTGCTGAGATTTGATCTTAGAACTCTTGTTAGACCAGGTGTTTTACCATTAAACTACAGTATAGGTTTTTATTTTGAGCAGCAGTTCATGAAAATATGTGTACTTTTATTACCAGTAAAGTATAAGAATTTTTTTGTTACAATGAATGTATACCAATTTAAACTTTACCATTTCTATTGTATAGATTATACAATTTCACACAGAAAAATGGATTTCACAATAAATTACATAGAAAACAGATACATTTCTGTGGTATTTCAGTTATATCAGAGGACAGAACACTTATGTGAGGTCACTGGGTGACTAACATAACTGACATTAATTATGAACTGCCTTATAGCCTTTTTCTGTTGAAAAACAGATTACGTTTTCTTTATTGTTCAACCAAAATGTTTATACAAATTTATTTGAATAAAAAGTATTTTGAGTGTTTGTTGAATTTAAAAAGAGATTGATCCTCTTTATCTACAGATTTCAATGCTCAGTTTGTTTTTACCTTATTTGAGTTTGATATAGTTAGTGTACATTGCCCTGTTTCATAGACGGACCTAAATCGGTGACCGTAAAAGGCTTTTATTTTGCATTTGCTCTTCAATTTGAAGAGTTCTATGACATCATTGGTTGTTGTGCTCCCAAGTATGAAAATAGTGCTGTCAATAGATGTTGAATCTTTTTCAAATATTGTTTGAATACATACATGCAGAGTATTTTAAATAACCTAGTGAAAATAATGTTTAAATTCTTAGTACCAACTTTGTCCAATCTGATCAATAAACACATTTTGGATAAAAAAAAAAAAGAAGTTAACTACTAGAAATTCAGCCTGTTGAAAGAAAAGTAAAGTGTTTTACTGATAGCCCCCATATGACATCATTTCTTTTAAACAATCATGACTCATTTGAGTTTGATCAATAAACACATTTTGGTTAAAAAAAAGATGAATCTACTAGAAATGCAGCCTGTTGAAAGACAAGTAATGTGTTTTACTGATAGTCCACATATATATGACATCATTTCTTTAAAACAATGGACTCATTTGAGTTTGATCAATAAACACATTTTGGATAAAAAAAAAGATAAATCTACTAGAAATTCAGCCTGATGAAAGAAAAGTAATGTGTTTTATTGATAGCCCACATATGACATCATTCCTTTAAAACAATGGACTCATTTGAGTTTGATCAATAAACAAATTTTGGATAAAAAAAAATATGAAACTACTAGAAATTCAGCCTATTGAAAGAAAAGTTATGTGTTTTACTGATAGTCCACATATAACATCATTTCTTTAAAACAATAGACTCATTTGAAGGCATGAAAGTGTTTTCCTCTCTTTCAGGTTGGAGGATATAGACATTAAGACATTTACTATGTATACCCCAAAATCAGGGTGAACTGATTCTGGTCATACTTTCATGATTTGACAAAGACTAGGTCATAGACATAAACTGTTAAACTGTACAATGTAAAAAAATAATGTAAATTGAAGGCAAATAATTTGAAATTGACTGTAGTTTTGTTTGTTTGCTACATTTACTGCAATAAATAGATAAACGTCTTAAAGTCAATACAACTAGACAGTCGAAGATATGATAGTTTTAATAGCTATTTTCTTGAGTGGAGTCAACATTTGACAAGACGGCTTCGGCTTCAAATGACAGATACAGTCATAAACGATACACACCATGTGACGTCACGCGATGTGACGAAAGCATCGTGGATCGTTCCCAACAGATATAACAAATAATTTAGAAATGAAGTTATATTTTTAAGCAAATTATTGATATAATAAATAGCTTACCTTGAAATGAAGCTATGCCGATACAGAAACAGAATTGTTCGTCCTTTTCAGTTAAAATAATATCCGAGGCCAATGTAACGAACGATAACTTCCGTTGAAATTATTTACAATCATTTTCAAGTGTTTATTGCTTCTCTATATTGCAAAGATATAAAATCCATGAAATAATGATGACAGGTACAAAAGAATAGTCGACTTAGCCTTCATAAAGTCCTTCCAGTGAATGAAATCCATTTGTGACGAGTCAAACTATCTTTTCCTACCATTCCTGTCGTTTTCCTTTTGTTATTTATTTATTACTTGCCTTACAATGACGTTACTTTTCGTTGCAATGACGTCACATTTGGCAATCTCTATTACATAGGCGCTCTCACTCTCTATTACATAGGCGCTCTACATTCACCAGTTAGACCGGAAGCAAAATGGCCGAAAAAAAGTGCTATGGGGTTGAGATTTGATATGTGAAAAACAGTAAGATTGTACTGAATTCTCGTGTTTTGATCTCGTATGATGTGTTCGTACGTATAACCTATAGGCGTGCTTCGCTCGAGCCTTCGGCTCAAGCTTTCACACGTATTACGTATATACAATGGTAAAGCACAATTAGAGGAAGTGCAGTGTACAGGAACCATAACTATAATTTACCAAATTATATTGTTATTGCCCTTTGTTACTTTTTTCTTGTCCGGTGAATAACTTGAAAACTAAAAGACGGAATCTAATAAAAATGCATACAATGTCAGCGCACAATGAAAGGCAGTGTACTATACAAGAACCGTAACTATACTTAAGCTAATTACTGAATTATTGACCTTTCTTAACTAAGTTCTGATCTCAATATGCTGTATTTGCAGAGAAAAGATGGGTAAATGCACACTATGTATTAAGAATATTATCATCAAGGATTCAGATATTAGTGCAGTTTTATTGTCAATTCACAAAATGCTTTGACACTTTAACATTCCCTTCTTAACTTAATTAAAAAGAGGAAAAGAAAATGAATAATAAGAGAGAGCGAAACTAGGTAGACAAATGGGCAGGCAGATAGACAGAGGGAAGAGTTGAATAATGAAATCGAACTTAATAAGAAAGTTTGTTTGAAATGAACGTTTGGTTATTACGGTTAATGTTTAGTTTAGTAATCTCAATGTCACTGTTTCCAAGTGGTGCATTCTGGTTGATATTATCTATTAATCCTATTACATTTGCCAGAGTCAGGTCCAGTATATTTTCTCCAGATCGTGTAGCTTTTTTTCTATGTTGGTGTAGAAAAGAGTCTCTGACATTTCAAAAGATCTTTGTTGCTATATATATGTGGTCAGGTCCTAAAGATGTTACTTGTTTATTCCAATCGATTACCTTGAAATTAAAGTCACCAAAGTGAAGAGTTTAATCAAAGTTTATATAACTGAAACCACGAAGTGATAACTTTTATGAAATTTTTGCTACGTTAGCATCATTTATGGTACAAGGATTACGGTAGATGCAGGATAATAATAAATGTTTACTGGTTTCTGTTTGGTTTCTTAAATTCACTTTTTCTATAATAGTGCTGCCAATGCAGTTTACTTGGTATGATTTTGAATTGTTCTTGACGTGTTTCTGACATCCTCTGTTTGTGAAACCTTTATTGGTTGGATAAAACATGTTGTAGACAAGTATTTAATGCACCTATTTGGAGAGTCATACAATAATGAGTCATTTACTTTTGGTTACACTTCGGTAATCGCTATTAGTTTTTGGCCCGGGGCTTTAGCCCCTGGTCATAATAGTAATACCATTTTTTTCGGAGTTGGCAGCCTGCCAATTGCTGTTAGCAACAAACGACGCGAGAAAAAATGCGCGAGAAAAAAAGTTCATCATGGATTCAACAAAACTGCATTTAAAAGGTTAGGATCTCCCCCATAAATATCATTTTAATGTTATTGGATTATCAGTGAAAAACTTAAGGCGTGAGTACTCCAATATAAGTTTAAGAAATGTTTTAGAAATTAATGCGCGGAGAGGTCAAATATGGACGCTTGTTAACATTATTAACATTCGCGAAGAGGAACGGAAAAAAAAGAAAGAAGTCACGTGAAATATACAGTGGCGGATTAACCGGGGTCCGTAGGGCCCGTGCTTCGAAAAATTAATGGTAAACAAAGAAAAAGCGTGGCAAATGTAGTGGCGGATTTAGCGGGGGCCCGACTCCCCCCACCTCACGACACACCGACCCGGTCGTGCATCATACATATCTGGCGAGCGCCGGGCCAAATTCGCCGCTCAGAGCCCGACCGGACATCGACATTCCAGTCGCACTCTTCACAGAAGGTAGCAATTTAACACACAGTTTATCACACAGGTGTCAGAGTAACAGTACTACAATATGCCGTATAAAAGAAGGGAGGACTGAAGGAGAAGGAGAGGGCAGTACCCACAAGAGAGGGAGAGTGGCAGTAAAGGGAATGAGACATCTCCTCTTCAGCCACCAATGCACCAATAACTAAGTTGTAGAGGTAGCGTGCAAACGCAAACCTCTTTCCCAATCGTGCTGTGCAGGTGCCCGCAAGTGCTGTGGAGGTATCAACGGCATATTCGTTAGAATGCTTGTCTTAATGATATCTAAGTCATGTTCGAATAAGGGTCATATTGGGTCAGAAACTACATGTAGGTCACTAGGCCAAATTTGTCTTGATGATATGTAGACCAAGTTTGAATATTGGTCATGTCTGTTAAAAAACTATTTCACTAGACCAAATTGAAGGAAAATCTTGTCAACACTGTAGAGGCCACGTTTTTAAAAATTTGGTCAGAATGTTTATCTTAATGATATCTAGTCCATGTTCAAATAAGGGTCATATCGGGTAAACAAAAATAGGTCACTAGGCCAAATGAAGGAAAATCTTGATAACACACTAGATGTTGCATTTTGAATCTTTGTCAGAATAATTGTCTTGATGAGATTTGCATAACACTTTCTCCCAGTCTAGTACATGGTTTAGAGAACTATTTCAACTTGATGGAATGTGATTTAACATTGACATATTTCTCAATATAATAATGCAGACATTTCAATATATTCTGCCTAAACCTGCTGTCAAATTTCCCTTTCATTCTTCATGTCTTAAATGTGTAAACTTGTGGGTGAGCGATATAGTGCCAACAAGGTTCTTCTGTTTTTAAATTGGCAGTTTAATAAAATTTACTATTTTTGACATGATCTTTCAACTTCTTGACAATAAATACATAAAGATAAGCTGCAATTGTTATTTCCTTTCACATTTCCCCTACTTCTCCAACCTTCCAGCAGCCCCCAGGCCGTCAGCACTGCAGTGCTATGATTTTAGTATGAGGAGCTCATTTATTTTGTTGAAAAGACTGTCTGCGTTTGTGTTTATGACTTTTAACTGTGATTTATTTATATTTAAAAATATAAAACTTGCATACTATTTATTTTGGATGCTCATTTCTGGATTATTGATTGTTCACTAATTTGGCATGCATTGCTACCAACCCGGGCTCTCCTGGTTTTCATTTGTCTATTTATTGGCGTAGAGCAAAATGATGTAGCAATTTTTACAAGTATGCTATATTCCCTTTTGAATCACAAATGTTTCTTTATTTGTTTAATTAGAAACAGGTCACCCCTATTTCGTTGATTCTTAGTATGTTTGTTTTAAGTTGTTAACTTGTTTAAAATACATTTATATCGAAAACAGGTTTCCTCTAGCCAGTTGTAGCATTTTATTTGATTTTATTCTCTTTATTTCTGACTAAATATTTGTTCATTTTTTTCACTTTCAAGAATGCCAGTTCTGTCGTTGAAAGGAAGAGTGTCAGTGTCGTTTTTCACACAGAATTGTCATTTGGTACACATCATATGTTACGTATAACAGTGAACAGTGGTTATGGAATGTTTTTAAGCAATGGCTACTTGGGAAATTTGTGCGAACAGTGTGTGGACATAACTGTTATTAAAATCATTATTTACGTTTTCAAACAAACTTGTTTCGCTTCAGACGGCGACGCCAACATGACGTTACTACCGTGGCCCGCCACAATGGTTGTTACACGTTTTATAATCTCAACGAAATTTTATTTTTCAACCAATTATTTGAATATTTGTCAGGAATGTAAGCGAAATATGGAAGTTTGACAAAATCAGGTTTATTTTCTACCATTTTATTAGTGTCGAAATTAAAACAAACGTCCTACTACTTCTGGACTTCAATACTCCGGGTCACTGAACAACTAGTGTGTTGACATAGAGAAATATTTAAAAGATAGGTGAAGCATAAGACATTGTTATGAGTTACATGGATGAAATGAACCTGATGATTTATAAACATTTGTTTTTCGTCATAGTTTTTAGCTCACCTGTACACGAAGTGAGCTATTGTGATCGTATTTGGTCCTTCATCCGTCCTCAGCCATGCGTCGTGCGTCGTCAACAATTTCTTTGAATAACGTCTAAATCACGGGGTCCATTGCAGTCAAACTTCACAGGAATGTTCCTTTGCTTTTGTGGTGTTCGTTAAAATGTGCTCAAACAATCAAATTAAATTCACAACTTTCGTCGCTGCGTCATCAGAAAGGGGGAAACTGTCGAACTTTTAAAAGCCTTCTTGCCCAAAGGGTCTGGCCCGATTTGTAAACAATTAGCTCAAGGAACTTTTAAAAGCCTTCTTGCCCAAAGGGTCTGGCCCGATTTGTAAACAATTAGCTCAAATATTCCCTGTGTGAACCTCTATAAATATCTGTTCAAATAATGTAGATCCATTGAAAATCATAGCCGTCAAGGGGCGGGGCTTATTTTCATTAAATGGTATATATAGTAAAATCTTGAAAAATCTTTTTGTCCGAAAGAACTGGCCTGATTTTTAAAATAATTAAGCACATAATATGTTCTTCGGTTGATCCTTTATTAAATTTGGTCATATATGATAATCCTTTGAAAAAAATGGTCGTCAGGGGGCGGAGTTCGTTTTCCTTATATGGTATATATATAATTAAGTACTTTATTAAACGATCATCTTGTGCGAAAGTACTGGCCTTTTTGGGAAATAAATTGGGTGAATCTCTAACAAGTGTGTTCAATGTACTTTATTATGATGCCTATTTGTAAACAGAAATCCATTTGCTGATTACTTCTCCTATAACTATCTTGGTTGTCAACCCACTTTGACAAATTCTTGTGTGTGTGTATACAGAAAATGTTCAGAATTAAATTAGATTTAAAACATTAGAAAGTAGCACAAACTAATAGAAATTCTTACTGCGGAACGGCATCAGATAAGGAGTAGAAGGACAACTGTCAAAGTGACTTTCAACATAATTAAACATAAATATCTTAAAGGTGACTAACCCTCAATAAAGGTTTTCCATTTTTTTTTTTTTTGATAGGTGAAAAAACATGCCCCTGTACGGGTTAAAAATGTTTCACTTATATAGAACATTAAAAGGTAGGAATCCGCCGAAACCGGACGTTCCGGGTTCGATCCTCAGTCGCGGCCCGACGGTCATGGTTGAGTGCCCTTGGGCAAGGCACATTTTCTAACCTAGTACTGGTTTGTTAATGTTGAAAGCGGTGTAACACCCCAATAAAATGAAATCATTAAAAGGGAAAAGTGAAAATACATTGATCAAAATCATTCAACCTTTTCGACATAGAACAAATTTGCAACATACTTCTTTGAAAACATCTGCAAAACTATGGAAGTACTTTTTACATGGAAATGTAATTATTATATAGAGTCGAAAACATTGTGGAAAAGGACACATTGCTCATTATGAATAACTTCTTTTGTCATAATGATTGTGAAAGTCATCTGCAGGTGGCAAACATTGTATGCCTTGTAATTATTGATCCAATATTTAGTCAGTAATAACACATTCTCAGGTGAGCGATCCAGGACCTCATGGCCCTCTGGTATTTTGTAATACTGTCATATATTGGGTCAGAAAAATTACTTCAGTGCACACAGTTCTGATGGATCTACACGGACTTATCGACGTTTTCGAGTGCCCCTTTCAAAGTATAGCTGTTTTCATAGTTGCATCTTTTATTGTGGTATGGTTTATTCAACGTCATGTTGAAATCAGTGGTATTCCAAACCGCAGTGTACTAGTAACTGGGTGTGACACAGGATTTGGGAATCTTCTCGCGAAGTCTTTAGACTCACGAGGCGTACGTGTGTTTGCTGGTTGCCTGACTACAGACGGTGGTAAACTGCTTCGAGATGAAACCTCGCAGAGAATGACAACGTTTACTATTGACATTGCGAATAGAGACTCGGTTTCTAAGGCATTTGAGTTTGTAAAACGATGTTTAAATGATGAAGGTATGGAGTTGTTTTAAACTATTGATTGATTGATTGATTGATTGATTGGGGTTATACGCCGTTTTCAACAATATTTCAGTCATATTACAACGGCCAGTTCACCAACCCATGTGTTTCCTGGCTCACACCAGTACTCAACACAACATACTTTCCAAGCAACTGGCCGCTGTTTCCACATATACATTGTTGGAAGTATGACACTTGTCATAGTGATATTTATCAAACGTCGGAAAGAATGTTTGCCGAGCTGGGGTGCGAACTCACAACCTCTGGATTCACAGCCCCGCATCGCAACCGACTGAGCTACCGGTGCGCGGCTGTTTTAAAAGAATCGCATCGGGCGAGTAAATATCTTATTGCATCTCTACTTTCTGCAGCAGACGACCTTGATAAAGAGAAATTGCTCAATACAAGCAATTTATCATTTTTTCACAATGTTTTCAACTATTTGCAGTAATTATATCTTCATTTGTAGAGATTTTTATCATATTTTTGCCATGATATTTTCAAAGTCGTCTGCTGTAGATTTGTTGCATGTGGGAAAGGGTTAACAGAAATGTATCTTTTGTAAGAGTTAACGCTCCACATCGAAATAACAATTCCTTTTCATCTGGATATGTTTACGCAATTCAAGATCACTTATATATAAGTTTATCATTGATCAATTATTATTGAGAGTGGTGTTTTTGTCTTCGTTTTTTAATCATCTATTTTGGAAACTTCTGTTGGAAGGAAGACCGACTGTAGGAAATAATTTTGTCAAAGAAACGTTAACTCGTTCCTCCTGTTTGACGTTATTGACGTTGCATTTTCTAAACAGGCTCACGTTTAAACTCAACTTAGCTTTGAATGAAAAATTACACATTGTTAGCTGTGTAACGGATATACGTCTGTAAAATTGCTCTCGAAACTCTGTGGGCGAACATGCGTTCACTGGTCGCTAAATCATCCAAACCAGGGAAGTATATAGAGTGTTATTACAAAGCGAACGCTCGGCGAGTGCTATCCGAATCAACCAATCGAACTACATTTTTAACAAGCAAACGACCGAGTGCTCGGTATGTTAGGAATTTCTCATAACACCCCTGTTGTTGCGTTACGCGGCTTATTTCAATATATGGTTGTACTCATGCGTTTATGGGGCCGTTTTGAACACTGCACGAGTTCACCCCTTTATTCTATTAAATATTTACTTACTAATGTATTACCTCTCAGATTGATGGGGTATTCTACTGAACTGATGTGGGATGTCCCTCATTACTCTGATCAGTGATTTTTCATCTGTTTTACATTTTATAATTATTGGTTCTTGTACAGAACTGGTATGTTATATCGTTATTCGTCCCACTGCTCTGTAGAGTGATTATTTATCTGTTTTACCTGTCATTGTTATGGGGTCTTGTAACCAACTATGGTGTGATGCTTTCATTTGCCCCATTACTCTGTTAAGTGATTATTTATCTGTTTTACCTGTGATGGTTATGTTGTGATGCTTTCATTTGCCCCATTACTTTTTAAGTGATTATTTATCTGTTTTACCTGTCATGGTTATGTTGTGATGCTTTCATTTTGCCCATTACTTTGTTAAGTGATTATTTATCTGTTTTACCTGTCATGGTTATGGGGTCTTGTACAGAACTATGGTGTGATGCTTTCATTTGCCCCATTACTCGGATAAGTAATTATTTATCTGTTTTACCTTTCATGGTTATGGGGTCTTGTATATATATATGTTTGAAAAAAAAGACCTTTATGAATAAATAAATTGTATAAAATGATTTAAGAAACAGCAAGATACAACATACGTATGTCTTCTACCGTTATTACAAAACTTTAGACACATTTAATGAGTATTTAATAACTTTCCCCACTTTTCTAGGCTACGCTTTTTTATAGGATGGTTTACGACCCGATTAATCAAAGCTCAGAAAGAAGTTTCTGGCGATGTTTTTGCCTATTTACAATATTGAGATTTTCAAATAAATGGGTAATATTTAAAAAATCAATGATGATTCATTTTGATTACTACATATTACAGTATAATTCTAGAAACTGTAAAAACAACGTTAACCCAACTATGCAATAGGCAGGGCCGTAACGTGACCCATTCTATTATTTGTAAATGCAGCATGTCATCGCTTGGCGATTTTGGTCATTCTTATTTAATAGACGACAAGGTGTCATCGGTTCCCATAGATTAATTAAGTTGTCTCTGCTTCCTTCCGTTATGAATACTTCGCTGTTTTCACGATTTCATCCGATTTCTAAAATTCATTGGATTCGTACTCGGTTTATCATGTTTCGTTCGAGATGAACGATTCGTATCAATTGGTTTTCGCTCTTTGCTCTTGGGGAACTGACTTGACCATTTTCTTTTGTTTATTTTTTAGTTTTCTACTGGTATGTTACAATGAAACAAAACAGACTTAATAATTCTTGCTATATGTTGTCTTCATGTGAACCTTCATTATGCTCAATCTTGATCATAAATATCTTTAATTCTTTTTAAATTACTTGCTATCATACTTCTGCTAAACTGGAAGGAAAATAGACTTCCCCCTCTCCTTCCAAAGCTTGTGTCACACTTAACTTATAACTAGAGGCAATAAACCTTAATATATGTTAATATTTAAGCACCTATGTTTTTTTTTATCTAATTGATCTAGTTAGAGGATTTAAAACAGTTTATTGGTAACACATTATAGTTGCAGTGAATGTTAAACAAACTGCAAAGCAAATGGTTTCAGGACTAAATTTGTCATTTCACGACTAAACTTTACATGCTGAATATCACATAGATCGTAGCATATAAAACGTTAAACCGCTACGTCAATATTGACCCTTTCTGCTCTTGGTAACCTTTTTATATAGGCTATGGTAGCCAGGTGAGCGATATAGGCACATCTTGGCCTTCTTGTTCGAAATATTTACATCCTGTCTGTTTGCACAGGTTATTTAAATGTACTGAACTGCGTCTGCTTCCTTTAAGTCATGCTTCAAAATCATGCGCGGCGTCTTTGATGCTTTGCATCAAATTTCCTCTTGTTATTTATCTGTTTTACCTGTCATGGTTATGGGGTCTTGTTACCAACTATGGTGTGATGCTTTCATTTGCCCCATTACTTTTATAAGTGATTAAATATCTGTTTTACCTTAACTGGTTGTGTCGACTTTTAAAAAAACCGTGGCGAGATGTTTACAATCGCCCCTTTATTTTGTTTAGTGATAAATAATATTGCAGCTTTCATGTCTATGTGATCTTGTGACCAACTGCGATGTGATGCTTTCATTCGTCCCATTATTCTGTTAAATAATTGTTTATCTGTTTTACATTTCAACGGTCTGGGGTATTGTAAGCAAATGTGTTGTGATGTCTACGTATTTAATCAATTATCTATCTTTTATTATCTCTCAGGCTAACAAGGTCTTTCAAAAATCAAAATGGTATTATGCCTTTATAAGCCCCCAATAATATGTTAAGCAATTATTTATCTTTCTATTTCTTTTCAGGATTATGGGGACTTGTAAACAACGCTGGTGTTATGCCTTCATACGCCCCGGTAGAATGGACGTCGATGGATGAATACCAGTCCGTGTGCAGTGTCAATCTGTTTGGCACGATATCCGTAACTAAAGCGTTTCTTCCTCTTGTACGGAGAACCAAAGGACGCATTGTGAACGTATGCAGTGTGTCGTCAGATTTTGGATTGCCTGGGATCTCCGCATACTCTGTTTCTAAATCGGCAGTAAAAATGTTTACGGATTGTCTGAGGTACCCCTTGATGAAATAAACTTGTGTGCAAAGATGTATAATTAGCTTTAAATGAACATGCGTGTGTTTCAATCAATTGTTCACTGTGGGTTATTTATTTCCCCGTATGTATTTTCATCCAGCAAATTGACAAATCTTTCTGAAGATATGAATAATTCACAATAAAATATGATTTAACACAAAGTTCAGGACAAGTTTAATGTTAGCGAATCCTCCAACCACAATAACAATATCACAACCCTTATAGTCCACCTTCGCAAAACTTGATCACATAATTAATTAGCAATATTTCTCAGCCAAGTCCGGAGTAATATCCCCTTAGTTAATGCAACTTTGATATATGTTTAAGTTTTGTGTGGTCTCATACTTGAAAACTCATTCACAAGTGTCCACCGAACGTATTAAAACGTGTATGGACATGCTAACTCGACCGAAGTGGATATCAAATCAGATCACGACAGACTCTTGGGTTATGACCCTTATCGAACATATTTTATATAGTTTGGCACTCTATCTCAGATATTACAAATGCTAGAAAACTGTAACAAATATTTATTTCAGACGGGAGCTCTTACGAACAGGAGTCACTGTACATGGGATAGAACCAGGTGGATTTCAAACCAGCCTCAATAATTCAGAACGACAGATTCACATTTTTAAAGAAGCTTATATGAAGGCAGATCCTGAAACCATTGACTTTTATGGAGGGAATATCGCTAATTATTGTAAGTGTCATACATGACAATGAATCAGAATGTGTGATGTAGTTGTTTCAATGTCCATGTTAAAGGTATAGTTTCATGTTTTGGAATCACAATTTTTAAAAAAAACACCATAGTAATTAGGCTACTCAAAACCACCTCTAAGTACCGGTAAAGCAACACCGACGTTATTTGTGTGACGTACTTATATTTGTAGAGGTGGAAATATATTTGGACGTTTGTTTTTGGAGTCGAAATTTGAAGAACATCCATTATTAGTCAATTCAATATCATTCTTAGTATTGTTAAAACAACACCGATGCGAATCGTTTTGAGTCCTTTCCTTTGGAAAATTGACATGGAAGAGCTAAAATTATTTATAACTGGAATAGTTTTTGTCACATATTCCAATCACCACATGATTACTAGATAGATTCACAATATACCGAATTTTTGTAAAACATCATGTTTCTCAAATATAATTACGTTTTCACTTATTTTCGAGAGAATATAGATCGGCGAAGTTTTCATCAGGATTCGAGTTCGATCCGTCTTGTAAAGGACATCGTCTGTAACCCAAGGTTGTTGACTCCGCTATGTTCCGACATCACCTAAGGGATTTTTTTCACTGCCGTTTCGCCGTTTAGACAGATAGCCAATATTGTTTCTGATTGGATGCATAACTATGTTGTACTGTGCTAAATAGTCAATCAGATCCCTCGTTATCAAACTATTATTGTATGAGTTACAGAAAGTTACAATTCGTGCATTGCTGAGAGGAAGAGATGTGTTTTTATCAGTGAAAACAGGCGGTTGGAAGAGTTGTTTGTGTCACCAGACATTTCATGTTATGTATACACAATTGGAGATATTACATGTTAGCGCTCCGGGTAACTCAGTCGGTAGATTATTCACCATGAAAGTGGAAGGTCCTGTGTTCGAGACCCGGACTGGCTGCATGTTTTCCTCTCCCTGCGAGATGACGCTCCTTCATTGCTAATATATTACTAAGATTAATAAGAAATCGTACTGCTTCTTGCTTCATTTTGATTCCAAATTTTTGGTTTTAAAAGATGCTAAAGATGCTAAAGATGCTAAACAGAACGCACTCTAGGAATCCGAGGGCGCAGCCACTTTTTTATATACGTCACCTAGTAGGAGATTATCGGAAAGGTAAGCGTAAGTTCGATTGGTTGATGTATATCGTAACCTATTCTGTCAAAACGGTGAAACGACAGAAAAATATCCCACGGTTGATGTTAGCATAGCGGAGTAGAAAACCGGGGGTGTCCGGTGATTGTTAAGGAGGTCGACGATCTATTCGTGGACCGCTCATGCTTGTTAAATTGTTATCTACACGAAAATCTCACACATATCTTTTATATATTCAGTTGTAACAAATATACCTAAGGCAAAGATGTACCTACCAACGGACCTACAGATAGTGCCCGATACAATGATGCACGCCCTGTTTGACAAGCATCCCAAGCGGAGGTACCTAGTAGGGATGGATGCAAACATAGTTTTCCCTGTTCTCCATATGTTACCTGAATGGATTGTTGACCGTATAGTTGGATTGCCCCGGCCCTATGGACCTACACCGTCCCTACTTCAAGAATAGACATATTTTAGCTCACGTTACAAGAGTATGTGTTTTTAACTGTTGATTTCTAGCTGTTACATAATTATACTTCAATTGAGGCGGTGTGTCCTAGACAGGAGATCGGCGATAAATACAAAGGATTAATATTGATGTTAAACTTGTTATCTATGTCAATTACATATGAGCTGCACTTGGTGATTTGTCGTCTCATTGTGTTTTCGTACGTAGCACAATAAGTTGAACCCCAAGTATTACCCGGCCGGTCATCGAATCCGCCACCTCCCGCACCAACGGTCTTCCACTACACCAGCGAGGAGGTTAGCGTTTGCGTACATTCTAGACTAAAAAATAAAATATTGAACAACGGTTTAAGCTTGTGACTAAAGAAGGAATTTATCATTATGAGCAAGTTCTCATTTATCACAATGTTTTTAAAAGCTGTTTGCTTTAGATGCATCATCATTCGTCTTAGCTATATGTGGGAAAAGGTTAATACTGTTTATGTTAGATATGTACGTGTATGTGGTCACTAGTATCGTAACCTTAGAGGTAAAAGAAATATTGGGAAAGGTTTTATTTTCATATTTCATATTTACATTGCCTTTTCTATGGGACTAAACATCACTGAAGTGACGGCCAACATCATCTCCGGAGGGGTGTCTTTATCAGCCAATGACGAATGGGATGTGTTTCTATCACCCAATGAAATATCTTGACACAAACTTTAAATCTTCTTGGCCTGGGGCTTTAGCCCCTGGTCATAGTTGTAATACCATTTTTTTCGGAGTTAGCAGCATGCCAATTGCTGTTAGCGCCAAACAAATCTACCCCATAAATATCATTTTAATGTTGTTGGAACATAAGTGAAAAACTTAAGGCGTGAGTTCTCCAATATAAGATTAAGAAATGTTTTAGAAATTAATGCGCCGAGAGGTCAAATATGGACGCTTGTTAACATTATTAACATTAGTGAAGAGGAACGGGAAAAAAGAAAGAAGTCACGTGAAGTATACAGTGGCGGATTAACCGGGGGGCCGCAAGGCCCTAGAGTTGAAAAATTAATAGTAAACAAAGAAAAAACGTGGCAAATGTAGTGGCGGATTTAGCGGGGGTCCATAGGTCCCGTGTCCGACTACCACCACCCCATGCAAAAAGTAGTGGATGATTTTGCGGGGGCCCATAGGGAACCCGTCTTCCCCCACCCCACGACACCCTGACCCGGTCGGGCATCATACATATCTGGCGAGCGCCGGCCAAATTCGCCGCTCAGAGCCCGGCCGAACATCGGGCAAACATTGACCGGTGAAAGGCGGCGTCTGGCCGACCATCCAATGTGTCTCGCAGGTTATAAAAGCCGGGTCATCGCATCATTAATCAGATTCCAGCCGCGCTCTTCACAGAAGGTAGCAATTTAACACACAGTTTATCACAAAAGTGTCAGAGTAACAGTACTACAAGATGCCCTATAAAAGAATGGAGGACTGAAGGAGAAGGAGAGGGCAGTACTCACAAGAGAGAGAGACTGGCAGTAAAGGGATCGAGACCTCTCCTCTTCAGCCACCAATGCACCAATAACTAAGTTGTAGAGGTAGCGTGCAAACGCAAACCTCTCCCTCAATCGTGCTGTGCAGGTGCCCGCAAGTGCTGTGGAGGTATCAACGGCATATTTGCTAGAATGCTTGTCTTAATGATACCTAAGTCAAGTTCGAATATGGTTCATATTGGGTCAGAAACCAGGTTACTAGGCCAAATTGAAGGGAAATCTTGTTAACATATTGGAGGCTGCATTTTTAACTTGAACATGTTGAAACTGTATCAGAATGTTTGTCTTGATGATATGTAGGCCAAGTTTGAATATTGGTCATGTCTGTTAAAAAACTAGTTCACAAGGCCAAATTGAAGGAAACATTCTGCCTAAACCTGCTGTCAAATTTCGCTTTGATTCTTCATGCCTTAAATGTGTATACTTGTGAGCTCTTGCACTCAGGTGTGTGATATAGTGCCAACATGGTCCTATTGTTTTTAAATTGGCAGATTAATAACATTTACTATTTTTGACATGCTCTTTCTTGATTATTATTAGTCATTATACAAAATATCCCACATACCCTGATTCCTTACTAACAAAGAAAGATGAACATTGAACAAAAAAGATTGAACCGTTAAACAGTTAAATAAACAATATGTTTCAAAATATATAGACTATTTAAAAGAATTTTCTAAAATTTGACCTATGAACAAGTACTTGACCTCTAGTTGAGTGGGAGACACTTAAAAACTTCTCAGAAGTTTCTGGAACCCTGACCGGGATCTGAACCCCGGCCCTCTTGATTGACAGTCCAGCGTGTCTACCACAAGATCCACAGGCCTCTCTGGGTGAATAACCAGTACTTCTGGCCACTCTGAGCACCGAGGAGAGAAACAATTATTTCTTTTTCAAATATGTAACTGTGATAAAAATGATGATATACAGTTTATTTACTACATGTGTTACACAGTGTTCAATGGGACATAACTCTGGTGTCTATGGGGCAATTAAAGCGAAACTTGCTGGATCGCATTTCACTGAGTTCAGAAAACGTTAGCGAAGGATGTATTTAAACATAGGCAGAGATTGTAGATTTTTTAATTATAAATGCATTTTATTTTATAGTGACACTGCAGACGGTAATTGTCGACTTAACATTTTGATATTAGAGCGATTATATTTTTGATCTTTCAAACGATTTGTTTTTAATTCTTGTGTCTGCATATGTCATCTATTAGAATTTTTTATTTGGAGGTGATATGTTATGTATCTATATGTAGCCACGGAATATGTATAAGGGACATTTATACAGACATATAGCTACATAGTGTTTATCTATGGGACAGACAACTCTACTACACATCCAAAAAGGATGTCGAAGCTTGATAAGTATATCGAGGGCTTGGCGTGAAACGTTTGTAACTAAAATTGGTATTTTTTTTACCAACGTTAATTCCCTCGCTTTAAAGTTTTTTTAATCGTTAAATCATTTTTCTTGCTAAACAATAGAAATTTCGGTGCCATTGCTCGTTCTGATTAATGGCACCTAAATTTGCATTGTTTACAAAGGGGTCAAATTTGCCCCTAAACCGGGGTTTTCAAAATAGGTCTTTAGTTACAACCGTTTCACGCCAAGCCCTCGATATGATGTATATACTCAGATAATGCTCCCGTCATTATATGCGTGAATTTAACCGGAACTCCGATTACTATGGCTGTACTAGCAAGCAAAAAAAGACATTGTTCCGGCTATTCTGGCCAGCCTGAACACAGTTTATAACGGTCAATTTTGTTTTAGTTGGATTTGATACATAATAATTCAAAATATATCTGTTATCAAATTTTTCATTTTGTAATATACCATGCAGTTTGCCTCAACACTTGAACATATGTTTCCCAGACAGTGATAATCAAGTAAATTTGTTTTGTTCTGAAAACATCTTAAGAACTACAAAAGCGAATAGTTGATAAACTAATGAAGCTCTACATTCTGAAGTCTTCGTTTCTTTTGTGACACCTACCTTTTTGGTGGCATGAGAGGAAATAATCAACATGTTGATATATGTTTCCCAGACAGTGATAATCAAGTAAATTTGTTTTGTTTTGAAAACATCTTAAGAACTACAAAAGCAAATAGGCGCGCTTAATCGGTTGTTTGGTTTGAAACATTATCTTACCCCCAATAGGTGATAAAACTAATCAAGCTCGACATTCTGATTTTTTTTTTTTTTTGTGACACCTACCTTTTGTTGGTGGCATGAGAGGAAATGTTCAACACTTTGACATGGGACTTGCCCTATAAATACTAGACACTTTAAGCACCAGGCACTTTAGTTCGCCAAATGACTTTATGCCGAAAGGCGAGGGTAAACAAACCCATATGATGATGAGGCACTTACTTTTATCTGACCGTTGATTGAATTGATTATTTTTTAGCATTTATATTGTCAATTCCAGGTATGTACAATTTAATTATGTGTATTTTCTGCTTTCTCCTAATGTTAAACACTTAAGTTTTAAAATTACAATTTAGAGAATTTATATTGAAAACAGAAAAATCATTTTTTGTTCATATTGTTGGAAGAGGAGCCATGCTACTAAAACTATGTTATTAGTTTATCATGCAGCCTGGGACAGTTTTGAGTTGACAAGTTCTCAATCAAACTTGACTCTGCTGCATGATTAATAATTAAACTATGAACAATTTGGGAAAAGGAGCTTTTTAATCAGATAACTTTTGTTACACTTTTAATTTTTCAACATTGTTTTACAAATATGCTGTGTACTTAACTATGTTCTATATTTGATGATTATTTGCAAACTGCTTGTATTTTCATGTTTGACTTGCTGTTTTGGTTCAAAGTGATGTGTGGTGTACAGTGCACATGGTATTATCATCCTCCACCCCTCACAGAGCTAATTCCCTAAACCATAATTTTCTGAGTGTCTGGATGGAGCCATGTCGCTGTAGACCCACTTCATGTGAATCAATCAGCATTTCAATTGTTTATTATGTACATAGACTACTAGACCTACTCTCTGTATGACCGTTGATTAAAGTGATAGACTTTATATTTGAACATTTCTATTTTCAATTACAGATTTAACTCCGCGTGAAGCCCCGTATACTTGAACACTTGGTTGTTGGCATTTAAAAAAATTAGTGTAGTGAATATAGTGAATAACATGTGAATAATATGTACGGACTATTGTTCTCTACCAAAACACATCACCAACAACCCTTCGCAAATCATGCTCCATTATAAGTCGATTAGGACAATTGATTGATTGATTGATTGGGGTTTAACGCCGTTTTTAACAAATTTTTAGTTATATCACGGCGGTCAGTTCACCTACTCATGCATTTCCTGGTTTTCTCACACCAGTACTCCACACAACAATCTTCCCAAGCAACTGGCTGCTTTTCCACATAGACTTAGCCCATTGGTGGAAGACGAATGACGCATGTCGCATTGACTTTTGTCAATCGTCGGAAAGAAAGTTGGCCGAGCCGGGATTCGAACTCACAACCCCTGGATTGACAGCCCGTGTCGCTACCGACTGAGCTACCGGGGCTCGGCCGATTAGGACAAGCTTAAACCACTTGCATTATGTGCAAATACATTGTCTGTACATTTCTTTATCGGCTGGATATTGCTTACGATTGATAGACATCGTTTAAACGGCAACTATGTTTCACATAGGGCTTGCACGAATGCAAAATCGAACCGGAACCGGGCGGGAGCAATTATGTCAGCGCAAAACATGTCAAACTCTTAAACGCAAACAGGACGGGTGCAAATTCGGAAATACCAACCAGTATCAACCAGCTGGAACAGCCGGAGTTCCGACAACTCCAGCTGTATTTATCTGCCGGAAACGTAGCTCAATGCTGACGAGACTGTCTATACGGACACGCTTGAATCATATCAATTGGATGCGAACACATTGTATTGACATTTGCATCTTGGCTGAATTTTTGCCGCTAGTGCGACTCGAAGCCACATCGGGACATCGATTGCAATGCAAAGGAAGATGATACATGACATGTGAAAGTACCCAAAACTGATTTCGTGTTGGATAAGTAATGTTTTGCGGGGTTGAAGCCGGCTACCATGTCCAGCTGAAGTTGCGAGTTTGTACTAGTATATAGCCCAACTCCAGCTGTGTAATTCTTAGGGGTGACTATTGAGCCCAAAAATCTCTATTGCGATAGTATTGATTTTCAGAAAGTACCATTGTAATAGTTAAACTATTGCACAACTAATATTGTGATGCATTGCAATACTATTGCTTTTATTGAACTTTAAAAAAATAACTATTCTGAAGTCTAATTACAAGAAATAAAAGTATCAAAAAGAGCATTTTATTGTTTATCTTTTATTTAAAAACTTAAAAAGAAACCCTTTGCTCTCAAAAAGAACTTAATTTTCCAGTTTACACATAAATAAGAACATTTATCACTTTTCAGGCAACAAAATTTGTTCACAGACAAGTAACATGGTCTTTTCTCTAAGAAATAAAAGCATCTGCATATTTAGATTCAATGTAGTACATGAACCAATACTATCGATAGTTCCAACCACTATTGCGATAGTTATTGATCTTCAGTTTTACAATCGATGCATTACTATTGCCCTTGTCACTATTGCAATATATCGATAGTTTGAACTATCGCTACAGCCCTAGATACTATTTCTAGAGTTACAGACTTTAGCCGGCATGTGTCAATGAAAGGCGCAACACACTAGCGTCAAGACGCACTAGTCGCCATTGTGCCGCGTTTCGGCAGCCTGCTGCATAACCCAGCCTGATTTGACTCGATTTTTCGTGCCTATTGCTCTAGATATATGGATTGGGCGGTGACATAGATGCAATCGCCTCGCACTGATTATGGGTTGTATTAGGTCCCGATTCCCCAAGTTGCGGCAGCCGGCTGCTATGCTCCATTTATGTTGGGAGTTCCCGACAAATGTCGTTAGTAGATTGAACAGTTCTTTTGACAGGTCACATTGGAGTGTTAACAATAAAAAATACTGTATGTTACACCAGTCGTCTGCCGCAGATATGTGGTATGTGGGAAAGAGTTTACACCTGGTTCGTGACCTTACAGGAATGTTAGAAATAACATACCGAAAATTTGAAAACGTTGTTGAAAGGGACGTGGGTTCGTATCAACTGTACCGCTCCCCAGCAATCCTTCACTTGCTAAATAAAAACGTTGATGAAGTTAACGTTCTTTTCTTATATTGACATTTAAATCATACCATGTGTCTAGCAATTTTACACACCAGCCGTGATGCACTAAGCACTAAGCCTTTATGATCTGTCCAATTACAGGCTTTATTGTTACGTTTTATATGCAGATAAGTTAAGAGATTCGTTTGTAGTATACCACAGGTATTTATGAAAAGGGACAACAACAGATGATGGGAAATAAACACGTTTTAATCTCTTCTTTCTCCGAGGAATAATATGTGGCAGCCATGATGGTTTTCATTGTTCGCTACCACTTCCGGTCGGAATTACATTGACCGCATTCGGCATTAGCCCCCGAGTCAACACGCGTTGACTCGAGTTGAATCCAGTGACGTCCGTTTTAAAATGATACAGCTTATTCAGATTGACCCATTGTGACGCTACCTTAAGAGCTAGGTAATATCGGGTAACTTATCAGAAAATTAGTACACTTCAGTCGGGGAACATGGCAGAAAATTGGTTGAAGAAAATTGGAAGCGGTAAATCAAGTTTTAAACACTTACATACCAGAGTGGACCTGAGTAAAGAAGGTTTAGCTGGGTAAGTTAACTCGGGGGATAATGGCTCATAGACTAATTGGGTATTTGTCCCGCATATTGTTCTGAATTTCTGGGCTTATAGAGTCAGCTGTTGACGATTCAAATTAAAAGGCATGCCATGGTCGAAATTAGATTTGAACCTTTCCTACGCGAACAGGTAGGTCGTATGTTCGATCAACGATCAGGTCATACCAACTACTTTGAGAACAAAAATGGTAGCCATGGCCCCCAGGGTTGTGGGGTTAGCATTACGACTGACTTGCTGGTGTCAGGATAAATGGATTACTGATTGTTGAAAACGTCGTAAAGTACCATACAAGAAAACAACTGAACGCAACCACAGTGAGACCATAAATCGCCAAAATGCAGCTCATATAATTTGGCATAGATAACAAGTTCAAGATCATTGCTGATCATGGTATGGATCGACGTTCTACTGTCTAAAACATCCCGTCTCGATTGGAGTATATGTTACAGATAGTGATCAACAACAAACAACATATATTCTTGTAACGTGAATTTAAATATGTCTTTTCCTGAAGTTCACATGGTTTAGGTATGTAGGGCCGGGGTAATCCAGCTAAGCGATCACCAATCCACAAAGGTAGCATACGGATAACAGGGAAAACATATGTTTGCATCCATCCCTACTAGGTACCTCCGCTTCGGGAATTTGTCAAATAGGGCGTGCATCATTGTATCGGGCACTTTCTGTAGCTCCTTGGATTGGTACATCTTTGCCGTGGGTATATTTGTTACAACTGAATATATAAAATAAGAGTTTGTGTAATGCACGTAGATAACGAGTTAACAATCATTGAGTGGACCCGTAATACATCGCCGAACTCCTTTTCAACTCCTTGAACTCGAAACAGTATGAAAACTTTGTTAATCTTTAGGTTTTTGTAGGAACTCGATTTATTGTCTTGAAATTGTCTAATTCTTAGATCGAAAATAAGTGTTAACGTGATAATATTTGCGTATCTATCTATTAATGATGTGGTCATTGCAATACGTTACGTAGTAGACTATTCCAGTAATGTTAGATCTAAATAATGTTTTCTCTAACATATCAACTTTCCACAGGAAAGTACGAGTTTTACCTGTACTTATGTTGATCATGAGATGCCTATTTAATGGTGTTTTACAAATTGTGACTCCACAAACGTCCAAATATATTACCATCTCTACAATCTTAACTGACAAAAAAGATACTTTTACCGGTAATTATATTTGATATTGAGTAACCTTATAACTATTGCTTCATATTTAAAAGTCGTATCTCATCATATATTCTGATTCAATTTGTATGTATGGCACTTACAATAATTAGCGATATGCCCTCCATAAAAGTCAACAGTTTCAGGATCTACCTTCATATAAGCTTCTTTGAAAAGGTGCATCAATCGATCTGAATTACTGATGTTTGTTTAAAATCCACCTGGTTCTATCCGATCGTACGAGCTCCCGTCTGAAATAGATAATTGCAACAGTTTTTTGACGCTGTTTAATAAATATTTCTATAGAGTCGTCGTCTGCATTGGACATATCTGAGGAACAATTAAGAGTGCCAGACTGTATAAAATATGCCGTTCAAAGGGACATAACGCAAGAGTCTGTCATGATCTGTTTTATCTAAACTTCGGCCAAGATATCATGTCCATAAACATGTTTGATATGTTTGATGGACATTTGTTGAGGATATTTCAAGTATGAGAGCAGACATTACTTCAATATAAGTTGAGTTAATTAATGGGATATAATTCTGGACATTGTCGAGAACTAATGCCAACTTTTATATGATCAAGTTTGGTAAAGGTTTATTAAGGATTATGATATTTTTTATTGTGGCTGAGGTATTCGCTAACATTTAACTGGTCCTGAACATTGTGTTAAACCATATGTTATTGTGAAGTACTTATATCTGCAGGACATTAGTCACGTTTTGGCATGAAAATACACATTGGGTAAATAAACAACACTCAGTTAGAAATTGATTAAAATACATGCATGTTTATATGAAACTAATTATACATCTTTGCACAAAAGTTAATTTTATCAAGTGATACCTCAGATAATCCATAAACATTTTTACTGCCGATTTAGAAAACAGCGTATCCGGAGATTCCGGCACATACAAAATCTGACGACACACTACAAACGTTCACATTGCGTCCTTTGGTTCTCCGAACAAGAGGAAGAAACGCTTTAGTTACGGATAACATGCCAAACAGATTGACACTGCACACGGACTCATCCATCGACGTCCATTCTACCGGCGCGAATGAAGACATAACAACCGCGTTGTTTACAAGATCCCATAACCCTGAAAGTATACAAAGATAAATTATCGCTAAACATATTATTGGGGAGGAATATAAGCATAATATCTAAGATCTTGTTAGCCTGAAGGGTAATAAAAGACAGATAATTACTTAACATATTATTGGAGGGAATGTTGGCACGACAACAGCGTTGTTTGAATAACTACATATTTTTGGGCGAATATAGGCATAATACAATAGCTGTTTACAGGATCCTATAGCCCTGAAAGTTAATAAATGATAAATAATATATAGAGTTCGTTGCATAGTTTACACACTCATTGATGCACTAATCACACTGCATGCCATATCAAAACCAAAACAAAGCGCATAACAATGATAACTATATTGAAATTCGAATTAAAATAACAAAGCAAAAAATAAACAATCTGTATCTTCATTTTCTGGTTACTTACATCAAACAATGGTGGCATATTTGTTTTACCTTGTTTGAAATAATTTATATAATACTTTTAAAATTAACATGATTCATTTTATAAACACAAGAATATTTACACTGTGCAATATAATAGAACAGTAATGAATGGTCCGTGCATGGAGATTATTTTACAGTGAACTACGTTAATACAAAATAATCCAAATTGTAGGGGGTTATAGTATAGCATGGCTTTATACAGCCACAGTCACAGCTGCTTAAAAACAACTAAACATATTATTTTTCAAAAGCATAGGTGAACAATTACATGCACTTTGTTTTATTCTTTCAAATTCTCAAAAAGTGTGAATATTCAATGAGCATGTTGTATAAGTTGTTGATCCGAAGGTACTTATAGATCGGTCGGTGCCTTTTTATATGTAGTGTTTTTCACGAAATACAATTTCTATTGATATTTATACCGGCCTAGCGATTTTGCATCACGATGCGAATGAATCTCGAAATTAAAAACATAAAGGCCGTGTTGTGTAGGTGTACACCATTAAATGAAGGAACAGCTGAATAGCTTGGTAGAATATTTAATACTACAAAGATTAACATGAAATGCCTGGGTTATATAGAAATATGTTACACGAAGAGGTGTCGCTTCGAGAGGATACACTTTCATTCATGAGTTAATTTGTTAAGACAATATGCACAACACTATCCCCCTTCAAATTTAAAGTCATCAATTCGAATTCAACTTTGAAATCACAATCATAATACACCTGATGAACGTATACCCATACTGCTTATATTTGTTCCGATTGTGATTAGCCATTAAGTTTCAATGTCCACGATGACCTCAATTAACATAATCATTATCATTTATAGCGGTACAAAATCTCAACCTCGTCACCAATTTGTTGTGTATGTGTACAACATTAAATGAAGGAACAACCTTATAGCTTAGCAGAAAATTTAATACTACAAAGATTAACATGGAATACATGGGTTATATAGAAATATGTTACACTAAAAGGCGTTGCTTTGAGTGGATATACTTTCATTCATGAGTTAATTAGTTAAGACAATATACAGAGCACTCTTCCCTTTCAAATGTAAAGTCATTAACTCAAATTCAATTTTGAAATCGCAATCATAATTACACCTGCGGAAAGTATGCACATTCTGCTTTAATTTGTTCAGTTTATGAATGACACCTGAAGAACGAATGCACAGACTGCTTTAATTTGTCTTTGCATGTTGCGCGTGATCAAGTCATGTTGACAGCGTAGAAATACATTTCATTTGTTAATCATGTAATTTGTATATTTTAACATAACATTTCTGCCGAATTCTTTCTTTTGGGTAAGTGATGTCGAATCAAATCCTGTTTCATATGCCAACAAGTTACCGCATTTTGATCTTTAGACTAGAACTATTTGGCGGTTCGAAAGGACATACATGTACATGGGTAGTAGCTTGCAACAGTCTATTATTTTTTTTTTAAAAATCCACAGATCATCCACTTTCATTGAAATGATATACGATCTACGCCTACCTAGACATCTTCATGAACCCGAGATGGTGTTTAGAAACGGAGAGCTGGTGTAGAAAGACAGATGAGGAAAATTTCGACGCCGATATTGAAAACCACTAGTCTAGATTCCAGTCCCAATAAGTCATTTTGGATGGTGTGATTTCATTTTTCAATGAAGTCCCATTATATTTCAATGACGTATCATTACCATATTTGGTACCTTTTTTGTCATAGTGAACATTCGCATGTATTTGCGCTGGAAAATGTGTAGGTATATAATAAAACCTTTATATATTACATATTGAGTGGAGTTTTAACGCGTGTTTTGCATATGCAACGTCAATAACGTCCGATGGGTCAGTCAAACGGCCTTTCGGTTACAAATATGTTTGCGACAGTCTTCATCCTGTATCAAAAACAGATGATTAATTTAAAAAATAACAAACAAGAAACGAAGAACAGAACACCCCTTTCAATCATAATAGATAAATGATAAAATTATAATTACAAATCTTGATTCGCAGATAAATGTCCAGATAAAAAGGTATTGCTACTTCGATGGAGCGTTAGCTGTTAAGTTGTACAAAACATTAATTTCTGTTAACCCTTTCTCACATACAACACATCTGCAGCAGACGGATTTGAAAACATTTAGGCAACACTATGGAAAATATCTAATTATGAAGATATGATTACTGCATAAAGTTGAAAACGTTGTGGCAAAAGGAGAAATCGCTTGTTTTGATCATTTTTCTCTTTTAAAAGTCGTCAGAAGAAAGCGGAGATGCAATAAGACACCAACTCGCCATATGCGATTCTTTTAACACAGCCGCACCCGGTTGCTCATTGGGAAACGATACTGTGAATCCAGGGGTTGTGAGTTCGAACCCCAGCTCGGCCAACATTTGTTCAGACGCTTGACAAACATCACTATGACTGACGCCATTAATCTTCATCCAATGGGCTAACAGTCTATATGGAAAAATCTGCCAGTTGTTCGGAAAGTATGTTGTGTTGAATACTGGTGTAAGAAAACCAGGAAGCACATTAGTAGGTGAGCTGGCCGCTGTCACATGACTGAACAATTGTCGAAAACGGCGTCAAACTCCAATTAATCAATCTTTTAAAACAACTTCATACCTTCATCATTTAAGCATCGTTTAACAAACTCAGAAACCGAGTCTATATTCGCAATGTCCATAGTTAAAGTTGTCATTCTCTGCGAGGTTTCATCTCGAAGCAGTTTACCACCGTCTGTAGTCAGGCAACCAGCAAACACACGTACGCCTCGTGAGTCTAAAGATTTCGCGAGAAGATTCCCAAATCCTGTGTCACACCCAGTTACTAGTACACTGCGGTTTGGAATACCACTGATTTCAACATGACGTTGAATAAACCACACCACAATAACTGAAACAAATATGAGAACAGCTATACTTTGAAATGAGTACTGTAAAAGAGCGGTAAGTCCTTGTAGATCCATCAGAACGTTGTACTCTGAAATAATGTTTTCTGACTCAATATGACAACAAAACATACACGTGACTTCCGGTGGTGATCGAACATGATTTTGACAGCTCTTGAAAAAATACAATAAAAATTGTTTTGATTGTTCATACAGACTTAAATGGACTTAACTGGACTTTAAACGCGTGTGAATGGAAAATGGTCAGGAAAAAGAACGGAAGGGTGGATAAACGTAAAAAGAGCAGCAATAGCAATTGTGACGAAGACATAAACAATAGAAAAGTCAGTAAACAAACGTGCAGAGGCCCGCCAGAGGGTAACAGTATTACAAAAGTAAGTGACATTCTGACTAAAAAAATCAATTCCTAGACAAAGATGATCCTCATGTAAACGAAATGGTGTAAAATTAGGATAATGAAGCTGTCAGTCTGACTAAGAAGGCAGATCATGCCGATGCCGATGATAATGTTCATGATAATTTGGTGTTCTCGGAGTCAGTTAGCGCGCCTTCCAATGCAGATATTATTACACATTTGAACAGGATAGAAAAGAGAATTGAAGCAAGAATAGACTCTAGATTTGCTGAAGTTGATAACAAATTGCAGACTTTGGATCCCTAATGTCTAAGGTGAATATGTTCGAAATGGAATTGAAAACAATCAAAAGTCAACTTGACGCAAAATGCACTGCAACAGATGCAAAGGTAAGACAAACTGCAGAAAGTGTCGATGGCGTAGAATTTGAAATAGTGTCAAAGGCAGACAAGATAGAACGTTTAAAGAAAAAGACTGACCAATTGAAAGATAATGTGACATATTTACAGTCCCAATCTACGAGAAACAATTTGATCCTTTGCAACATACCGGAATCAACAAATGAGCGTAACACAGATACAGAGAAAACAATTAGAGATTTTATGACAGAAAGGTTGAACATAGCCCAAGATATAGTAAATAAAATGGACTTAGAAGGGTTACATCGTATGGGTCAACAAGCAGACGACAGTATCAGGAAAATAGTTTGTAAATTGAATTCGTTTAATGTCAGGGAATTGGTACAGAAGCAAATCGTTAACCTTAAAGGTACGAATTTCATTATCCATGAACAATATCCACCTGAAGTTGTGACTAGAAAACAACGCTTAATACCGGAAATGAAAAAAGCCGAAGCAGCTGGTAAAAGTGCATGGATATCCTATGATACTCTTTTTATTGAAGAGAAACCAGTCAGAGTCGGATAGGATTCAGCGGAGAGTGGATTAAATGTCATAGTATGGAACTGTAATGGGTATACAGCGAGTAAACTGGAAAATCCAATCGACCGTCCTCCAATAGACAATGTTACTATTTAAACAAAGGGACAGTACTCACAAAGATGTATTCAGGCGTAAAATGATAGGGAAACTACCTGATTTAAATCGAATCGTAAATAGTGAAGATATCTCGGACAAAAATGATAGAACGATTTTTAATTCATATTCAGGAAATTGCTTCTCCGCTTTTTGAAAGAAACATCGTGGGAAATAAACCACAAACTAATAGAAATGCTAAATATAATAGCAAATGGTTCGATGGTGAATGTGCAGACGTAAAACGGTTATATAAGGAATCTTTGTCAAGTTTCAATAAAGAGAGAAATGATAAGAATAGAATTTTGTTCTTTGAAAATAAATCAATATATAAGAAATGGATACAGCGCAAGAAACGAGCTTATACTTTGAGCCAGTCTAAAACCCTAAAGTTTGCAAAATAAAAGTCCTCGGGAATTTTGGAATTTCTTTAAGCGAATAAGGAATGATAACAAGAACGAGGCTTGCATTGCAGATTTCGAAAACTGTTTTAGAAGTATATTTAATAATATCGAGAAAACGGAAATACCGGATATTGAAGAATTTACTAAAAATAGCGATTTAAATATAGATTCCCCTACATTTGGCGCGTTAAATGAGCCAATATCAGTATCCGAAGTTGAAAGCGCAATTAAACGTCTAAAACGTCACAAGACGTCTAGTCCTAACGACAATTTACTAATTGGTTATTTCATCGAAACCAGTGACATTATATCGGGTCACTTGGCCGATATGTTCAATATTGTATTTAATTCTGAAATTTTCCCCAAAAGTTGGTCTGAAGGATTTATAATTCCCATTCATAAAAAGGGAGATAAGCAAGACCCTAATAACTACCGCGGCATAACTTTACTGAGTAACGTAGGACAATTGTTCACACATGTATCGAACGAAAGAGTCTATGCTAGGTCTATTTAGAATAAGCAGTCTTATAGAGACAAGAAAATTAATGTTTTTACGCAAAATAGTGTTTACCAGAGGCTTGCATTACAAAGGAAATATTCATTAGAAAATATTTCATGTACCTCTCAGACAAAAATTCCGTCACTCTTGGATTTATCCCTGACATATGCCGTACAGTTATTAAGTACAACTTGCAGCCTATTCTAAATAACTTCTTTTGTGACAACTCACTGCCCTCTAAATATTCATGGAAGAATACTGTCCGTAATGCAGTTCGTGTACGAGAACAGCTAATGTGGGATGATCGTTTGTCTAACCACCCAGAGTGTGCATTCTTCCGCCTTTTGCATCCGTATATCCATCCTTGCATAATATACAGGGTATCCAAATCTAGCTCATTCAGATCAACCATGAATACAATAGCTAAAATATGGTCACGTCCCGTCTAAACATATAATACAGTCTGTACTGAATGCGGCAAAACATTTCAGGAAGAGCTGGGCCACATTCTATCTGAGTGTACTCTAATAGAAGAAGCGAAATCGCACTTAAAATTGGAATTATCATCCAAATATGGAACTACATTTGCCGATGACCTCTTTGAACAGGATAGCTTAATATTTACGCTACGTATATTAGGCGCGCCAATATTCCCATACATTGACGAGCTGGATAACCTACAGCTGCTAGATTGTACTTTTAGATACATATACCGGTGTCTTCAAATGTATTACTCTGGTTAAAAGCGATATATTGAAGCACTGGTATGTGCCAGCACCAAACGAGCACTATATATTTATTCTCTGCAAAACTGCATACATGCTTTATACATAGTATGTAAATGACGATCTGTCATGCGTGTATATACATTGATATACATTATTTTCTTAGTTTTTTTTCGTTTTTTTGTTTTGCTGTTTTTCTTTTTCTTCTCCTTCACAAATCCAACTATGGATACTCTTTAACCTGTATTGTTGTTTGTTTGTATTTCTGTTAATCGTGAAAAATTGTACATGTACTTACAATATATCCTAGAAAGGGGGCAATAAAGAAATTGTATTGTATTGTATTTGTATTGTATGTATTGCCTTCGTGGACTTCAAAAAAGCATTTGATTCGGTTATATAGAAACGCGTTGTGGTATAAGTTGTTCAAACAAGGCCTGGATGGTAAAATACTTTGTATATTTAATCTATGTATGAAATAGTTAAATCTATGTGTCAAATGCGGCAACGATTACTCAGATTTTTTCGATTAAATCAGTAGAATTTAGACAAGACCAAATAAATAACACTATTTATACGCACTTTATTATTGAAGAATTGAGTATCTTTATGCAAGATAGATCTAACTGTGGCTTATAGATAAAGCAGATATTTGTATTATTGTTTTATTATTCGCGAACGATACGGTAATTATCGACCAATCCAAAGAGAATCTACAGTCCAGTTTAACTCGTTTCAAAGAGTATTGCTCTATATGGGAGACTCGGGGACTAAGGTTGTTAAATTCAGAAAAAGGGGCAATATTCGAGCATGTGAAGACTTTTGGTTTAATGATCATAAAAGTGAGATTATGATAACTTTACTTATCTCTGCTTTTTTTTTAATTACACAGGGTATTTTGATTTAAATAACCAATATATAATAGGCAAGCTTCCAAGGCTTAGCATGTATCTCCTAACAATGTGATTAAATACGAAGTAAACTCTGCAATGATGCTAGACTACTATTTGATGCTATTTGTGACTACCAATCCATAGCTAATAGTAGCCTCATTTGGGGATTTACCAAAATC
>JASEVX010000001.1:208525388-208684512 GCA_031761405.1 Serripes groenlandicus | reverse complement strand
ACCAAGAAATATAAGAGTAAACTTGACTAGACTTCGTCTTTCCTCGCATAACCTTAAAATAGAAACTGGTAGACATGGAAGTAATAGAGTACCTAGACCAGAAATAAAATGTCCGTGTTGCCGCTCAGATGTTATAGAAGATGAATTTCATTTTGTTATACAATGTGAAGCTTACAAAGAAATTAGAAACACGTATATAAAACCTTATTTTTATAAAAGACCAAGCGTATATAAGTTTGTTGAACTATTAAATTGCAATAAGAGATCAACCATTGTAAAATTATGCAATTTTATCACAAAAGCCTTATTAATACGAAATGAGTATGCATTAAATATGTTATGATATGTAAAATTTGCGATAAAAAAGTTCAGAAAATACAGGCAAACATACAAACTTCTTTCTAATGCAGGTTGCATACTGCTTAAATATATGTCATTTATCGTTGATAGTGCTCAACAGTTTTATATATTCCTAATTACCCATTACTCACATAGGCCTACTATAAGCTTCAGATCACCTAAATAAGATTATTTTGAGGTAATATATGTAGGTGATTGACAGTATGAATTTGGAATAAAATATGTCTTCCAACAATTGTTAATTTTACACTCTCCTAAACTGCTTTAAGTTAAAGGTTAAATTTTCTTCATTTGTTATAATCTAGTTTTGAAATCTATCAAAATCAGGAAACTGCAAAATTATTTCGGATTATTATTTGTTGTTCACGTATTAATTGTGTTAATGTAAATGTATGTAGATTGATGAGATACATGTATATGTATGAGTCAATTAAAATATATCTATCTATTTATCATATAACCCAACAACTTTATAGAGGGTTGGTCCCTTTTGGAAAATCTTTCTTAAATTATGACGAAAACAGACGATCTATTTGAAAGTTGTCACGTTATTCCTTATCTGATGCCGTTCCGCATAAATAATTTATATATTGTTTGATACGTTCCGATGTTTTGAATCGAATTTTATTCTGAACATTTTCTAAATACACACAAACAAGAGTTTGGACCAATTTAATGCAAACTTTGCCAAAGTGGGTTAGTTTAAACTTATCTATTTTACATCGATTGTGAAACAAGCTTTTAACTTATAAATCACGCTCGGTGTCTGCTTCCTGGATACTTAACAAGTACTCGCGCCGTTTGTGTGGAGAAATTCCAAAGGCAGAACCCGCGTATCACGGGATTCGAACCCAGGACCTTTGGTACAAGAGGCTGACGCTCTTCCACTGTAACACTGTCTTCCAAAGTGGGTTGATAGACAAAACGGATACGTAACCAGCAAATATAGTTATGTCTTACAAATAGGCAACATGATAAAGTATATTGAACAAACTTAGTAGAGGGTCACCCAAAGAACATTTGTGCCAAATTATTTTTAAATCAGGCCAGTACTTTCGGACAAGAATATTTTCTATTGTTTTTATTTTATATACCATATAAGTAAAATGAACCATGGTGGCCATGTTTTTCAACGGATAGGAATAATTTGAACAAACTTGATAGAAGGTCAAACATGAGCGCTAAATTATTTTCAAATCAGGGCACTACTTTCGGACAAGAAACTTTTCAAAGATGTTACTATATACCATATAAGGAATAATCCCTGCCCCTGCCCCGTAGCCGCCATGTTTTAAAATGGATAGGCATTATTTGAACAAATGTTAATAGAGGGCCACTCAAGGAATATATGAGCTTAATTATTTACATATCAGGCCAGAACTTTTGGACAAAACGGTTTTTGATGACGCAGTGACCAAAGATATGAATTTATTTTAATTATTTGTACAATTGCACAGATGGCCACCAACACACGACACCCGATGGACGACGGACCAAGGCCATCACAATAGCTCACATTGAGCATTTCGTGCGCCGGTGAGCTAAAAGCTATGTCGTAAAGTAAATGTTTAGAATTCATCAGCTTCATTTCATCCATATAATTCATAACAAGTATGTACGCTTGACCGTACCTGTCAAATATGTGTCGTTCCACGAGAAAACTAACATTATGGACTTTTCGTAATGTATCGACCAGATCAGCCTGCGTAGTTCGCGCAGGATAATCCGGGCCGACACATTCCGTTTCAGGGGGATAGAGGTATTGAGTAACGATTCTTGAAGCCTACGCGGCATGCTTAGGCTTATCCGGGTTGATACTTTACGCAGAGTTCACAATGTTGGTTTTCTCATGGGACAGTTCACCGAGGCGGTCAACAGTTTGATTAAAGTATGTATCTGAGTTACTTTGTCCATAGTGGTAAGTAAGGAAAGAAAAGAGTCCTGCTGTTAGGATGTGTTCCATTCTCCAAGATCTGGACAGTTTATCCCCATTCTTAAGGTAACACAAGGGACAAAGAGAAGAAAAGAGAAGAAAATGCGACACATACGCGTGTCGACTAAGGATGAATTTGAAATTCTCTTTCTCGCGTGCTTATTTACGTTCTCTTAGATACGACTTTACTAGCGAATAACCGCTTAGGACAATAATCAACGAAATTATAAATCAACCAATCAGTGCACTTTATAAACAGTGATGTATATGTGCAAGTAAATATAATTACATATCATTTGTAAAATTACAAATTACCCTCTGAAACCATTAACATTAAGTATAAATTGATTACATGAACTTGGAAGAATTCGTTTGACAGGTACAAATCCAACTCCTTGTGAGTGTACGTAGCTAATCGTTTAACACATGCGATTTGAGCCGTCCCGCGTGAACATCAACATAATGGCATCTGCGTAATGTATCGATCCGGATCAGCCTACGCAGTCCGCGCAGACTGATCCGGTCCGACACATTCTGTCTCAGGGGGGGGGGGGGAGGGGGGGGGGGGGGGGGGGGCAGAGGTATAGAGTAATGATTTCTGAAACAGAAAATCTACAGTAGGCGAAAAGTGTCTATCCGGGTAAGCCTGCGCGGCATGCATAGGCTGATCATGGTCAATACTTTACGCTGAGTTCACAATGTTGGTTTTCTCGCGGTACAGCTTATTTGGTGTCTTGTTGCATCTGCGTACAGTACAGTGTCGGATGAACACGTGCACCCGCACCGTCTCGTCAGAGTCCTTGCTGTCGACCTATATGGTACAGGTCTAGACGTGAAAACTAACATAATAGCATCTGCGTAATGTATCGACCAAGATTAGCCTGCACAGTCCGCGCAGACTGATCCGGGCCGACACATTCCGTCTCAGGGTGACAGAGGTATAGAATAATGATTCCTGAAACAGAAAATCCACAGTAGGCGAAAAGTGTCTATCCGGGTAAGCCTGCGGGGCATGCTTAGGCTGATCCGGGCCAATTTTGTACGCAGTCCACACTGTTGGTTTCTTGTTGCATCTGCGTACATAAAAGACTCAGGTGAACACGTGCACCCGCACCGTCTCATAAGATTCCTTGCTGTCGGCTTATATGGTACATGTCTAGATTAGTATTTTGACAAAACACAACCAGAGTAACTGCACCATTCGGAACTCCTCGGGTAATTCCGTAATACTTCATCATTGGTGAAGCATTGATCACCGAGGTATTCCGATTGTTACTGCACTAGTTAGTATTGTGTTAAAGCGGAGTGTCATTAATACCTCAACTCCCAGAAGCGACTCATATAGACGTTTGGGGTCGACTTGCTGCTTCTATATAATAGTATTGTATACTTTGACATTGCACCTTCTATATACATGTTACATTATTGTATACTTTGACATTGCACCTTTTATATACATGTTACATTATTGTGTAACATTAGGATATACTTTGATATTGCACCTTCTATATACATATAACAGTATTGTATACTTTGATATTGCACCTTCTATATACATATAACAGTATTGTATACTTTGATATTGCACCTTCTACAGTACAGCTCACGCGGAAAACGCGTTTTCCGCGATCCCACGATGGACAAATATTTTTCATCGCGGATAATCACCGCAATTCAACCTATATGATCACCGCAATACCGCCTACGGGCTAATTTGATCACCGCGATTGACATTTCGTCGATTCGAGCTTCTTATCTATTTTGAAATCACCGCGATTCCACCGCAATATTTACCTGTAAAAATGTTTTACTTTTATTAAAAAGTAGTTTTTATTCGAGTATGTACATGTACACGTTTATTGACGAATTGCGATTATTTTATGACCCAACTTGCAAAAATTCATTTAATTTCAGCAAATTATTCGAAAAACAGTGGAAGATTGTGTTTGCTTACGATAAGGTCAAGTTTCTCAATAGAAAATGGCGGACATCGGAGATACGTTTAAGGTGCGGCCATATCGTACATTTTTTAGTAAGAGAGAAATACTGTTAAATTACAATACATGTACATGTACATTGTATATTTATCTTTTAATTTTGTATATACAGTACATGTACTTGAATCTCTTAATGAAGACAGATTTTTGAGCTTTTCTTATCAACTTAATAAATGAATGATCCAATTGTAATATTGTTGAAAATGATAATTTTTCATTTTAACGCAATGTGTTGATACAGAGTAGAACCAGAGTAGAATTGATTTTACATGTAGTTATGTATTGCACTTTATTATGAAGCAATTTGTCGTAAAGCTCAGTAATGTCAATTAGTTTAACAAAATACAGGCTTATATGTAGAAGTGGTTTATCAGCGTGTGTGCTAATCCAAACACATAAACCACAATACGCCTGACACGACTTTTCTTGACACTTGCGTTCAGTTTGTAGTAATGTTAACGGATTTAAGAGATATATGCGTAACTGACATAATGTTGACATGTGTGTATACTTGTCACGTTCACAATACACTTACATGGTATCTATATACTTGTCAATGTTTTATATCGAAGCAAAACAAATAATGTATAGGCGATTAAGAATGAACAATGCATTGGTAATTGTGGTGATTGACAATGGAATTACGTCATTTATTAGTGAGATTTAAAGTAAGCTACACATCTTTCAGGCAGAGTTAACAGTTGTATAAGCACGAAGTTGTATTGTATTGTATTGACGAATTTTAATGAGTTGTTACGCATATATGCTGCTTTATAGTTAGTACTGATTTATAATCATTATCCTCTTCAACAACATTTATTCGTACTGTAATGAAATAAAAATTAAAAATTAAAAAAAAAATCCCAGCAAAACGGCGAGAAAAAGCTTATCTATTCAAAGAAATGTCACCGCGATTCCGCGATGGTTCCACCGCAACTCCACGATTATCGGTTTTATTAACCCCCTGGGTTTATCTTGTTGCGTCCGCGATGGTACATAAAATCAAATCGCGGTGATGGGTGGAATTCCGCCCACCTTCGCGGACCAAAATATTTGTCCGCGTTGAGATTTGTCCGCGGTGGCTCGCGGACGATGTGTTTTCCGCGTGAGCTGTACTGTATATACATATACCAGTATTGTATACTTTGATATTGCACCTTCTATATATACATGTTGCATTATTCTTTACTTTGATATTACTCCTTTTATTTTACATACAAAAAAAGGGTTGCAGTATATGTCGATAGTGCAGGCTTTGATATTGCACGCAGTGAAATTGCACTCAGATCTTTCTCACATGCTGGTAAAGACGGGACTCTTCCCATACAGTAACATAACAAAGTGCTCCCGTCCAACCGTTGTTGAATGTTAAGACTAGACTTCAATGTTTACATCGTTTTACATTTATTCTGCACGCGATGAAAACATACCCTGTTGAGCTGTTCTATTTATAGCGCCATCTATGCGTAAAACTGTAAATTCATACGGTCTTTTCTGACGTAATTATGTGACGTGTTGATTAAGCTACATAAGTATATCTATCTCATTTACACATTATCAACAAATTCAAGAATGATTTAATAATTGCTAGGATAAATTTTAAAGGTAGGCCTACGAGTATTTGGTCATCCTCCGATGTGAAGAAAACGGAATATGTTAGTTCGCCTTACTAGACCTACTGTGTGGTCAAATTGGCAGCTTAATTAAAGTTCCATGTGAATATACCAGACAAAAAGAAAACACACACTTTTTAGAAAGTAAGCCACACTGTTAGAACAAAAAATGGTTACACTCTTTATGGTATCATTTTGCCGACGATATATTTCGATTCGAAATAAAATGGGTTCAATAAAATGCACCGTATATTTATATTTCCATGACACTACCAACCATTGCAAAGGAAATACTTGCGCGATAAATCGTGGATGTGAATTTAACCAAACGATTCAAAACAATTGTTAACTTTCTTAATGCTCAAAGTTACTTCATAAATATGAAAAACTTTTGTCTTGGGACTCGTTCCTTCGGTGCAGTTCTGTCCTCGCAAGCTCTAGCTACTCAGCCGACGAAACTCGTCCAACGCAATTGTTTTCCCATACAGATGCAATAACCTATATTATCACCTATAAACGAGATAATAATAGGGAAAACACTGGGACTGAAATTATGTATTTTTGCCAGAAGTTATATCTGGTTCTATATATCATGCAGGCGGACATTGATGTCTGGTGAGATTGTACCAATGCATAAGTCGTATAAATAAATCTTCGTTGCAGTCGTCAACTTCATATTTGTTGTACATGGGAAAGGGTCAAAACACTGCAATCTACTTCGTTTAAATTGACGTAAGCATTAACTAATAACTATTATACCTGACCTCATCCAACCGAACTTTTGCGTAGCTGAACTTACTAAAGATGGTGAACGATTTAACAATCCTCCGTACCCAGACTATAATATATACAACACTTTTGTATTATTTCACTTATTTATTTAACCGGGTATTGTAGTATGGTATATTATTACCAATATGTCTTTACAGCTTTAATAAACAAATCATTTTCAAATGAATTATTACACCGGTTATTTGGCAAATCAGGTAATGGCTTGAAATTGAATTATTCTTATCCGGTTCAGTGTAAAGACCGGCTTTACGTCAATAGACAGTCAGATGCATTCAGAATACAGGGGTTTGGAACCGGGCGTCCAAGTGCACTCCGCCTTGACCGCAACGACTCGGGATCCAAATCCCCGACACTAACCACTCGGCCACGGCGGATTCCTGAAAAATATTTAACAGATATTGTCAATGCAAATGTCATCAATGTAATTGATAACAATTGTGTATGCTTGACCAGACATATATTTAAAGGATACGGTCAAGCATTAAACATTGATATGGACAGATGATTATTTATAAACAGAAGCTTCCCGTTAATGTTCTTTTGTATTACTGTCATATATTAAATCAGAAAAAAATATTTCAGAGCACAACGTTCTGATGGATCTACACGGACTTATCGCTGTTCTAGAGTACCCATTTCAAAGTATAGCTGTTCTCATAGTTGTATCTTGTATTGTGGTGTGGTTTACTCAACGTAATGTTGAAATTGGTGGTATTCCAAACCGCAGTGTACTAGTAACTGGGTGTGACACAGGATTTGGGAATCTTCTCGCGAAGTCTTTAGACTCTCGAGGCGTACGTGTGTTTGCTGGTTGCCTGACTACAGACGGTGGTAAACTGCTTCAAGATGAAACCTCGCAGAGAATGACAACTTTTACTATTGACATTGCGAATAGAGACTCGGTTTCTAAGGCATTTGAGTTTGTTAAACGATGTTTAAATGATGAAGGTATGGAGTTGTTTTAAAAGATTGATTAATTGGAGTTTGACGCCGTCCACACATGGGCTAACAGTCTATGTGAGCAAAATGCATGAACAGTATGTTGTGTTGAATACCGGTGAAAGAAATCCAGGAATCAGAGAAAATATTTGTTGTAATTTGTTTGAATCAGAGAAAATATTTGTTGTCATTTGTTTGAATCAGAGAAAATTTTTTGTAATTTGTTTGAATCAGAATAACTTTATTCTGTATTTTTTAATACAGAGATGCTATATTCTGGTAATTGTTGATTCAGCGAAAATATAATCTATACCTTGTTTGAATCAGAGAAACTATAGTCTGTAATTTTGTCTGAATCAGAGAAACTTATACATGCAATTGATACTTCTCATAGTGCGAATTACTTGCTTTTTAACTTGTATAAAATGTACCTTTTAATGCTATTGGGCCTATCAAACAACTGTGATGTGATATCTGCGTTCGCCTCTTCACTCCTTTTATTGAGTAGTTATATTTCTAATGCTTGCGGAATCGTGTAAACAACCTGCGCACCAAGTTATTATGTTTATCATTTTACCGTCCACGGTTATGGCGTCTAGTAAACAATGCCGATGTGCTGTCAACATTTACAATTGTAACATTTTAAAAATAAGCAAGTATTTATATCTCATTACCTCTCAGTGATATGGGCTCTGATAAACAACGCCGAAATGGTGCATAGACTGTTAAGCGAGTATTGATCTCGTATTACCTTCGGGGGCTAATTTGATGCATACGCTCGAATAATTTATATGTTATTCGATTCAATATATTGTATTAACTTTCAGTAGCGTTAAGTAACTATTGTGTGATACCGTGTAAGTAAGCATTGTGGAAGTCAGTGGCGCAGTGGTAGAGCGTCGATTTCTCGTGCGGTGATGAGCGGTTTCTGCCTTTGGGATTTTTCCAAAAATAATAGTACTGGTTAAGTATCAAGGAAGCAGACATCGAGCGTTATTAATATAAGCTGAAAGCTTATTTCGCAATCGATGTTAAATAAATAAATGTACACTAAGTTACTCTGATGGGTGTGATTTATATATTCTCATGAACTATGTTAAGGGAGTATTAATCTTTAATTATATTTTAGGGTCTTATTATTTCCTTTCAAGGCCATGTTATTATCTTTCAGGGTCAAACTTTTATCTTTCAGGGTCATATTATTATGTTATTATCTTTCAGGTCATAGTATTACAATTCAAGAACATGTAATTATCTTTCAAGGTCATGTCATTACATTTCAAGGTCATGTTATTACCTTTCAATGTCATGTTATTATCTTTCAAGGTCATGTAATTTTCAGGTCATGTTATTACATTTCAATGTAATGTAATTACCTTTCAGGGCCATGTTATTAATCTCTCAGGGTCATTTTATTATCTTTCAGTGTCATTTTATTATCTTTCAGGGTCATTTTATTATCTTTCAGGGTCAATGTATTACCATTCAAATGTCAAGCTATTACCTATCTGGGTATTGCTATTAATTTCTATGGTAATTTTATTACCTTTCAATGTCATGCTATTACCTTTTAGGATCATGCTATAACCTTTCAGGTCATGCTTTTACCTTCAGGGTGATATAATTATCTTTCAGGGTCAGGTTATTACCATTCCTGGCTACTAGGAATTGTAAACTATGCTATTGATATGCCACTATTCGGCCCAATAATAAAGGTATTTTGAACTATGCTGCAGTGATGCCTACATTCGCGCCGATAAAATGGACGTCGATGGATGCATATAAGTTCATACAACATTCGCCCAAATGATATGTAGTTATTTATCTCTTTTTTTTAGCGTTCATGGATTTTATGTATTGTAAACAACGTTGATGTGAAGCCTACATTTGTCCCAATTATATGTTAAGTAATTAGTTTTCCCTTATTACCTTTCAGGGTTACAAGGTCTTATTAACCCTTTCCCACATACAGATGCTTTCGGACGCCTCTGCAGCAGACGACTTTTGAAAACATTGTGGCAGAAGGTCCTTTTGCCCCAATTGATTAAACTCTTTTCAATAATTATGCTTTTATTTATAAAGATTTGACACATGATAACCAATGTGTGTTCAAAATCGACTGCTGGAGATTTCCTTTAAAAGGGAAAGGGTTAACAACATTACAATTATGCCAACATTAGCCCCCAATACTATGTTAAGTGATTATATATGTGTTATTATATTCACGGTTATTGAGTCACGTAAGCAGCTGTGGTGAGATGTCAGCATTCAACATATTACTCTATTAAATGGACGATTATTTATCTTTGATGGTTGAATGGTTTTTAAAGCAGATGTGGTCAGATGTCTCCATTCACCATTTTACTTTATTAAATGGACGATTATTTATCTTTGATGGATTGTAAGGTCTTTAAAGCAGATGTGGTCAGATGTCTGCATTCACCATTTTACTTTATTAAATGGACGATTATTTATCTTTGATGGTTGTAAGGTCTTTAAAGCAGATGTGGTCAGATGTCTGCATTCACCATTTTACTTTATCAAATGGACGATTATTTATCTTTGATGGTTGTAAGGTCTTTAAAGCAGATGTTGTCAGATGTCTGCATTCACCATTTTACTTTATTAAATGGACGATTATTTATCTTTGATGGTTGAAAGGTCTTTAAAGCAGATGTGGTCAGATGTCTCCATTCACCATTTTACTTTATTAAGCGGACGATTATTTATCTTTGATGGTTGAAAGGTCTTTAAAGCATATGTGGTCAGATGTCTCCATTCACCATTTTACTTTATTAAATGGACGATTATTTATCTTTGATGGTTGTAAGGTCTTTAAAGCAGATGTGGTGAGATGTCTGCATTCACCATTTTACTCTATTAAATGGACGATTATTTTTCTTTGATGGTTGTAAGGTCTTTAAGGCAGATGTGGTCAGATGTCTACATTCACCATTTTACTTTAATAAATGGACGATTATTTATCTTTGATGGTTGTAAGGTCTTTAAAGCAAATGTGGTGAGATGTCTGCATTCACCATTTTACTCTATTAAATGGACGATTATTTTTCTTTGGTGGTTGTAAGGTCTTTAAAGCAGATGTGGTGAGATGTCTGCATTCACCATTTTACTCTATTAAACAGACGATTATTTATCGTTGATGGTTGTAAGGTCTTTAAGGCAGATGTGGTCAGATGTCTACATTCACCATTTTACTTTATTAAATGGACGATTATTTATCTTTGATGGTTGTAAGGTCTTTAAAGCAGATGTGGTGAGATGTCTGCATTCACCATTTTACTCTATTAAACGGACGATTATTTATCTTTGATGGTTGTAAGGTCTTTAAAGCAGATGTGGTGAGATGTCTGCATTCACCATTTTACTCTATTAAACAGACGATTATTTATCGTTGATGGTTGTAAGGTCTTTAAGGCAGATGTGGTCAGATGTCTACATTCACCATTTTACTTTATTAAATGGACGATTATTTATCTTTGATGGTTGTAAGGTCTTTAAAGCAGATGTGGTGAGATGTCTGCATTCACCATTTTACTCTATTAAACGGACGATTATTTATCTGTGATGGTTGTAAGGTCTTTAAAGCAGATGTGGTCAGATGTCTGCATTCACCATTTTACTCTATTAAACGGACGATTATTTATCTTTGATGGTTGTAAGGTCTTTAAAGCAGATGTGATCAGATGTCTGCATTCACCATTTTACTCTATTAAACGGACGATTATTTATCTGTGATGGTTGTAAGGTTTTTAAAGCAGATGTGGTGAGATGTCTGCATTCACCATTTTACTCTATTAAATGGACGATTATTTTTCTTTGATGGTTGTAAGGTCTTTAAGGCAGATGTGGTCAGATGTCTCCATTCACCATTTTACTTTATTAAATGGACGATTATTTATCTTTGATGGTTGTAAGGTCTTTAAAGCAGATGTGGTCAGATGTCTGCATTCACCATTTTACTCTATTAAATGGACGATTATTTATCTTTGGTGGTTGTAAGGTCTTTAAGGCAGATGTGGTCAGATGTCTACATTCACCATTTTACTTTATTAAACGGACGATTATTTATCTGTGATGGTTGTAAGGTCTTTAAAGCAGATGTGGTGAGATGTCTGCATTCACCATTTTACTCTATTAAACGGTTGATTATTTATCTTTGATGGATTGTAAGGTCTTTAAAGCAGATGTGGTCAGATGTCTGCATTCAACATTTTACTTTATTAAATGGACGATTATTTATCTTTGATGGTTGTAAGGTCTTTAAAGCAGATGTGGTGAGATGTCTGCATTCACCATTTTACTCTATTAAATGGACGATTATTTATCTTTGATGGTTGAAAGGTCTTTAAAGCAGATGTGGTGAGATGTCTGCATTCACCATTTTACTCTATTAAACGGACGATTATTTATCGTTGATGGTTGTAAGGTCTTTAAGGCAGATGTGGTCAGATGTCTACATTCACCATTTTACTTTATTAAATGGACGATTATTTATCTTTGATGGTTGTAAGGTCTTTAAAGCAGATGTGGTGAGATGTCTGCATTCACCATTTTACTCTATTAAATGGACGATTATTTTTCTTTGGTGGTTGTAAGGTCTTTAAGGCAGATGTGGTCAGATGTCTACATTCACCATTTTACTTTATTAAATGGACGATTATTTATCTTTGATGGAGTGTAAGGTCTTTAAAGCAGATGTGGTGAGATGTCTGCATTCACCATTTTACTCTATTAAACGGACGATTATTTATCGTTGATGGTTGTAAGGTCTTTAAGGCAGATGTGGTCAGATGTCTACATTCACCATTTTACTTTATTAAATGGACGATTATTTATCTTTGATGGTTGTAAGGTCTTTAAAGCAGATGTGGTGAGATGTCTGCATTCACCATTTTACTCTATTAAACGGACGATAATTTATCTGTGATGGTTGTAAGGTCTTTAAAGCAGATGTTGTCAGATGTCTGCATTCACCATTTTACTCTATTAAACGGACGATTATTTATCTTTGATGGTTGTAAGGTCTTTAAAGCAGATGTGGTCAGATGTCTGCATTCACCATTTTACTCTATTAAACGGACGATTATTTATCTGTGATGGTTGTAAGGTCTTTAAAGCAGATGTGGTGAGATGTCTGCATTCACCATTTTACTCTATTAAATGGACGATTATTTTTCTTTGATGGTTGTAAGGTCTTTAAGGCAGATGTGGTCAGATGTCTCCATTCACCATTTTACTTTATTAAATGGACGATTATTTATCTTTGATGGTTGTAAGGTCTTTAAAGCAGATGTGGTGAGATGTCTGCATTCACCATTTTACTCTATTAAATGGACGATTATTTATCTTTGGTGGTTGTAAGGTCTTTAAGGCAGATGTGGTCAGATGTCTACATTCACCATTTTACTTTATTAAACGGACGATTATTTATCTGTGATGGTTGTAAGGTCTTTAAAGCAGATGTGGTGAGATGTCTGCATTCACCATTTTACTCTATTAAACGGACGATTATTTATCTTTGATAGATTGTAAGGTCTTTAAAGCAGATGTGGTCAGATGTCTGCATTCAACATTTTACTTTATTAAATGGACGATTATTTATCTTTGATGGTTGTAAGGTCTTTAAAGCAGATGTGGTGAGATGTCTGCATTCACCATTTTACTCTATTAAACGGATGATTATTTATCTTTGATAGATTGTAAGGTCTTTAAAGCAGATGTGGTCAGATGTCTGCATTCAACATTTTACTTTATTAAATGGACGATTATTTATCTTTGATGGTTGTAAGGTCTTTAAAGCAGATGTGGTGAGATGTCTGCATTCACCATTTTACTCTATTAAATGGACGATTATTTTTCTTTGGTGGTTGTAAGGTCTTTAAGGCAGATGTGGTCAGATGTCTACATTCACCATTTTACTTTATTAAATGGACGATTATTTATCTTTGATGGACTGTAAGGTCTTTAAAGCAGATGTGGTGAGATGTCTGCATTCACCATTTTACTCTATTAAATGGACGATTATTTTTCTTTGGTGGTTGTAAGGTCTTTAAGGCAGATGTTGTCAGATGTCTACATTCACCATTTTACTTTATTAAATGGTCGATTATTTATCTTTGATGGTTGAAAGGTCTTTAAAGCAGATATGGTGAGATGTCTGCATTCACCATTTAACTTTATTAAACGGACGATTATTCATCTTCGATGGTTGTAAGGTCTTTAAAGCAGATGTGGTCAGATGTCTCCATTCACAATTTTACTTTATTAAACGGACGATTATTTATCTTTGATGGTCGTAAGGTCTTTAAAGCAGATGTGGTCAGATGTCTGCATTTACCATTTTACTTTATTAAGTGGACGATTATTTATCTTTGATGGTTGTAAGGTCTTTAAAGCAGATGTTGTCAGATGTCTGCATTCCCCATTTTACTATGTTAAAAAGACGATTATTTATCTTTGATGGTTGTAAGGTCTTTAAAGCAGATGTTGTCAGATGTCTCCATTCACCATTTTACTCTATTAAACGGACGATTATTTATATTTGATGGTTGTAAGGTCTTTAAAGCAGCTGTGGTGAGATGTCTGCATTCACCCTTTTACTCTGTTTAGTGATGATTTATCTTGCTATTTCTTTTCAGGGTTATGGGGTCTTGTGAACAACGCTGGTGTGATGCCTACATTCGCCCCGGTAGAATGGACGTCGATGGATGAATATAAGTTTACCTGCGATATCAATCTGTTTGGCACGATATCTGTTACAAAGGCATTCCTGCCACTTGTAAGAAAAGCCCAGGGTCGAGTTGTCAATGTTTGTAGTGTAACGTCAAACTGCGGGTACCCAGGGATATCAAGCTATGCCATTTCTAAAGCAGCAGTGAAAATGTTTTCTATTTGCCTAAGGTAATTAAACAATTGCAAATAATTATTCTGATGAGTATTCCATAGTTTATGATTAGGAAAAACTACTTACAATAAGTACAGCTTCATCTAGAGCACAAGACCAACACGTGTTCACTTTTAGATACCAGAGTACATTCATAACGTGTTCAACAAATACAAACGCATATTCAATATATTTAGATATGAAAACAAGGATTGACAACACACCGTCTATATTTGCATTATATTTTCTTTGTTAAGCGCATATATTTAAGATTTGAAAACAAGGATTGACTACATACCGTCTATATTTGCATTATATTGCCTTTGTTATGCGCATATATTTAATATTTATATTATTTGAAATCAAGGATTGACTACACACCGTCCATCTTTGCATAATATTTCCTTTGTTCAGCTCATATATTTAATATTCATATGATTTGAAAGAAAAAAAAAGAATTGACTACACACCGTCTACATTTGCATTATATTTCCATTGTTAAGCACATATATTTAATATTCATATGATTTGTAAACAAGGACTGACTTCAAATTATCTAAATATGCATTCTATTCACATTGTTGGGCTTTCCCTCCATGTTAAATTAGCTTGTATCTTGTACAATATTGAGGCCAGTTTATGTGTATGAATACATTACCGACTGTCATTGGAGTTCGATGTTGTATTCTATCATGCCAAGTAACCTCGATCTCTTATTACCCCACAGACGAGAGATACTAGGAACAGGCGTCACGGTACATACCATAGAACCAGGTGGTTTTCAGACCAACGTAACCAGTCAGGAGAGGATACAGAAGATATTTAGAGAAGCCTACAAGCAAGCAGATCAAGAAACAAAAGAAGTATATGGCGGTCATATCGCAAAATACAGTAAGCATTTTAGCTCTATACGTTTTCAATTATTTGTATATATATTATAATATGACATATATTCGATTGTTGTAAACGTCGAAACATTTTCTACAAGCATTACTATTACACGTTTTATGCACTTGATAGCATTATGCTAACAGTTTCATCTCAGCCATACCACGAGAAACACAACACTATGGCCTCTGCGTAATGTATCGACACAGATCAGGCTAATCCGAGCCGACACATTCCGTCTTTGGGAGATAGAGGTATAGAGTAATGATTCCTGAAACAGAAAAAACGAAACGTGTCTGTCCGAGTAAGCCTGTGCCGTATGCTTAGGCTGATCCGGGTCGATACTTTACGCAGTGACCACACTGTTGGTTTTCTCGCGGGGCTTTGGGGATTTGGAACCGGGCGTCCCTGGTTCGACCCCCTGTTGCGGCGCGACAGTCATGGGAGAGTGCCATTGGGACAAGGCACATTTACTAGCATAGAACTCGTTTGTTTACCAAGGGATCATGAATAAATGAACTGTAGCCGTGAAAAACTGATATGTTGAAAACACAGTAAAACCCTACAAAACAAAATAAACAAACCTTTATAGTTACTGCATTTAATTCAACCAAAACCTGACCATGACGTTTGTGCCTGTATTTAAAGACCACTAACGGGATTCGAACAACCTGGTCTTTTTTCACAGGTGGCCTTTAAGTGCAGGGTCATTCAAACAGAACATGAGTATTTGACACAATTGAAGTAAGGTCGCTATAGACAGGGAATTGCGAATTCCAAGGTGGTCTTTAGTACAGACTCGACTGTAATATTATGACGTCCATGTTTGTATTCATCAAATGAGCAGAGCTCTTCGAAAACCAACCGTAAAGGCATGTGTGACCAGTATGTATCTATATCGGCCTGCCTATCCGCGCAATGCGATCTGGATCTGCACAAATAGAAAGCGACATACACACATACAAAGCATATCATTGATCTCGCTATATGTGTTTTTGGAATCACAATTCGAACATTTGATAGACATGTATGTACCTCATGAGTATATACATTTATATGTGTTCAAAGGTGAGGATCTGGTTTATAACTCTCCATACATTTGTATATTCGGTTTATTAACCATTGCCATCTTCATCATTGGTTCAATGTCTTTGTCCTCATCGCTGTGACCGCCGCTTTAACTTATTATATCCTTCATATAAAAGTGTCGTGGATCGAACCCTGCTTTCGAGACCGAAGCTCTAGCCTAGATTACGTCACAGGCATCCGAGTTTTCATTTTAAAAAAAACCCACCAGACAATACCTTGTTACTTTAAATAGCCTCCCTATATGGTATTATATAAGCTCGCCAAATGGCTTTATGCCGAAAGGCGAGGGTAAACAAACCCATATGATGATGATTATAAAATCAGATTATTATTATAGCATAGGTCTTATTACTCCATATACATCCGCGACCATAATGATCTAGTAAGCCAGCCCAATACAGTCAAACTTGTGTTAGCGGTCACCTCTGTTAAGCAGCAAATGTGTCTTAAGCAGCCACTTGAAGATTAACCAAAACAATATTTACTTCTTAAACTTACTTGTTTTAGGAAGCCTATGTTCATCAACCAGTTTGACTCTCCCTATGGTGGCTGCCTAAGACAAGTTGCACTGTAGTCTCTAAACAACAATTGTTTGCGTAGAAATGAGTGTATATCTTGACCCGAATGTATTAAATATGTGACAATGTGTGTTGTTTTGTTACATTTTCTCATATAAAACCAATATTAATTATTAGAATAGTATATACACGATAGAGATATACTATTTATGGCAACACGGTCCTGTTTGGAAGTTTTCCAAATGTTCTCGAATGAAAACATTACCGTCATTATCAATGTGTTTTTTTCTATTTAATTTCAGTCTATGCCGGAATGGACGTGATGAACAAACATATATCCGATGATTTTTTTTGTCTATTTAAAATTTCAGTCTATGCCGGAATGGACGAGATGAAAAAACATATATCCGTTGAGTTTTTTTCTATTTAATTTCAGTCTATGCCGGAATGGACGTGATGAAAAATCATATATCTAATTAGGTTTTTTCTATTTAATTTCAGTCTATGCCGGAATGGACGTGATGAAAAAACATATATCCGATGAGGTTTTTTTCTATTTAATTTCAGTCTATGCCGTAATGGACGTGATGAATAATCATATATCTAATTAGGTTATTTCTATTTAATTTCAGTCTATGCCGGAATGGACGTGATGAAAAATCATATATCTAATTAGGTATTTTCTGTTTAATTTCAGTCTATGCTGTAATGGACGTGATGAAAAATCATATATCTAATTAGGTTATTTCTGTTTAATTTCAGTCTATGCCGGAATGGACGTGATGAAAAAACATATATCCAATGAGCCACAGCAAGTACCCGATACTATGATGCACGCTCTGTTCTCCAAGTACCCCTCACAATCGTACCTAGTTGGACTGGACGCGCATACATTTTTCCGTCTTGTCAACTTCGTGCCTCCGTGGATTGTTGATTACGTTTTAGGCTGGCCCCAACCCTATGGATCGAAACTGTATGTGTTAGAAGAATAAAACTTTTTTTCAGATACAGATCAATTTTGCGCCTCAACAGTAGACTTCGTTCGGAAATATTGAGATCATTTGAAATAAAATGAATATGAAATAAAAAGCAGGACTAAATGATTTTTAACCGTGACATTGCCAGGTAAAAGGATGAGTTCAATATGGAATTGTGTCTCCACGTACATGCCATTTTAAAGAGTGACATTTCCCCAATTTTCACCAAAAAGGACATCTTCATTATATGGGTCATTCCCAACATATGTAGACATGTGCATCAATAAAAAGACAAAATCAATATATGGTATTTTATATTTTTTATTTTTCCAACAACTACAACTAGAAACGACGAAATAAATTTTAAAATATGACATCTCAGCTCCATTTTATATTGATGTTTTATGGATAAATGATAATGAGTTCAAAGTCACCTGTCCATGGTAAAACCATTATGACAAACTTGACACAAAGGCAGTTTTGTTTGTTTTTTTCTGCATTTTTACAATTAGAACTATCCAGCTACTATATATTTTTATTTTTAATAGGTGACTCATAATAAAAACATTATTTTTTTCAAAAAAATATATAAAAAACCACAGTGAAATGTATTTCAAGATGATATTTAATTAACATTACACGTGCTTTCAGACTTTCATCGTGCTTAAAACCCGCTTGCTTACACATACAGGTCTTTACAGGCTTCTGTATTGAAAACTATTAGGAAATTTGATAGGTATGTTTGTGATATTTGAATAGCATTTTTTCCCACTTGCAGATGCATTTGCTGCAGACAACTTTTGAAAGTATTGTGGCAAAAGGAGACATTAAAAGCAATATCTCCTTTAGCCTAAATGTTTTCTATGCTATTCTGAACTATTCAGGAAAATAAATCTGAGATATCAACCCTTACCTACATACAGACCCTTTGTGAAGCCTACGCAGTAGACGACTTTTGGAAATATTGTGGCAATTGCAGAAAGGGTGAAATTTTCCCATTTTTTAAAAAATATTCTACTCTGAATTAATGTGGTATGATGTTACCAATGGATAACTCTCTACAAATTTAATCAGGTTTATTGGTTGTTAAACACGTTAATCAGGCGGTATAAGAAAAGGGTCAAAATGACAACATTTTAAAACTACATTCTAATGAAAGTGCTTATATGATCTCAAGATAAGTTAGCAGAACTGCTCATTCAGTGACCCTCTACATGTTTTAAGTCTAATTAATTGGTTGAAAGTCGTAGAAACAAGGTGGCATCTAGAAAGGGGAAATTGAACGTTTAGCTTCAAATAACATATCATCTTTATCCCACACAATCAAGGAATATTCTTTTGGCGGTCCTTTCCCTAATTGTGTTCAAAGATATGTGTACACTTTTGTTTGTGCGGCATCTGAGGAAGGGAGTAAAATGCCAGATAGTAACAATCTTTGTCCGATTCCAGTTATTTAGTAGAAATTTTCCTACGAAACAAGCCATATCAGTTGATTGAAAAAGGAAGAGCGAGGCGGCATCAGAAAAAAGGCAAAATGACAACATTCTAAAACTCTTTTCTTATTTGTTCCCTCGGTGACCCTCTTCATAATTATTTAAGCCAAATTGACTTGATGGAAGACATAGGTACCAGGCGGCATCAGAAAAGGGGTAAATTGAACTTTTAGCTTCAAATGACATTTCATCCTAATCCACTGAGAAAATTTCAACAAAACTTCACAGAAAGTTCCTTAGGTGGTCTTCTTTCAAATTTGATCAAATATATAAATTATAAACACATCTTTTGTTGTTGCGGCAGAAAGTGGGGAGTAAAATGCATAATTTATAAAAAAAATCTTCACTGAATCCACTTGTCAGATTCCATGATAATGTAGTACAAATGTTCCTTGTTTGGCCCTCTAGAAGGTTTGCATAAGCTGTATTGATTGGTTGAAAAACATGGCAGCCAGACGGCTTCAGAAAAAGTGTTTCCTTTCTTTTCAAGTTTTTGCCTGATATCAAGAAACATTTGTAATTTGTTAAAGCCATATTGATTGGTTTAAAAAGATAGTTGCCATGCTGCATTATAATTTGGACAAAATCAACTTTTACCTTTAAACAAAATCTCCTCACAAACCAATGGACTGATATCAACCAAACTTTCAAGGGTATGATACTTTGGTGGTCTTCTTACAAACTGTTCAAAGATGTAATATTATAACAATTATCCTTGATTTACAGTGTCCACTCCTAGCAGTTTCATTCGCGCTCTTGATTGCATTTTCTCCGATATTAGTAGTTACACATATGCTACATAGCTATCACTCAGGTGAGCGATCCAGGGCCTCTTTGCCCTCTGCTGTTTTGTATTACTGTCATATATTGAGTCACACATTATTTCAGAGCACAACGTTCGGATGAATCTACACGGACTAATCGACGTTCTAGAGTGCCCCTTTCAAAGTATAGCTGTTCTCGTAGTTTTATCTTTCATTGGGGGTATGGTTTACTCAACGTTATGTTGAAATCAGTGGTATTCCAAACCGCAGTGTACTAGTAACCGGGTGTGACTTCGGATTTGGGAATCTTGGCGCGAAAATTTAGACTAACGAGGCGCACGAGTGTTTGCTGGTTGCCTGACTACAGACGGTGGTAAACTGCTTAAAGATGAAACCTCGCAGACAATGACAACGTTTACTATTGACATTGCGAATAGAGACTCGGTTTCTAAGGCATTTGAGTTTGTTAAACGATGTATAAATGATGAAGGTATGAAGTTGTTTTAAAAGATTGATTAATTGGGGTTAAACACCATTTCCAAAGAAAATTCAGTCGTATGACAGCTGCCAGTTCACCTACCCATGTGTTTCCTGGCTTTCTTATACCAGTACTCCACACAACATTATTTCAAAGCAATTGGCTGCTGTTCTACATAGACTGTTAGCCCGTTTGTGGAACGTCATAAAGAATGTTGGCCAAGCTGGGGTTCGAACTCACAACCCATAGATTCACAGCCCCGCATCGCTACCGACTGAGCTACCGGGGCGCAGCTGTTTTAAATGAATCGCATCTGGCGAGAAGATGTCTTTCTGCAGCAGAAGACGAGCAATTTCAACTTTTGTGACAATGTTATAAATTGTGTGCAGTAGTTTTTATCTTATTTGTTGAAATGTTTTTAAAGTCGTCTGCTGCAGATGTGTTGTATGTTGGAAAGGGTTAACATAAATTTATATTCTGTACAACTTCACAGTTAACGCTCCATCGAAGTAATAATACGATTTTATCTTGATATAAATCTGGAATTGAAGCTATTATTATATATCATTTTACCATTGATCCATTATTATTGATGGAGGTGTTCTGTTCTTTGTTTTGTGTTTCTTTTTTTGGCCATGGACTTTAGCCCGTGGTCATAGTAGTAATACCATTTTTATCGGAGTTGGCAGCCTGCCAATTGGTGTTAGCACCAAACAATGCATTATGGGTTGAGACTGCGCAAGAAAAATAGTTCATCACACATTCAACAAAACTGCTTTTAAAAGGTTAGGATCTCCCCCCATAAATATCATTTTAATGTTGTTGGAACATCAGTGAAAAACTTAAGGCGTGACTACTCCAATAGCTTTAGAAATGTGCCGAGAGGTCAAATATGGACGCTTGTTAACATTATTAACATTCGCGAAGAGGAACGGAAAAAAAGAAAGAAGTCACATGAAATATACAGTGGCGGATTAACCGGGGGGGGGCCGTAGGGCCCGTGCGTCGAACAATTAATGGTAAATAAAGAAAAAGCTTGGCAAGTGTAGTGGCGGATTTAGCGGGGGCCATAGGGCCCGTCCCCGACTCCCCCACCCCACGAAAGAAGTCACGTGAAATATACAGTGGCGGATTAACCGGGCGCCGTATAAAAATTAATGATAAACAAAGAAAAAGCGTGGCAAATGAAGTGGCGGATTTAGCGGGGGCCCATAGGGCCCGTGCCCCACTCCCTCCACACTACGACACCCCGACACGGTCGGGCATCATACATATCTGGCGAGCGCCGGGCCAAATTCGCCGCTCAGAGCCCGGCCGGACATCATGCATACATTGACCGGGGAAAGGCGGCGTCTGGCCGACCATCCAATGTGTCTTGCAGGTTATAAAAGCCGGGTCATCGCATCAGTAATCAGATTCCAGTCTCGCTCTTCACAGAAGGTAGCAATTTAACACACACTTTATCACAAAAGTGTCAGAGTAACAGTACTACAAGATGCCCTATACAAGAAGGGAGGACAGGTACCCGCAAGTGCTGTGGAGGTATCAACGGCATTTTCGTTAGAATGCTTATCTAAGTCAAGTTCGAATATGGGTCATATTGGGTCAGAAACTAGATCACTAGGCCAAATTGAAGGGAAATCTTGTTAACATAATGGAGGCTGCATTTTTAACTTGAGCATGTTAAAACTGTATCAGAATGTTTTTCTTTATGATATGTAGGCTGAGTTTGAAGATTGGTCATGTCTGTTAAAAAACTAGTTCACTAGGCCAAATTGAAGGCACATCTTGTCAACATTGTAGAGGCCACGTTTCTTAAAATTTGGTCAGAATAAGGGTCATATCGGGTAAACAAAAATAAGTCTAAGCCAAATGAAGGAAAATCTTGATAACACACTGGATGTTGCATTTTGAATCTTTGTCAGAATAAATGTCTTTATGAGTTTTGCATATTTCAAACACATTCTCCCAGTCTAGTACATGGTTTAGAGAAATATTTCAACTTGATGGAATGTGATTTAACTTTGACATATTTCTCAATATAATAATGCAGAAACTTCAAAATATTCTGCCTATTTCCCTTTGATTCTTCATGTCTTAAATGTGTATACGTGTGAGCTCTTGCACTCAGGTGAACGATATAGTGCCAACAAGGTCCTTCTGTTTTTAAATTGGCAGTTTAATAACATTTACTATTTTTGACATGATCTTTCAACTTCTTGACAATAAATACATAAAAATAAGCTGCAATAAATATTTCCTTTCACATTTCCCCTACTTCTCCAACCTTCGAGCAGCCCACAGACCGTCAGCACTGCAGTGCTTTGATTAATCAACTGTTGACACGACCACAGACTGTCCGAATCAGTTTTGTAAAAGAAAATATAACTTTTGTATCGGTTTCGCCTTATTGACTAATCAATCGGACGTTATTGACGTTGCATTTGAAAAACACGTTCACCCGTGGGTCGTTAAAACTCCACTAAATATAAATGAAAGGCTATACACTACGCTTTGAGTGAGAAATTACACACTAGTATCTGTTTAACGAGCATGCGTATGTAAAAGCGCTCGCGAGACTCTAGGTGGCTCATGTGATTACTGGTCGCTCAAGTATTCCAAGCCAGGGTAGTATTCAGAGTGCCCGTAAAGCCCCGTCAGATTGGACGACGACCGTCCGCGACCGTACGGCGACCAGAAAATGTGCGACGTCGCCTGCTAACGCAAACACAATGAGAGGAAAAGTCTAAAAAATAACAAACGCATTTTTACCTCGACCTGAGCGATCATTCCGCGTTCTCACGGCGCGCCCGTCATGATCTCTCCCGCGCTTATGGCTTTTCTTTTAAGATATATGGTCTTGAAAATGGCGACCATCGGCGATCCCGCGGCGCTCTAAACAATATCATGGGGTTCTTACCACGCATTCTTTACGTGTATCGCGACGGCGACCTCACGGCGTTTCTAACACACGATCACGGCGATCAAAGAGGACATGATGCAGTCGTGCAACAGAATAAAAATTATCGTAACATCGCCCTGGAAACGCTATAAGAACTCCGAAGGTCGTGGCAGACATCCGAGGGTTGTTTTAGAGGACGCCATGAAGTCGCCATTGCAATTGTTACCATTTTCGCAGCGTCTTTGCTACGCATGTACTTCGCGTCTACTACGTTCATAGAGATGTTACGACGCTTGTCTCAAGACCTTCGTGACCCTATCACGTTCTCACTGCGTCCCAGGTCAGATCGCGGAACCTTGGCATTTGTTTTGAACATGCTCAAAACAAACACCGTGACTCTGCGATCATTGTCGACAATGGTGACCACAGCACGATGTATTGCGTTTCCCCCACGCTCATACTACGCTCATGGCGTCCTTGAAGCGCTCCGACTCATTTTCCGGTCTGACGGGGGTATTACAATTCGAGCTTTCGGCGAGTGCTCGCTGAATAAATTAATCAAATAACATTTTTAAACTTACTACGACAATCTGACGTGGCTTATTTAAATTTACATGCTTATGCTCTTGCGTTTATTGTTTTCTTTTAAGAACCCTGGTGTGATGCATACATTCACCCCATTATTCCATTAAATGCTTACTTCATCTATTATCAATTCTCAGTGTATCCATAATGTGTCCAGGCGCTGCTTCGGAACATGCAATCTGATTGGCTGATTGATATTATGGGTATAATTCTACTGATATGATATTTGCTGAATCCTGAAGTTGCATATCCAATTAATGCATGACCGTGCTAATGTGTTGGAAACATGAAATCAACGCTGATACTGATTACAACTTTAATCGGAATACTCTTCAATTTCTTCTAGTAACTCCAAAAAACCAGGTGTTAAGCATCATTTATAGTATCTGGAAAGTGTAGATTCAAGCTTCAGAAGATAAGCAAGTTCAATAAACTCCGGAGCGCAAACTTTCTTTCTGGAACTGTTATAACTCGATGGAAGTCTATACGTCCTCGCAGCCAACTTTTGTGCCGTAGTCGGAGCAATCAAACAGTTCTTTCACAAAATACATAACATCTGGTTTCCTGTTTTGAACATCAATGTTTTTCTGCTGGCGAATATCGTGCAAATTCGAATGTACCGCAGTTCGGTAAAGCTCTGCCTGAAGCGGTGTGTGAAACAAAATGTTAAACATTCAACATGCATTTTATCTAATTCGTTGTACAAGTTTGCGTTTCGCATATCTTTGAATAGTTTGATCCACCATCTGACACATTGTCTTCTCAGCATTCCTAACAAAGCCTCAATTATTTGGTTTGAAGTACCTTTTCCATACATAAATCTTGCATGGCCTGATAGGGAGTCCCGGTGATTTTATCTGAAAAACGGTTGCAGGAACTGTTCAGATGAGTTTTCTGTACCAAAATTGCACCTGAGTAAACGAGGTACACGAGCAGTATTCTTCAACGTCTTAATCGATGAGCTTTACGCATGTCCACGCCGTCTGTGTCAATAATTTGCAATACTTGTAATACAATATGTGCTTAACGTGCATTCTATGATCATTTACCAACTTACGCTACATAGCTCCATATCCAAGAGATCGGCCACTAGTTGGCAGTTCACTCTTTACAACGTCAATGATTGGCAATGGGTTATAAACCAGCTGTCGTCAGCGTAAATTGTTCTTCTTTACAATTCGTTGTAATTCCCTTATACATGTTCAAAGAGAATATCCGTGACGCACAAGCAGCATGCACACAATGTCCTTGTATCTCATTCCTCTGTCAAAATACATCTGTATCAGTTTTATCAGTTTGAGAGTCCTGTTCCAGGTATCAGGACATATGCTTGGACCACTACACATGCAACATGCGTATAACATATCACAATAATCAAGAAACTCCAAAGAAAATGTAACATCATTCTATATGAAAGCAACGCCACTTTGACTGACGAGTAATCATTATACGGTACTTGAGTTATAAGTGTTTAGTCATAACTTGTATGTTGTAAGTAATAACAGTTAAGTAAAAAATGTCCTAATGTCCTTCCGGCGCTTCCGTAAAAACTTACGACTTCGTTGTTTGGTAATTCTGAATACACAATTGCCTTTATTTTATACCGCCGTTACTACATTCAATTGACGCTACGACTTTTTGAGTTAAGCCCCGCCCACCATAACAACCATCGTTACTGTAGACAATCAAACAAGAAAATGTCGACAAAAGTGATGTATCGTATTGATAACATTTTCCCACTTGCATACACAATATGACACTTCTGTAAGAAAAAACCTTTGCAAACGTTTTTATCTCATTTTGCCATGGTACTGGTTTGTTTACCCAGGGATCATGAGTGAACTGTCGCCGTGATATAACTGAAATAATATTGAAAGCGGCGTAAAACCCCAATAAATAAATAAATGTTCTCATTTTGAAATATGTTTTTCAATTCTTTTCAACAATTACACTATCATTTAGAGAGATTTTCATATCTTTGCCTGGAGGTTTTAAAAGTCGTCTGCTATCGATATTTTAGTTATTCGGAAAGGGTATTTTGACTTTTCACAAAGGCATCACGGTTTGTTTTCGTTGAGCACTGCTAATTCTATTTTTAAAAGTACATAAAGGGATATTACCATGTTTGCAAGTTTCTAGTTGGTACAAACTTATAGTTGTTATTTCCCTTGTAGACATGGAATCGTAAATTGATTTTAAAATATGTTAATATCTGAGTTTTGTAAAAAGCCGCCTGCTATGGAAACATTGTTATATAATATTACAAGTAAATCCCTGACACAGACCTCAGATCGTTATCGGAACATCGAATTTAAGAACTTTTTAAAAAGTTCTAATTTACACGATGACTGAAGTTACATACAAGCAGCCGGTAGCTCAGTCGGTAATGACGCGGGCTTTTAATCTAGGGTTTGTCAGTTCGAATCCCAGGTCAGCCAACATTCTTTCCGACCCGTCCTGGTCATACCATATACTTTAAAGAATGGTGGTAAATGGCTGCCCTCCTTGGCGATCAGGATTGCGGGGTTAGCATTACGACTGACTGGCTAGTGTCAGGATAAATGGACTAGTAGAACTTGTAACTTACCCAGGAGACGCCGTGAACAATTGTTGGGATATTTAAGAATATGATTCATGTCCGGTCAAAAACTAGGTCACTAGGCATATTTTTAGAAAAATCTTGTTAAGCTTGTAAATACCGCATTGTTTTACTTCGCGAGTTTGACTTTGTTAGAATGTTTGTCTTTTCTTGATGATATCTGGGCAAAGTTTGAATTAGGGTCAAGTCAGCTCAAAAAACTATGTCACTAGGCGAAATTGCAGACAAATCATGTTTACACTCTGGAATCTGTATTTTTACGTCTGTTGGAAAAAATATCGTAATTTGTTTAAAATAAATAAAATTATACTGTCTTAACAGTTATGTACTGTCTATTTTGGTCTCTCGGATTCAAAATATATCAATTCACCCTACGCCTTGCATTGATTGACAGCTGGTCTGATAGTGATTAACTACGGAATACCGTTAGGGCCATCGCCTATGAATGTGTTGATCTGAAACGCGCTACTCGACAGTACGATGATGATAACACGACAACGCGACAGTACGATGGTGAAAACGCGACAGTACGATGGTGAAAACACGATAATACGACAGTACGATGATGATAATGCGATATACTATCGTGTTTTCACCATCGTACTGACGCGTTTTCACCATCGTAATATCGTAGTATCGTACTGTCGCGTTACCACCATCGTACCGTCGTGTTATCATCATCGCTCCGTCGAGTTATCACACCATCGTACCGTCGCGTTATCACCGTCGTACCGTCGTGTTATCACCATCGTACCGTCGTGTTATCATCATCGTACCGTCGTGTTATCATCATCCTACCGTCGTGTTATCACCATCGTACCGTCGCGTTATCACCATCGTACCGTCGTGTTATCATCATCGTACCGTCGCGTTATCATCATCGTACCGTCGCGTTATCACCATCGTACCGTCGTGTTATCACCATCGTACCGTCGTGTCTTCACCATCGTACCGTCGCGTTATCACCATCGTACCGTCGTGTTATCATCATCGTACTGTCGTACTATCGCCTTCCGGTGCGCATGTGCATGCTCAAAAATAGAAGATCTTCAAGTACAGCAGTACAAATGGACGAGTTTATACAAAATCCGTTTTCTAAGAACATTGCAAATATGTATACACATGTTATTTTGGCTATTTTAAAAATGGACATAAGCGATAAGCGACGATCCTCATCAGTATATTTGACATAGATCATCTCTGTTCACTATTTAGACCTGCAAGCATCATAGAAATCCCCGAGAAAGGCAAACTATACGAAGTGTTACATTTGACGGTAGTTCATTTATAAACATCATATATATACGCTGTATATTTCAAGTTCTAAACTACTGATTTATTTTACATCGATTGCGAAACAAGTTTTTATGTTGTATGAGCCATTCCACGAGAAAACTAACATTACGGACTCTGCGTAATGTATCGACCCAGATCAGGCTAATCCGGGCCGACACATTTCCTCAAAGGGCGATAGAGGTATATATTGTATAAACTCGTCCATTTGTACTGCTGTACTTGAAGATCTTCTATTCTTGAGCATGCACATGCGCACCGGAAGGCGATAGTACGACAGTGCGATGATGATAACACGACGGTACGATGGTGATAACGCGACGGTACGATGGTGAATACACGACGGTACGATGGTGATAACACGACGGTACGATGGTGATAACGCGACGGTACGATGATGATAACGCGACGGTACGATGATGATAACACGACGGTACGATGGTGATAACGCGACGGTACGATGATGATAACACGACGGTACGATGGTGATAACACGACGGTACCATGGTGATAACGCGACGGTACGATGGTGATAACGCGACGGTACGATGATGATAACATGACGGTACGATGGTGATAACGCGACAGTACGATACTACGATATTACGATGGTGAAAACGCGACAATACGATGATGAAAACACGATAGTATATCGCATCATCATCATTGCACTGTCGTATTATCGTGTTTTCACCATCGTACTGTCGCGTTTTCACAGTCGTACTGTCGCGTTTTTACCATCGTACTGTCGCGTTGTCGTGTTATCATCATTGTACTGTCGAGTATCGCGTTTCAGATCAACACATTCATAGGCGATGGCCCTAACGGTATTCCGTAGGCATGGGACCAGAAGCTACGATTGAAGGGATACCGTACGGATTTTAAAAGATGGTCGAATCATACGATTTCATAAATCCTACGAACACCGCACGGATATGTGACCGAGGCATAAGCAGACGACTCTAAAAGAATTATAACAGATAAACGGTTTGTGATTTGTTTAATTGGGGTTTTAAGCCGTTTTCAACATAATTTCAGTTATTTCACGGCCACAGTTCACTTATTACACTTAAAACAAACCAGTCCTAGGCTAGAAAATGTGCCTTGTGCCTAGGCACTACATTATGCCAGGTGCGAAATTCCAGTCGCTAACCACTCGACCAAGGCGAATGATACAACGGTCTATGAAACAAAACTGAAACATCTTTTATCATTGACACCTCTTCTAGAAGTGCTTGTGTCGCCTGCTTTTGTATGGTAACATAAAGGGATAATTTCTCCATCATCTGTCCGTCCGTATGTCTGTCTCTATATGTCTATGTCCGTCGTGCGTTCATTTAGTGACGTTTTGCCAGGAGACGAGTGTGTCCCTTTGATAATTCTTGTTTCTTTAATGTATTTAAAAACAAGAATGATCTAAGGGACACAACTCCCTAGGCTGTTAAGTATCGCCTCGGTGGAGTAGTGGAACGTCTGCCTCGTTCGCGGTGGGTCGCGTGTTCGATCTCCGACTGGGTCATACCAAAGACTTTAACAATGTTGGTAATGACTTCAATCCTTGACGTTCAGGGTTGCGGCGTTAGCATAATGACTGACTGGTTTTAGTCAGGATAAATGGACCTGTCGTACTGGTAACTTAACCAGAAAACGCTGTGGTATAACAGAACAATTGCTGAAAGTAGCGTTAAGCTTATAATCAACCAATCAGTACGGTTTTAAAACAGAAAGAAGGAGAGTCGATATTAGTGAATACGCTTGTTCCTAAAGCAGACACCTTTAGACGCCTTTGCATTGGTCGAGATCTAAAGAAATACAATCCTGATATTAATTTCTCCCGTTTCACAATGTTTTCAATTGGTTTTATTTGATATCATAACTCCCGTATATCCAAGATTTTAAATAGCTGACAGATTTTTTTTTTAAAAAAACAGTATCATAACGGGTAAAGGGTTTATATGATATTCTCAAAAGATTTTTTGTGAAAATGAAATAAGTGAGTCGGACGTTAAACAAAATGGCGGAATCGGTCCCACATATGAACGCTTTCTGACGCCTCTGCAGCAGACTGATTTTTGAAAACATGGCGACAAAAGAAGAAATTGCTCAAAACGAGCAATTTCTCCTTTTGTCACCATGTTTTTAAAACTATTAAATTAACGTACTTTCATTTAAAGGGAGTTTCGCAATCTGTTTTGGTATGTTTTCAAAGTCGTCTGCTGCAGAGTTGTTGCATGTGGGAAAGGGTTAAACAAAATCGCGGAATCGATCGAGAACACTCGAGAAAGGGCTTTTAAGTATTTATTACACGATTTATAAATGCTGATAAGGAAGTTGTTTATGACACAACATGTTCACAGTGACATTGTGTTTTGTGTTTATACTGTAACCAAAGCTATATGTGTACAAGCTAGGACAGTATAGAAATTGACGGTCTGATAACATGGCGGAATTAGTTGTTTCTGAAATCGAGTCTGCGGATAAATCTTTATTTGAACTGAAGTGTGACTTGTGCCGATTAGACGGCGAAACAGAAGACGGCGTCAATGTCTGTGTGGATTTGTAAGACTTGTTCAGAGATCCATTTAGATAATGAAGTGTTTAAGGGACATACAATAGTCACCAAGGACAATCTTCCGGTGAATTTCACGTCTCAAACACTTCATGAATTAAAGGATATGATATTTTGTGTCACACATGAAGTGCAGATTGAATATTATTGCGAAGACCATACAGAGTTTATATGTCAGCTTTGTACGAAAAAGGCCCATCGGGGTTGTAACGGAATCACCACGATACAATCATCACCACAATCGGTCTTGAATAAGATACAAGAAATTAGAAATATGTTCAGGGATGAAATGAAACAACGCGAATCAGATGAAATGAAAAGGCAGATTCAATTGAAAACAACGATCCTTGCAAAAATACAAGCATTTATGGATCAGAATAGCAACGACATCACAAAAGACGATACGGAAGCTGTAGATTTGCTTTGCGATGACGTTAAAAGGGAAGTTCAACTGCAAGACAGACACGAAGAAGAGTTGCTACGTGCAGTTTTACATCTAAATGATACAGAGAGAACAATGGTAGTTGCAAGACGAATTGAATTGTCTCTTGACAATTTTTCGCTTGCGAAAAGCATTGAGAGTGGAATTGGTCGGGAGGATAATATGAAGAAAATGGCTGATCGACTGGAAATACTTGAAGCCGTCACAGACGAACTAGTCACTGGATCTCATTGTGACGTCAACAGCGAACGTATCAACAGCATAAAACACTTAGTGAGGGAAACGACTTTCATAGATGCTGAAGCGCAAACCGAGATGTATCCAATTACAAACGAAGAACAATTACTAAAGACATGTTTAATTGATCCTTTATCCGAGTCATCAGATGTACATACCAAGTCACACGCTACTGAAAGAGAAGCAGGTACTTTCAAAGATGCCGAGGTTCAGACGGGGGGTACAAGTGATACCAATAGTACGACAAGACTGGGTGCCTACACCACTGAATATCGTACTGCACATTCCGAAGTAAATACTGAGCCAGAAGAAGTAACTGGTCCTTCTGATGTACAAGCAGATCGCAAATACAGATATACCGCGCTTCAGACGATGGATGGGGGTGGTACCAGCAGTGTCTGTACCACTGGACATTTTACTGCATCTGTCGATGTGGATACCGAGCCAGATTATGACGTCTCTGGCCAATTTCCCTGCCAACAGTCTATTTTTTCCAGCGTTGTGCAATGTAGCGGAGAGACTAACACGATGGACTGTGGACGTCAAACAACAGCCAATACGCAGCAAAGAAAAAACAAAATACCATTATCAAAATGTAGTTTAGAATTCACTGGCACCTACAATGTTTGTCTTGATGACGAAGAAGAATGCAATATTTCAGGAATATGTTTATTAAAACGTGGACGAATAGCTTTGATCGATTACGAACATAACAGTTTAAAAGTATACGATGAAAGTTTTCATTTTAAGACTTTAATCGAACTTGAATGGCATCCTATTGCCATATGTCTTGTTAACGAATTCATGGACCGTGTATCAATATCATATGATTCTCGAAGAGTTGAATCGTACGATATATCTGAAAATACAGTTAATTTTGTATGTGGCTTTAACTTGTCCATGAACTGTGGGGGAATTTCTTCTGTATCGTGTAGTCTTATAGCAGTGTTGGTATCAGATGTTAAAACGGTGGATGGTTATGGATTACCATACGCAAACAGCGGCAAATACTACATCAAAATACAGGTAAGAGATATCAACAATGGCCGCATAATAAATGCAATAGACATATTCGACAAAAAAGTTCGAAATCCTGCATACATAATACACGACTATCAGAAAAATACCATCATTGGTGAAGAAAACCAAGTGAGCGCATTCAATAGAGATGGGTATAGATTATGGTGTTATAAAAGTTACAAAGGGGTCGAGTTAAACAAAGTACTAGGCATGACTATGGATCCAGAAGGAAACATATATGTTTGTAGTAATGGATCAAACAGTATCCACCAGGTGTCGTCTTACAACTACAAGAATAATCGTGTAATCATTCCACATGTGCCGTCACCACGGAGTGTTGCATACGACCCTCACCAAAGGCGTCTTATTGTAGGAAGTGCCCGCTCCAAATGTGTGTACGTTTATAGATTCGTTTGATGTGATCAGCATCTGTTAGCAGTTAAAACAATGATCTGTGAATCCGTGTCTAACTCTCAAAGAGAACACACACTAGACGCTACTGAATGCGCCACGTTTTGATTATAAGTTACATATGTACGAAGCAAAACGTTTTATTCTGTGTGTCAAATGTCATATCATATTTTTATAATATGTTTTATATTTGTTTTTACTTCTCGTAATAATCATGTGTCAAGTTCTGAGATGAAATTGACGTTCGTCCTTAAAGGTATATGGTTAAAATAAACGATTAAGTATATGAACATTTATCCTTTAACGAATGTGGTAATCGGGACATTGGACAGTGTGGCAATTAAACATTTAGAATGACACAAATATGCTGGAAATTAATACAAAATTGTATCAAGTTATTATGATGAATTGTAATACAAAAAAAATCAATTATGTTCATTGTTTACTTATTCTTTATCTTATGTAATCGATATGCTAGGTACAAACATAATTAGGTACCGTCGAAATTATGAACGATCAGAAAACACGATCAACCGAATAGGCGAATTTGGAATCAGTGTAAATACAGATCGAACTACGCCTCTGTGCAAGATCATCTTGATCTATTCGTACATACTTATTTGTAGCACATGAAAACATATATGTTCAAGAGTATAAATTTCAAACATGTTAAGACCTACTTGACTCTATAGTGTGCAACGAAATTACTCAACATAGCGTCAAGCCCATTTCGAGAAAAAATGATAGGAGGACATGTTCAACTTTTTCTGACGGCAAAACTTAGTCCAAGAATGATCTCCAGCCTCGATGGCTGTCGAATTGGTGAATTTTATAACCGGCGATTATAAAAGTCATTGCAAATAATGTCCATGGTAAAATACATAGATATGGGATTTGGAAAATGTTAAAACTAAAGAATCCCATTAGTCTGAGTTGATACAAACACTGACCGGAGTACCCACGAGTATTACAACAGAACAAGGCGGAAGTCACGTAGCGTCTTCAACAGCGTTCCTGCATTTTCTTAAGGGGGATAACCCTGTTAATCTTCTTGGGCTCTCGTATTTAAAATGTGTGACCCTTTCCCACCTACAAACAAATCTTCAGCAGACGACTATTGAATGCATTTTGAATGGCATCAGTTAAAGTACTGAATCCCCATCCTGGCATCAGTTAAAGTTATGAATCCCCATCCCGACATCAGTAAAAGTACCGAATCCCCATCCTGGCATCAGTTAAAGTGCTGAATCCCCGTTCCGGCATCAGTTAAAATACAAAATCCCCGGCCTGAAATCAGTAAAAGTACCGAATCCCCATCCTGGCATCAGTTAAAGTGCTGAATCCAAGTCCTGGCATCCGTTAAAGTGCTGCATCTCCGTCCAGGCATCAGTTAAAGTGATGAATCCCCGTCCCGACATCAGTAAAAGTACTAAATCCCCGTCATGGCTTCAGTTCAACTGCTGAATCCCCGTTCTTGCATCAGTTAAAGTGCTGAATCCCCGCCCTTGCATCAGTTAAAGTGCTGAATCGTCGTCCTAGCATCAGTTAAAATGAAGAATCCCCGTCATTGAATCAGTTGAAGGGCATATTAGTAGTTAAACAAATGAAGTTATTTGTTCTGTCCAGATTACTCCCAAAGGTTACTTGTATATCTATAATGACTTATCGGCGGAGATTGACGTCTCTGGTGAAATAAGGCAGGTCAGAGTAGTCCATGTTCGCAGATGAAACAATACCCATTATCACCCAGCGCGTACTTAATTATGTTTATTAGATCAATACCACTATTACATAATACACACATTGAGTGTCCTACCATAACGCCTGTAGGTGTTGTAGTGATAGGGCGTCCGCTTTGAGTATGATAGGTCGCGGCTCGACCTTCGAACAGGTCATGCCAAAGACTGTACACATGGTAATACTGGGTTTCACTCCTTGGCGCTCAGGGATGTCGGGTTAGCATCACGACTGACACACTGGTAAATGGACCAGTAGTACTGGTTTACCTACCCAGACAATGTCGTGATATGAGCCGTCCTGCGAGAAAACCAACATTGTGGACTCTGCGTAAAGTATCGACCCGGATCAGCCTAAGCATGCCGCACAGGCTTACCCGGATAGACACTCTTCACCTCCTGTGGATTTTCTGTTTCCGGAATCATTACTCTATACCTCTATCCCCCATACCCAGAAATGTAAGTCAATTTGCTGGCTTATCGGTGAAATTGTCTCCCTTGATAAACAGGTTATCGGGGCCTCGATTTACGATACTGGTCAATTTATGTCTATTGAAATATAGAGGGACAAAAACTTTAACTCATTAAATCTTATCAAAATCATCCTCTGGTGATATTTATTAACTTATTGAAGTAATCTTCAATTATTGCGGATTACTTCAATATATTTTTTTTAGAAATTGAAGGTCATCTTCTTGCTTCCATTTACGTTTGAAAAATGTCACTAGAAGCTTACGCAAATTACATAGAATTTAATAGAAATAACTCTATTTTTGAATAAGCAGGTCTTTTTTAAATCCAAAATTCTAATACATGTATACGTTCGTCTCACAATATTTATTAACTTATTGAAGTAAACTAGAAAGAATGATCTTTACTTCAATGTTTTTGTTTTTAAATTATTTGTATGTCTTCTTGCTTCCATTTGCGTTTAAAGATCAACAAATTCACTTAGTTCGGCATTTTTGTCCGTTTTGAAATATAATGATAAGCGCACTCACAATGCCAGTAATGGTAAAGGTCAAGTTATAATGTACACCACAAGTTTTTCCATTTATTATTCGTTAAGTTTTTGTTATTTTGTTTAATGATGATAATATTATTATTATTATAATTTCTAAATTACATTTAAAGTTCATATCAATTGATTGAAATACTTATGTATTCTTTTAGTGTGAAGAACAACAATTAACATATTACAAGTATGTTTTTGATTTAAAAACTTTGATATGAATTGATCTTGATTGGGTCATCTTAACAGCAATTATAGTAATTAAAATCACAAATGTTTTCTTGTTTGCTACCTTAAAGAGCAACACTGGACTTTGATTTCCAAATCTCCAAATCAAACTTATGCCAGAGTAATGCTTACAAGATAAGCCTGTATACATTTGTTACAATTTCATTTCAAATCTGAATGCTAACGTTATTACTCACATATATAACGATATTCCTTCTTAATACTGAAAATAACCCGAAATGAACTACCACAAATATTAATGTACTCTTGTTTTCCTAGTCAACGCAATTGCATAAAACGTTAGTCCTTGTAACTGCATGACTTGTACTTCTTTGCATACATAGCACGAGGATTGTGGTCTTGCAGTTACAAGAGCGAACCTTGTATATCTATATACTGATTATATATATTAAGCAAAAGGTTCTCAGTCATTCCCCCACCATTCTCTCTCTCTCTCTCTCTCTCTCTCTCTCTCTCTCTCTCTCTCTCTCTCTCTCTCTCTCTCTCTCTCTCTCTCTTTCCCTCTTGAACCGGAAACTATATATTTTGAAATTTGTATTATAATGTATAACCCCATGTTGTACCTTGTATGTACCTGGGTGAAATAAAGAATTGTTCTGTTCTGTTCTGTTCTGATATTATATTTTTATTTTTTGGAAGTATGGATTTAAGGATTTTGATTAGGCGCCGACGAATGTTTGAATATGTTTGAATATTTTCCAGGTGTTAATGTCAGAACAGTCAATAATTAAGGACTGACATAATTGACAGGCTATAACACCTTTATTTAACACTACTAAGGTGGCATCTATCTGTATATACATGTATTTCACCTTTTCCCACTCATATAGTGAATGCAACTATGGCTTCCACACAGTCTTTGCGCTCTCGTCGTGTTGTGAAATTAATAAATTACAAATTATTGAACGAAGGTGATTTTGACTTTAGTGACGTTAAAGTTAAAAAAGTGAATGTGTTAGCAGAACCATACTCTGTCGAACGGATTATTGCTAAAAGATGTACAGATAAGGTAAGCATTTTTAAATTATTATATTTAATACATGTATGTGCGTTAAGAGAGATTTCAGAGAAACTGCTCATAGTGAACCATATCTATTGCTTCAACGTTTTCGACTTTAATTCCAAGAACGATTTTTCAGTTTGTCTGCGTACTCTCAAAATTAAAAAGATGCTCTTTGTTGTTTTGAGATGGGTTTAAACTTGAATCCAGTTGCCAGAAGTTTGACAAAAGTTATTTCTATTCAACAATGTTTTCAAATTTTGAGAGAACGCAGCTGTTGTTCAAGTAAAGACGCACACTTTCTTAAAGCTATCTTGTAAATGAAACACGCGAATATGAAAGAATGTTAATAGATAGAAAGCATTGTGGAAAATAGGAATTATTCAGGGCGTAAAGCTAATTTTCCTTTTCCCTCAGTTTTTTTTTAACGCACAGCAAATCACAACCAAAACTTTGCAGACGATAATCTTGTAAATGGCGCACGGGAATATGAATAACTGTAAATCGACAGAAAGCAATGTGTAAAAAAACCTATTTATTTAGGACGTGAGCTTATTCTCCTTTTCCCACAAAGTTGATTTTAACGCACAACAAATCAATACAAAAACTTTGCAGACGATAATATTGTAAATGACGCACAGGAATATGAATTAATGTAAATGGATAGAAAACATTGTGGAAAATATTAATTATTCAGGACGTTGAGCTAATTCACCTTTTCCCACATTGTTTTTAAACGCACAGCAAATCAATACAAAAACTTTGCAGACGATAATCTTGTAAAGGACGCACAGGAATATGAATAAATGTAAATCGATAGAAAACATTGTGGAAAATATTAATTATTCAGGACGTTGAGCTAATTCACCTTTTCCCACAATGTTTTTAACGCACAGAAAATCACAACAAAAACTATGCAGACGGAAATCTTGTAAATGACGTACAGGAATATAAAGAAAGTATATCCTTAGTAAACATTGTGGAAAAAGACGATTTTTCATAGACGAAGAGCTAATTCTCCTTTTTCCACTAAGTTTTTTAACGCACAGCAAATCAATACAAAAACTTTGCAGACGATAATCTTGTAAATGACGTACAGGAACAAGAATAAATGTAAATTGATAGACAACATTGTGGAAAATATTAATTATTCAGGACGTTGAGCTAATTCACCTTTTCCCACATGTTTTTTTAACGCACAGCGTCTCACAACTAAAACTATGAAGACAATAATCTTGTAAATGACGCGCGGGAATATGAAAGAATGTATGTACATCGATAGAAAACATTGTGGAAAAATACGAGTTATTCATGACGTAAAGCTAATTCTCTTTTTCCCACAAACATTTTAAACGCACATCAAATCACTACAAAGAATATTTTGGCTTTGCATTGGTTTCATTAGTACTAAATTATAGCTACGAGTAATTTCTCCTTTGCTTAAAAGGTTTCCTAGCCTGCACTGCAACTAATTACAATTACATAATAATTTACAATGTCATTAGTCATTTGTACTAGTTTTCTTTTGGACTGGCTTATTTGTATTCTGTTAAAGAAAAAATATCGTATGTGGGAAATGGTTGCCTAACATTATACTTGAAGGGTCGTCTCATTGAACATTGATATGTGGATAAGTTTTGTAATTATCTTTTCCATTGTTTTTGTAAACCTCATACTTCAGCGTTTGTTATTATTTTCCGCGTGTTTATGAAGTGAAATGGACAAAGTCCCCGATTCATATGATGGCATGTGTAAACACTTAGGATCATCTGATGTCAGATTCACTGTTCTCGATCTACAACGGTAGACGGAGATGTACAGTTTGACAAATTCACATGCTCGTGCTTTGTTTAAGTGGGTGACAAGTGTTGAATAGTTTTGTGTAGCGATAAGAAGTAATATTCCAAACCTGTACCAAACATTTTAATATTTCAAAGCACCCGTCTTCCGTTGTAGATTTAAAACAGTATGATTGCCAAAATCAAATCATATTTCAAAGCCTCCGTCTTCCGTTGTAGATTGAAACCAGTGAGATTGCGAATATAAAATGATATTTTTGTAACTAGTATAAGTGCTTTAAGTGGTCTGAATCATCACATGTCATTGTTATTTTGCGACTTAATTCTTTAATCTGAACTTTGCCCAAGGGTCTACTTTACATATCGTTGAAATGAGACCTTTGCAGGACAAAGTTTAGGAAGAAAAATTACTTTTGTCAAATCATCGGTGAGAAAGAATGGCCGAGCAGGTATTTGAACTCACAACCCTTTGAATTGATAGCTCTCGTCGTTATTGACTGAGCTATCGCGACCAACAACTAGGATCATTTAAGTCTGATCCAATAAAGCAAATACTGGGGTACTAAGGACAAGTGTTGAACAAAACTGTCTGCCCTTCAGTAACATATTTTGTTTGGGAAATATTTTTTGTATTATAAGTCATTAAATACTTGAATTATACATTATCTGTTGTGAATATTAGCTTACCGCGGATATTGAATACACCATTCGGACCTGAGAAGTTGAAAATAAGTACAGAAAGTTCATTCGTTTACGTATGTTTGATCAAGTCTCGCTTTATACACTTCACATCTTCATAAAAATACCGTATTAGCCTATTTTCGAGTAAACTGGTCTGAATGATTAAAGAAATTACGTTCCAAGTCGTTTCCCCCATTTAACAGTGCTTAGTGATTCCATCTAAATATAAAGTATGAGATTTGCTTTGCGAAAACCGACCCTAAGGCATTTGCGACAAGTGTAGATCCAGACTAGCTTACGAATCTTTACTGTCTGATCTGGTTATAACTCTGTTCGTAAAATAGACCAGACACACGATGAGCTTGTTGTTAGAAAACGAATAGAGCAGTTTTCTCCGTATCAGAGAGCAAAGCGTCCCTATTTAAAAAAAAACTCAGATTTCTGGGAGGGTGCAATTTTTGATACACGATCTGCAAAAAAGAGAAAGATTAGAAGAGAAATGGATTTCGCTCATACAGAATATCTTGACAGAAATGAGAAAAATGAACGGCTTAGTCCCGAGCTAACTTGTGAGGAAATAAAATCAAAACTAAAAACACTTGGCATAGTAACCCGTGTTCGAAAACGGGAGAAATTGTTGGAACTTTTGCATATGCACAATGCTTAGGCACTTTTTCCCGTCAATGAACGGCACAATTGATACAACTGAACTTAAATCTTCCTATATGGGAAAAAACATCGTGACAAAAACAGAAATTGCTCGTTATGAGCGATTTCTGCTTTTACCACAATGTTTTCAAAGGTATTCTAACACAGTCATGTCTATTTTATGTTTAAACTCTTATTTTATGTTTATGTATGTACTGTATATTTGTATTAAAAACCCTATAAGAAAATAAAATACGGTCTATTTAATATTTCTCTTTATTTTTATTTTTCCATTTATCCTTCAATGCATTTTTTATAATGTTTAACCACACAACAACGTTTGAAAATGTATACACCTAAATATTAAGATATTTGTAGGATAAACACATTGTGGGTATAGGAGAACTTGTTCATCATGAGCAATGTCTCTTTTGCACAATTGTTCTACCACAGTCATAAACCATGAAATCAATTCCCCATGTTAAATGTAACATTTACTGGGTGTAAGAAAATGTGTTATGTTATGTTACGACAGCCATAAACCAAGCTATCGATCGATAATGGGTCAAGCTATAAAGGTCATAAAATTCCTTATCGCAAGCAAGCAGCGTATAATAAAAATCGATAAATCGATAAATCGATATTTAAATACGATGCGCTTGGATTAACGCAGAAATAACACAGCGATTTGGATTACAGCAAAGGGAAACAATAAATTTTGGTCTTCAGGCTTAAAAAACAGGGGACACTACTATTGTAAAAGCGGCTTCATTTCTGGACATGAGACGGAATGTGTCGGCCAAACATTGTGGACTCTGCATAAAGTACAGTCACTGTTTGCCTCCTGTGGATTTTATGTTTCAGGAATCATTACTCTATAGCGATTTCCCGCTGAGAAAGAATGTATCGGTTCGGATTAGCCTGCGTGGACTGCGCAGGCTGATCTGGATCGATACATTACGCAGAGTCTATAATGTTGGTTTTCTTGTGGGACGTCTCACATAACAAAGTCTCGAAGGTTAATTGTTCAAACCCATGGTGCCGCAAACCTCTATAAAAAAAGAGAAAGAATCTACAATGTTTTATTTCTTAAGCTATAACGTTGATTTGTTTACACAGGGAATGACGTTCCATGTATTATATGGCTGTCCTAAGATAAGTTTCTATTCTAACGTTTCGATCAAAGCTATATAGGATAAAGGAAACGCTTTTGCGAAACAAACAGATATTTACTAAATTCTTCGACAAAAACACATAATTGATTTAATTATAGGCTTGCTTTTTATTTATTTTTAAATCCGCAATCAGTTTCGAAGTTATAATTCCAGGATCTTTGTTTTCTCAGAACGCGTTTGTGCGCAAAGTTGACGTTACAAAATAACACATTGCAAAACCAGTAACGACTCCATACTTGGCATAACAGCTGTACCAATGGGATCACACTTTCAGTTGTTCGACAGTGATAACATCTATAACCCTACTAAAAGCAAGTGGATTGTGAAGTTTAGTGCACTTTACACGTTACTGTTTGCATTTACATGATAGATATATATTTATATACAAACACATGTATCTCGTCATACACACATTCACATTAACAAATCCATACGTGACCATCGCATAATTGGCCTCCTGTAAAAAATGTCAAACTGACCTTTAATTTTTCCAACTGCAACAAATCTGCTGCAGACGTTTTTATAAACATATAGACAAAATTAAAGAAAAATCTCTAGGATGAAAACTTTTATTATTGAAATGATACTGATTAGTGATCACTAAGCCTAATTGTCAAATTGTACGCTTTATTGTTACGTTTTATATTCAGATTCATTTGTAGTATTTACACGTTTCCAAGTTAAGGGCAAAAACAAATAAGGAGCAATGTCACTTTTTAACCTGTTCTTTCTCTCAGGAATAATATGTGGCAGCCATGATGGTTTTTATATTTCGCTCCCACTTCCGGTCGGAATTACATTTACCGCATTCGGCATTAGCCCCCTAGTCAACACGCGTTGACCTGCGGGTGTGTTCTCCGAACGCATAATCGACTTAAAATGTATCAGGGGATTAGCTGGGAGGTAAGAGGTAAATTATAGATTTATTTAGTAGATGACTTTGTGGAAAACTTTATTATGAACTTTATTAATCCGTGATTATGTTGTTATAAACGTGTAGCACAAACAAATTATCTTTTAAATAGACGGAATATTTTACATAATCCTTTTCTATATTTAAGTTAAAGCATATTGTTCTAACATTTTTAAAGTTATTAATTAAATTCCAACTAATCTTGAAGATCCGGAAATCATTTTTCATGTTCAACCATGGCCTAAAAAAGCTCAATGTTAAATTCATCATCAACAGAAAGAGAGGTCATAACTTGACACTAGATGGATTCTTATACAGAGTATATCGTAGAGGAGAAGTCAACAACATACCAACATGCTTTAGAAGATAGAACCATTACCACCTGTAGACCTGTCCAACGTTGTCGCCAGGCCGATTATGAATGATGTTTCTAAGCGTTGCATATAATTAGTTTGGGTCGTACTGAATTGGAAATGGAAAATGTATTACCAAAGCACAGTGAAACACTTATAAATGCAGACGATACACAAACTCAAGCCTACCGTATTAACACCCTAACATGTTGCCTCTTAAGATATTGATATTATTCCTCTTGAAAATGTAGTGGGGAAAGAAGCTTTTGCTTTTATCATGCATTGACCCTTTTTTATCAATATGTTTCTATCTGATTGATCAGACTTTTTTTCAATTTCAGAAGTGTTTAAATGCAAACTTAAAGCGTAATACATATAAACATATAACAAATATTATATTTTCTAATAAAATAGAAATCTGACCATAGACACTTAACTTATCATAATTGTAATAAAAAAAGAAAAGGCAATTACGTCCTCATTCACTTAATCTATCACTTAAAATTGACCCTTTAAAAAGCCCCCTAATTCCCGAATTTAACCAGGTTGAGATTAAATCCAGTAGGCGTTCGAGGAACAAACAGACCCGAGTTGATTTGAGAGACGTCCGTTTTAACAAGAGCCCGGCAAATTAAGTTTTAAACAGTCTACCGTTCGGTGTTGAAATCGTAACCAAGTCGACATTAATTACGAATGAGAAAATACAGAATAATTAACCCTTTCCCTCATATAGACGCTTTCTGACGCCTCTGCAGCAGACGGTTTTTGAAAACATAATGAAAAAAAAAGAAATTGCACAAAACGTGCAATTTCTCCTTTTGCCACAATGTTTTCCCCTTTTAGTCATAGGTTATCCATTCAATTATAGAGATTTTCAATGTTTTGACAAAATATGTTCAAAGTCGTCTGCTGCAGACTTATCGTATGAGGGAAAGGGTTAATTAAGGGTAGTACTTTTTGTCGAACTAAGTATCGTAAATCCCCACTACCCTGGCTCCTTTTGTATATTGTGACAGTCTAATTAGTGCAGCTTATCAAGGATTCCGTCAGAATGTTTTCAACATCGTCTGCTGCATATTTGTCGGATGATTATTCGGCGTTTTTATGCCGCTTTCAAAAAACTTTGCAGTTATATCACTGCGTTTCCTGAGTAGGTTACCAGTGCTAAGGCCAACATTTTTTTATTTTCTGTTTTACGAGATTTTTGTAAAAAATTTGGGTCGGTAGGGCGAAATAAAAATAAAAGACTCTTTATTGAGCACGCTACCAAAAAAATAAAAATAAAACAATAAAAAGGTACCTTTTTTTTTTTTCTACAACTACATAATAGTGATAGAAAATGCATTTTTATCATCTTACAAGATGATCGTTCATATTGCAAAAGCGGGAGGGGTACCTCTTCCACCAACCCCGACAGTGTGTTTAACAAATTCTGGGGAAACCTTGAAACAAATGCTTAGAATGTTAGAAATACAGAATAACACGCTTTATATAAACCTCTGATAGACCATGATTTTCTGTGTTTCACTCAAAACTGTTTTTATTTATTTCATTTTTGGAAAAAAATTGGGCAGGCATTCTCGTAAAACAGAAAATAAAAAAATGTTGGCCTAATGGTCCATTTATCCTGATACCAGCGAGTCAGTCGTAATGCTAGCCCCATAACCCTGAGCACCAAGGAGGGTAAGCCATTAACACCATTTGTAATGTTTCTGTCTCTCGTAAATGATATAGTGTTCACTATCCAACTGGCATATAGAAGCTAAAAAGCTTAACCTTCTAAGAGCAATTGTTTTCTATAACTACATAACATTACAAACGCCGTGATGTGACTGAAACACTAAAACACCATGAAAACGAAACAAACCGCTTTATAGCACAATAACCTTGTGAACTATCTTGCAGTCCTTTGTACAATTAATCTTCACGAAAGTTTACCTGGAAATATCTCGGTCAAGCTGAATCAGGCGTGGCTAAAACCTAGGTCACATCCCAAAGCCTCACAAGGGCATTTTACTAATAAAGAAGGTTTCTAGGTCAAAATTTAGAACACAATTGTAAACACTGGAGGTACCTCACATAAAACACATGTTTGAAAATGTATTGTTTTATTAACTCTTTCAGCGCCGAATTGTTTAAAGTAGACTCTTCCATGTTCAAAATCGGGCGTCTTCATTTCTCATGTAATAAAAGTTTGGACTATTTTGATAACGAAAAGGCAAACAATGCTGTTTCAGGGAGACAGCTCGTTACGACTGAAAGCGCTGAAAGGGTTAACTGATATATATATGTACCAAGGTGGTCCAAAATGTCCTTTACAATTTTCCCTTTAGCGGGGGGCTATGTTTGTTAGTAAGGGACCAGGGCATGTAGGATAATTCTTAATAAGATTAATATTAAAAATGTGTCTCCAAGATTCTTGAAACTTTCGGAATGTTTCGTCCCGATCGGAAACACGTGACTTCTTGGTTGCCGTTGTTGCGTTCGAGATATTGACAACATCCGTTACCGCGTGAATTTTCTTCTTTAAAAAGCTGTAAATGGGAATTTCATAAACTCACTTTAAACTCTTTTAAATACGCATAGCTTGATTCGGGGGATTGGGAAAACAGGACAGAGTACGTCTTGAACAAATGAAGATCAACTGTTTTCTGACTTTTATTTATAAATTTAAACTCATACGCAGGTATATAAGATAATCATTTAACTAACTACTCCAATAAGCGTGTATAATACCCATATCTAACATACACATTATTAACCGTTTCCAACATATAACTTAGACGACTTTTGTTGTATCTACAGCAGACAGCTTTTGAAAACATTGATTGTGATATTTAAAAGATTTGATTGTACGGTGTTTTACGCCGCTATCAATATTGTGTCGGTTATATCATGGCGTTACCTGGGTAAGTTACCAGTACTACCGGTTAATTTATCATGACACCAATACGTCAGTCGCTATGCAAATCCCACAACCTTGGGATCAAGGAGCCAAGGAGGGAAACCATTACTACCATTTTTAAAGTCTTTGGTATGACTCCGGTCGGGGATCAAACCCGCGACCTCCCGCATCCTAGGCGGACGCTCTACCGATATTTAAAAGGAGAACTTGCTCATGGTGAGCAATGTTTCAATTTGATTCAATAGCCATACTTGTATTGATAGACGTTTCCAATGTACTTGCCTCGTTGTTGTTAAAGTCGTCTGCTGCAGATATGTTGTACGTGGAAAAGGGTTAAAGCGTTGTTTAACTTTTGACGGACGTATGAGCCGTTCTGCGAGAAAACCAACATCTTGGCCTCTGCGTAATGTATCGACCCAGATCAGCCTGTGCAGTCCGCACAGACTGATCCGGGCCGACACATTCCGTCTCAGGGGGATATAGGTATAGATTAATGATTCCTGAAACAAAACATCCACAGGAGGCGAAAAGTGTGTATCCGAGCAAGCCTGTGCGGCATGCTTACGCTGATCCGGGTCGATATTTAACGCAGAGTCCACAATGTTGTTTTTCTCGCTGAATAGCTCGTATTGACATCGAGGAGCCGCGTCTGATGACTTAAATAGCAGTCAAGCTAGGCATCATGCAGCGGGCGATTTATCCACAGTCTCGAATATTTAACTGCTTTTGTTAAATAGATTCAAAAAGATGCATAAGTAATAAATGTGACGAATTTCTTATCAAAACTCAATCCGTTGCCATGGTAAAAGCTCTACCTTAGCAACCGCCTTATTTAAGCCCTGTAATTCTTGGATTTGCATCATTTCATATGTTAATAGTGAATTTATCATATAATTACTTTGCTCTTTAAACTATTACATTAAATTAATCAAAATTATATTAAAGGTCTTGTTAACTCCGTGGAGCTACCTTAGTTCTAGTCCCGGCCGGGTCATATCAAAAACTTTAACAATGGTAGTAATGATTTCCGCTTCTTTGCACTCCGGATTGTGGGGTTCGTACAAAGATAGACTCGTCGGTGGCAGGATAAATGGACCAGTAGTAATGGTAACTTCCTCAGGAAACGCCGTGATATAACTGACACGTATTGAATTCGTCGTAAAAAACATACAAACTAAGATACAATCGCAATGAGACTAAAACTCGTCAATTGCGGCTTATTTATTATAGTTATTGACATAGATGACAAATTGAACATCATAACTGATCCTGGGATAGATCGCCGATCTCCTACCTAAGACAACCGGGCTCGATTGGAGTATATGTAATAGATAGTTATCATCAACAAAGAACACATACTTCTGTAACGTGAGCTAAAATATGTCTATTTCTGAAGTAGGGACGGTGCAGGTCCGTAGGGCCGGGGCCATCCAACTATACGGTCAGCAATCCACACAGGTAACATATTTAGAACAGGAAAGACTATGTTTGCATCAATCCCTACTAGATACCTCCGCTTGGGGTACTTGGCAAACAGGGCGTGCATCATTGTATCGGGCACTTTCTGTAGCTGCCTGGATTGGTACATCTTCGCCGTAGGTATATTTGTTACAACTGAATATATAAATAAGAGTTTGTGTAATGCACGTAGATAACGAGTTAACACGCATGAGTGGTCTCGTAATACCTCGCCGACCTCCTTTACAAGACACTTCGACACTCGAAACCATATGCAAACTTTGCCAGTCTGTTGAGTTTTTGAGGAACTCGATTTGTTGTTGTCTTGAAATTGGATAATGCTTAGATCGAAAATAAGTGTAAACGTGATTATATTTGCGAATCTATCTATTAGTTATCTAGTAATTGAAAAACGTTACATAGTAGACTATCATAGTCATGTTAGTTCTTAATAAAGTTTGCTCTACCATATATACTTTCCAAAGGAAAGTACTTAAAACGAGTTTTAACGATACTAAGGTTGATCATGAGTTGACTATTTAATGATGTTTTACAAACTGTGACTCCATAAACGTCAACATATATTTCCATCTCTACAATATCAACTGTCAAAAGGATAAGTACTAAACACGAGATACATTGAAGTTGCATTACCGGTATTTAGATTTGGTATAGAGTAGCGTAATTATAAATGATTTCCTGTTTAAACATTGTGACTCCAAAAACATAAAAAACGGTACCTTAAACATGCACATTCAACCAACTACATCACACCTTCTGATTCATTGTCATGTATTCCACTTACAATAATTAGCGATATTCCCTCCATAAAAGTCAATGGTTTCAGGATTTGCCTTCATATAAGCTTCTTTAAAAAGGTGCATCAATCGTTCTGAATTACTGATGTTTGTTTGAAATCAACCTGGTTCTAACCCATGTACAGTGACTCCTGTTCGTACGAGCTCATAAAAAACGGTACCTTAAACATGCACATTCAACCAACTACATCACACATTCTGATTCATTGTCATGTATTCCACTTACAATAATTAGCGATATTCCCTCCATAAAAGTCAATGGTTTCAGGATCTGCCTTCATATAAGCTTCTTTTAAAAGGTGCATCAATCGTTCTGAATTACTGATGTTTGTTTGAAATCCACCTGGTTCTAACCCATGTACAGTGACTCCTGTTCGTACGAGCTCATAAAAACCGGTACCTTAAACATGCACATTCAACCAACTACGTCACACATTCTGATTCATTGTCATGTATTCCACTTACAATAATTAGCGATATTCCCTCCATAAAAGTCAATGGTTTCAGGATCTGCCTTCATATAAGCTTCTTTAAAAAGGTGCATCAATCGTTCTGAATTACCGATGTTTGTTTGAAATCCACCTGGTTCTAACCCATGTACAGTGACTCCTGTTCGTACGAGCTCCCGCCTGAAATAAATTATTGTTACAGTTTAAATGTAATTACCTTCGGTTGATTGAATATGAATTAGAATGTTATTGATTTCCCTTGGCTAGATGTAATATCCGTGAGGTGGCGCTTTGGTTGCACGCTCAACTAAATGTGTTTAAGTCATTCAGCTCTGGATAACGGATTGGTACAGTTGATTCATTTAGTTCTTAGATTCTTGATAAGATAATATTTCTATGCCTGTATATTTTAAAAATATCTAAATGTCTAACATAGATCCATTTGCAATGTTCTGTACAGTAATTCATACAGATCTAAAGCAAATTATTTATACTGCGGATGTTATCGTTTGTAGTTCAGGATGCCCATATAACTAATTGAAACATTGCTGGTTGATCTCTGTTTAGTACTATTAAAACATAGTAATGATTATAATCAGTTCGGTATCGTGTAAGATCGCTTATGGAGATAGATTGATCTTGACACGGTTTCAGTGGTCGATATCAAGGCGTATTTTTGTGTCTGCACACAACACCGATCCTACGTCCATGTGCTATACACCAATTTCAATAAAGAGGGTTTGTTATTTCATAGGACTTTTGAGTTGTCAAGGAAAACATATTTCTATAGAGTCGTCTGCATTTGAAATATCTGAGGAACAAGAGTGTCAAACATTATGAAACATGCTCGTCAAAGGGCCAAAACCTAAGCGTCTGTCATGATCTGTTTTGATATTCACTTCGGCTGAAATATCATGTCCATAAACATTTGTATACGTTTTGTGGAAATGTGTACAAGTATGGGAGCAGACAAAAGTTTGACATAAGTCAAAATTTGCATTCATTTAGGGGATATAACTCTGGACATTGCCGAGAAATAATGCAAATTAATTATATGATTAAGTTTGGTGAAGGTTTGACTAAGGAGTGTGATATTGTTATTGTGGTTGGAGGATTCGGTAACATCAAACCGGTCCTGAACTTTGTGTTAAAACATATATCATTGTGAAGTACTTATAACTTCGGGACATTTGTCAATATGTTGCAAGAAAATACACATGGGGAAATAAATAACACGCAGTTAACAATTGAAAATAAATACATGCATGTTTATATAAAAAGTTTAAAAACTAATTATACATTTTTGCACAAACGTTTATTTCATCAAGTGTTACCTCAGACAATCGGTAAACATTTTTACTGCCGATTTAGAAACAGAGTATGCGGAGGTCCCGGGCACTCCAAAAGTAGACGACATACTACAGACGTTCACAATGCGTCCTTTGGTTCTCCGTAGAAGAGGAAGAAACGCTTTAGTTACGGCTATCGTGCCAAACAGATTGACACTACATACGGACTCGTATTCATCCATCGACGTCCATTCTACTGGAGCGAATGAAGGCATAACACCCGCGTTGTTTACAAGACCCCATAACCCTGAAAGGAAATATAAAGATAAATAATCGCTTAACATATTACAATTTATTGGCGGGGCGAATATATGCGTAATATTATTATAATTTACAAGACCAGGTAACTTGGAAAGGTATTAAAGGATAAATAAATACTTTACATATTATTGCGGCGAATATAGGAACACCACTAGAGTTGTTTACAAGACCTGATTACCCTGAAAGGTAATACTGGATGGTAACGCGCTTATGATAGTAATAGGACGTATGCAGGCATCAACTTAGACTTTTTTTTAAGGTTCAACAAACATATCGAGGGCTTGGCGTGAAACGGTTGTAACTAAAATTGGTATTTTGTTACCAAGGTTTATCAACTCACTATAAAGTCTTTAAAAGCGTTAAATCATTTTTCTTGGTAAACAATAGAAATTTAGGTGCCACTGCTCGTTCTGAGCAATTGCCATTGCTCGTTCTGAGCAATGGCACCTAAGTTTGCATTGTTTACAAATGGGTCAAAATTGCCCCTAAACCAGGGTTTTCAAAATAGGTTTTTAGTTACAACCGTTTCACGCCAAGCCCTCGATATATGGTAATACTAGATACAGTTAACATAATAAAGGAGGAGTTATGAGTCGAATGAAGGCATCAAACCACAGTTGGTTACAAAATCTCTTTACATTGAAAGGTCAATCAGATAAATAATCCTGGTCGCCAAATGGCATTAATGTCGAGTGCGAAGGTAAACAATCCCAACAAACAACAACACAATCGGTGAATGCAGCCATCACACCGCAGTAGGTTAAAAGACCCCTTATCTACATACAATCACTGAACGGAATAATTGGTCAAATGAAGACGATTCACCGAAAGTGGTTACAAGCCCCATAATCTTGAAATGTAAAACAGATAAATAATTATAGACGGAGTAATGCAGGGGCAAATGAAGGCATACAACCAATGTTGATTAAAATACCCCATAACAAAGAAAGGTAAAACCGATAAATAATTACTAAATAGAGCTTTGGGCGAATGCAATGATCACATCACAATTGATTACAAGACTTTAAATTTAGGAAAAACTAAAATAATAGTATTTCGAAATGGCGGTATCTTGAAATAATATGATCATTTTTATTTCATTTTAGTAATAGGTTATCATGGATGAAAACTCTCCAAATTAGGACAGCTCAAGCCAGAAAAGCAAGTTTTAGTATTTATAAATATCAATATGAATTTGGTCATTTTAACCCAACTGATGCATTTAAACCCTTTGATGCGATGTTAAAACCCATTTTATGTTTTGGTTCTGAGATTTGGGGATATCAGTATTATGAACTCATTGAAAAGGTACATGTCCAGTTCTTCAAACGACTATGTAATTTAAATCAAAATACAGCTGACTTTTGTTGTATTAGGAGAATGCGGACGATATCCAATGGCCGTTCATTATATTTGTAATTGTATTAAATATTGGACCAAACTGATAACTATGCCTGACCACAGATTTCCTAAGCAGTGTTATAACATGTTACGGTCTTTGGAAGAATCGGGTAGAATAACATGGGCATCTAAAATTAAGTCACTCCTATTTGAACATGGATTTGGATTTGTTTGGATTTCAAATGAAGTCGGTGATTCTAAAACATTCATAAAACTATTTAAGCAACGAATTATAGACATAACATTACAAAATTGGCAAGCAAAAATTAATGAATCTCCGAAAGCAAACTATAAAGAATATAAATCTCTATTAGATATTGAAATGTACTTAACAATTGACATGACATACATACATACATCGAAGAACTTTAGCAAACTTTAGATGCTCAAACCACAACTTATCAATAGAAACTGGACGCCATAACAAGATTGAAAGATTATTTAGATATTGTAAATATTGTTTAAAGAGAAATGTACATGTTGTTGAGGATGAATTTCACTTGTTATTGAATTGTCCATTATATGATGATATTAGAAAATGTTACTTTCCTCAAGATTGGTATAATAAACCATCAACACAGCACCTATTTAATACGATCATGAAATGTCAACACGAAGCCTTAATTTTTATATTGGCTAAATTCTTAACAATCGCAATCAAAAAGAGAAATACTTATTTGGAAACAACTGAATAAACAGAGTGAAGAAATTGAAAGAAGTCAATACTTTGTCAAATCATATAAAAATGAATAAAATTATTTATTATGCCTTTATAATTACCTAGGTTTACATATATCATATTAACCGTACGTTACTCAGATCAATTAATTTGTTAGATTGTATATGTAGTGTGGGCCGGTGGCCTTATATTACGAATGAATATATTGTTTTGTATTGTATTTTACAAGACCTCATAACCATGAAAGATAAAACAGATAAATAATCACTAAATAGATAATGGGTGAATGCAGCCATCACACCGCAGTTGGTTTCAATCATGCAGTACCATGAACATTATAACAGATAAATAGTTACTTAACAGAGTAATGGGGCGAAGGAAAAGTAGAAAAGCTTAAAAATGAAAACTAAAACAGATAAATAATCACTAACTAAATAATGAATGAATGCAGCCATCACGCCGCAGTTGGATTTTAATAATGCAGAATCATGAACGTTAAAGCAGATACATGATTACTGAACAGAGTAATGGGGCGAACGAAAAGTAGAAAAGCTTAAATATCACTAAACAGGGCATTGGGGCGAATTAAGGCATCACACCACAGTTGTCCACACACCTATGTAGACTGCTAAATTATCACTAATCAGAGTAATGGGGAAGAATGTAGACATTACACGGCAGCTCTGTGCAAGACGTCAACAATCTGAGAAGTAATAAAAGATGAAGTAAGCATTTAATGGAATAATCGGGTGAAAGTATGCCGGGTTGTTAACGCAAGAGCATAAGCATGTACATTTAAATTAGCCACGTCAGATTGTCGTAGTTAGTTTTAAAATTTGATTTGATTGGTTTATTTATCTAGGACTCGCCGAACGCTCACTTTGTAATACCCCCGACAGACCGGGATTACTGCCCTGCTACGGCGACGGAAAATAAGCCCAGAGCGCGTCAATGGCGCCATGAACGCGGTATGAGCATGGTGGAAACGCAAGACATCGTGCTGTGGTCACAATGATCGCCGAGTAGCGGCGTTTGCTTTGAGCATGTTCAAAACAAACGCCAAGGTTCCGCGATGGGGTCGCAAAGGTCGTGATACAAGCATCGTAACATCTCTATGAACGTAGTAGACGCGCAGTACATGCGTGGTAAATACACTGCGAAAATGATAACAATCGCAACGGCGACTTTATGGCGTCAGCTAAAACGTGTCCTCTAGCAGTTCTCAGCTTATATATTAGCCGTGATCATGAGTTAGAAACGCCATGAAAACGCATGGTAAGAAGTTAAGAACCCTATAAGAGTGGTTAGAGCGCCGCGGGATCGCCGGTGGTCCCCATTGCCAAGCCCATATATCTAAACAAAACGCAATAAGAGCGGAGAGATCATGGCGGGCGCGCCGTGAGAACCCGGAATGATCGCTCAGCTCGAGGTTAGAACGCAGCATTTTTCAAGTTTGTTATTTTTTTTAGACTTGTTCTCGCATTGTGTTCACGTTTGCAGGCGACCTTGTACATTTTCTGGTCGTCGTACGGTCGCGGATGGTCGCCTTTAAGTCTGACGGGGCTTTAAGGACAATCTGAATACTACCCTGGTTTTGAATACTTGAGCGACCAGTAATCACATGTTCCTACCTAGAGGGAATCCGCTGTGGTCGAGTGGTTAGCGTCGGGGATTTCAAAACCGGGTGTCCCGGGTTCGATCCCCAGTCGCGGCACTACGGTCATGGTGGAGTGCCCTTTGGCAAGGCACATTTTCTAGCCTAGTACTGGTTTGTTTACCCAGGGATCATGAATAAGTGAACTGTCGCCGTGATATAACTGAAATATTGTTGAAAGCGGCGTAAAACCCCAATAAATAAATAAATCCTACCTAGCGTCTCTCGAGCGCTTTTACAGACGCATGCTCGTTAAACAGCTAATAGTGTGTAATTTCTCACTCAAAGCGTAGTGTATAGCCTTTTATTTATATTTAGTGGAGTTTTAACGACCCACGGGTGGGCGTGTTTTTCAAATGCAACGTCAATAAGCGTCCGATTGGTAAGTCAATAAGGCGAAACCGATACAAAAGTTATATTTTCTTTTTACAAAAATGATTCGGACAGTCTGTGGTCGTGTCAACATCATCCTCGGTACCCAGGCTATTCATAAACTATAGGATACCCTGGGCAAATTGGCTGTACAAATCTCGTACTCATGAATAATGTATGAGGTAAAATGCAGCCGCTTGATTGGCCGCATGACACAAACTTCATGCGATACCAAAATACATCTACTTGTAGTTACGGCATGCTTTACGAAGTTTCGCTAGCCAATTTGTCCAGGGAATCGTATAGTGTATGGATAGCCTGGGTGCCGAGGATGTGTCAACATATGTTTCCAAAACAGATGATTAAAAAAAGAAACACAAAACAACGAACAGAACACCTCCCTCAATAATAATAGATCAATGGTAAAACTATATATAATAATAGCTTCAATTTTAGAAACATATCAAGTTACTTGGATGGAGCGTTAACCCTTTCCCTCATATAGACGCTTTCTGACGCCTCTGCAGCAGACAGCTTTTTGAAAACATAGTAACAAAAGAAGAAATTGCACAAAACGGGCAATTTCTCCTTTTGTCACAATGTTTTCCACTTTTAGTCATAGATTATCCATTCAATTATAGAGATTTTCCAATATTTGACAAAATATGTTCAAAGTCGTCTGCTGCAGAATTGTCGTATGAGGGAAAGGGTTAACTGTGCAGTTGTACAGAATATAACTTTCTGTTAACCCTTTCCCAAATACAACAGATCTGCAGCAGACGACTTTGAAAACATCTAGTTAACATTATGAAACATTTCTATAAATAGGATAAAACTACTGCAACAAATTTAAAACACTGTGACAAAAGGAGAAATTGCTCGTCTTCTGCTGCAGAAAGACATCTACTCACTAGATGCGTTTCATTTAAATCAACCGCGCCCTGTAGTTCAGCCGGTAGCGATGCGGGGCTGTGAATACAGGGGTTGTGAGTTTGAATTCCAGCTCGGCCAAAATTATTTCTGACGTTCGATATTCGTCAATGCGACACGCGTCATTCGTCTTCCACCAATGGACTAACGGTCAATGTGAAAAAAGTAGCCAGTTGCTTGGAAAAACTGTTATGTGGAGTACTGGTATGAGAAAGCCAGGAAACACATGGGTAGGTGAACTGGCCGCTGTTTTATGGCTGAATTTTCTTTGAAAACGTCGTTAAATAATCTCAATTAATTAATCTTTTAAAACAGCTCCTTACCTTCATCATTTAAACATCGTTTTACAAACTCGAATGCCTTCGAAACCGAGTCTCTATTCGCAATGTCAATAGTAAAAGTTGTCATTCTCTGCGAAGTTTCATCTTGAAGTAGTTTACCTCCGTCTGTAGTCAGGCAACCAGCAAACACACGTACGCCTCGTGAGTCTAACGATTTCGCGAGAAGATTCCCAAATCCTGTGTCACACCCAGTTACTAGTACACTGCGGTTTGGAATACCACCAATTTCAACATGACGTTGAGTAAACCATATCACAATACAAGATATAACTATGAGAACAGCTATACTTTGAAAGGGGCACTCTAGAACAGCGATAAGTCCGTGTAGATCCATCAGAACGTTGTGCTTTTAAATAGTGATTACCTGCAGTAATACAACACAAATATTAACGGTAAGTAAATGTTTATAAATTATCATCTTCATTTCATTGATGAATATGTTAAATGCTTGACCGCATCCTTTTAATTGTTAAATCGGTCACCATCTTTAGTAAGTTTAGTTACGTAAATGTTCGGTTGGATGCGGTCATGCGGTCAGGCATGATAGTTATTAGTTAATGCTGACGTTACTTTAAACGAAACAGATTGCAGTGTCTTGACCCTTTCCCATTTACAACAAATATGAAGTTGACGACTGCAGCGAAGATTTATTTATACGACTTTTTCATCGTTTTTGAATAGTGATCAAAAATTGTAACAAAATAAGAAATTGCCCGTTATGCCAGGATGTTATCAAAAGTAGTCTGCTGTAAATGCTTCTAAATGAGGGATTTTTGTTCAACTTAACGCGATAAAAGACCAACTGTTGTAAATAATGCGATTTAGAATAACATCAAGTGCAACCGCATCTGGCGATTAGGAGTCTCGGTTTATCTGAGAACAGTGTAGACTCAGATTAGCTTGACCATAGGTACAGTCTCACCAGACATAGATATATAGAACCAAATATAACTTCAGGCAAAAATATACAATTTCGGTCCCAGTGTTTTCCCTATTATTATCTCGTGTATAGGTGATAATATAGGTTATTGCATCTGTATGGGAAAATAATTGATTTGGACGATTTCCGTCGGCTGAGTAGCTAGAGCTTGCGCCGAAGGAACGAGTCCTAACACAAAAGTTTTCCGTATTTATGAAATAAGTCTTATTGTATATTAAAATGTGTCGTTTTTCTGTGATTTAAACACTTCGAACATTAAGAAAGTTAACAATTGTTTTGAATCGTTTGGTTAAATTCACATCAACGATTTATCGCGCAAATATTTCCTTTGCGATGGTTGCTAGAGTCGTGGAAATATAAATATACGGTGCCCTAATATTCAACCCATTTTACTTCGACTAGAAATTAAATCGTCGGCAAAATGATACCAAAAGTAGTGTAACCATTACTTTTCTTACAGTGGCTTATTTTCTAAAAAAAAAATGTGTGCTTTCTTTTTTCTGGTATTTTAACATGGAACTGCCATTTTTACCACACAGTAATGCGAACTAACATCTTCTGTTTTCTGTTGACAAAAACTTCACATCGGAGAATGACCAAAATACTGAGCATTCTTACCTTTAGAATTCATCCTAGAAATTAATTATTAAATCGTTCTTGATTTTGATGGTAATGTGTAAATGAGGTATACTTATGTAGCTTGATCAACACGGTACATAATTACGTCAGAAAAAAACGTATGCATTTACAGTTTTACAAATAGATGGCGATATAAAAAGAACAGCTTAGCTGTTTTATTTTTCATCGCGAGTAGAATAAATGTAAAACGCTGTAAACATTACATTCAACAAAGGTTGGATGGGAGCACTTTGTTAGGTTATTGTATGGAAAGAGTTCCGTCCTTAGCAGCATGTCAGAAGGATCTGAGCGCAATTTCACTTCGTGCAATATCAAAGCGTGCAATATCGACATATACTGCATCCTTATTGTATATATGGAATATAAAGGAGCAATATCAAAGTAAACAATAAGGATACATGTATATAGAAGGTGCAATATCAAAGTATACCCTAATGTTACATGTATATAGAAGGTGCAATATCAAAGTATACCCTAATGTTACATGTATATATAATGTGCAATATCAAAATATACAATACTGTTATATAGAAGCAGCGAGTCGTCCCAGAACGTCCGACACGCCGCACATATATGAGTCGCTTCTGGGGATTTGAGGTTTTAATGACACTCCGCTTAGACACAATTATATCTAGTGCAGTAACTCTGCTTGTGTTTTGTCAAAATACCAATCTAGACCTGTACCATATAGGCCGACAGCAAGGCCGACAGCAAGGACTCTGATGAGACGGTGCAGGTGCACGTGTTCACCCGAGTCTTTACTATACGCAGATACTGGGTAACTTCATATCCAGTGTTTTACACATATGAGCCGTCCCACGAGAAAACCAACAGTGTGGACTCTGCGTAAATTATCGACCCGGATCAGCCTAAGCATGCCGCGTAGGCTATTTCGGACAGACACTTTTTGCCTCCTGTGGATTTTCGGTTTCAGGAATATTTACTCTATAACTATATCCCCCTGAAACGGAATGTTTCGTCCCGGATTAGACAGGGCAGACTGCGCAGGTTGATCTGGGCCGATACATTACGTAGAGTCTATAATGTTGGTTTTCTCGTGGAACTACACTTATTTAACAGATACGGTCAAAGATACGACATTGTTATGAATTATATGGATGAAATGAAGCTGATGAATTATAAATATTTACTTTACGACATAGCTTTTAGCTCACCAGTGCAGGAAGTGCTCAATGTGAGCTATTGTGATGGCCTCTTTCCGTCGTCCTTCGAGCGTCAATGTGTACAAATTATTAAAAAAAATTAATTTCTTGTATTTTTTAACTAAGCGTTCAGCTCAATTTTTTTTTTTATTATTTTCTTGTAGTTTTGAACTTTGCGTTGCATTGTGTTGTAGGTTATGTGTGTTACCTATTTTTGTGGTAAAAAACATGAATTCTGGTGGATTTTGAACGTTAAAGTTTTGTTATTTTACTTTTTGTCTTTTACACTCGCATTGATAGTCAAAGACAGCGAGACATTTAATTACGCGTAATTCTTGTATCTTGTATTGTGATATGGTTTACTCAACATCATGTTGAAATCAGTGGTATTCCAAACCGCAGTGTACTAGTAACTGGTAGTGACACAGGATTAGGGAATCTTCTCGCGAAATCTTTAGACTCACGAGGCGTACGTGTGTTTGCTGGTTGCATATCTATGAGAATCAGCGACTATCAAAAATCGATAACTTAAATTACATGGGATTATAGAGCAACTTTTTAGTTTTTACTCAATAACAATTTTATATTGCAAAAATTTAAAAAGGCACTTATCAAGTTTTCAAGACAAATATCTCCTGAATATAAATATATTTTTTTATTTGTTTTATATTAATAATATTTTGGTCCTTTTTAACTTTGAATACAGTCACCCTAATTTCCCTCTTCATTACATATAAACCGTTAAGAAAACGGTATTTTTCCGCTAATTTTTACACGTTCTTCAGTGAATATCTTTTTTTAGAAATAAAAAATTAACATGGCACTTACGGCTTAATGTAGTAAATTCATTTACCTTTTATTTGACATATACTTTATTAAAATAAAGTAATAACATTTTGGTCCTTTTTAACATTTTCTACAAGTACTACTAACGTTTTAGGGTAACATTTACGTTTCCGTGATTGCTAGCGAAAGCTTCCGATGATTACCGACCATTGCCGGACGATTTATGATGGGGGCATATATCTATTTATTACCCCCGCTGTGCAGACTGTGTATATTGCGTTATCTTACATATATATCAGCATGTAATGCCTTTTACCTAAATTCGATGCAATAAAATGTAAATATGGACACAAGCGGACGGATATTAGCCCCAGTTACTTATTTTAGGAAAAAAATGCGATTGTATAGTCAGAACGGATAAATGTCAACATTTGTTAATATTATCCTATCTAAAATAAAATGGATGATTGTTATAACTATTTAATTGTTAAATAAAACCATAAGGTGATCGATATCTATGCATATTGTATGACTTGTCCAAATTTATGAATGAAATTTTAAAACGTTTAATAATTTGTCATAACTCATTTTAAATGTAAGAATTCTATCAAAGTTTGTTTGTCAAACTGTTCAATTTGATATGTTTAAAATTGCATTTAACGTTGTTTAATAATTTGTCATATCTCATTGTAAGTTTAAGAATTCTATCAAAGTTTGTTTGTCAAACTGTTCAATTTGATATGTTTAAAATTGGTTTAATTCGTATAACTAATTTCATCAAAGGGACGTTGATTGGCGCTAATCAACGTTATGTATATAACGCGATAATTGACGTCAATCCGGATAATGTCTTAATGGTTCATAGGTTTATTACGCAGTCTTTGGACATTGGACAGAAAAAACGAGAAGGGCTACCATCCAAAAAACAGAAATAAATAAAAACAAAAAACAGAAATTTCAATATGAACTTAAACGGGAAGAAGTCGATTACCGCGGAGTACAGAATAATCAGGACAGTTCTGGGAAAAGCCTCAACGAATTAAGAATCGCTGAGCTCAAGCTCATATTAAAAAAACTAGGAGTTTGTACAAAATTATTAACTAAACTTTAATTTACCCCACTCAAATAATAAGGTTGTGTAATTGTCCTAAACAAATATACTCAGAAATATCTATTTATCATATAGATCTATACCTAGTTTTTAATGATATTTTTACGGTATTAAATTTAATTTATATAAGTAGTTTTTCCGAATTATTTTTCATATTTTCTAGAACGGGAGGTTACTTCTATTAGGCTCAGCCATATTTACAAATGGACTAAACACGCGAGTTCACACATATTTGAAAACAGTGTTAGAATAATTGAGATTTCTCGTTTGAACTCTTTTTGCATTGTTTTCGACATTTTTTTTAACAATATAATACAATACAAATATTTTATTGCGTTAAACAAACAATATGCTTATAGCATAAAATACAAATAAAGACATGGATCTTTTTTACAGAAGAACATACAAATATTCAACAACGTAGAACATTATGGGGAAAACTGGACTCTTTTCAAATTAGCATAGTAAATAAATTTTGACATATTTTTAGCAATACTAATAGACTTATTGGAGAGTAAGTTTGTGAATTTTCGTAACGATGGCCAAGTATAGTAATATCGTTTAATATATTTAGTTCTTAGGTCCGAATATTTTGAACAAACTAGTAGGAAATGATATTCATTTTCAATTTGGTTATTTGAGCAATTTGGACAAATTCTATTATTTCGCGGTAAATGTAGGTGACGACCTCGTTCTATTGCTAATTCATGAGAGGATATTCTAAATTGGGTGAATGCTTTTCTAAAATAAGAGTCTGTAATTTTGTCTAGGTAACTTTCGAATTTGAAGTCGTGTTTAAATAAGCAATACGTTTCTAAACGATTCGAGTTATTGATACAGGAGTACCAATGTTGATAGTAAATATCTAAAATTCGCTGTTTGATCATTTCATAATTAACTGTTACATTAAACTGGTTATGCCAGATATAAGCAAGACCACATTCATGGAGAATTTGTTTAATGTTAAATGCCCAATTATTTTTTGTGCAATACAAATCGTTTTCTAAACCTAATTTCATAACCATGTAGCTTTTGAATAAAATTGAATTTTCATTTTGATTGAGTATCTTTATCCAATATTTGATAGTTATAAATTGTCTATGTATGGACATAGGGATTCTTCCCAATTCTCCGTATAGACTGTCTAGATTGGAAGAGCGACGTACACACAGAAGTTTTCTACAAAACTTTGAGTGTATGGATTCGACATCGGGTGCGGGGTGATGACCCCAAATTTCGGCCGCGTAGTTTAGAACTGGTGATACCAGGGAATCAAATAGTTTTAACTTTTGTGATATAGGTAAATCTATTTGGTTATTGACCATAAACAAATTATGTAATGAAAATGCTGCATGCTGAGCTATACGACGTTGTGTACGATTCCAATTCCCGTTTTTAAAAAGTTGTACACCAAGATATTTAAATGAACTCACACATTCTACTGGCGAGTTATACAAGGAAAAATTGTAGTTAGTGTGCCGCCCATTCTCGAATATCATGATTTTAGTCTTTTGTGCATTAAGACGTAAATGCCATTCATTACAATAATGTTCTATGTCGTTTAAGATAGATTGTAGAGATTTTGGATCCTGCGAAAATACAACCGCGTCATCAGCAAAAAGTAACAAAAACAAGTGTATATCATCAATGCAAAATATACCATCTATATTGCAGCTAATGTTGTTTAAAATGTCATTTGGGAAAAATAAACATAATATGCTGCTAGTTGGGTCTCCTTGTTTAACACCGATGTTTGAATATATATATTCAGATGTTTCGGACTTATATCGTACATATGATTTAACAGTGCTATACATTGATTTAAGGGCACAAAATAAAACCATATTTGATGGATCTAATTTGTTAATTGATGCTCTCTATTGCAAAGAGGAAACACACTTATGGATAATTATATATACAATATTGACACTATTATTTCGTTATGAATAATAATAAAAATAACGGGCTCCATGTCTGTAACAATGTACATGTATTATGAAATTGATAATGATGAAAAAAAATGGCTCGATCATTTATTGGTAAATTGATTAAAAAATATCGATATCATAACACACTAGTTTTATTACCCTATGATCCCATGTTGAAGTACCCTGTGTATCTCTCTACTTCCCTCCGGCAGCACTATCGATGTATACATACCGAATGTTACACAAATGTCCGGTAATTTCCGCCAATTAGCAAAATGATAACAAGAGCAGATAACAATCAAATTAGTCAACAATTAGTACGGCTTAAACAGTGGTACATTGTCCCCCCTGTTTTTTGCATGACGAGCATTGTCCCATATGGCCTGACTACAGACGGAGGTAAACTACTTCGAGATGAAACTTCGCAGAGAATGACAACTTTTACTATTGACATTGCGAATAGAGACTCGGTTTCTAAGATATTTGAGTTTGTTAAACGATGTTTAAATGATGAAGGTATGAAGTTGTTTTAAATATTGAGTTGGATTTTAACGCCGTTTTCAACAATTTTTCAGTTGAAATCATTTAGGCAAAACGTTGAAGGTTCTGGAAAGGGAGAAATCGCTTGTTTTGAGCATTTTCTCTTTTCAAAGTCGTCTGAAGAAAGCGGAGATACAATGAGACCCCAACTCGCCATACGAGATTCATTTAACACAGCCGCCCCCGGTTGCTTAGTGGGTAACGATGCAGAGCTGTGAATCCAGGGTTGTGAGTTCGAAACCCAGCTCGGCCAACATTTGTTCTGTATTGTTTAATCAGAGATGCTATATTCTGGTAGTTGTTTGAATAAGGAAAATATAATCTATACCTTGTATCTATATTCTAGAATTTATATGATAATTTCACTATTTAACATAGGAAATGATGCAAATTTATGAATTTCAGAACTAAAATAAGCCTGTTGCCCAGTAACTCGTCAATTTTTATAAGTAATACATCATTTTGAAGCTATTTAACACAAGAAATTAAAGATTCTAGACTGTGGATAAATACGAGCCGTTTCACGAGAAAAACAACATTGTGAACTCTGCGTAAAGTATCGACCCGGATCAGCAAAAGCATGCCGCGCAGGCATACCCAGATATACACTTTTCGCCTCCTGTGGATTTTTTGTTTCAGGAATCATTAATCTATACCTATATCCCCCTGAGACGGAATGTGTCGGCCCGGATCAGTCTGTGCAGTCTGCACAGGCTGATCTGGGTCGATACATTACGCAGAGGCCAAGATGTTGGTTTTCTCGGTGGGACGGCGCACATTTACGTGAAAGGTTAAACAACGCGTTAACCCTGTTCCACGTACAACATATCTGCAGCAGACGACTGTAAAAACAACTAGGCAGGTACATTGGAAACGTCTAATAACAAACGTATGATTATTGAATCAAATTGAAAAAATGCTGACCATGATCAAGTTTTCCTTTAAATATCGGTAGAGCATCCGCCTTGGATGTGGAAGGTCGCGGGTTTGATCCCCGGCCGGGTCATGCCAAAGACTTTAAAACTGGTAGTAATGGCTGCCCTCCTTGGATCCTTGACGCTCAAGGTTGTGGGATTTGCGTAGCGACTGACTTACTGGTGTCAGGATAAATGGACCAGTAGTACTGGTAACATACCAAGGTAACGTCGTGATATAACTGACAAAATGTTGAGGGCGGCGTAAAACTCCAAACAATCAAATATTTTAAATATCACAATCAATGTTTTCAAAAGCTGTCTGCTGTAGATCCAACAAAAGTCGTCTAAGTTATATATGTTGGAAACGGTTAATAATGTGTATGTTAGATATTGGTGTTATGTATATATATACACACTTATTGAAGTAGTTAGTAAAATGAGTATCGTATACTGCCTGCGTATGAGTTTACATTAATAAAAAAAAAGTCAGAAAACAGATCATGTTCATTGTTCAAAACGTACTCTGTCCTGTTTGTACCAACCCCCAATTCAGGTTAAGCCTGTTTAAAAGATTGTAAAGCGTGTTTATGAAATTCCCAATCACAGCTTTTTAAAGAAGAAAAGTCACGCGGTAACGGATGTTGTCAGTATCTAGAATGCAACCACGGCAATCAAGGAGTCATGTGTTTCCCATCGGGACGACACATTCTGAAAGTTTCAAAAATCTTGGAGACACATTTTTAAAATTAATCCTATTACAAATTATCCTACATGTACGGTGGCACAGAGGTGACATGTGTATGTTTTTATTTATCTCGTGCGCACGACATACTAAGTATGTATGTCGTGCGAACGAGATCATTAAGTCGTGCGCACGAGATAATTAAGTCGTGCGCACGAGTTACTATGTCGTGCGAACGAGTTACTAAGTCGTGCGCACGAGATACTAAGTCGTGCGCACGATATACTAAGTCGTGCGCACGAGATACTATGTCGTGCGCACGAGATACTATGTCGTGCGCACCAGATACTAAGTCGTGCGCACGAGATAAGTAAGTCGTGCGCACGAGTTACTATGTCGTGCGCACGAGTTACTAAGACGTGCGCACGACTTAGTATGTCGTGCGCACGAGATAAATACAAACATACACATGTCACCTCTGTGCCACCGTATACATGCCCTGGTCCCTTACTAACAAACATAGATACCGCTAAAGAGAACACTGTAAAGGAAATATTGGACCACCTTGGTACTTACATGTATATACCAGTTAATAAAACAATACCTTTTTAAACATGTGGATTATGTGAGGTGCCTCAAGTGTTTACATTTTAGTTCTAAAATGTAACCTAGTAACCTTCTTTTTTATAAAAAAACAACAAAACCTGTGATGCTGGTTTTTAGCCACGCCTGGTTCAGCTTGACCGAGATATGGTGGAGACCAATTATCCAGGTAAACTTGCGTGAAGATAAATGTAAAATAAGATCGCCAGAGTGTTCACAAAGTTATTGGGATATAAGTCTCTTTTGCTATGCTGTTTTAGTGTTTCAGTCATATCACGGCGTATGTATATAGTTATAGATAATTGCTCTTATTGAGGTTAAGCTGTTTAGCTTCTAGGCCCTTTGGATAGTGAACACTATATCATTTACAAGAGACAGAAACATTACAAATGGTGTTAATGGCTTACCCTCCTTGGTGCTCAGGGTTTCGGGGCTAGCATTACGACTGACTCGCTGATATCAGGATAAATGGACCGTTAGTTCTGGTAACCTACTAGGAAACGCTGTGATATAACTGCAACTTTTTTTTAAACGCGGCTTTAAACACCAACTAATCATGCGACAAATATGCAGCAGACAAAATATATTGCTGTTATATCACAGCGTTTCCTGAGTAGGTTACCAGAACTAACGGTCCATTTATCCTATAGCAGACACAAAGAGCCAGGATAGTGGGATTTTACGATACTTAGTTTGACACAAAGTAATAATCTTCATTAGTTATTCTTTATCTTCTCAGGTCTAAACCGCCTTCGTAACTCGTGTCGACTTGGGTACGATTTCAACACCGAACGGTATATTGTACTTAATGAACCGGTCTCTTGTTAAAACGAACGTCACTCAAATCAACTCAGGTCAACGCGTGTTGGCTCGGGGCTAATGCCGAATGCGGTAAATGTGATTCCGACCGGAAGTGGGGGGCGAAAAATGAAAACCATCATGGCTGCCACGTCTTATTACTGGGTGGTACAACAAGATAAAAAGATTTCGTTTCTCATTATGTGTGTCTGCCCTTAACGTGGAAACGTGTATATACTACAAATGAATCTCTAAAAGTATCTGAATAAAAAACGTTACAATAAAGCGTACAATTTGACAGATATAAGCTTAGCGATCACTGCTGTTGTGTAAGCCTTCGTTACTGAGTTCGAATCGGGTAGGTGTTAACACCGAATGGTAAAGTGTTTAACACTTGATGTGTCGGTTCTCAATGCTTCCAGACTGATATATACACCCATGTATATATCTATATAAATTACCGAGTATGTAGTTTGAGCGTGAACAAGGGCGTGGGTTTGGTTGGGGCGACACAGAGCCGATGAATATTTTTTTTGAAAATAATGAATGTCAAACAAGCAGATGAATGCTTGAATAAATGAATGATAAATAAAGGAAATTGTGAATGAATGAATAAATGAATAAACTCATGATATTGACACAATAACATGATCCGTATCAACCAACCATTATAAATTCACTTTAATCCTTATTTGAACTATATTCTACATTTCAAAGTAACAGCGCTTCTCATTGGATAAACACCATGACATAGCCAGTCTAAAATACTTCAATGTACGTCCATCTCATTTGAATCAGTCCAACATACTTCTCACAATTCTCTCAATCTTTACAGAAGTTGTTTGCTGCAGAGGCGTTAAATAAAAGTCTTATTCTTCAAAAAGTTGCAGTTTAGGTCCAAAGGGGCGTGGCCAGCTTAATATGTAATCGGAGACCCAAGGAGGTACGATGTTGTAAGCGAAAGAATAAATGCGCATCCATTCCCATAAGGTATGTTTCTTTCGGGTATATGGTGAACAGGGCTTGCATCATGGCATCGGGTACTCTCTGTGAGTTCGACGATGTGTACTTCTTTACTGATACGATTCCATCATAAACTGAAACCATACAGAAGAGAACAAACCAAACATGATTTTGCGTACTTCTTTACTGATACGATTCCACCATAAACTGAAACCATATAGAAGAGAACAAACCTAACATGATTTTACTCGACCTACATGTTATATGGACACTCTCATAAACTGCTATAAGTTTTAGCATTTATCCTTCAATCCAATTGGAGACATCGGTCAGTTATCTCCCTTTAATACTCTCTACATCTAGCTAGGTCCTATCATTTGGTTTCCTCTGTTTTTATCATTGGTTTCTTTGCACTGGATGGTGCACTTATAATTGCATTTTCTTGGTCAACGGTTATTAGATTGATTAGTAATTCCACATTTGTTTTCTTTTAAACACTGCTATGTAAATTTTCTCTTTTGAATCATCACTTTAATTAACACAATCATGATTAATGTGTACAGAGTAATTGCAATATCTCATTGCGAAAAAACGATAAAGACAAAGGATTCCAACTAAAAGGACCTATCAACTATTTGGTCTTCCTTGGTCTTTATCTGACAAGGGAGATAATATAATTATCATTAATGTCCCTCATTACTTCATTAAGTATAACTTTTATTTGGTTAAATTTAAGTCAGGAAGATTATGTTGATGCACAGGCTGGTCTGAATCTGCACTGTACACATATGCATTAAGATTAGAAAAACACAAGACACGGCTCACGTGTTGTCTATAATTCAAGAAACATTAAAAGACATTTGCAGACGACTTCAGAGAACATTCTGGCAAAATGAGGAAATTGCTCATATTGATGATCAGTATCATTTCAATAATTAGAATTTCCCTCCTAGAGATTTTCTATAATTTTGTCTATGTGTTTATAAAAATGTCTGCTGTAGTTGGACAGATCATAGGTCAGTTTTACATTTTCTACAATAGACTATTTGATGTTCTCGTATAAATCTGTTCATGTGAATGTGTTATGTACATGACGAGAAACATGTGTTTGTATAAGTCATTTAAAATAAATATGAGCCGTTTCACGAGAAAACCAATATTATGGACTCTGCGTAATGTATCGACCCAGATGAGCCTGCGCAGGCTAATCCGGGCCGACACATTCCGTCTCAGTGGGATAGAGGTATAGAGTATATAAATCCACAGGTGGCGAAAAGTGTCTGTCCGGGTAAGCCTACGATGCATGCTTAGGCTGATCCGGGTCGATATTTTAAGCAAAGTCCACAATGTTGGTTTTTTTCGTGGGACGGCTCAATTATATTACACCAGCAACCTATGGAGACGAATAGAGCTCAACTACTAACAGTATTTTGCGATATGACCGCCATATACATCTTGTGTTTCTGGATCTGCTTGCCTGTAGGCTTCTCTAAATATCTTTTTCAATCTCTCTTGACGCGTAATATTGGTCTGAAAAGCACCCGGTTCTATGGTATGTACCGTGAAGCCTGTGTTGAGTAGCTCTCGTCTGGAAAAAACGATATAGAGTGTCATATAAACCAGAACTGTATCAATCAGTCAAAACTTGTGTTAGTGGTCATCTCTGTTTAGCAGCCACGTAAAGATTCACTTGAAGATTCACCAGAACAAGTTTCTTCTCTATTTCTCTATTTAGCAGCCACATTGTAACTAGAAATGGTGAATACAGTATGTAATTATCACGCGTCATTTGAATTTACACAGGGTCAAATTCCACCAACCTTATCTAGCGCTAAGGAATACTTCAATACTTAAAAGCATATTGCATTATCGTTGTTTCCCTTATATTTTGTAAAACATGATGGTGGAATATATCACAGGCACTTGCCCCTCTAAAAATAGATATGACCTACTCTATGCATAGATATTAACAAGGTTGGACACAGTTTTCTGGGTCGCCTCGCTTCAACTCATTTTGTTCAAAGTATTCGAACAAATATATGAATTTGAAGTACGGAATCGATCAATAATACTTTTCGCTATCGAACTATACCTAAATAACGTGAATTTGTTCTCCCTACGTATGTTAATTCCTTTGAAATATTCGCGAATTCGCCAAAAGGACAACAACTTGGACCAAAACCAGAAGTACCTGCTATCGATATTTCGGAATAGTTCGTTGCGGTCATTGTCAGTGATATTGCGAGTTGAAGCGAGGCGACCCAGAAAACTGTATCTATGCATAGAGTAGGTCAATCTATTTTTAGAGGAGCAAGTCCCTGTGAATATATTAGAGTATATGACTAAGTTACCATAAAAAGTAACCCTGATGACTAACAATACATGTTAAGAAATGAAATATTTTGGCATTGTTACAAGGGAAACTAAAATGATGAAATATGCTTTTAAGCATTTTTAAAAGTATTACCAGAGACATATAAACACATGGTATTACTAAGCGCTGGGTAAGGTTGGCTGAATTGGACCCTGGATAATTTTAACTGTGGCATGATGAATACATAAAAACGTTAGTTGCTGTTTAATACAAGTTTACGACCGCTATCACAAGTTTGACTGTTACTTTTTCAAGATTTTGACATATGATAACTACAAGAGTTGCTGCAAGATGCAGCAATTGGATGTTTGCGCGGGAAGCAGCATTTTATGGCTTAATGAATGCTATTTGATTCGAAAAACACGAAACCCGCTTTTAATTATATGATATAAATATATGATAACAATAGTTTTTTAGTTAAATACGTAAAACGAAAACAATAATACATTTTCCCAACGTGTTGACCTCGATCTCCCAAAATTATTATAAACATTTGTCTGCGCATGCGCGTCCTTTTTTCCCACTTAATATATTCTTAAAATCGCAAAATTTAGCACAATAAGTTGTTGACCTCGATCTCTCAAAATTATTGTTAACATTTGTCTGCGCATGCGCGTCCTTTTTTACCCTAAATATATTCTTAATATCGCAAAATTTAGCACAATAACGCATTTATGAAAATATACCCATTTTCCTGTTATTAAAAATCTATGGTTTTAATTTACATTTAAATTATATAAAAAAAACTGCTCGCTCGCATATGAATAGACTGGTTCACTAATCTTAATCTTCTATTGCAAACTCGAACGAGAACCATTCTAGTGACGAACTGCTACGGAAATATCCGAGAGCTGACGGTAAAATACGGCGCATGCCCGATCAAGACGATTAACACGGTGCATGTGGAAGCCCATTGCACCATTCATAGTTCTAAACACAGCCAATATATGCGCTGGTGCTGATGCACCCGCGCAATAAGAGTTTATACAGTCGTGTGATGTATTTTAATTTGACTGTGTTATAATTTATTGTTTATGCATATGGTGTTCAATGACAGATGAATATGAGCCGTTCCACGAGAAAAGCATCATTATGGTATCTGCATAATGCATCGACCCAGATCAGCCTACGCAGTGCGCGCAGGCTGATCCGGGCCGACACATTCTGTCTTAGGGGGATAGAGGTATAGAGTATTTATTCCTGAAACAGAAAATGTCTCTCCGGGTTAGCCTGTGCGGTATGCTTAGGTAGATCTGGGTCGATATTTTACGCAGAGTCCACAATGTTGATTTTCTCGTGGAACGGCTCAAATGAAATGTCCATTCTTAATTATTTGTATATCAAACTTATTCAAATAAAATAAAGGAAAGCTTTCTTCGTTGAACATAGTTGCTGATCAGAATCGAACTTAACCTTTTCCCTCATATAGACGCTTTCTGCAGCAGACGACTTTTTGATAACATGGCGACAAGTGAAGAAATAGCTCAAAACGAGTAATTTCTCCTTTTGTCACCATGTTTTCAACTCTGTCCAATTATTGTTCATTCATTTAATGGGAGTTTCCATTTTTTTCGAGTATGTTTTTCAAAGTCGTCTGCTGCATATTTATTGTACCTGGGAAAGGGTTACATGTAACCCAAATGCAAATAGTTGCTTTTGCGCCACATTACTTTTACTACATATCAGTTTTGCTAAGATAGTTATATCATCTTCTTGAATGATGTTATTATGTCTGCTTTATCATATAATAAGATTGTATAGCAACGTTTTATGCTATATTATGTAGCAGTATCTTTAAGGGACATGCACAAATTGACGCCTCTGTAGCGCAGTCTGTAAACCCTAATCAATCAATCAATCATTAACGTGCGGACCTAATTGAGTGTAGTTTACAAATGAAACAGAAGTGAGACTAAAGGGATTTAAAATATTTAAATTGGAAATGATTGCAAATAAATTAGCACGTTATCTCAATTTGTCGATCTATCATTTAAACTTTCACAGTTCTTTGCGTACACATAGGAATGCATCTAAACATGAATAAACGTTAATATACTTTTAAACACAATAAACTTGTTCAAATGCTTACAAGCATCATCATTAAAATGTAATGATGATATAAAAACAAGACCTGTCCGTAATACAGCGTGCTCGTGCACCGCTTAATCAGAATTTATAATTCAAATAACAAAGGGCCATTATTTGCATCATATGCAAGATAGATTTATCTTATTCAATTATTTATATAGGTGTTATGGTTGGGAAGGGTTGTTTAAAGTTCCCATGCAATGCCTCAAGTAGTTACTGACATATGAACTCTTAATGTAGTTGCACGCAAAACTTAAACCAGAATTTTTAAATAAAAAAAGGGCCATAATTTGAATTAAAAAGAGGATATAGTTATCTAACTTAAGTTATTATATAGCTGTGATGAATAGGAAGCCTTGTAAAAAGTTCAAAAGCAATACCTCAAGTAGTTACTGAGATATGAACACTTAATGTAGTTTCACGCAACACTTTGTTTCAGGAATCATTACTCTATACATATATCCCCCTGCGCGGACTGCGCGCGCTGATCTGGTCCGATACATTACGCAGAGGCCATAATGTTGGTGTTTTTTGCGGGACGGCTCATACGCAATCAAACTCGCGTTATTTTAACTCTCGTTTCAACCCAGGATTAATCCAGTATTGAACTCCGACTACAGCAATTTGCTTTCTAAGTTTTAGTTTTTATATTTGTTTATCAACCAGTGGTTTTTATATTCACGGAACCACCGTACTGAAAAGAGATTTATTTTCAAAACATCAAAGATATGTGTTGATGAGCATTTGATATATTTTCAAGAATCCCCGTCCCCCGCTTTGACTACAATACAAGTGTTAAATACAAAGACAAAATGTGTGTGCACAATTTGAAGCATAAACTTATTTATCTATTGCATTATTTATTACATTATTACTATTATATTTATTTGAGCAAAATTTAAAATCTTTCTAACAATAAAGGAAAAAGATATGTCAATTCTCAAAATCCACTTAAAACCATCAAATTTCAAGTTTGCTAACCCCAAAACTAAAATCACACTCAGCATTTTCAGTCTACAATACAAGGATAGCATACGATGCAACTACGATCCAAGTTTGAAAGCCCTATCACTAGTAGTTATTCAGAAAATGTAAAAACATGAAACTTTAACGTTGAGATAAACGCAATTGTTAAATATGACTAGGTTAAAAGATACCAACAATTAAAAATAACAATATATCCAAATGTATGACACTTAAACCCATTTGATATATTGAAGTAATTTAGAAAATCAAATGTGTGTGCACAATTTTAAATCATTCTAACAAAAGATGTAGATGCTATGTCCAATTCTCAGAATCCACTAAAATCCACTAAAATTCATGTTTTTTACTCCAAAAAGAAGGCCACACTCAGCATATTTAGCATACAATGTGAATGAAGGCATTAGATGTAACTATGATCCGAATTTTAAGGCCCTTGCATTAGTAGTTATTGAGAAAAAGTTTTAAAAAAAACCCGACCTTTAACGTTGAGCTAAACGCACAGTAGAAAATCCTGCAAAGTAACAGGTAGTATCTCGGTGTAGGCCTTGCGATTTTCTATACGATAATGCTCGATCTCCAACTCAATTCGGCTAAACTTTCAGCATTGATTGCTAATTGACGCTAGAACGTACAGATGTGTCTAACTTGTACACTGCATGGCATCGAGTCCTTCAAACCTTTGTTAACCAGTCTTTTCATCTAGGCGCTTTCATATATTGCAGCAACTACAGAATAAAGCGTTTATAATATTGAGATTTAAGAACAATCGATAACCATTCTCGCGAGCTATTTATAGAATCTTTTGGAATTTCCAGACGCCTAGTTATAGAACGCGCAATGATATTTGTTATCTTCCCAAACATGAAGAAAGTTAACAGTTACATAATTTAACTCTATGTAGATATTATCTCAATAAATCTCAAATATTAGTATCAATCCGATACCAAAGTAGCACTAACATGATTATTATTAATCGTGTCTCTGCATCCCTGATAGAACTATATATTTAGCGGTTTAACGGATGTAGGTTAATTGGTTTGCAGTAAGGAATAAAAAGTCAACGGGTTTCTCAAAACTGACTATGTAATTTTTTTCGTTGTTGTTGTTTCTGTTAGCATTGTGGCGGTTGTCAAACCAATTGCCACAAAAATGACAAAATTGAAATGCCCAATTCACAAAATCCACTAATAACAAGTCATAACTCTTCGTGAACATGTAATTAAGTCTTAGATGAATGTGGTTAGAAAATACTAGAACTGTAGCCCCATTAGTTTACATGTATGTGACCATGTAGTCAATATGACCCCTAATCGCCCAACACTGCTTACCTTAGGCAAATAGAAAACATTTTCACCGCTGCTTTAGAAATGACATAGCTTGATATCACTGGGTACCCGCAGTTTGACGTTACACTACACACATTGACAACTCGACCTTGAGCTTTTCTTACAAGAGGCAGGAATGCCTTTGTGACAGATATCGTACCAAATAAATTGACATCGCAGGTAAACTTATATTCATCCATCGACGTCCATTCTACCGGGGCGAATGAAGGCATCACCCCAGCGTTGTTAACAATACCCCATAACCCTGAAAGGAAATAAAACGATCAATCATCACTAAACAGAGTAAGAGGGTGAATGCAGGTATCACGCCACAGCTGCTTACAAGTCCGCATAACCATGAATATAATAACACTTAACATAGTATTGGAGGCGAATGTTGGCATACTTGTATTATTGTTAACCCTTTCACACTTACAGGAAATCTGCTGCAGACGACTTTGAACGCATCTTGGTAAACATGTGGACAATCTATATAAATGAAAATTGATTATTAAAAAAGGGTTGAAGACATTGGGGCAAAAGGACCTTCTGCCACAGTGTTTTCAAAAGTCGTCTGCTGCAGAGGCGTAAAAAAACGTTTGTATGTGGGACAGGGTTAACAAGACATAGAAGCCCTGAAAAGTAATTAAAGATATATAATTACTCATTATGTGTCGTTTAAGGAACTGGATATATAATAAATAAACTTTCAGACTCTAGTGTCGTTTAACACTAAACGACACTGGCAACCAGACACTAGTGTCGTTTAAGGAACTGGATTTCTTCAACTAGTATGGACACAGACCTCTAGCTATATGTATATAGCCCTAACAATGTATTTTGTTTGTTTTAAAATTCGATTTAAAACGGGTTTAGCATATATATATTGAAAAACCCGTTTTAAACCGACCTTTAAAACAAACAAAAAACATGTTTAGGGCTAGATACATATAGCTAGAGGTCTGCGTCCATACTAGTTGAAGAAATTAAACAGTATATATCCAGTTCCTTAAACGATACTAGTGTCTGGTTGCCAGTGTCGTTTAGTGTTAAACGACACTGGAGTCTGAAAATTGATTAATTATATATCAAGTTCCTTCAACGATACTAGTGTCTGGTTGCCAGTGTCGTTTAGTGGTAAACGACACTGGAGTCTGAAATTTGAAAATTATATATCTTGTTCCTTAAACAATACTCGTGTCTGGTTGCCAGTGGCGTTTAGTGTTAAACGACACTGGAGTCTGAAAATTGAAAATTATATATCTAGTTCCTTAAACGATACTAGTCTCTGGTTGCCAGTGTCGTTTAGTGTTAAACGACACTGGAGTCTGAAAGTTACTTAATTATATATCTAGCTCCTTAAACGATACTAGTGTCTGGTTGCCATTGTCGTTTATTGTTAAACGACACTGGAGTCTGAAAATTGATTAATTATATATCCAGTTCCTTAAACGATACTAGTGTCTGGTTGCCAATATCGTTTAGTGTTAAACGACACTGGAGTCTGAAAATTGAAAATGATATATCTAGTTCCCTAAATGGATTGGAGTTTAACTCCGGGTTCCCGGAGTTTAACTTTTTTAATTTTAATGCGTTTGTAACAGATTCTTCGTTTGTAACATCAATGTTGAGAGTTTCTAAGCGACTGGAAGTCTTCTCCTTGAGTCCTTTGGCACCTTCTGTAGTCAGGCAACCAGCAAACACACGTACTCTTCGTGCATCTAAAGATTTCGCGAGAAGATTTCCAAATCCTGTGTCACAACCAGTCACCAGTACGCTGCGATCTGCTACACCATGGATCAGAGTGTTATGCTTACCAATAAATTTTCTAATAAATAGTAAAATAAGAATAACCAAACTTAGAATAATGTATTCTACAACAGCGGCCATTTTGTATAGATCCACGGCTGTAGGCCTACACTTTAATACTGACTGTTTGGTAAGAGTATTACGAGATTGAAATACGAGTATACCTGATCAAACTTGCTGATCAAATATATTTTGATGAATCATCATTTCATGATTTAAAGCTCTTTTTTAATGTCACACACACATCAACATAATTTGGAGACAACTTCTCATCTCACAAATATCTACATGTTTTCTCCTATTGTTTAGACTCTGTGGATCTTCAATCAAACAACCATTTCCCTCATATAGACGCTTTCTGACGTCTCTGCAGCAGACAGCTTTTTGAAAACATAGTGACAAAAGAAGAAATTGCACAAAACGTGTAATTTCTCCTTTTGCCACAATGTTTTCCACTTTTTGTCATAGGTTATCCATTCAATTATGGAGAATTTCTATGTTTTGATAAAATACGTATAAAGTCGTCTGCTGCAAAATTGTCGTATGAGGGAAAGGGTTAAAGCAGACGGCGTTTTGAAAACATAGTGACAAAAGAAGAAATTGCACAGAACGTGCAATTTCTCCTTTTGTCACAATGTTTTCCACTTTTAGTCATAGGTTATCCATCTGACGAAATACGTTCAAAGTTAATTAGGGTTAATTCCTAATACATGCTGACATGTAAATGATTAATGTAAATCTATTGTGATATGAGCCGTCCCGCCAGAAAAACCAACATTGTGGACACTGCGTAAAGTATCGACCCGGATCAGCATGCCACGCAGGCTTACGCGGACAGACACTTTTCGCCTCATGTGGATTTTCTGTTTCAGGAATCAGGAATCTATTCCTCCCCCACCCCCACCCCCCCCCCCCCCCCCCCTCCCCCCTGGGACGGAATGTGTCGTCCCGGATCCTTTTGCACGGACAACTTGGTCTTATTGGGTCGATACATTACTCAAGAGGCCATAATGTTGGTTTTCTCGCGGGACGGCTCATTTGTTTAATATAGTATGATATATTCCAGTTTCGATTTATAGTAATATATTAATATTCTCAAGGTGAAATTTGATTTATTGCACTGAACTGTGACCGTCTTTTTCATTATTCAGAAGTGCATATTTTATAGCAATAATGTCATGTAAAGAAAATATATTGCAAGATATTCAAGTGAACATAGCGATTTCTTCTCTTGATATAGCATCACTTTCACTAGTATAAGCCTTTTATTGAATCGAATGTAATTAATTATCAATAGATCAAATATATAATTTGATAATGTGTATTAAATACACTTTGATAATAAATGTAAGAACATATTTAAGGAACAACTAATATTTAAAGAAATAGAAGAGTGTATGATATGCAATTTCGAAAATCGATAATTCCGATTACATTATGTAATTTGGAATTACCTTCTTTAAAATATTTTGGAAAACATTTCGAAACATTGTGGGGAAATGAAATGCTTCCGTTGTGGTCATTTTTCATACCAATTTAGCACAAATCCCTCACTATATGCCTGTTGCAGAGGTAACACATGCCATCTGCATCAGGTAAGATAATTATATTGAACAGGTTGTAGGATAAAACAAACTATAAGACAGAATCAACATTATTTAAGACACGAGTGTAATTAATGTGCAAGAATTCAAACTCAAATAATTATAAAAAGATTGTGTTAAAGGCAAAAAATGAAAAATTGTAAATTATTTTAAAAATGATTTACAACTATATATTTTAAAAGTTGTATAAGTATCAGTAATGTTCAGTTCACGTAAAAAAGAACTGAAAACAATTAGAGCCGTTCCATGAGAAAACCAACACTGTGGACTGCATAAAGTATCGACCCGGATCAGCCTAAGCATGCCGCGCAGGCTAATCGGGTTGACATTTTTCGCTTCCTGTGGATTTTCTGTTTCAGGAATAATTACCCTATACCTCTATCCCCCTGAAATGGAATGTGTCGGCTGATCTGGGTTGATGCATTATTACGCAGAGTAAATTTTGCTTACTGTGTATGTCTACCCAGTATACGTGAAACTTAAACGATCAGTATTTAGATGTTTATTGGTTACTGGAAAGTGAAATGATTTTTATCAAGAATTAAGATTCTTATATTTAAGGACATTTTTTAACAGTTTTAAAACGTTGACTATACTGTCTATAATCTTGAGTTCAGCACCTTTTCGGGTAATGTATGTTTCATAGTTTATGAGACCAACGTTTCTGGGGGAAAAACATGTTATATGTCTGATTGTATACTCAACGAAGTCATTAACATCGAAATACCCGGGAGCACATTTACATTATTGTCAACGAGGTAATCGACATCGAAATACCCGGGGTCAAATCTACATTCTAGTCAAAGAAGTAATCGACATCGAAATACCCGGGAACAAAACTACACTATTGTCAACTAGGTAATCGACATCGAAATACCCGGGGTCAAATCTACATTCTAGTCAAAGAAGTAATCGACATCGAAATACCCAGGGTCATCTCATTATTGTCAACGAGGTAATCGACATCGAAATACCCGGGGTCAAATCTACATTCTAGTCAAAGATGTAATCAACATTGAAATACCCGGTGACAAAACTACATTATTGTCAACGAGGTAATATACATCGAAATACCCGGGTCAAATCTACATTATAGTCAAAGATGTAATCGACATCGAAATACCCGGGGACAAAACTACACTATAGTCAATGAGGTAATCGACATCGAAATACCCGGGGTCAAATCTACATTCTAGTCAAAGAAGTAATCGACATCGAAATATTCGGGGACCAAACTACATTATTGTCAACGAGGTAATCGACATCGAAATACCCGGGGTCATCTCTACATTATTGTCAACGAGGTAATCGATATCGAAATACCTGGGGTCAACTGTACAATATTTTGCAAATGACATTTGCGTGGATTTCCCCCTATTTCGAAAGCTTTGAACGTGGATAACATTTTTAAAATGTCTAACTAAATGAAGCAAATTTTATATCGGGTCGACATCGAATTGATTAATTGATTGATTGTTGGTGTTTTACCCTGCCATCAACACTTTTTCATTGATATTACTGCGTTTCCTGAGTAAGTTACCAGTTCTACTGGTCGATTTATATTGACAACAATCAGTCAGTCGTAATGCTAACCGCGAAACCCTGAGCGTCATGGATGGCAGCCATTACCACCCTTTTTAAAGGCTAACACCATCAAATAAATAATGTCTGTGAGTCGAATACAGATGATTGGTCAGCATCTGAGTTAGCGAGCATATAACATTAAACATGCACCCAACACATAAATACGCACCGAGTTAGTGAGCATATAACGGTAAAAGTGCGCCCAACCCATAAATACGCACCCGAGTTAGTGAGTATATAACAGTAAACGAGCACCCAACCCATAAATACGCACTTAAGTTAGTGGGCATAAAACAGTAAACCTGACCCAACCCATAAATTCGACAGTTTTAACCTTAAATGAGATCCCAATGAAAATATATTGAAATGCGACTAAAATTCCACCATAGCTACTGTTTCGCAAAGAATGGGCCAGGCACCTTTAAGCTGCATGCTTTACCTATGCTTTACGAAACAGCTGAGCCGCAACAATGAAATATCTCACCAAAACAATTGAATGTTTGGTGTTTTATTCCACTTTCAACAATGTTTAAGTTATATCACTGAGCGCTAAGAAGGTGGATCGAACGCACGATCTGCCGCACACGAATCGGACGCTCTACCACTAAACCACCGAGGCGGACACTCTACCACTAAACCACCGAGGCGAACACTCTACCACTAAACCACCGAGGCGGACACTCTACCACTAAACCACCGAAGCGGACACTCTACCACTAAACCACCGAGGCGGACACTCTACCACTAAACCACCGAGGCGGACACTCTACCACTAAACCACCGAGGCGGACACTCTACCACTAAACCAGCGAAGCGGACACTCTACCACTAAACCACCGAGGCGAACACTCTACCACTAAACCACCGAGGCGGACACTCTACCACTAAACCACCGAGGCGGACACTCTACCACTAAACCACCGAGGCGGACACTCTACCACAAAACCACCGAAGCGGACACTCTACCACTAAACCACCGAGGCGGACACTCTACCACTAAACCACCGAGGCGGACACTCTACCACTAAACCACCGAGGCGGACACTCTACCACTAAACCACCGAGGCGGACACTCTACCACTAAACTACCGAGGCGGACACTCTACCACTACACCACAGGGGCGGACACTCTACCACTAAACCACCGAGGCGGACACTCTACCACTAAACCACCGAGGCGGACACTCCACCACTAAACCACCGAGGCGGACACTTTACCACTAAACCACCGAGGCGGACACTCTACCACTAAACCACCGAGGCGGACACTCTACCACTAAACCACCGAGGCGGACACTCTACCACTAAACCACCGAGGCGGACACTCTACCACTAAACCACAGAGGCGGACACTCTACCACTAAACCACCGAGACGGTTTCACGAGTAGAAGCATATTGATGTGTATAAAGAGTCTTCTACTGGTAAGATATTTTTTGATTAGCACGACTCAACTTTTATTATAAACTTCATGGGTGAAGCAAATAGTGAAAACCACAGTACTAATAATTGGATGCATTGAAAAACGCAAAACTCTACAAAATTGACACTGGTCAAACAATTGAACGTTATTCAATAATTGTTCTCTCATTCATATATACTTCCATAATTTCGACTAAAGGCTTTGAAGTCCTCTGCTTCAGATTTGCTGTATGTAAGAAAGGGTTAACCGAAAAAACGTTTTATATTTCTGAGTGATATATGAGACGCTCCATGAGAAAACCAACATTGTGGACTCTGCGTTAAATATCGACCACCAGGGTCATTCTAAGCATAACGCGCAGGCTAACCCGAACAGACACTTTTCACCTCCAGTGGATTTACTGTTTCGTGAATCATAACCTCTATCCCCCTTGCATGTGTCTGCCCGGATTAGCCTGCGCGTTCTGCGCAGTGTGATCTGGTTCGATACATTAAGCAGATTCCATAATGTTGGTTTTCTCGTGGAACGGCTCATATGTACGTGGGCGTGTGCGATGGGCGGAACCGTGACTGTTCCACTCATATGAATATTAAAATCCAACTGTCTGTATAGTGAATATATGCAACATATTTTGCAACATATATCATTATCTAAAATATGTTCTAGCGCAAAGTACTGATGGTGTCTTATGTAATGTGTCTACAAATAGTATTTGTTTTCTTTTTTGTTCACACAATATATATAAGAAAATGTTAAAATACATACAACAATGGAAACTATTGAAAAATATAGTTTCTATAACGAAAATGTAATGTACCATGTATTTTAATATTCTTGCTTTTTCTATGCAACACAGAAGAAGAAGGATTAGAAGGATAAGATAATGAAAGTGATGATAAGGAGAAGAAGAACGTTGAAATGTAGATTTGAGGTGTTGCGCCGTTTTCAACAAAATTTCAGTAATATCACAGTTCACTTATTCATGCTATACCAGTACCAGCCTAGCATGTTTGCCTTGCCCAAGGGCTATCCACCATGACCACTGAATCCAAACCCCGACGCTAACCACTAGGTCACAGAGAAGATATCACTCAGTAAGTTTAATAACCCTAAACTCGGTACTAGCGTCAAAAACAGGTAGATACAAATCAATTTGTTTTCTTAAAACTGTTAAAATCGAAGAGATCGCCAACTGTTGTGCGTTAAATGATTAATTTATCATCAAGTTTGAATAAGGGGTGGGGATTGCAACATTAATATGTCAAATATTAGCTCCCATGAGAAGTTATTAATCACCGATTATTTGAAACTAGAACTGTATAAATTTCGATTTAAAAAAGTTCAAAGCTCTATATTGATTTATTGGAGTTCCTCTTTTTCAAATGTATGTCAGTTCTATCACGTCGACCAGTACATCTATAGTAATCATGGAAATTATGAATGGACGAGCCTGGCACCTGAGTCGAATCTCCTAGTCATTACCGACTTCGTTAGTAGGGCTCGACCGAATTTCAAGAGGTAAGTACTCTTTTCGCTGCAAAGGGCAATATAAGGCTTCTGCAAACAATGCAGATTCAGGTGAGACAGCTCGTAACGAGCTGTCTCTCCTGAAATCTGCATTGTTTGCCGCTTCAACATTAGAGTTTACAAAATTTCCTGTTGGACAATAAATGGAGTGATCCAATGTTCAACATGGATAAGTCGACTTTGTGAAATTCGACAGTGAAAGGGTTAATATGTTCAAACGTTTGCAACATGATACATTACATTTTAGTTTTTAATAATAATACATATTTTGTTTCTGAATTAATGACTCTATTACCGGTATCATTTGGTTTTAATTGATGGTTTACGAAATATATTATCATGACTTGCACGTTTACACTCAGTGTATGCCGTAAAGGTACCGGTTGTCTCGGGTTCGACTCTATTAAAACAAAACACATAAAACGTAACGGTATGAGTTAGCGTAACGTATTAATTCCTTATATTATACCTGGTCCCTCTGTGCATGAGATGATTAGTAATGACCTGTTTATCCATCTCACCAATGTACATACAATGAAACATTTGTAATTACAAAATACACAAAACACCCATCATTGATCAAAACAAATTCAGTCATATCACGGCGACCAGTTCACCTACTCATGCGTTTCCTGGCTTTCTCACAACAGTACTCCATACATCATTCTTTCCAAGCAACTGGCTGCTTTTCAACATAGACTATTAGCTCATTGGTGGAAGACGAATAACGCTTGTCACAGTGACTTTTGTCAAACGTCGGAAGGAATGTTGGCCGAGCTGCGGTTCGAACTCACAACCCCTGGATTGACAGTTCTAGTTGCTATCGATTGAGCTACCGGGGCTCAATACACCCATCACATGATTCAGTAAGAAAACAAAATCAAGACCGCTGATGCCAAAATAATCTTGGATAATTTAGTTTTGACTATACTCACACTTGCTTTGACAACCCTAAAGGCAAGAACATATCTAAACGTGTTTACGCGTGTGTGTTGATTTTAAACAAATGTTTACGATATCTACTGTAGCTCAGTCAGTAGCGACGCGGGCTGTCAATCCAGGGGTTGCGAGTTCGAACCCCAGCTCGGCTAACATTCTGTCCGACATTTAATAACAGTCACTGTGACAAGCGTCATGATTATTTGGTGTTTTACGCCGCTTTCAAAAACGTTTCAGTTATATCACGTCGTTTCCTGGGTAAGTTAACAGTACTACTGACCCATGTGTTCTGACACCAGCCAGTCAGTCGTAATGCTTACCCCGCATCCCAAAGCACCAAGGAGAGCAGCCATTACTACAATTTTTAAAGTTTTTGGCATGATCTGGTTCGGACTTGCGACCTCCCGCACCCGAGTCGGGCGCTCTACCACGACACTACCGAGACGGTCGATTTTACTGACGTAATCGTTAGTTCACTCGGTCATGTTTCTTCTTCAAGTTTACGCCGAGTGTTTAACCTTTTCCAATATACAATATATCTGTAGCAGTCGACTATAAAACATTTTGGCAAAAACGTAATAATCTCCATAATTGAGAGTTTAATTATCAAAAAAATGTTCGCCATGAGCAATTTCGTTTGTTGACACTCTGTTTTCACAAGTCATCAGCTGTAGATGCGTCAGAAAGCGTCTGTATGTGGGGAAGGGTTAAACATAATTTGGAAGGGGATTGTATCGCGAAAGCGGCATGTTATGTTTACGCACAATTTAAAACGTGATCCCCATATTTTAATTTAACATATCACCGTTTTATATCATGCGGATTAACACGTGATGAAAAATAAAATATGAGGCACGTTTAGCGACTTGCGGTATTTAATTACAACACTCCGCTAGCAATATATTTAATGTACTATTTATGAATACATATAAACAACGAAGAAAGAACACTGAAGAAAATAATCAAACTATGATAAAAGAAAAATCAAAGCGCTGAAAGCAGTCATGGTAAAGAGGCATCTGTAAGGCGATATGGCATATAGTTGCTGTGAACAACTATGGTTCAAACAATGAACCAATGGCCTATAAAGAAACCAAATTGTTTAGAGAAACACACTTTTCCTGCCAATAACCAAAACCTATTTATCAAAAAGAAGAGCAGAGAAGAGATCCTTTAGTATAATATTTCCAGTTCAGTGGACACTGAATATCTACACTGAATATTGAAATAATTAATTCATGAATGTATAAGTTATAATAATTCACTCTTCTTCCTTTTTTGCGACACCAGTATTTACGACTGTAATGTTTCTGATCTTCATCTTTAGACACAACAACATTTGTTACTATATGTACCATACTGTGGAAATTGCCTAGGACGATATTAAAAATAACAAAAAACAAATATACAATCTGGGAAACAAATAAAAAAGAAAAAGAAATTACTGCATCGCTTTTCTCCTTGTCATCTACATGTTCCTGAAAGCCTATTAGACCCATTAACAGTGTTGGAGTATAGCTCCGGACAAACTAAAATAAGCTTCCGGCTACATTCACAAATGAACACGAACATTCCAGGGACAACAAGATTCGTCTCCGTAAGTCGGATAATAAGTGATAAAATGGCCGGACAAAAAGTACAACACTCTACAAATGAGCATGCTAGAGTTGTGTTTCTTGTGCACTGCATGTCATTGGTTACCTATAAACAAAGTTTGAAATTGATACATTGGAAATTAGTTGAGACAATGGCCGAACAAAAAAGCAGACCAGAGTTTATTTCCTTGTATGTTTCTGTTCTCCTGATCACAAGTTTTGGCCAATTTATGAAAAGTGTATGTATATCATAACTTGTAACATTGCATTGAGGTGTGCACTGTTATCGAATGAAAATGTATAGTTGATGAAATCATTGCAATTATAAGACATGTAAACATTATGAGTCTTAAATGAATATTTATTTCAATCATTAATTCATCACATTATTTATTCAATCATTCAATCATAAATTCACTAATTGATTAATTCAATCATTCATTTAATCATTTATTCATCTTTCTTTCACTAATTCATGAGCATTCATTCATTCATTCATTCATTCATTCATTATTTATTTTTATCTATTTATGTATGCAATTATTTAGAAAGCATAAAGGGCTTTGACGTCAAATACACCCGAAATGGTATCTTTATCTTAATTATCAATAACCTGAAAACATAAGAGAGGCGACATTTGAAAACATTGTGGCACAATTTGTTCAACCCAACGCGGTCATAATAAAAATATGATGTACATGTTTATTGCATTGAAATGTGCTTTACTATGAGGCGATGGGGTAGTTTTACAAACGTATTATAACTGTTAGGATCATTTTGACCCAACGCGGTCATAACAAAAATATGATGTTCATGTTTATTGCATTGAAATGTGCATTCTATAATGAGTCTATTGAGTAGTTTACAAACGTAAACTATCAGTTAATAGCGGAAACGATCCAAAAGAGCTTAACAAAATATAAACAACCATGCATATAGAAATTCATTTGAGCCAGACTATTGAATAATAATTCAATGCTGGCGTATGAATCTGTTTAACGCTTTCCCACATATAGACGCTTTCTGCCGCCTCTGCAACAGACGTCTTTTGAAAACATTGAGACAAAGGTAGAAGTCCGCGCAGGCTATTCCGGGTCAACTCATTCAATCTCAATGGAATTTAGGTATAGAGTAATGATTCCTGAAACAGAAAATCCACAGGAGATGAAAAGTGTCTGCCCGGATTAGCCTGTGCGGCATGCTTATCCTGATCCGGATCGATACTTTATGCAGAGTCCACAATGTTGGTTTTCTCGTGGGACGGCTCATATTATTATAATGATGATGTCCTTTTTGGTGGAAATTAAGGGAAATGTAGCTCGTTAAAGTGACATGTACGTGTAGATACATTTTCATATTGAACTCATCCTTTTACCTGTAAATGTCATAGTTAAAACTATCACTTTGTCCTGCTTTTTATTTCATATTCATTTTATTTCAATCTTAATGTTTTCAAACGAGGAGTGCTGCAGGGGCGCAAAATTGATCAGTATCCGGAAAATGTTTTATTCTTCTAACACAGACAATTTCGATCCATAGGGTTGGGGCCAGCCTAAAACGTAATCAACAATCCACGGAGGCACGAAGTTGACAAGACGGAAAAATATATGCGCGTCCAGTCCAACTAGGTACGATTGTGAGGGGTACTTGGAGAACAGAGCGCGCATCATAGTATCGGGTACTTGCTGTGGCTCATTGGATATATGTTTTTTTCATCACGTCCACTCCGGCATAGACTGAAATTAAATAGAAATAACCTAATTAGATATATGATTTTTCATCACGTCCATTACAGCATAGACTGAAATTAGATAAAAAAAAAAAAAACGCATTGTATATATATTTTTTCATTACGTTCATTCCGGCAGAAACTACAAATGTAAAATAAAATAGGAAAAAAATCTTCATACAACATACGAACGACGCATCTGAAGTGAACTTAAAACTGATACTTTAACCCTTTCACTACATACATACAGACACTTTCTGACACATCTGCAGTAGGCGGCATTTGAAAACATTCTGGCAACAGGAGAAATTGCTCATGAGGAACAAAGTTGTTTTGGTATTGGTAGCGAAGGCAGTACTCAAGTGGACGTACACATAGGCGTCCGAGTTTTTTATTTGAGAACAATGGGAAAAGCCCATACAGGACCGTGTTACCATAACTAGTATCTCTATATGGTTCATATTCAATAACAATAATGAAGGTAATGTTTTCATTCGAGAACATTTGGAAAACTCCCAAACAGGACCATGTTGGTGCATATACTATGATAATACTTACTATTGGTTTTATATGAGACAACGTAAAATCGCACACACACACACACACACATTGTCACACATTTATTACATTCTGGTCAAGATATACACGCATTTCTACGCAAAACAAATTTTCTTAGGGACTACCGTCCAACTTGTCCTAGGCACCCACCCAAGGGAGAGTCTAACTGTGGCCGATGAATATAGTTTGCTTCTTAATACACGTCAGTTAAAGAAGTAAATGTTGTTTTGGTTAGTCTGCAAGTTTCTGATTAAGACACCTGTGCTGCTTAACAGAGGTGACCGCTAACACAAGTTTGACTGTATTGGGGTGGCTTACGAGATAAGTATGGTCGCGGATGTATATGGAGTATTATGACCTATACTATAATAATAAACTTTTTATATTATAGGGAGGCTATTTATAGTAACACGCTCTTGTCTGGGGGTTTTGTCAAATGAAAACTAGGACGCCTGTGACGTAATCTAGGCTAGAGCTTCGGTCTCGAAAGCAGGGTTCGATCCGTTACAATTTGATATGAAGGATATAATAAGTTGAAGCGGCGGTCACAGCGATAAGGACAAAGACATTGAAAAAATGATGAAGTTGGCAATAGTTAATAAACCGAATATACATATGTATAGAGAATTATAAACCAGATCCTCACCTTTGAACACATATAAATTTATATAATCATGATGAACATACATTTCTATCAAATGTTCGAATCGTGATTTCAAAACACACATAGCGAGATCATTGATATGCTTTGTATGTTTTTATGCCACTTTCAATATGTGTTAAGTTGTATCACGGCGATGCATGGGTAATTCAAAAGTTCTACTGCTCTATTTATCCTAACACTAGCTAGTCAGTCGTAATGATAACCCCTAAACCCTGAGCACCAAAGAGGGAAGGCCATGACTACCGTTTTTAAATGGTATCATCCGGTCGGGGATCGAACCCGCGCCCACCCGCACACGATGCGGACGCTTTACCACTACACAGCCATAATTGTCGAAAAGCAATTTGAGTGGTGCTCCAGGGTAAGCAGCCTTGGTTGTAAATAGTACATGCGTGACAATAGATCTGCATGCGTAGTTATGGTACATAATGTCAATTGAAACTGATATACAGTAGTTTCTTAAACCTTATATGACTTATGTGAAAATATGCAGATCCAGATCGCATTGCGCGGATAGGCAGGCCGATCTATATACATTCTGGTCACAAATGCCTTAACGGTTGGTTTTTAGAAGAGCTCTGCTCATTTGATGATAAGAAAAACATGGACGTCATAATAATTCAATCGAATCTTTGCTAAAGACCACAGTGGAATGGCAGTTAACTGTCTAAAGCGACCATACTTTTAATTTCTCAAAAACTCATTTTCTGTTTAAATAACCCTGCACATAAAGATCACATGTAAACAAAGACCAGGTGTCCGCGAACCATATGGCTAGTCTTTAAATACAGGCACAATTCGGTTGAATATACGTAGTAACTATGAAGGTTTGTTTGTTTGGTTTTAATAGGATTATACGCCATTTTCAACATTATTTCAGTTATATCATGACGACAGTTCATTTCTTCATGGTCCCTTGGTATACAAACAAGTACTCGGCTAGGAAATGTACGTGCCTCGTCCCAATGGCACTCCAACATGACCGTCGCGCCGCAACTACGAATCAAACCAGGGATGCCCGGTTCCAAATCCCCGACGCTTACCACCTGGCCACGGCGGATTCCTTACTGTGAAGATATCACGATTCTATAGATTAACCGTTCCGCGAGAAAACAAACAGTGTTGTCTCTGCGTAAAGTATCGACCCCGATCAGCCTAAGCATGCCGCGCAGGCTAACCCAGACAGACACTATTCGCCTCCTGTGGATTTTCTGTTTCAGAAATCATTACTCTCTATCTCCCAAAGACGGAATGTGTCGGCCCGGATTAGCCTGCGATGTTACTGTATGCATAATTTTATCAAGTGCATAAAACGTGTCATGTTATTGCTTGTAGAAAATGTTCCAACGTTAGTATATATACAAATAATTGAAAACGTATATAGCTCAAATGCTTACTGTGTTTTGCGATATGACCGCCATATACGTCTTTTGTTTCTTGATCTGCTTGCTTGTAGGCTTCTCTAAAAATCTTCTGTATCCTCTCCTGACTGGTTACGTTGGTCTGAAAGGCACCTGGTTCTATGGTATGTACCGTGACGCCTGTTCCTAGTATCTCTCGTCTGTGGGGTAATAAGAGATCGAGGTTACTTGGCATGATATAATCATCGAACTCCAATAACAGTCGGTAATGTCGGTAATCATACGTATAAACTGGCCTCAATAGTGTACAAGATACAAGCTTAATTAACATGGAGGAAAAGCCCAACAATGGGAATAGATTGCATATTTAGATAACTTGAAGTCAGCCCTTGTTCCTCAAATCATATGAATATTAAATATATGCGCTTAACAAAGGAAATATAATGCAAATCAAGACGGTGCGTAGTCAATCCTTGTTTACATTTCTAAACATATGGAATATGTGTTTGTATTTGTTGAACAAGTGAGTAATGTGACATCTGGTATCTGGATGTAAACACTTGGTATGCTGCACTTTAGATAACGTTGTAATTATTGTAAGTGAATGTTGGGTAATTATTTCTACTTATAAGCTATGGACTACTTATCAGCATTACTGTATGAAATTGGTTAATTACCTTAGGCAAATAGAAAACATTTTCACTGCTGCTTTAGAAATGACATAGGTTGATATCCCTGGGTACCCGCAGTTTGAAGTTACACTACAAACATTGACAACTCGACCCTGGGCTTTTCTTACAAGAGGCAGGAATGCCTTTGTAACATATATCGTACCAAATAGATTGACATCGCATGTGAACTTATATTCATCCATCGACGTCCATTCTACCGGGGCGAATGTAGGCATTACACCAGCGTTGTTCACAAGACCCCATAACCCTGAAATAAAATAAAAAAAGATAAATCATCACTAAACATAGAAAAGTGGTGAATGCTGATATCTCACCACAGCTGCTTACGAGACTCAATAACCGTGAATATAATCACTTAACATAGTATTGGAGGATAATGTTGGCATAATTGTAATGTTGTTAACCCTTTCCCTTTTACAGGAAATCTGCAGCAGACGACTTTGAACACACATTGGTTAACATGTGAAAAATCTTTATAAATGAAGTTTACTTATTGAAAACAGTTGAAATCATTATGGCGAACGGACCTGCTGCCATAATGTTTTCAAAAGTCGTCTGCTGCCGACGCGTCGGAAAGCGTCTGTATGTGGGAAAGAGTTAACAAGACCTAATAACCCTGAAAGGTAATAAAGGATAAATAATTACTTAACATATAATTGGGACAAATGTAGGCTTCACATCAACGTTGTTTGCAATACCAAAAAAACATGAACGCTAATAAAAGATAAATAATTACTAAACATATCATTTCAGTGAATGTTGTGTGAACTGATATGCACCCATCGACGTCCATTCTATCAGCGCGAATGTCGGCATCACTGCAGCATAGTTCAACATACCTTGTAATCATGAAAGGTAATATGACATATATCTAATCACTAAACATACTATTGGGCCGAATCTTGGCATATTACTATCCTAGTTTACAATTCCTAGTAGCCAGGAATGGTAACTGATCCCGAAAGATGATAATATCACACTGAAAGGTAAAAGCATGACCCTGAATGGTAATAGCATAACATTGAAAGGTAATATCATGACATTGAAAGGTAATAACATGACATTGAAAGGTAATAACCTTACCCTGAAAGATAATACTATCAGCCTGAACGGTAATTAAATGACCATAAAAGGTAGTAGTGTGACCATGAAATGCAATAACATGACCCTGAACGGTAATAACATGACACTGAAAGGTAATACCTTGAAATTACCTTGAAAGGTTGTAGCATGTAGAAAGGTAGTAACATTAATCTAAAAGATAATATCAAGACCCAGATAGGTAATAGCATGACCCTGTAAGGTATTAACATTACCCTGAAAGATAATTACATGACACTGAAAGGTAATAACATGACATTGAAAGGTAATAACATGACCCTGAAAGACAATAAAATGACATGAAAAGTAATAACATGACTTTGAAATGTAATAACATGACCCTGAAAAATAATCACCTGACCCGGAGCAGTTAAAACATGACACGGAAAAGTAAAAACATGACAATAAATGATAATAACATGAAACTGAAAGGTTATAACATGACATTCAAAGATAATAACATGAACTTTAAGGTAATGACATCACCCTAAAAGGTAATATAATTACATTAAAAGGTAATACAATTATCATTAAGGGTAATAGCATGGCCCTGAAAGGTAATAACATGACCTGAAAGGTAGTAACATGACCCTGAAAGGTAATAGCATGGCATTGAAGGTAATAACATTATCATAAAAGGTAATAATATGACCTTGAAATGTAATAAAACTACACTGAAAGTAAATAACATAACCCTGAAAGATAAAAGCATGACATTAATAAATAATAAAAATACCATAAAAGGTAATAATATGATCCTGAAATGTAATAACATGTCCATGAAAGGTAATAACATGACCCTAAAAGGTAATAGTATGACATTGAAAAGTAATAAAATTACCATTAAATGTAATAATATGACCTTGAAATTCAAGAGCATGACCCGGAAAGTAATAACATGACCATAAAAGGTAATAATATGACCATGAAAGGTAATAATATGACATGTTGTAAGGTAATAACATACACCTAAAAGATAAAAACATGACATTGAAAGGTAATAACATGGCCCTGAAGTATAATATCATGACCTTGAAACGTAATAAAAGCGGAGGCCATAATGTTGACTTTCTCGCGGGACGGTTCAAATGTTGACGTTCTATTGGCAATGTTTACTAGACGTCATAATCATGAACAGTAAAATGATCAACAGAATAACTGGGTGCGCAGTTGTTTACACGATTCCACAAGCATTAGAAATATAACTACTCAATAAAAGGAGTGAAGAGGCGAAAGCAGATATCACATCACAGTTATTTGATAGGCCCAATAGCATTAAAAGGTACATTTGAGACGAGATAAAAAGCAAGTAATGGAGATATTTAAATATCAATTGTATGTATAAGTTTTCTTATTCAAACGAAATTGCAGACTATAGTTTCTCTGATTCAAACAATGTACAGATTGTATTTTCTCTGATTCACACAAATAACAAAATATAGTTTCTCTGATTCAAATAAATAATAGAATATAGTTTCTCTGATTCAAATAAATAACAGAATATATGTTCTCTAATTAATCTAAGTGGATAACAATGTAGATTTCAGGAGAAACGGCTCGTTAAGAGCTGTCTCACCTGAATCTACATTATTTTCAAAAAGCCTTATATTGCGTCTGGCAGCGAAAGTGTTAAACCAAAAATCCTTAGATTAATTTATTGGAGTTTAAACCGTTTTCCCCCCCAACAATTTATCAGTCGTATAACGGCGGCCAGTCCACCTACCCATGTGTTTGCTTGCTTTTCCATATCAGTACTCCACACTCCTTTAAAGCAAGGTTGAACAAATAGTGGATATGCCAATCATAGTTAATCAATCCAGGCCCGATGGTATACACCTTATTAAGTAAAACAGGACTAGGACCAACATCAATTTAGGAATAAACTAAAAAACCGAATTGAATATGCTTCAATTAAAATGCTACATCAAACTCAATATGTAAATATTATGTTTTTTAAATATTATGAAAACCGTGTGATTTTTTAACTATTATAAGACCACTCCATCATATTGGTGTAAACAAATAAAAAGAGAAACATGAACGATCATAGTATTAATATGGTCATGACAACAATAAATCAAAATATTTAGAAATTAGCGAAAACCGGAAGTCACAAAATAAACAAAATACATTTATGGAAACTCAACTCCCAAAAGGACCTATATAGAAGCTAACGCTTATGTACATTTCGTACAATTGGTATCTAACACTATATAACAAAATTTCCAACCAACTGGCTGGTTTTCCACATCGACAGTTAGCACATTGGTTAAAGACGAACAATGCGTGTCACAGTGAATTTTGACCATTGACCAACCGCGGCGCCACCGACTAAGCTATCGGGGCTCGCCCTCAATCGTTGGATGCGGCTTAATTATATAAATAGCTCATAGTATAATAATAATGAATACCTTCACCATTCAAAGACGACTCAACGTATTTCAATGCGTTTGTGACAGATTCCTCGTTTGTAACGTCAACTTCAAGAGTTTCTAAGCGACTGGAAGTCTTCTCCTTGAGTGATTTGGCACCTTCTGAAGTCAGGCAACCAGCAAACACACGCACTCCTCGTGCATCTAAAGACTTCGCGAGAAGATTTCCAAATCCTGTGTCACAACCAGTCACCAGTACGCTGCGGTTTGCTATGTCATGGATCAGAGTGTTATGCTTATCAATCCCTTTTTTAATAAATAGTAAAATAAGAATAACCAAACTAAGAACAATGTATTCTACAACAACGGCCATTTTGTATAGATCCACCGCTGTAGGCCTACACTTTAATAATGACTCTTTGGTAAGAGTATTACGAGATTGAAATACGAGTATACCTGATAAAACTTGCTGATCAAATATATTTTGATGAATCGTCATTTAATGATTTAATGGCCTTTTTAATGTCACACAAAAATCAACATAATTTGGAGATAACTTCTTATCTCACAAATACCTGCATGTTTTCTCCTATTGCTTAGACTATGTCGACCTTCATTTAAACAAAGCGACTTCATTAAGTCCTAATACATGCTGGCATACAAATTATTGATGTAAATATATTGTGATATATTTTATGTTGTATGATATATTCCAATTTCGATTGATATTAATATATTAATATTCTCAACGTGATATTTGATTTATTCCACTGAACCGTGACCCACGTTTTCATTATTCCAATGAACATATTATATAGTAATAATTTTATGTTAGAAACTATTGCAAGATATTCAAGGGACGCGGATATTGGTGAACATAGCAATTTCTTTTCTTGATACAATATCACTTTCACTGACATAAGCCTTTAATTGAATCGAATGTAATTAATTATCAATATAACAAATAGTGTTAAATAAACTTTGATAATAAATGTAAGAACATATTAAAGGGAAAAAATTAAGTAACAAATAGTGTAAGTGTATTCAAAGAAATAAAAACGTGTATGATATGCGATTTTGAAAATCGATCATTCAGATTACCTTATTTTATTGGGCTTACCTACTTAATGGTAAAACATTTGGAAACATTGTGGGGAAAGGAAAAGCGTCCGTTGCGGGCATCAATTTAGAAAAAAAAAATGATTGTTTGGTGTTTTATTCTACCTACGACAACTGTTCAGTTATATCACGGCGTTTCCTGGGTAAGTTACTAGTACTACTGGTCCATTTACCCTGACACCAGCCAGGTAGCCTTAATGCTAACTTGCAATCGTGGGTCGAACGCACGATCTCCCGCACCCGATGCGGAAACTCTATACAAAGAATGGGCAAGACACATTTTCGCTGCATGCTTTTCCTATGCACGGCGGCTTTACGAAACAGCTGAGCCGAAACAATGAAATATCTCACAAAAGTATTGACTGGTGTTTTATTCCACTTTCAACAATGTTTCAGTTATATCACGGCGTTTCTTGGGTAAGTTACCAGTACAACTGGTCCATTTACCCTGACACAAGCCAGGCAGTCGTAACTCCGCAACCATGACACAAGCCAGGCAGTCGTAACTCCGCCATCCTTACACAAGCCAGGCAGTCGTAACTCCGCCGCCCTGACACAAGCCAGGCAGTCGTAACTCCGCCACCCTGACACAAGCCAGGCAGTCGTAACTCCGCAACCCTGACACAAGCCAGTCAGTCGTAACTCCGCCGCCCTGACACAAGCCAGGCAGTCGTAACTCCGCCATCCTGACACAAGCCAGGCAGTCGTAACTCCGCCGCCCTGACACAAGCCAGGCAGTCGTAACTCCGCCGCCCTGACACAAGCCAGGCAGTCGTAACTCCGCAACCATGACACAAGCCAGGCAGTCGTAACTCCGCCATCCTGACACAAGCCAGGCAGTCGTATTTCCGCCGCCCTGACACAAGCCAGGCAGTCGTAACTCCGCCACCCTGACACAAGCCAGGCAGTCGTAACTCCGCAACCATGAGCGCTAAGGAAGTGGATCGAACGCACGATCTCCTGCACCCGAGGCGGACGCTCTACCACTAAACCACCGAGGCGGTTTCACCAGTAGAAGCCTTTTGATGTGTATACAGAGTCTTCTACTGGTAAGATATGTTTTGATTAGCACGACTCAACTGTTATTATAAACTTCATGGGTGAAGCAAACAGCGAAAACAACAGTACCAATAATTGGATTGATTGATTGATTGATTGATTGATTGATTGGGGTTTAGCGCCGTTTTTAACAATTTCTCAGTAATATCACGGCGGCCAGTTCACATACTCATGCATTTCTTGGTTTTCTCATACCAGTACTCCACACAACAATCTACCCAAGCAACTGGCTGCTTTTCCACATAGACATGATTGGTGTCTAGTGACTCATAAGCCATTTGTATGGCTGGGTAATACGCCCAATATGTACACTTATTACTAACAAATGTAAATGTTATACTGTTGTATTATTATATTGTATGTATAACTTGTATTACGTGTCACTTAAATAAAATATAAAACTACAAAACTACTAGACACTTAGCCATCTGGTGGAAGACGAATGAGGCATGTCGCATTGACTTTTGTCAATCGTCGGAAAGAAAGTTGGCCAAGCCGAGATTCGAACTCAAAATAATTGGATGCATGGAAAAAAGCAAACCAGCTTTTACATTAGTAAGCATAGTTGACCCTGGTTTTGCATGATTTCTGTTTTGTCTTTAGGGGTTTTTCAACGCTTTTATTTTTGTCTTAGTTGCTATCAAATGTTCAGACCAGGGAATTCTGTATATTTTGAGTGTCGTTTATACCAAAAAAGAATCTATCAGCTCCCGTTCAAACACTGCCTGCTTTGAAACCGTCTGAAGACGAAAATGCAGCACCAAAATCTGGAATGTTTGATCATTAAACATAGTTGAAAACATAATCACAAAAGCACAGCTTGACAAACATATATAAACATTTAACAGTGTTTGATGTTCCAATACCATCATAAAATCATCAACTATAACCATCTTTGCCCTTATTGCGCTTGAATTTGTCATAGGGTTATTATGTACGTATTGTTCTGGCAAAAAAATAATGCGTCGTCCCGTATGTGCACGTGCAATCGGCCATGCAAATGCGACGAAAAGAATGTATAGGTAAAGCCGTTTTATATCCCTTACTTATACGCATATTGATAAATAAAATATTCATATTCACACACTTATAGAGAAACAAAATATTCAAAAGTCGTCTGCTACAGACGCGTCAAAATACGTCTGCAAATGGTTAAAGGGTTAACGCTTATGCCCTTTTCAAAATAAAAACCGTACATCAGTTTAAATGTCACAGACGGTTAAACTTTATATTAATAATGAAATTCGTATGGGCAGTAGACGACTTTTGAAAACATTGTGCCAATAGGAGAAATTGCTTATAATGAGCAATTGCTCCTTTTGCATGGATGTTTTCAACTTTATTCAATAACTGTTCTCTCATTCATAGATATTTATCTTAATTTCGACTAAAGGTTTCCATAGTCCCCTGCTGCAGATATGCTGTATATAGGAGAGGCTTAACCGGAAAAAAACGCGTTTTATATTTCTGAATATTTTAGTTTTGTTTGTATTCACCACTATTGCTTGTATGTGATTGGCTGAGATATTTTTTTCATAACCTCATAACACAATTAACCTTGGCGATCGGTACTACTTTTTTTGATACTAAGAATTTTAAAAATACTAGGAACGAATACTAGGAAAATAACATCAGATAAGCGGTTTGACGTCATAACGCTAGTCATTTGGGGCCAAATAGAAGCAGCAGTCATTTGATTTCTGCTGGCACTATGTCGCACTGTTCGTTTGCCAATTGCACTATCCAGTTCTATGGAAACAACAACCCTTTCTAAAAGCGAAATAAATCCAGTTAACACTGTTTAACCTACCATAACGGCCTATTGAATGGAATTTTACAAATATTAGGTGTGTCGCAAATACTGCCGTTTGATTGGTTTAGGCACATCAAAAACATGGGGTGACATGGGGATCTAGACACTTGAAATTACATCATCTTTTATATTCGTCCGCGTTATATAATTCTTAACTGGAGATCTGCACACCTACAAAAAATAGTAGTCAGTATTTTGACTTGCTGTATTATGGAAAATGAAGTTGTCAAATGCTATTATGTTTTACTACTCACTGTAATAGCCAAACTAATGCTAAATTATAAGGAATGGAGAGATCTATTTCCGTTTTCATGGAGGTATGGAAAAAACCCACCTGATCACACACTATGAACCCGCGAATCGGTTTCATCGAATGTGTGATCAGGTTGTTTTTTCCATACCTCCATGAAAACAAAAACAAAATCTCTCCATTCCTTAAGTAATATGTTCTTGCAATTCCGCCGCAGGTCGTGGGCGTTTGCGATGGGCTGAACACATTCCAATCATATGAAAAGTACATTTTAAAATACATACAACAATGGAAACTTTTGAATATATATTTGCTATGACAAAAAAGTAATGTACCATGTTTTTTCAATAGTCTTGCAATGTTTTTCTATGCAACACAAAAGAATGTGGAGAAGATAATGAATATGATGAGGAGGAGAAGAAGAAATATGAAATGTAGAAGATATCGCCTTGGTGGAAATAGTCCTTTGTAAGATTATCTTTAGGTATTGATATTGTTTATTGTCTACTTGACAATATTTTGTTAATAAATGTAGTTTGTGGCTTTCTTGAAGATATTGTCTTGTGAAGACTGAGTAAGTTTTATAGCCCTAACCTCGGTACTCTCGACAAAAACAGGTTAAAACGAAGGTATCGCCAACTTTTGTGCCTTGAATGCTTGAAGTTATCAACAAGTGTGAATAAGCCAGAAGGGGCTTGCAACATTATTATGTGTAATCTTTTCTCTCATCTCATAATAATTCATTAATTATTTAAAATTATGATTGCAACTAATCAGATTTAATTAAGTTCAAATTTCTATATTGATTTGTTGGAGTTGAGCACCTTTTTCAAATGTATGTCAGTGATATCACGTCGACCAGTTCATCTGTAGTAATCATGGAAATTATGAATGGACGAGCCTGGCACATGAGTCGAATCTCCTAGTTATTACCGACTTCGTTAGTAGGGCTCGACCGAATTTCAAGAGGTAAGAACTCTTTTCGCTGCAAAGGGCACGCTGTCTCTCCTGAAATCTGCATTGTTTGCCGCTTCAACATTAGAGTTTACAAAATTTCCTGTTGGACAATTAATGGAGGGATCCAATGTTCAACATGGATAAGTCGACTTTGTGAAATTCGGCAGTGAAAGGGTTAATATATTCAAACGTTTGCAACATGATACATTACATTTTAGTTTTTAATAATAATAAATATTTTGATTCTGAATTAATGACTCTATTACCGGTATCATTTGGTTTTAATTGATGGTTTACGAAATATATTATCATGACTTGCACGTTTACACTCAGTGTATGCCGTAAAGGTACCGGTTGTCTCGGGTTCGACTCTATTAAAACAAAACACATAAAACGTAACGGTATGAGTTAGCGTAACGTATTAATTCCTTATATTATACCTGGTCCCTCTGTGCATGATATGATTGGTAATTACCTGTTTATCCATCTCATCAATGTACATACAATGAAACATTTGTAATTACAAAATACACAAAACACCCATCATTGATCAAAACAAATTCAGTCATATCACGGCGACCAGTTCACCTACTCATGCGTTTCCTGGCTTTCTCACAACAGTTCTCCACATATCATTCTTTCCAAGCAACTGGCTGCCTTTCGACATAGACTATTAACCCATTGGTGGAAGACGAATAACGCTTGTCACAGTGACTTTTGTCAAACGTCGGAAAGAATGTTGGCCGAGCTGGGGTTCGAACTCACAACCCCTGGATTGACAGCGATAGTCGCTTCGGGCTGAGCTACCGGGGCTCAATACACCCATCACATGATTCAGTAAGAAAACAAAATCAAGACCGCTGATGCCAAAATAATCTTGGATAATTTAGTTGTGACTATACTCACACTTGCTTTGACAACCCTCAAGGCTAGAACATATCTAAACGTGTTTACGCGTGTGTGTTGATTTTAAACAAATATTTACGATATCTACTGTAGCTCAGTCAGTAGCGACGCGAGCTGTCAATCCAGGGGTTGTGAGTTCGAACCCCAGCTCGGCTAATATTCTTTGCGACGTTTAACAACAGTCACTGTGACAAGCGTCATGGTTATTTGGTGTTTTACGCCGCTTTCAAAAACGTTTCAGTTATATCACGTCGTTTCCTGGGTAAGTTAACAGTACTACTGACCCATGTGTGCTGACACCAGCCAGTCAGTCGTAATGCTTACCCCGCACCCCTAAGCACCAAGAAGAGCAGCCATTACTACAATTTTTAAAGTTTTTGACATGACCTGGTTCGAACTTGCGACCTCCCGCACCCGAGTCGGGCGCTCTACCACGACACTACCGAGACGGTCGATTTTACTGACGTATTCGTTAGTTCACTCGGTCATGTTTCTTCTTCAAGTTTACGCCGAGTGTTTAACCTTTTCCAATATACAATATATCTGTAGCAGTCGACTATAAAACATTTTGGCAAAAACGTAAAAATCTCCATAATTGAGAGTTTATTTATCAAATAAAGTTGAAAACAATGTGGCAAAAGGAAAAAATGTTCGCCATGAGCAATTTCGTTTGTTGACACTGTTTTCACAAGTCATCTGCTGTAGATGCGTCAGAAAGCGTCTGTATGTGGGGAAGGGTTAAACATAATTTGGAAGGGGATTGTATCGCGAAAGCGGCATGTTATGTTTACGCAAAATTTAAAACGTGATCCCCATATTTTAATTTAACATATCACCGTTTTATATCATGCGGATTAACACGTGATGAAAAATAAAATATGAGGCACGTTTAGCGACTTGCGGTATTTCATTACAACACTCCGCTAGCAATATATTTAATGTACTATTTATGAATACATATGAACAACGAAGAAAGAACACTAAAGAAAATAATCAAACTATGATAAAAAAAAAATCAAAGCGCTGAAAGCAGTCATGGTAAAGAGGCATCTGTAAGGCGATATGGCATATAGTTGCTGTGAACAACTATGGTTCAAACAATGAACCAATGGCCTATAAAGAAACAAAATTGTTTAGAGAAACACACTTTTCCTGCCAATAACCAAAACCTATTTATCAAAAAGAAGGGCAGAGAAGAGATCATTTAGTATAATATTTCCAGTTCAGTGGACACTGAATATCTACACTGAATATTGAAATAATTAATTCATGAATGTATAAGTTATAATAATTCACTCTTCTTCCTTTTTTTCGACACCAGTATTTACGACTGTAATGTTTCTGATCTTCATCTTTAGACAAAACAACATTTGTTACTATATGTACCATACTGTGGAAATTGCCTAGGACGATATTAAAAATGATAAAAAACAAATATACAATCTGGGAAACAAATAAAAAAAAAAAGAGTAATTACTGCATCGCTTTTCTCCTTGTCATCTACATGTTCCTGAAAGGCTATTAGACCCATTTAACAGTGTTGGAGTATAGCTCCGGACAAACTAAAATAAGCTTCCGGCTGCATTCACAAATGAACACGAACATTCCAGGGACAACAAGTTTCGTCTCCGTAAGTCGGATAATAAGTGATAAAATGCCCGGACAAAAAGTGCAACACTCTACAAATGAGCATGCTAGAGTTGTGTTTCTTGTGCACTGCATATCATTGGTTACCTATAAACAAAGTTTGAAATTGATACATTGGAAATTAGTTGAGACAATGGCCGAACAAAAAAGCAGACCAGAGTTTATTTCCTAGTATGTTTCTGTTCTCCTGATCACAAGTTTTGGCCAATTTATGAAAAGTGTGACGGTCAAATGGAAAGAAAGGAAAACAGAAAGACTTATAGCCGGACGAATAATAGTTGATCCATAAGGTAATGATTATTCCAAACAGCAGAATGATCCTGGTGCGTCAAAATAGGTCTGTCTTTTGGAAAGGGTTTACATGTTTTGGTATTTTTATAGTATTTGTTCTCACACTTAAGTCGCGTTCAGAGATTTGGGGTTTAATTGAATCTTCGTAAGAGGACCTCGTAGGGTAAAGCTGACCACAACATCGAGTTGACTGAGTCAGATACAATACTCTGACTTACAGTTCAGGATAGACACTGTGATATGTTGTCTTCCCCCGATGATGACTCTATCAACCTTGTTACAAGGTAAGACATTGGTACAGTGGTAGAGCGTCGGCCTCTCATACCAAAGGTCCCGAGTTCGAATCTCGTGATGAGCGGGTTCTGTCTTTAGGATTTTTTCACACAAACGGCGCGAGTACTGGTTATATCCCCAGGGAGCAGACATCGAGCGTGATTTATGTAAGCATTAAGCTTGTTTCGCAATCGATGTAAAATAAATAAGTTTAAACATAACTAACCTTGCAACTATTTATCAGGTTTCCGAAAGGAATAAAAAATAAAATGAACACATTTCCAGTTATCTGGTTTATTTGATTTTTGGATAATATAATTGGTAAATTAATTTATAATTGGGTTTGATATGTACATATAAAAAAGGTGTTTAACAGTACATGTATATCATAACTTGTAAAATTGCATTGAGGTGTGCACTGTTATCGAATGAAAATGTATAGTTGATGAAATCATTGCAATTATAAGACATGTAAACATTATGAGTCTTAAATGAATATTTATTTCAATCATTAATTCATCACATTATTTATTCAATCATTCAATCATAAATTCACTAATTGATTAATTCAATCATTCATTTAATCATTTATTCATCTTTCATTCACTAATTCATGAGCATTCATTCATTCATTATTTATTTATTTTTATCTATTTATGTATGCAATTATTTAGAAAGCATAAAGGGCTTTGACGTCAAATACACCCGAAATGGTATCTTTATCTTAATTATCAATAACCTGAAAACATAAGAGAGGCGACATTTGAAAACATTGTGGCACAATTTGTTCAACCCAACGCGGTCATAATAAAAATATAATATACATGTTTATTGCATTGAAATGTGATTTACTATGAGGCGATGGGGTAGGTTTACAAACGTATTATAACTGTTAGGATCATTTTGACCCAACGCGGTCATAACAAAAATATGATGTTCATGTTTATTGCATTGAAATGTGCATTCTATAATGAGTCTATTGAGTAATTTACAAACGTAAACTATCAGTTAATAGCGGAAACGATCCAAAAGAGCTTAACATAATATAAACAACCATGCATATAGAAATTCATTTGAGCCAGACTATTGAATAATAATTCAATGAAGGCATATGAATCTGTTTAACGCTTCCTCACATATAGACGCTTTCTGACGCCTCTGCAACAGACGTCTTTTGAAAACATTGAGACAAAGGTAGAAGTCCGCGCAGGCTATTCCGGGTCAACTTATTCAATCTCAATGGAATTTAGGTATAGAGTAATGATTCCTGAAACAGAAAATCCACAGGAGATGAAAAGTGTCTGCCCGGATTAGCCTGTGCGGCATGCTTGTCCTGATCCGGATCGATACTTTATGCAGAGTCCACAATGTTGGTTTTCTCGCGGGACGGCTCATATTATTATAATAATGATGTCCTTTTTGGTGGAAATTAAGGGAAATGTAGCTCGTTAAAGTGACATGTACGTGTAGATAAATTTTCATATTGAACTCATCCTTTTACCTGTAAATGTCATAGTTAAAACTATCACTTTGTCCTGCTTTTTATTTCATATTCATTTTATTTCAAATGATCTTAATGTTTTCAAACGAGGAGTGCTGCAGGGGCGCAAAATTGATCAGTATCCGGAAAATGTTTTATTCTTCTAACACAGACAATTTCGATCCATAGGGTTGGGGCCAGCCTAAAACGTAATCAACAATCCACGGAGGCACGAACTTGACAAGACGGAAAAATATATGCGCGTCCAGTCCAACTAGGTACGATTGTGAGGGGTACTTGGAGAACAGAGCGTGCATCATAGTATCGGGTACTTGCTGTGGCTCATTGGATATATGTTTTTTCATCACGTCCACTCCGGCATAGACTGAAATTAAATAGAAATAACCTAATTAGATATATGATTTTTCATCACGTCCATTACAGCATAGACTGAAATTAGATAAATAAAAAACCCGCATTGTATATATGTTTTTTCATTACGTTCATTCCGGCAGAAACAAAAATAAAATAGGAAAAAAATCTTCATACAACATACGAACGACGCCTCTGAAGTGAACTTAAAACTGATACTTTAACCCGTTCACTACATACATACAGACACTTTCTGACACATCTGCAGTAGGCGACATTTGAAAACATTCTGGCAACAGGAGAAATTGCTCATGATGAACAAAGTTGTTTTGGTATTGGTAGCGAAGGCAGTACTCAAGTGGACGTACACATAGGCGTCCGAGTTTTTTATTTGAGAACAATGGGAAAAGCCCATACAGGACCGTGTTACTATAAATAGTATCTCTGTATGGTTCATATTCAATAACAATAATGAAGGTAATGTTTTCATTAGAGAACATTTGGAAAACTCCCAAACAGGACCATGTTGGTGCATATACTATGATAATACTTACTATTGGTTTTATATGAGACAACGTAAAAACGCACACACACACACACTCACACATTGTCACACATTTATTACATTCTGGTCAAGATATACACGCATTCCTAAGCAAAACAAATTTTCTTAGGGACTACCGTCCAACTTGTCTTAGGCACCCACCCAAGGGAGAGTCTAACTGTGGCCGATGAACATAGTTTGCTTCTTAATACACGTCAGTTTAAGAAGTAAATGTTGTTTTGGTTAGTCTGCAAGTTGCTGATTAAAACACATGTGCTGCTTAACAGAGGTGACCGCTAACACAAGTTTGACTGTATTGGGGTGGCTTACTAGATAAGTATGGTCGCGGATGTACATGGAGTATTATGACCTATACTATAATAATAAACTTTTTATATTATAGGGAGGCTATTTATAGTAACACGCTCTTGTCTGGGGGTTTTGTCAAATGAAAACTAGGACGCCTGTGCCGTAATCTAGGCTAGATCTTCGGTCTCGAAAGCAGGGTTCGATCCATTACAATTTTATATGAAAGATATAATAAGTTGAAGCGGCGGTCACAGCGATAAGGACAAAGACATTGAAAAAATGATGAAGTTGGCAATAGTTAATAAACCGAATATACATATGTATAGAGAATTATAAACCAGATCCTCAGCTTTGAACACATATAAATTTATATAATCATGATGAACATACATTTCTATCAAATGTTCGAATTGTGATTTCAAAACACACATAGCGAGATCATTGATATGCTTTGTATGTTTTTATGCCACTTTCAATATGTGTTAAGTTGTATCACGGCGATGCATGGGTAATTCAAAAGTTCTACTGCTCTATTTATACTAACACTAGCTAGTCAGTCGTAATGATAACCCCTAAACCCTGAGCACCAAAGAGGGAAGGCCATGACTACCGTTTTTAAATGGTATGATCCGGTCGGGGATCGAACCCGCGCCCACCCGCACACGATGCGGACGCTTTACCACTACACAGCCATAGTTGTCGAAAAGCAATTTGAGTGGTGCTCCAGGGTAAGCAGCCTTGGTTGTAAATAGTACACGCGTGACAATAGATCTGCATGCGTACTTATGGTACATAATGTCAATGGAAACTGATATACAGTAGTTTCTTAAACCTTCTATGACTTATGTGCGAACAATGCAGATCCAGATCGCATTGCTCGGATAGGCAGGCCGATCTAGATACATTCTGGTCACAAATGCCTTAACGGTTGGATTTTAGAAGAGCTCTGCTCATTTGATGATAAGAAAAACATGGACGTCATAATACTTCAATCGAATCTTTGCTAAAGACCACAGTGGAATGGCAGTTAACTGTCTAAAGCGACCATACTTTTAATTTCTCAAAAACTGATTTTCTGTTTAAATAACCCTGCACTTAAAGATCACATGTAAGCAAAGACCAGGTGTCCGCGAACCATATGGCTAGTCTTTAAATACAGGCACAATTCGGTTGAATATACGTAGTAACTATGAAGGTTTGTTTGTTTGGTTTTAATAGGATCATACGCCATTTTCAACATTATTTCAGTTATATCATGACGACAGTTCATTTCTTCGTGGTCCCTTGGTATACAAACAAGTACTCGGCTAGGAAATGTACGTGCCTCGTCCCAATGGCACTCCAACATGACCGTCGCGCCGCAACTACGAATCAAACCAGGGATGCCCGGTTCCAAATCCCCGACGCTTACCACCTGGCCACGGCGGATTCCTTACTGTGAAGATATCACGATTCTATAGATTAACCGTTCCGCGAGAAAACCAACATTGTTGTCTCTGCGTAAAGTATCGACCCCGATCAGCCTAAGCATGCCGCGCAGGCTAACCCAGACAGACACTATTCGCCTCCTGTGGATTTTCTGTTTCAGAAATCATTACTCTCTATCTCCCAAAGACGGAATGTGTCGGCCCGGATTAGCCTGCGATGTTACTGTATGCATAATTTTATCAAGTGCATAAAACGTGTCATGTTAATGCTTGTAGAAAATGTTTCAACGTTAGTATATATACAAATAATTGAAAACGTATATAGCTCAAATGCTTACTGTGTTTTGCGATATGACCGCCATATACGTCTTTTGTTTCTTGATCTGCTTGCTTGTAGGCTTCTCTAAAAATCTTCTGTATCCTCTCCTGACTGGTTACGTTGGTCTGAAAGCCACCTGGTTCTATGGTATGTACCGTGACGCCTGTTCCTAGTATCTCTCGTCTGTGGGGTAATAAGAGATCGAGGTTACTTGGCATGATATAATACAACATCGAACTCCAATAACAGTCGGTAATGTCGGTAATCATACGTATAAACTGGCCTCAATAGTGTACAAGATACAAGCTTAATTAACATGGAGGAAAAGCCCAACAATGGGAATAGATTGCATATTTAGATAACTTGAAGTCAGCCCTTGTTCCTCAAATCATATGAATATTAAATATATGCGCTTAACAAAGGAAATATAATGCAAATCAAGACGGTGCGTAGTCAATCCTTGTTTACATTTCTAAACATATGGAATATGTGTTTGTATTTGTTGAACAAGTGATTAATGTGACATCTGGTATCTGGATGTAAACACTTGGTATGCTGCACTTTAGATAACGTTGTAATTATTGTAAGTGAATGTTGGGTAATTATTTCTACTTATAAGCTATGGACTACTTATCAGCATTACTATATGAAATTGGTTAATTACCTTAGGCAAATAGAAAACATTTTCACTGCTGCTTTAGAAATGACATAGGTTGATATCCCTGGGTACCCGCAGTTTGACGTTACACTACAAACATTGACAACTCGACCCTGGGCTTTTCTTACAAGAGGCAGGAATGCCTTTGTAACATATATCGTACCAAATAGATTGACATCGCATGTGAACTTATATTCATCCATCGACGTCCATTCTACCGGGGCGAATGTAGGCATTACACCAGCGTTGTTCACAAGACCCCATAACCCTGAAATAAAATAAAAAAAAGATAAATCATCAATAAACATAGAAAAGTGGTGAATGCTGATATCTCACCACAGCTGCTTACGAGACTCAATAACCGTGAATATAATCACTTAACATAGTATTGGAGGACAATGTTGGCATAATTGTAATGTTGTTAACCCTTTCCCTTTTACAGGAAATCTGCAGCAGACGACTTTGAACACACATTGGTTAACATGTGAAAAATCTTTATAAATGAAGTTTACTTATTGAAAACAGTTGAAATCATTATGGCGAAAGGACCTGCTGCCATAATGTTTTCAAAAGTCGTCTGCTGCCGACGCGTCGGAAAGCGTCTGTATGTGGGAAAGAGTTAACAAGACCTAATAACCCTGAAAGGTAATAAAGGATAAATAATTACTTAACATATAATTGGGACAAATGTAGGCTTCACATCAACGTTGTTTGCAATACCAAAAAAACATGAACGCTAATAAAAGATAAATAATTACTAAACATATCATTTCAGTGAATGTTGTGTGAACTGATATGCACCCATCGACGTCCATTCTATCAGCGCGAATGTCGGCATCACTGCAGCATAGTTCAACATACCTTGTAACCATGAAAGGTAATGACATATATCTAATCACTAAACATACTATTGGGCCGAATCTTGACATATCAATATCCTAGTTTACAATTCCTAGTAGCCAGGAATGGTAACTGATCCCGAAAGATGATAATATCACACTGAAAGGTAAAAGCATGACGCTGCATGGTAATAGCATGACATTGGAAGGTAATATCATGACATTGAAAGGTAATAACATGACATTGAAAGGTAATAACCTTACCCTGAAAGATAATAATATCAGCCTGAACGGTAATTAAATGACCATAAAAGGTAGTAGTGTTACCATGAAATGCAATAACATGACCCTGAACGGTAATAACATGACACTGAAAGGTAATACCTTGAAATTACCTTGAAAGGTTGTAGCATGTAGAAAGGTAGTAACATTAATCTAAAAGATAATATCAAGACCCAGATAGGTAATAGCATGACCCTGTAAGGTATTAACATTACCCTGAAAGATAATTACATGACACTGAAAGGTAATAACATGACATTGAAAGGTAATAACATGACCCTGAAAGACAATAAAATGACATGAAAAGTAATAACATGACTTTGAAATGTAATAACATGACCCTGAAAAATAATCACCTGACCCGGAGCGGTTAAAACATGACACGGAAAAGTAAAAACATGACAATAAATGATAATAACATGAAACTGAAAGGTTATAACATGACATTCAAAGATAATAACATGACCTTTAAGGTAATTACATCACCATAAAAGGTAATATAATTACATTAAAAGGTAATACAATTATCATAAAGGGTAATAGCATGGCCCTGAAAGGTAATAGCATGACCTGAAAGGTAGTAACATGACCCTGAAAGGTAATAGCATGGCATTGAAGGTAATAACATTATCATAAAAGGTAATAATATGACCTTGAAATGTAATAAAATTACACTGAAAGTAAATAACATAACCCTGAAAGATAAAAGCATGACATTAATAAATAATAAAAATACAATAAAAGGTAATAATATGATCCTGAAATGTAATAACATGTCCATGAAAGGTAATAATATGACCCTAAAAGGTAATAGTATGACATTGAAAAGTAATAAAATTACCATTAAATGTAATAATATGACCTTGAAATTCAAGAGCATGACCCGGAAAGTAATAACATGACCATAAAAGGTAATAATATGACCATGAAAGGTAATAATATGACATGTTGTAAGGTAATAACATACACCTAAAAGATAAAAACATGACATTGAAAGGTAATAACATGGCCCTGAAGTATAATATCATGACCTTGAAACGTAATAAAAGCGGAGGCCATAATGTTGACTTTCTCGCGGGACGGTTCAAATGTTGACGTCCTATTGGCAATGTTTACTAGACGTCATAATCATGAACAGTAAGATGATCAACAGAATAACTGGGTGCGCAGTTGTTTACACGATTCCACAAGCATTAGAAATATAATTACTCAATAAAAGGAGTGAAGAGGCGAAAGCAGATATCACATCACAGTTATTTGATAGGCCCAATAGCATTAAAAGGTACATTTGAGACGAGATAAAAAGCAAGTAATGGAGACATTTAAATATCAATTGTATGTATAAGTTTTCTTATTCAAACGAAATTGCAGACTATAGTTTCTCTGATTCAAACAATGTACAGATTGTATTTTCTCTGATTCACACAAATAACAAAATATAGTTTCTCTGATTCAAATAAATAATAGAATATAGTTTCTCTGATTCAAATAAATAACAGAATATATGTTCTCTAATTAATCTAAGTGGATAACAATGTAGATTTCAGGAGAAAAGGCTCGTTAAGAGCTGTCTCACCTGAATCTACATTATTTTCAAAAAGCCTTGAATTGCGTCTGGCAGCGAAAGTGTTAAACCAAAAATCCTTAGATTAATTTATCGGAGTTTAAACCGTTTTTCCCCCCAACAATTTATCAGTCGTATAACGGCGGCCAGTCCACCTACCCATGTGTTTGCTTGCTTTTCCATATCAGTACTCCACACTCCTTTAAAGCAAGGTTGAACAAATAGTGGATATGCCAATCATAGTTAATCAATCCAGGCCCGATGGTATACACCTTATTAAGTAAAACAGGACTAGGACCAACATCAATTTAGGAATAAACTAAAAAACCGAATTGAATATGCTTCAATTAAAATGCTACATCAAACTCAATATGTAAATATTATGTTTTTTAAATATTATGAAAACCGTGTGATTTTTTAACTATTATAAGACCACTCCATCATATTGGTGTAAACAAATAAAAAGAGAAACATGAACGATCATAGTATTAATATGGTCATGACAACAATAAATCAAAATATTTAGAAATTAGCGAAAACCGGAAGTCACAAAATAAACAAAATACATTTATGGAAACTCAACTCCCAAAAGGACCTATATAGAAGCTAACGCTTATGTACATTTCGTACACTTGGTATCTAACACTATATAACAAATAATTTCCAACCAACTGGCTGGTTTTCCACATCGACAGTTAGCACATTGGTTAAAGACGAACAATGCGTGTCACAGTGAATTTTGACCATTGACCAACCGCGGCGCCACCGACTAAGCTATCGGGGCTCGCCCTCAATCGTTGGATGCGGCTTAATTATATAAATAGCTCATAGTATAATAATAATGAATACCTTCACCATTCAAAGACGACTCAACGTATTTCAATGCGTTTGTGACAGATTCCTCGTTTGTAACGTCAACTTCAAGAGTTTCTAAGCGACTGGAAGTCTTCTCCTTGAGTCCTTTGGCACCTTCTGAAGTCAGGCAACCAGCAAACACACGCACTCCTCGTGCATCTAAAGACTTCGCGAGAAGATTTCCAAATCCTGTGTCACAACCAGTCACCAGTACGCTGCGGTTTGCTATGTCATGGATCAGAGTGTTATGCTTATCAATCCCTTTTTTAATAAATAGTAAAATAAGAATAACCAAACTAAGAACAATGTATTCTACAACAACGGCCATTGTGTATAGATCCACCGCTGTAGGCCTACACTTTAATAATGACTTTGTGGTAAGAATATTACGAGATTGAAATACGAGTATACCTGATAAAACTTGCTGATCAAATATATTTTGATGAATCGTCATTTAATGATTTAATGGCCTTTTTAATGTCACACACAAATCAACATAATTTGGAGATAACTTCTTATCTCACAAATACCTGCATGTTTTCTCCTATTGCTTAGACTATGTCGACCTTCAATTAAACAAAGCGACTTCATTAAGTCCTAGTACATGCTGGCATACAAATTATTAATGTAAATATATTGTGATATATTGTATCTAGTATGATATATTCCAATTTCGATTGATAGTAATATATTAATATTCTCAAGGTGATATTTGATTTATTCCACTGAACCGGGACCCACTTTTTCATTATTCCAATGAACATATTATATAGTAATAATTTTATGTTAGAAACTATTGCAAGATATTCAAGGGACGCGGATATTGGTGAACATAGCAATTTCTTTTCTTGATAAAATATCACTTTCACTGACATAAAAGCCTTTTATTGAATCGAATGTAATTAATTATCAATATAACAAATAGTATTAAATAAACTTTGATAATAAATGTAAGAACATATTAAAGGGAAAAAATTAAGTAACAATTAGTGTAAGTGTATTCAAAGAAATGGAAACGTGTATGATATGCGATTTAGAAAATCGATCATTCAGATTACCTTATTTTATTGGGCTTACCTACTTTAAAATATTTTGGTGAAAACATTTGGAAACATTGTGGGGAAAGGAAAAGCGTCCGTTGTGGGCATCAATTTAGCACAAAAAGAATTGATTGTTTGGTGTTTTTTTCCACATACGACAACTGTTCAGTTATATCACGGCGTTTCCTGGGTAAGTTACCAGTACTACTGGTCCATTTATCTTGACACCAGCCAGGTAGCCTTAATGCTAACTCGCAACCCTGAGCGCCCAAGGAGGGCAGCCATCACTACCATTTTTAAAGTATTTGGTGTAACCCGGCCGTGGATCGAATGCACGATCTCCCGCACCCGATACGGAAACTCTATACAAAGAATGGGCAAGACACCTTTTCGCTGCACATGCTTTTCCTATGCACTACGGGCTTTACGAAACAGCTGAACCGCAACAATGAAATATCTCACTAAAAGAATTGATTGTTTGATGTTTTATTCCACTTTCAACAATATTTCAGTTATATCACGGCGTTTCTTGGGTAAGTTACCAGTACAACTGGTCCATTTACCTGACACAAGCCAGGCAGTCGTAACTCCGCCACCCTGACACAAGCCAGGCAGTCGTAACTCCGCCACCCTGACACAAGCCAGGCAGTCGTAACTCCGCCACCCTGACACAAGCCAGGCAGTCGTAACTCCGCCACCCTGACACAAGCCATGCAGTCGTAACTCCGCCACCCTGACACAAGCCAGGCAGTCGTAACTCCGCCACCCTGACACAAGCCAGGCAGTCGTGACTCCGCCACCCTGACACAAGCCAGTCAGTCGTAACTCCGCCACCCTGACACAAGCCAGGCAGTCGTAACTCCGCCACCCTGACACAAGCCAGGCAGTCGTAACTCCGCCGCCCTGACACAAGCAAGGCAGTCGTAACTCCGCCACCCTGACACAAGCCAGTCAGTCGTAACTCCGCCACCCTGACACAAGCCAGGCAGTCGTAACTCCGCCACCCTGACACAAGCCAGGCAGTCGTAACTCCGCCACCCTGACACAAGCAAGGCAGTCGTAACTCCGCCACCCTGACACAAGCAAGGCAGTCGTAACTCCGCCACCCTGACACAAGCCAGTCAGTCGTAACTCCGCCACCCTGACACAAGCCAGGCAGTCGTAACTCCGCCACCCTGACACAAGCAAGGCAGTCTAACTCCGCAACCCTGACACAAGCCAGGCAGTCGTAACTCCGCCACCCTGACACAAGCCAGGCAGTCGTAACTCCGCCACCCTGACACAAGCCAGGCAGTCGTAACTCCGCAACCATGAGCGCTAAGGAAGTGTATCGAACGCACGATCTGCCGCACCCGGGGCGGACGCTCTACCACTAAACCACCGAGGCGGTTTCACCAGTAGAAGCACCTTGATGTGTATACAGAGTCTTCTACTAGCAAGATATTTTTTGATTAGCACGACTCAACTGTTATTATAAACTTCATGGGTGAAGCAAACAGCGAAAACAACAGTACCAATAATTGGAAGCATTGAACAAAGCAAACCTCTTACATTAGTAAGCATAGTTGACCCTGGTTTTGCATGATTTCTGTTTTGTCTTTAGGGGTTTTCCAACGCTCAAGTTTTAGTTTTATTCGAATCCATGGCGACAATTATTATTGTTTTAGTTGCTATCAAATATTCAGACAAAGGAATTTTGTATATTTTGGGTGTCGTTTATACCAAAAAGATATCTATCAGCTCCCGTTCAACACTGTCTGCTTTGAAACCATCTGAAGACGAAACTGTAGCAACACAATCTGGAATGATGTTTGATCATTAAACATAGTCACGAAGCACAGCTTTACAAACATATATAAACATTTAACAGTGCATGACGTTCCAATATCAGGATAATATTCTCAACTAAATCAACCTTAGCCCTAATTACGCTTGATTGGTCCATCTATTGTCCTGGCAAAAAGCCAACCCTTTCCCATATACAACAAATATACAGTAGACGACTTTAAAAACATTTAGACAAACATATGTAAAATATCTATAGATGAATATGTGACTATTGAATATGAGCAATGTCTCCTTTTGTTTTGTGTTAAATCGTCGTTCTGTATGTGTATGTGCAATTGGTAATGCGTATGCGACGACAAAAATGTAAAGAAAAACCCGTGTTATATCCATTACTTATACGCATATTGAAATATCAAAAACTAATATTCACACACTAATAGAGAAACAAAATATTCTAAAGTCGTCTGCTACAGACGCGTCAAAATACGTCTGCAAATGGTTAAAGGGTTAACGCTTATGCCCTTTTCAAATGAAAACCGTACATCAGTTTAAATAATCACAGACGGTTAAACTTTATACTAATAATGAAATTCGTGTGGGCAGCAGACGACTTTTGAAACCATTGTGCCAATAGAAGAAATTGCTTATAATGAGCAATTGCTCCTTTTGCAAGGATGTTTTCAACTTTATTCAATAACTGTTCTCTCATTCATAGATATTTAAAGGTTTTCATAGTCCTCTGCTGCAGATATGCTGTATGTAGGAGAGGCTTATAACCGAAAAAAGACGTTTTATATTTCTGAATATTTTAGTTTTGTTTGTATTCACCACTATTGCTTGTCTGTGATTGGCTGAGATATCTTTTCATAACCTCATAACAAAATTAACCTTGGCGATCGGTACTACTTTTTTACAATGTCAAGTGGGTTTAATACTAGGAATTTTAAAAATAATAGGACCGAATACTAGGAAATTGACGTCACGTCATCGGTTTGACGTCATAACGCTAGTCATTTGGCGCCAAATAGAAGCAGCAGTAATTTGATTTCTGCTGGCACTATGTCGCACTGTTCGTTTGCCAATTGCACTATCCAGTTCTATGGAAACAACAATCCTTTCTAAAAGCGAAATAAGTCCATTTAACATAACGGCCTATTGAATGAAATTTTACAAATATTAGGTGTGTCGCAAATACTGTCGTTTGATTGGTTTAGGCACATAAACAACATGGGGTGACATGGGGATCTAGACACTTGAAATTACATCATCTTTTATATTCGTCCGCGTTATATAATTCTTAATTAGAGTTCTGCACACCTACAACAAATAGTACTAATGTTTGACGTGCTGTATTATGGAAAATGAAGTTGTAAAATGCTTTTATGTTGTATTACTCACTGTAATAGCCAAATTAATGCTAAATTATAAGGAATGGAGAGATTTTTGAACGTTTTCATGGAGGTACGAAAAAACCACCTGATCACACACTATGAAACCGCGAAGCGGTTTCATCGAATGTGTGATCAGGTTGTTTTTTTCATACCTCCATGAAAACTAAAAAGAAATCTCTCCATTCCTTAAGTAATATGTTCTTGTAATTCCGCTGCAGGACGTGGGCGTTTGCGATGGGCTAAACACATTCCATTCATATGAAAAGTACATGTTAAAATACATACAACAATTGAAACTATTGAATACATATTTATTATAACAAAAATGTAATATACCATGTTTTTTCAATATTCTTGCAATGTTTTTCTATGCAACACAAAAGAAGGTGGAGAAGATAATGAATATGATGAGGAGAAAAAGAAGAAATATGAAATGTAGAAGATATCGCCTTGGTGGAAATAGTCCTTTGTAAGATTATCTTTAAGTATTGATATTGTTTATTGTCTACTTGACAATATTTTGTTAATAAATGTAGTTTGTGGCTTTCTTGAAGATATAGTCTTGTGAAGACTGAGTAAGTTTTATAGCCCTAACCTCGGTACTCTCGACAAAAACAGGTTAAAACGAAGGTATCGCCAACTTTTGTGCCTTGAATGCTTGAAGTTATCAACAAGTGTGAATAAGCCAGAAGGGGCTTGCAACAATATTATGTGTTATCTTATCTCTCATAATAATTCATTAATTATTTAAAATTATGATTGCAACTAATCAGATTTAATAAAGTTCAAATTTCTATATTGATTTATTGGAGTTGAGCACCTTTTTCAAATGTATGTCAGTTATATCACGTCGACCAGTTCATCTATAGTAATCATGGAAATTATGAATGGACGAGCCTGGCACCTGAGTCGAATCTCCTAGTTATTACCGACTTCGTTAGTAGGGCTCGACCGAATTTCAAGAGGTAAGTACTCTTTCCGCTGCAAAGGGCAATATAAGGCTTCTGAAAACAATGCAGATTCAGGAGAGACAGCTCGTAACGAGCTGTCTCTCCTGAAATCTGCATTGTTTGCCGCTTCAACATTAGAGTTTACAAAACGTCCCTTTGGACAATAAATGGAGTGATCCAATGTTCAACATGGATAAGTCGACTTTGTGAAATTCGACAGTGAAAGGGTTAATATGTTCAAACGTTTGCAACATGATACATTACATTTTAGGTTTTAATAATAGTAAATATTTTGTTTCTGAATTAATGACTCTATTACCGGTATCATTTGGTTTAAATTGGTGGTTTATGAAATATATTATCATGACTTGCACGTTTACACTCAGTGTATGCCGTAAAGGTACCGGGCGTCTCGGGTTCGGCTCTATTAAAACAAAACACATAAAACGTAACGGTATGAGTTATCGTAACGTATTAATTCCTTATATTATACCTGGTCCCTCTGTGCATGATATGATTGGTAATTACCTGTTTATCCATCTCATCAATGTACATACAATGAAACATTTGTAATTACAAAATACACAAAACACCCATCATTGATCAAAAAAACTTCAGTCATATAACGGCGACCAGTTCACCTACTCATGCGTTTCCTGGCTTTCTCACAACAGTACTCCACACATCATTCTTTCCAAGCAACTGGCTGCTTTTCGACATAGACTATTAGCCCATTGGTGGAAGACGAATAACGCTTGTCACAGTGACTTTTGTCAAACGTCGGAAAGAATGTTGGCCGAGCTGTGGTTCGAACTCACAACCCCTGGATTGACAGAACTAGTCGCTTCGGGCTGAGCTACCGGGGCTCAATACACCCATCACATGATTCAGTAAGAAAACAAAATCAAGACCACTGATGCCAAAATGATTTTGGATAATTTAGTTTTGACTATACTCACACTTGCTTTGACAACCCTCAAGGCTAGAATATCTTAACGTGTTTCCGCGTGTGTGTTGATTTTAAACAAATATTTACGATATCTACTGTAGCTCAGTCAGTAGCGACGCGGGCTGTCAATCCAGGGGTTGTGAGTTCGAACCCCATCTCGGCTAATATTCTTTGCGACGTTTAACAAAAGTCACGGTGACAAGCGTCATGATTATTTGGTGTTTTACGCCGCTTTCAACAACGTTTCAGTTATATCACGTCGTTTCCTGAGTAAGTTAAAAGTAATACTGGCCCATGTGTCCTGACACCAGCCAGTCAGTCGTAATGCTAACAGTACTACTGGGCCATGTGTCCTGACACCACCCAGTCAGTCGTAATGCTAACCCCGCATCCCTAAGCACTAAGGAGAGCAGCCGTTACTACCATTTTTAAAGTATTTGGCATGACCTGGTTCGAACTTGCAACCTCCCACTACAGAGACGGTCGATTTTACTAACGTATTCGTTAGTTCAATCGGTCATGTTTCTTTTTTTAAATATACGCTGAGTGTTTAATCCTTTCCAATATACAACAAATCTGTAACAGACGGCTATAAAACATTTTGGCAAACACGTGAAAATCTCCATAAATGATAGTTTAATTATCAAATAAAGTTGAAAACACTGTGGCAAAAGGAGAAAATGTTCACCATGAGCAATTTTTTTGTTTTACACTCTGTTTGCACAAGTCGTCTGCTGTAGATGCGTCAAAATGCGTCTGTATGTTGGGAAAGGTTAAAAATAACTTGGACAGGGGATTGTATCGCGAAAGCGGCATGTTATATTTACGTGATCCCAATATTAATATGTAACATATCACCGTTTTATATCATGCGGATTAACACGTGATGAAAAATAAAATATGAGCCACGCTTAGCGACTTGGGGTATTTAATTATGACACACCGCTTTGTCATCATTTAAAGCAATATATTTAATGTACTATTTCAATGGCTTGGCGTGAAACGGTTGTAACTAAAATTGGTATTTTTTCACCAGGTTAATCACCTCACCATTAAGTCTTCATAAGCGTTAAATCATTTGTCTAGGTAAACAATGAAAACTTAGGTGCCATTGCTAGTTCTAGGTAATGGCACCAACATTTGCATTGTTTACAAAGGGGTCAAAATTGCCCCTAAACCAGGGTTTTCAAAATATGGTTTTTAGTTACAACCGTTTCACGCCATGTCCTCGATTTCTGCATAAAAAACCCTAGGAAAACTGAACGAATATGTATGAACAACGAACAAAGGAAACTGAAGACAATAATCAAACTATCATTAAAAAGAAATCAAATTAAAGCGCTTAAAGCACTCAAGTTAAAGATGAATCTGTAAGGCGATATGGCATAGTTGCTGTGAACAACGGCCTGTAAAGAAACAAAACTGTTTTGAGAAACAAACTTTGCCTGCCAATAACCAAAACCTATTTATCAAAAAGAAGAGCAGAGAAGAGATCCTTTAGTATAATATTTCCAGTTCAGTGGACACTGAATATCTGCACTGAATATTGAAATAATGAATTCATGAATGTATGATTTATAATAATTCACATTTCTTCCCTTTTTGCGACACCAGAATTTACGACTGTAATGTTTCTGATCTTCATCTTTAACACAACAACATTTTAATAAGTTCTTATATGTACCATACTGTGGAAATTGCCTAGGACGATATTAGAAACGAAAACAAAAAAACAAATAAACAATCTGGGAAACAAATAAAAACAAAAAAAAAGACATAGTAATTAATGCATCGCTTTTCTTCTTGTCATCTACATGTTCCTGAAATGCTATTAGACCCATTTAACAGTGTTGGAGTATAGCTCCGGACAAACTAAAATAAGCTTCCGGCTGCATTCACAAATGAACACGAACGTTCCACGGACAACATGTTTCGTCTCCGTAAGTTGGATAATAAGTGATAAAATGGCCGGACAAAAAATACAACACTCTATAAAATGAGCATGCTAGAGTTGTGTTTCTTGTGCACTTCATGTCATTGGTTACCTATTAACCAAGTTTAAATTGATACATTGGAAATTAGTTGAGACAATGGTCGAACAAAAAAGCAGACCAGAGTTTATTTCCTTGTATGTTTCTGTTCTCCTGATCACAAGTTTTGGCCAATTTATGAAAAGTGCGACGGTCAGATGGAAAGAATGGAAGACAGAAAGACATATAGCCGGACGACAGATAATTAATCCATAAGGTAATGATTATTCCAAACAGCAGAATGATCCATGTGCGTCAAAATACGTCTGTCTTTTGGAAAGGGTTTACATGTTTTGGTACTTTTATAGTACATTGTAGTTGTTCTCATACTTAAGTCGCGTTCAGAGATTTGGGGTTTAATTGAATCTTCGTAAGAGAACCTCGTAGGGTAAAGCTGATCACAACATCGAGTTGATTGAGTCAGTACAATAATCTGACTTACAGTTCAGGATAGACACTGTGATATGTTGTCTTCCCCCGATCGATGATGACTCTATCAACCTTGTTCCAAGGTAAGATATTGGTACAGTGGTAGAGCGTCGGCCTCCCGAGTTCGAATCCCGTGATAAGCGGGTTCTGTCTTTAGGATTTTTTCACACAAACGGCGCAAGTACTGGTTATGTCACCAGGGAGCAGACATCGAGCGTGATTTATGTAAGCATTCAGCTTGTTTCGCAATCGATGTAAAATAAATAAGTTTAAACTAAACTAACCTTGTAACTATTTATCAGGTTCCCAAAAGGAATAGAAATAAAATGAACACATTTCCAGTTACCAGGTTTATTTGATTTTTGGATAATACAATTAGTAAATTAATGTATGATTGGGTTTGATGCGTACATACAAAAAAGGAATTTAACAGTACATGTATATGATAACTTGTAAAATTGCATTGAGTTGTGCACTGTTATCGAATGAAAATGTATATTTGATGAAATCATTACAATTAAAAGACATGTAAACATTATGAGTCTTAAATGAATATTTATTTCAATCAATAATTCATTACATTATTTATTCAATCATTCAATCATAAATTCACTAATTAATTAATTCATTCATTCATTTAATCATGTATTCATCTTTTATTAACTAATTCTTGAGCATTCATTCATTCATTCATTCATTCATTATTCATTTTGTTTATCTATTTATGTATGCAATTATTTAGAAAGCATAAAGGGCTTTGACGACAAATACACCCGAAATGGCATCTTTATCTTAATTATCAATAACCTGAAAACATAAGAGAGGCGACATTTGAAAACATTTTGGCACAATTTGTTTGACCCAACGCGGTCATAATAAAAATATGATGTACATGTTTATTGTATTGAAATGTGCTTTACTATGAGGCGATGGGGTAGGTTTACAAACGTATTCTGACTGTTATTATCAAATTGACCCAACGCGGTCATAATAAAAATATGATGTTCATGTTTATTGCATTGAAATGTGCATTCTATAATGAGTCTATTGCGTAGTTTACAGAATTAAAATATCAGTTAATAGTGAAAACGATCCAAAAGAGCTTAACATAACATAAACAACTATGCATATAGAAATTCATTTGAGCCAGACTATTGAATAATAATTCAATACTGCCATATGAATCGGTTTAATGCTTCCCGAAATATAGACGCTTTCTGACGCCTCTGCAGCAGACCACTTTTGAAAACATTGTGACAAAGGTAGCAATTGCTCAAAACTAGCTGTTTTTCCTTTTGCCACAATGTTTTCAACGCTTTCAGTAATTTTACCTTCATTTTTAGAGCTTTTTCGTGGTTAAGCCAACTTTCTTTCGAAGTCGTCTGCTGCAGATTTGTTGTGTGTGGGAAAGGGCGTTCAAGCATTGTGTTTCATAGAATTCTCCTCAGGTATTACTGTAAGTCTTTATTAAGCTTAATGTACAGTAATTCTCAAAATAGCAAACATTCATCCCTGCTTATGATATAAGCCGTCTCAAGAGAGAACCACTAGTATGGTCTCTGCGTAATATATCGTCAAAATCAGCCTGCGAAGTTCGCGCAGGCTAATCCGGGCCGACACATTCCATCTCAATGGGATTTAGGTAATGATTCCTGTATAGAAAATCCACAGAAGGCGAATAGTGTCAGCCCGGATTAGCCAGAGCGGTTTGCCTATCCAGGTCGATACTTTACAATGTTTGTTTTCTCGTGGGACGGCTCTCATTATTATAATGAAGATGTCCTTTTTGGTGGAAATTGAGTGAAATGTCGCTCGTTAAAGTGGCATATACGTGAAGATACAATTCCATATTGAACTTATCCTTTTACCTGTCAATGTCATAGTTAAAACTATCACTTTGTCCTGCTTTTTATTTCATATTCATTTTATTTCAAATGATCTTAATGATTTCAAACGAGGAGTGCTGCAGGGGCGCAAAATTGATCAGTATCCGGAAAATGTTTTATTCTTCTAACACAGACAGTTTCGGTCCATAGGGTTGCGGCCAGCCTAAAACGTAATCAACAATCCACGGAGGCACGAAGTTGACAAGACGGAAAAATATATGCGCGTCCAGTCCTACTAGGTACGATCGTGAGGGGTACTTGGAGAACAGAGCGCGCATCATAGTATCGGGTACTTGCTGTGGCTCATTGGATATATGTTTTTTCATCACGTCCACTCCGGCATAGACTAAAATTAAATAGAAAATACCTAATTAGATATATGATTTTTCATCACGTCCATTACAGCATAGACTGAAATTAGATAACTAGAAAAAACCTCATTGGATATATGTGTTTACATCACGTCCATTCCGGCAGAGACTAAAATTAAATAAATAAAAACAAACTAATTGGATATATGTTTTTACATCACGTCCATTCCGGCAGAGACTAAAATTAAATAGGAAAACAATTTTCATACAACATACGAAACTACGCCTCTGAAGTGCACTTAAAACTGATACTTTAACCCCTTTTATCACATACATACAGACACTTTCTGACACATCTGCAGCAGGCGACATTTGAAAACATTGTGGCAACAGGAGAAATGGCTCATGAGGAACAAAGTTGTTTTGGTATTGGTAGCGAAGGCGGTACTCAACTGGACGTACACATAGGCGTCCGAGTTTTTTTATTTGAGAACAATGGGAAAAGCCCATACAGGACCGTGTTACTATAAATAGTATCTCTATATGGTTCATGATCAATAATAATAATGAAGGTAATGTTTTCATTCGAGAAATTTTGGAAAACTCCCAAACAGGACCGTGTTGATATAGCTTATATCTATGGTGCATATACTATAATAATACTATTGGTTTTATATGAGACAATGTAAAAACGCACACACACACACACACACACACACACACACACACACACACACACACACACACACATTGTCACACATTTATTACATTCTGGTCAAGATATACACGCATTTCTTCGCAACACAAATTTTCTTAGGGACTACCGTCCAACTTGTTTAAGGCAGCCACCCAAGAGAGAGTCTAACTGTGGCCGATGAACATAGTTTGCTTCTTAATACACGTCAGTTTAAGAAGTAAATGTTGTTTTGGTTAGTCTGCAAGTTGCTGATTAAGACACATTTGCTGCTTAAAAAAGGTGACCGCTAACACAAATTTGACTGTATTAGGATGGCTTACTAGATAAGCATGGTCGCGGATGTATATGGAGTAATATGACCTATACTATAATAATAAACTTTTTATATTATAGGGAGGCTATTTATAGTAACACGCTATTGTCTTGGGTTTTTTGTCAAATGAAAACTCGGACGCCTGTGACGTAATCTAGGCTAGAACTTCGGTCTCGAAAGCAGGGTTCGATCCACGACAATTATATGAAGGTTTAAAAAGTTGAAGGGGCCGTCACAGCAATGAGGACAAATACATTGAACAAATGATGAAGATGACAATGGTTAATAAACCGAATATACATATGTATAGAGAATTATAAACCAGATCCTCACCTTTGAACACATATAAATTTATATAATCATGATGAACATACATTTCTATCAAATGTTCGAATTGTGATTTCAAAACACTCATAGCGAGAACATTGATTTGCTTTGTATGTGTTATGCCACTTTCAATATGTGTTAAGTTGTATCACGGCGATGCATGGGTAATTTAAAAGTTCTACTACTCTGTTTATCCTAACACTAGCTAGTCAGTCGTAATGATAACCCCTAAACCCTGAGCACCAAAGAGGGGAGGCCATGACTACCGTTTTTAAATTGTATGACCCGGTCGGGGATCGAACCTGCGCCCACCCGTACACGAGGCGGACCCTTTACCACTACACAGCCATAGTTGTCGAAAAGCAATTTGAGTGGTGCTCCAGGGTAAGCAGCCTTGGTTGTAAATAGTACACGCGTGACAATAGATCTGCATGCGTACTTATGGTACATAATGTCAATGGAAACTGATATACAGTAGTTTCTTAAACCTTCTATGACTTATGTGCGAACAATGCAGGCCGATCTAGATACATTCTGGTCACAAATGCCTTAACGGTTGGTTTTTAGAAGAGCTCTGCTCATTTGATGATAAGAAAAACATGGACGTCATAATACTTCAATCGAATATTTTCTAAATACCACAGTGGAATGGCAGTTAACTGTCTAAAGCGACCATACTTTTAATTTCTCAAAAACTAATTTTCTGTTTAAATAACCCTGCACTTAAAGATCACCTGTAAACAAAGACCATGTTGTCCGCGAACCATATGGGTAGTCTTTAAATACAGGCACAAATCGTCATTGTCAGGTCAATTCGGTTGAATTATACGGAGTAACTATGAAGGTCTGTTTGTTTTGTTTTAATAGGATTATACGCCATTTTCAACATTATTTCAGTTGTATCATGACGACAGCTCATTTATTCATGGTCCCTTGGTATACAAACAAGTACTAGGCTAGGAAATGTACGTGCATTGTCCCAATGGCACTCCAACATGACCGTCGCGCCGCAACTAGGGAACGAACCAGGGATGCCCGGTTCCAAATGCGCAACGCTTACCACTTGGCCACGGCGGATTCCTTACTGTGAAGATATCACGATTCTATAGATTAACCGTTCCGCGAGAAAACAAACAGTGTTGTCTCTGCGTAAAGTATCGACCCCGATCAGCCTAAGCATGCCTCGCAGGCTAACCCAGACAGACACTATTCGCCTCCTATGGATTTTCGGTTTCAGAAATCATTACTCTCTATCTCCCAAAGACGGAATGTGTCGGCCCGGATTAGCCTGCGATGTTACTGTATGCATAGTTTTATCAAGTGCATAAAACGTGTCATGTTAATGCTTGTAGAAAAGGTTCCGACGTTAATATATATACAAATAATTGAAAACGTATATAGCTCAAATGCTTACTGTGTTTTGCGATATGACCGCCATATACGTCTTTTGTTTCTTGATCTGCTTGCTTGTAGGCTTCTCTAAAGATCTTCTGTATCCTCTCCTGACTGGTTACGTTGGTCTGAAAGCCACCTGGTTCTATGGTATGTACCGTGACGCCTGTTCCTAGTATCTCTCGTCTGTGGGGTAATAAGAGATCGAGGTTACTTGGCATGATAGAATACAACGTCGAACTCCAATGAAAGTCGGTAATGTACTCATACGTATAAACTGTCCTCAATAGTGTACAAGACACAAGCTTACATAACATGGAGGGGAAGCCAGACAATGGGAATAGAATGCATATTTAGATCACTTGAAGTCAGTCCTTGTTTCTCAAATCATATGAATATTAAATATATGCGCTTTACAAAGGAAATATATTGCAAATATAGACGGTGTGTAGTCAATCCTTGTTTTCAAATCATATAAATATTAAATATATGCGCTTAACAAAAGAAATATAATGCGAATATAGACAGTGTGTAGTCAATCCTTGTTTTCATATCTAAATATATTGAATATGCCTTTGTATTTGTTGAACACGTTATGAATGTACTCTGGTATCTAAAAGTGAACACGTTGTGGTCTTGTGCTCTAGATGAAGCTGTTATTATTGTAGGTAGTAATTTCTTATCATAAACTATGGACTACATATCAGCATAACTATATGAAATTGGTTAATTACCTTAGGCAAATAGAAAACATTTTCACCGCTGCTTTAGAAATGACATAAGTTGATATCGCTGGGTACCCGCAGTTTGACGTTACACTACAAACATTGACAACTCGACCCTGGGCTTTTCTTACAAGAGGCAGGAATGCCTTTGTAACAGATATCGTGCCAAACAGATTGACATCGCAGGTGAACCTATATTCATCCATCGACGTCCATTCTACCGGGGCGAATGTAGGCATCACACCAGCGTTGTTCACAAGACCCCATAACCCTGAAAGGGAATAGAAAGATAAATCATCACTAAACATAGTTAAAGTGTGCATGCAGACATCTCGCCACATCTGCTTTAAAGGTATACTAGCGCTTAAAAAGTATAAAAACCAATACATCATACATTTAAACGGTTGTTCTATATAAACATGGCAATTAAAACACCCCTTCTATATCTTTGAGCTTAGTTTGTTTGTTTTATTTGGGTTTAACGCCGTGTTCGACATTATTTAAGTTATATCACGGCAACAGTTCCCTGGGTAAACAAACCAGTACAAATGCAGGGAAATGTGCGTTGTAAAAGCTCACTCCACCATAATCGTTGCGCTGCGAATAGGAATCCAACCCGGGATGCCCAGTTCCATATACCCGACGCTAACCACTCGGTCATAGCGGATTCCTGATTGTTAGAGCGGTCGATGTTAAATGGATGTTTAAACATGTAATACATACCTCCACCATTCAATGACGACTTAACGTACTCAAATGCTTTGGCAACGGATTCCTCGTTCGTAACGTCTATGATAAGAGTTTCTATTCGACTGGAAGTTTTCTCCTTGAGCCCTTTGGCACCCTCTGTAGACAGGCAACCAGCAAACACACGTACGCCTCGCGAATCTAAAGATTTTACGAGAAGATTCCCAAATCCTGTGTCACACCCTGTCACGAATACACTGAGGCTCGGTATGCCATTGATTTCAATTTTACGTTGAGTAAACCACACAATTAAAGACAGTAAGACCAAAAACAAAAACGACACAAGGAAATATCCAAATACAAACATTTTGAATGTGTTATATTGTCCAGAATTGTCTTTGTAGTAATTTTTATTTTTTTCTAAATATTATTGATTATTTATTTATTTATTATTATGTTTATATGTAGAAAATACCGAACATTGGTGAAATTAATTTCGTTAGTTTTCTTTATCGATTACAATTGATTTCTATAAATTGTATTTAAATACAATATTTTACAATCCATTAGTTACATTAATTAAGAAGTATCTATATTAATATTCGAGATTTTCTATGTCCAACTAATTTACGTCACGATATGAAATTGTCGTTGTATCTGTAACCGCGATGTACTTATTCATGTAAGTTTAATAAATAAAGTATTTATCTATCTACAATCAGTAGGTGTGATCGCTATTGTTGTAGACTCCTGTCTGACTGTACGTTTTAAGTACTCTTACTTTTGTTTTTAACGAGTGTTGTAGTACACGTGATTAGCAATGGACCAATGGGGTCAAACTTACTTGGCCATTTTCCTGATAGAAAACGACAATTGACGCCTCGGTAGCAGTATGCTTTTGTTTGAAAAACCCTTTTGAAATACGAGAAATTTTCCGAAACAAGCAGTTCATATCAATTCAGAAGTAGACATAGACATAGACATAGTGTATTTGGTAATAAAGGCCTCCGGCCCAAAATACAACATGTAAATACATCAAATAGAGTGAAGCAAACAATAAATATTGGTGGTATTCAAATAAACATATACATTTTTAAGCTTTTATGATTAAACAATTATAGTGTTATGCCGTTAAATTTGACAATTTAGTTATTGCATTTCAATATGACTTTATCTATTAACTATGTATAATTTGAATATTGATGATGATTTGAAATATGTACAAGTTTCCATAATGCTGTCAAAACAGCGTGTCAAGAAACATCAAAAGGATATTTGATGTTTGTTAAGTTATTATATGTAATTGTTATTCAATCAACCTTACTTAATTATATCCCCTTTCTCAGACATTTCGACTTAAAAGTTAACAATGCCATATGTCGCCTTGAGCTGTTTTAGCAGTGATTGGCATGGCTTATGTTATTGTTAAATGTATAACCAATGGCTAATGTTCAATTCAATTCAATTCAATTCAATTCAATTTATTTCATTCTGACTTGAGCATATCTGCTCCTCGTCAATTCACATGTATAATACATACGTTACAAAATAGGAGAAAATATATATAAAAAAAAATCACAAAAAATAAAGAAGAGGATATAGAGAAAAAAAAAATGAGAGAAAATGCCTTCCTTGTTCTATATTTAATTCATGTGAGGATAGTCTTAATTTCGAAATAATAATTCTAAATTTAGATATATTCATTTTAATAAGATAATAAGAGGGTTCGAATTTTTGTTTTAATTCCTTAAAAAGTACTAAAGATGGTTTATTTTCTATATCACGTTGCCAATCAATAATATAAAGATCAATTAATCGATTGCGGAGTAATGGTATGAAACTATTTATGTTTACCGAACTAGGAAATAACCATACATCGTTGAATCCACTTCTTTGTAATACATTTCTAACGTTACTCGCCCAGTTTTTAACATTATGTGTTTCAGCATCGTATTTCATACTATGGAACACTGTTGACAGTATACAATTATTTTGTTTATATATAAAAAGTTTTAAAAAATATTTAATTGTTCTTACTTGCATATTTATAATTAGTGGGTATCGACCGGTCTCACCGTATAAAGCAGAATTGCTTGTACTTATTTTGACATTTAATAGCCACTTTAAGAATTTCTTATGTACCTTTTCTAAAGTATCTATGTTAGTGAATGACCACACTTCACAAGCATAACTTAAAACAGATGACACAAAACAGTCGAATAAATCAAACATTATGTCTATTGGGATCTCTCTACCTTTTGTATATGACATTAACGCGCCTAAGGCTTTGAGGGATTTTCCTTGTAAGGTTTTTGTTGCATTGACAAATGAACCACTTTTTGATAACACAACCCCAAGATAATTAAATGATTCCACTATTTCTATGTTATTGTCACCGTACATGAATCTTAAATTTTCCTTTAATTTTCCTTTTTTGAAAACAACTAATGTTGAGCTGATTGATCATGCTATTTGATTGGTCAGTTAATCAAACCGAATTTGATGTTCTGAAGTAAATTTTACATAAATTGACATTCTAGTTTTGAAAACAATTAATTATTACAAGGTGTACCTTGACTTTGATTCATACTTTGGGAGTTCCAAAGACATAGTTATAAACGACTTGAGTCCAAGTGACTTACATATTTTGTGCTACATTTATCTTAAATTGTTGGAGTGCCAATATCTGTATCTATTTTAAGTGATAATTAAACTTTGTTGAACATTTCGTGGAGTTACGTAACATTCTTGAACCCAGAAAACGCAGCACAACAATAGTTTTAGCATAATAAGTTGTAAATGAAAGTATATTTATAGTTATAGTTTTTAAACATTTCAATATAGTAACAGATATTTGGTTGATATTGAAAAGAATTATTTGAAACAGATATCAGTATCGTATTAACTGAATGCATTATTCAATGATATTTACATAACAAATTTAACTTATCTACAGTGTATATACAAATTACGAAAGTAAATAATTCTTGTAAAATTTCTAATATTATAAATATAATCATGAGATTGAACCCCAGATCGGCGTGAGAAAGCCAAGAAACACGCGAAAGTGAACTGGCCACCATCGTATAACTGAAGTACCATTTTAACCCTTTCCCTCATAAAGACGCTTTCTGACGCCTCTCCAGCAGACGGCTTTTTGAAAACATAGTGACAAAAGAAGAAATGGCACAAAACGTGTAATTTCTCCTTTTGCCACAATGTTTTCCACTTTTAGTCATAGGTTATCCATTCAATTATGGAGATTTTCTATGTTTTGACAAAATACGTTCAAAGTCGTCTGCTGCAGAATTGTCGTATAACTGAAGTACCATTAACGCGGCGTTAAACATTCAAAATTACCAATTCATGAATGTCTGGCTAGAAATATTCTTCTATATTTGCCAATTGTTGTTTCTCTTCCAACGATATTTGTGTATTCGAATCCGACGAATCTAGAACATCGCACGTGGTAAACGGTTAAAATGGGGGATGTCTGGTTAAAACTTATTTCGTCATAACATTTTATCAGTTCAACCTTGATAAGTATGTATTTAATTATCTGAGGTGGACGTCTGGTCAATCTGTTTCGTCATTACATTGTATCAAGTTCAACGTTGATTAAGATATGTATAATAACCTGATTAAAGGGATATAAACTATTTCCCTGATACAAATTGATTTGGGTTTCACTCCGTTTTAAACAACACTTGTTCTGTCATAGCACGGCGACCAGTTCACCTAATTATGTGTTTCATGGCTTTCCCACACCAGTACTCCACAAAGCAGACTTTCCAAGCAACTGGCTGCTTTTCTTCGTAGACTGTTAGCTCATTGGTGGAAGAAGAATGATGCTTGTCAGAGTGACGTTTGTCAAGAGTTGGAAAGAATGTTGGCCGAGATGGGGTTTGAACTTGCAACCCCTGGATTGACAACCCGCGACTGAGCAACAGGGGCTCGGTCCTGATACATACACCACTTGACATCTCCTCAGCAGACGACGTTTAAAACAATTGAGAAAATGGAGGAATTGCCTATGCAAATCAGACAAGACTACACCTATCATATCGGACGGACAGTGTACCACTTACAGTACAGATATTCACAGGTTATCTTTCCTATTTTGAAAGAGACAATGCAACACAAAATGGTACCGAATCGTATATCAATAAGTTCTCCACAGAGCGTGTTTTACATTAATAAAATACCCCTCTCTCTCTCTGTCTTTCTTTCAATTATATGTATGGAATAATAATTTACGAAGCAGACTATTGGTTTGAAATGTTTGGTCCACGAAAAGGGGAGTTTCTATCGCATCTTAACTTAAGGCAAGTCACTCTAGACTAGTCATCATTGGTACTGCCAAGTACTCTTCCCGTAAAACATATTTTGCTCAGTAAACCTCGCAGGGAAACTATTTGGAAGTTTCGACGTGCAATTTAGATACATGTAATTGAAAACTATGTATAGAAGAAATATTTGAGCAATTTCTCTCCTTTGCACAATAAAATCCAACACTTCTCATTGTTGTCTTGGTTGAGCGTCCATCTGAGATAGGGAAGAGTGCGGAGAAGACAGCTACACTGCTCTCAAAGTCCCGAAAGCAAGGTTTTGGCAGAATCTTTTTGAAAAATTATAATAATTGAGCCGTTCCACGAGAAAGCCAACATTGTGGACTGCCTAAAGTGTCGACCCTGATCAGCTTAAGTAGTCCGCGGAGGCTATTCCAGGCAGCCACCTTTCGCCTCCTGTGGATTTTCTGTTTTAGGAGTCATAACTCTATACCCCAATCCCCCTGAGACGGAATGTGTCGGCCAGGAATAGCCTGCGCGGACTGCGCAGGCTGATCTGAATCGATATGTTACGTAGAGTCCATAATATGTTGTAATAATTAAGTGTTGTATGGCGTCCCAAAATGATCAGATATCAGATAAACCAACATATATACTGTCCTTGTTAATAAGTAATCCTAACCTACCCGTATATTGACTTCTTTCCTTTTTCATTTCTGCCGAGAGCCGGTTGCTCACTCGGTAGCGACGGGAGCTATCAATCCATAGGTTGCGAGTTCGAACCCCAGCTCGGCCAACATTCTTTCCGACGTTTGATAAAATTCAATGCGACAAGCGTCATATTGGTTTTACCTATGGCTAACAGTCTATGTGCAAAGGAAGCCAGCTGCTTGGAAAGGTTGCTGTGTGGAGTTCTGGTGTGAGAAAGCCAGAAATACATGGGTAGGTGAACTGGCCGTCATGATATGACTGAAAAATAGTTGGAAACGGCGTTTAATCCAAATCAATAAATCAACCTTTTTTCATTTATATGTTCGATATATTGTTTCTCTAGGGACGTCAAGCAACCCTTAAAATGGTATATTCTTTTAAAAATGTATTGCATATTTTTCGAAGGCATGTCTAAATATGATCCCGTCCCTGGGAAAAGGTATACACTTCTGACAGGTCTAATCAACTGGTTTCAAATAAAATAGGTTGAATGAACTAGAAATGTCACTGAAGGTGATGAATACCCTCAACTGGTGCCTGACAATATACATATGTATTAGAAATCAAAGGGCCATAACTCATTTAAAAATAATTCCAGTGCAACACGCCGACAATATGCACAACTAGGCTTGGTATCAATCATTCTTGTGAAGTTATATTGAATTCTGACCAAGGGTTGCTGAGAAATAGTGTTCACAATAAATGTCTACAGACCAACGGACCGACCGACCGACAAGCGTGACTCCTATATAGCCCCCATATACTATGTATCTGGGGGTATAATAATTGGTTGGTCTTTTACGCCGCTTTTAAGAATGTTTCAGTTATAACACAGCGTTTCTTGGGTAAGTTACCAGTACTACTAGTTCACATATCATGACACTAGCCAGTTAGTCGTGCTGGTAACCCCGACACCATGATCGCCAAGGAGGACAGCCATTAACACCAGTTTTAAAGTCTTAGGTATGATCCAACCATGGATCAAACCTGCGACCACCCGGACCGAGGCGGTCGCTCTACCATTACACCACTAAGGCGTTGAAACCAAAATAGTAGAATGCTGGATATCAAATGTTCGTTAGTTTTCTTTTAAAATCTGTTCTGGTTTTTTTTAAATATTAAATTACCCTTCACACATACAACAAAGCTGTAGCAGACGACTTTGAAAACATCTATGGAAAAATATGTCAAATCACTATGAATGAAAGTACAAGTGATCAGAGAGAAATGGCTTTTCATGGAGTTTTCGATTTCTGTCACAATGTTCCAAATGGCGTCTGCGTGCAGACGCAAGGAGGGAAACGTTACAAATAATACCCTAATTAGAAAATATCAATAAAAATGTGATACAGTATGGAAGTAAGGATGACTTATTTGTTATGAACAATTTCTTAACCGTTTCCTATTTATCGAAGAATTGGATGCATCTGCAGCAGACGACTTTTGAAAACATTGTGGTAAAAGGAGGAATTCCACATGATGAGCAATTTCTCCTTTTGCCACAATGATTTCAACTATATGCAATCATTATCTTTTCTTTTAAAGCGATTTTTCATAGCTTTGCTAAAATGCTTTCGAAGTCGTGTGCCGCAGGTTTGTTTTATGCGGGAAAAGGTTTTAAACAAGTCAAGCGGCAGACCTCTAGCTAAGAGGCGTTTTGCATGTTCTAAAATCCTAATTCGATCTTCTAACCCTATGTTGTGGGTACTCAAAAGAATCGTCTCATTGAGACGATTCTTTTGAGTACCCACAACATAGGGTTTGCTTTAAAAAGTAAGAGAGAAATCATGGGGAAAGGAGCTTGAATATCCCCTCTTTATCTGGACCCCTGTCAAACGGTCGTCTGCATTCGTTGCATGTTCTAAAATCCTAATTTGATCTTCTAACCCTATGTTGTGGGTACTCAAAAGAATCGTCCCATTGAGACGATTCTTTTGAGTACCCACAACATTGGGTTTGCTTTAAAAAATAAGAGAGAAATTATAAAAATAAGAGAAAAGGAGCTTGAATACCCCCTCTTTATCTGGACCTCTGTCAAACGGTCATCTGTATTCGTTACAGGGTTATTGTTGTCTGGTTTCGTTTGTACCAGTATTACTGATGTTGACTTAACCCATTCCCTCATACAACAATTCTGCAGCAGACGACTTTGAACATATTTTGTCAAATAATAAAAAATCTCTATAATTTGAATGGATAACCTATGACTAAAAGTGGAAAACATTGTTGCAAAAGAAGAATTTGCACGTTTTGTGCAATTTCTTCTTTTGTCACTATGTTTTCGAAAAGCCGTCTGCTGCAGAGGCGTCAGAAAGCGTCTATATGAGGGAAAGGGTTAATCTCAAGGCCTCACCATATGACCTATAGTTAATTACAATCGTTTATGACAGACGAATGTTTACTGTCTGTCGTATTTCGATAACCGATTTTTGTTTTTGCCCGACTTCCTCGATTAACTCTTTCGCTGCGTTAACCCTTTCCCTCATATAAAAGCTTTCTGACGCCTCTGCAGCAGACGGCTTTTTCAAAACATAGTGACAAAAGAAGAAATTGCTCAAAACGAGCAATTTCTTCTTTTGCCACAATGTTTTCCACTTTTAGTCATCCATTCATTTATAGAGATTTTCCATTTTTTGACAAAATATGTTCAAAGTCGTCTGCTGCAGATTTGTCATATGAGGAAAAGGTTTAAAGGCAGTTAAAGGCTTTCGCAAACAATGCAGATTCGCGTGAAACAGCTCATAACGAGTCTCTCCTGAACTCAGCTGCATTGTTCACCACTTCAACATTAGATTCTTTTATGTCTATGTATGTATGTATGTATGTTAGAAAGGGTTGCCGCGATATAAATGGTTAATAGTCGAGTGGTTAGCGCTCTGAATTAAGGACATGTCTCTTTGCGATCATAGTGCACACGTCCTAGCCTAGTCGGGTTTGAATCCTAGCCTAGTAGATCATTAATTGTTTTATTGTGGTTTTACGCCGGTTTCAACATTATATCACGGCGACACTTCACTTATTAATGATCCCTGTGTAAACAAACCAGTACTAGGCTTGAAAATGTGCCTTGCCCATGGGCACTCCACCATGACCGTAGTAGAAGATCATTAAGCATAGCAAAACAATTACAACCTCGGGTTCGAATCCTAGCCTAGTATATCATTAAACTTAGCAAACAAGTACAACCCGGGTTCGAATCCCTTGACGAGCGGATTCTCCCTTTCGGATTTTCCCACACAAATGGCGGGAGTACTGCTTAAGTCTCCAGGAAGCAGTCATCGACCGCAATTAATATAATAGCTGACAGTTTGTTTCGCAATCGATGTAAAATAATTAAGTTTAAACTAAACTAATTACAATTTCAAATACTGATTTACGAAAACATTGTTATCTTGTTAGGCAAATAGAATGAAAGCAAATAAAACTGCAAGTACGGATGAAAAAAAAAGAAAACATTATGAATATTATATACATGTTAGAAATGATATCAGTTTTTCTACTCTGAAAAAAAAATGTAAATAGATAAGTTATATCGTCAGCGTTTTTTTGTTTTTGTTTTTATTGGGGTTTCAGTTATATCGTCAATGTTTTTTTGTTTTTGTTTTTATTGGGGTTTCAGTTATATCGTCAATGTTTTTTTGTTTTTGTTTTTATTGGGGTTTCAGTTATATCGTCAGTGTTTTTTTGTTTTTTGTTTTTATTGGGGTTTCAGTTATATCACGTCGCAAGTTATTCATGATCCCTTGGTAAACAAAACAAACTCTGCTTTGCACATGGGCACCCCACCATGACCGCCGCGCCTCGACTGTAGAACGGACCCGGGGGGGGGGGGGGGCCGGTTCCAAATTCAGTGTGAAATCGTCTGAACCACTGCATATCGAGGGCATGGTGTGAAACAGTTGTAACTTAAAACCTATTTTGAAAACCCTGGTTTAGGGGCAATTTTGACCCTTTTGTAAACAATGCAAATTTATGTGCCATTGCTCAAAACGAGCAATGGCACCTACATGACCATTGTTTACCAAGAAAAATGAGTTAACGCTTATAAAGACGTTATGAAGAGGTGATTAACATTGGTAAAATACCAATGTTAGTTACAACCGTTTCACGCCAAGCTCTCGATATAATTACAAAGAAATTAATTAATCAACACTGAGTATCATAACTTTCCATCAGGTGTATTGAGTTGACCAGTTCACGATTGTTAACACCCATTCAACTGATCACATGTATTCGAGTCGTGTCGTAGGAAAGCCAACTTTGGTGAACATTTTGCAAAAGTGTAGATAAAGATATGTCTGCGTAGCTCAGCGAAATTTGTGCTGTATGTTTAAGCTTTTAGGAAGCTTCGGTGACTTTTTTGCTAACGTTGTAAAGTCAGATCTGATTGCACAGAATTACAGGAGGATCTGTATTGTATTTTCAATAGTTTTAAATGCCATGTTCAAGAAATATACCGCCGAGGGGTTGTGAGTTCGAATCCCGGCTCGGCCGACTTTCTTTCCGACGTTTGACAAAATTCATTGGACATGCGTCATTCGTCTTCCACCAATGGGCTAAGTCTATTTGGAAAAGCAGCCAGTTGCTTGGGAAGATTGTTGTGTGGGGTACTGGTGTGAGAAAATCAGGAAACACATGAGTAGGTGAACTGACCGCCGTGATATGACTGAGAAATTGTTGAAAACGGCGTTAAACCCCAATCAATCAATCAAGAAATATACCGGAACAAGAAAAAAAGATATAGTTTAAAAGAAAAAAAGACACGACCTTGTTTTTAAACGTGCCAACCGGTTCCGTTAATTCTACTCACCTGGGCAACGCTAATAACCATTATATATTATATATATGGATATGTGACAATTTCAATCACATTATGAGTTTGGTAGAAGGACTTAAATCCACATATTATGGCGCCAAGATGTGTCACTTGTATGAAATATTCATATTATGTTTGATTATTTCTGTAACCATTTTAAATACTTTATGGAATTAATATATGAGCCGCCTCGTTAGCAAATCAACATTGTGGACTCTGCGTAAAGTATCGACGCGGATCACCCTTAGAATGCCGCGCAGGCTAAGCTGCACAGACACTTTTCGCCTCGTGTGGATTTTCTGTTTCAGGAATCATTACTCTATACCTCTATCCCCCTGAGACGGAATGTGTCGTCCCGAATTAGCCTGCGCGGACTGCGCAGGCTGATCTGGGTCGATACATCACGCAGAGGCCACAATGTTGGTTTTCTCGCGGGACGGCTCATATGACCATTTTCAGTCAATCTTATGTAATTATGTTTTATCCATGACACACAAGTCCTACTGACTTTCGTCTGAATACTTGTTCGTGCGTTCATTGAACTTATAGGTTAAATTACGCCAAATGCATCCGCTGACATGCTGATCTATAATTGTCCCTTAAAAAACCTTTATTTGCGTAGAAATGAGTGTATACCATCGGCAGAATGCATTGAATATATGAAATTGAGTTTAAAATCATTGTAAATGTGTATAGGATGCACTGGAAATTATTTATTTGATCAGTTTTAGTATTTTGACCTTGTTTGAAAGTGACAGTAGAGAATGCTAAACACCGGTTGTGTCCGGGCCCGATTTGGTCCAAAATGACAGTAATAATTTTCTTTCTTGCATAATGTATGACATATTTTGTCAAAAAATAGAAAATCTCTTTAATTAAATGGATAACCTTTGACTAAAGGTGGGAAACATTGTGACAAAAGGAGAAATTGCATGTTTTGTGCAATTTCTTCTTTTGTTGCTATGTTTTCAAATAGCCGTCTGCTGCAGAGGACTCAGAAAGCGTCTATATGAGGGAAAGGGTTAATGTATACGTATTCATTGTGTGTATTGTCAGCTTCGGAATTAATGTATACCTTTAAAAGAATTAATTGTGAAAAGCAAGCAAGTGCAACTGCTGCTAGACTGTTTTCAAAAGAGAGCCTGTTCCGAAATGTTTGGGTTTAAACCATTCCCTACATATAGCCGTATTTTGATGCAGCTGCAGCAGAGGACTTTTGAAAGCATTGTGGCAAAAGCAGAAATTGCTCATCATTCGCAATTTGTTCTTTTGTCACAATGTTTTTCAACTCTATTAAAGTTTATACAGATTTTCCATATGTTCGCCTAGATGTTTCCAAATTCGTCAAATTTGTTGCATGTGGGAAAAGGGTTTAATTAACGATATATTTCGGTTATCACATACTCGTAATATCGCGAGTCTACTGACGTTTCGAGTTATTTATTTGTTTCAATTGACTGAGTAGGATTTAACGCCGTTTTCAACAATCTTTCAGTCGTATCACGACAGCCAGTCACTTACCCATATGATTCCGGGCTTTTTCATACAAGTTATCAACACGACAGAGTTTTAAAGCAAATGGCTGCTTTACCACATCCACCTAAACTGTTAGCCCATTGGTGGAACACAAATGGCGCTTGTCATAGTTACATCTGTCAAAAGTCGGAAATATTTGTATCCGAGCTAGGTTTCGAACTCATAATCCCTTTGATAAACAGTCCGCTTCGCTACCGACTGAGCTTCGATGGCCTTCGAAACGTTGGTAAGCTAGTGTGAATCAGTCACAGAGGAACAATGGCCTTCGAAACGTTGGTAAGCTAGAGTGAATCAGTCACACAGGAACAATGGCCATCGAAACGTTGGTAAGCTAGTGTGAAACAGTCACAGAGGAACAATGGCCTTCGAAACGTTGGTAAGCTAGAGTGAATCAGTCACACAAGAACAATGGCCATCGAAACGTTGGTAAGCTAGTGTGAATCAGTCACAGAGGATCAATGGCCTTCGAAACGTTGGTAAGCTAGAGTGAATCAGTCACACAGGAACAATGGCCATCGAAACGTTGGTAAGCTAGTGTGAATCAGTCACAGAGGAACAATGGCCTTCGAAACGTTGGTTAGCTAGAGTGAATCAGTCAGGCAGGTACAATGGCCTTCGAAACGTTGGTAAGCTAGAGTGAATCAGTCAGGCAGGTACAATGGCCTTCGGTACGTTGGAAAGCTAGAGTGAATCAGTCACAGAGGAACAATGGCCATCGAAACGTTGGTAAGCTAGTGTGAATCAGTCAGGCAGATACAATGGCCATCGAAACGTTGGTAAGCTAGTGTGAATCAGTCAGGCAGGTACAATGGCCTTCGAAACGTTGGTAAACTAGTGTGAATCAGTCACACAGGAACAATGGCCTTCGAAACGTTGGTAAGCTAGTGTGAATCAGTCAGGCATGTACAATGGCCTTCGAAACGTTGGTAATCTAGTGTGAATCAGTCACAGAGGAACAATGGCCATCGAAACGTTGGTAAGCTAGTGTGAATCAGTCACACAGGAACAATGGCCTTCGAAACGTTGGTAAGCTAGTGTCAGTCACAGAGGAACAATGGCCTTCGAAACGTTGGTAAGCTAGTCTGAATCAGTCACGCAGGAACAATGGCCATCGAAACGATGGTAAGCTAGTGTGAATTAGTCACGCAGATACAATGGCCATCGAAACGTTGGTAAGTTAGAGTGAATCAGTCACAGAGGTACAATGGCCATCGAAACGTTGGTAAGCTAGTGTGAATCAGTCACACACGAACAATGGCCTTCGAAACGTTGGTAAGCTAATGTGAATCAGTCACGCAGATACAATGGTCATCGAAACGTTGGTAAGCTAGTGTGAATCATTCACGCAGATACAACAATGGCCTTCGAAACGTTGGTAAGCTAGTGTGAATCAGTCACGCAGGAACAATGGCCATCAAAACGTTGGTAAGCTAGAGTGAATCAGTAACGCAAGAACTATGGCCATTGAAAAGTTGGTAAGCTAGTGTGAATCAGCCACGCAGGAACAATGGCCTTCGAAACGTTGGTAAGCTAGAGTGAATCAGTCACAGAGGTACAATGGCCATCGAAACGTTGGTAAGCTAGTGTGAATCAGTCACGCAGATACAATGGCCATCGAAACGTTGGTTAGCTAGTGTGAATCAGTCACGCAGGTACAATGGCCATCGAAACGTTGGTAAGCTAGTGTGAATCAGTCACGCAGGTACAGTGGCCTTCGAAACGTTGGTAAGCTAGTGTGAATCAGTCACAGAGGAACAATGGCCATCGAAACGTTGGTAAGCTAGTGTGGATCAGTCACGCAGATACAATGGCCATCGAAACGTTGGTAAGCTAGAGTGAATCAGTCACGCAAGAACTATGGCCATTGACAAGTTGGTAAGCTAGTGTGAATCAGTCACGATGGAACAATGGCCTTCGAAACGTTGGTAAGCTAGGGTGAATCAGTCACGCAGGAACAATGGCCATCGAAACATTGGTAAGCTAGTGTGAATCAGTCACACAGGAACAATGGCCTTCGAAACATTGGTAAGCTCGTTAAAATGTATTGCTATGTTTATTACGGAGTGGTAAAGGTTGCTGGCTATGTTTATTAATTATTGGTAAAGGTTGTTGACTATGTTTATTACGTAGTAGTAAATGTTGTTGGCTATGTGTATTACGGAGAGATACAGGGTATTAGCTATGTTTATTACGTAGCGGTAAAGGTTGTTGGCTATGTTTATTACGTAGTGGTAAAGGTTGTTGGCTATGTTTATTATGTAGCGGTAAAGGTTGTTGGCTATGTTTATTATGTAGCGGTAAAGGTTATTGGCTATGTTTAGTACATAGTGGTAAAGGTTGTTGGCTATGTTTATTACGTAGTAGTAAAGGTTGTTGGCTATGTTTATTACGTAGTGGTAAAGGTTTAGCTATGTTTATTAAATAGTGGTAAAGGTTGTTGGCTATGTTTATTACATAGTGGCAAAGGTTTTTGGCTATGTTTATTACATAGCGGTAAAGGTTGTTGGCTATGTTTATTACTTAGTGGTAAAGGTTATTGGCTTTATTTATTACATAGTGGTAAAAGTTGTTGGCTATGTTTATTACATAGTGGTAAAGGTTGTTGGCTATGTTCATTACATAGCGGTAAAGGTTGTTGGCTATGTTTATTACGTATTGGTAAAGGTTGTTGGCTATGTTTATTTAATAGTGGTAAAGGTTGTTGGCTATGTTTTTTACGTAGTGGTAAAGGTTGTTGGCTATGTTTATTACATGGTGGTAAAGGTTGTTGGCTATGTTCATTACGTAGAGGTAAAGGTTATTGGCTATGTTTATTACATAGTGGTAAAGGTTATTGGCTATGTTTATTACGTAGTGGTAAAGGTTTTTGACTATGTTTATTACGAAGCGGTAAAGGTTGTTTGCTTTGTTTATTACGTAGTGGTAAAGGTTGTTGGCTATGTTTATTACGAAGTGGTAAAAGGTTGCTGGCTATGTTTATTACGGAGCGGTAAAGGATGTTGGCTCTGTTTATTACTGAGTGGTAAAGGTTGTTGGCTATGTTCATTACAACGTGGTAAAGGTTATTGGCTATGTTTATTACATAGTGGTAAAGGTTATTGGCTATGTTTATTACGTAGTGGTAAAGGTTGTTGGCTATGTTTATAACGTAGTAGTAGCGAAGGTTGTTAGTTATGTTTATTATGTAGTGGTAAAGGTTGTTAGCTATGTGTATTACGGAGTGGTAAAGGTTGTTGGCTATGTGTATAACGTAGTTGTAAAGGTTGAAAGCTATGTTTATTACGTAGTGGTAAAGGTTGTTGGCTATGTTTATAACGTACTGGTAAAGGTTGTTGGCTATGTTTATTACGTAGTAGTCAAGGTTGTTGGCTATGTTTATAACCTAGTAGTAAAGGTTGTTGGCTATTTTTATAACGTAGTAGTTAAAGCTTTTTGGCTATGTTTATTACGTAGTAGTACAGGTTGTTGGCTATGTTTATTAACTAGTGGTAAAGGTCGTAGCTATGTTTATTACATAATGTTAAAGGTTGTTGGCTATGTTTATTACATAGTGGTAAAGGTTGTAACTATGTTTATTACATAGTGGTAAAGGTTGTTGGCTTAGTTTATAACGTAGTAGTAAAAGTTGTTGGCTATGTTTATAACGTAGTAGTGAATGTTGTTGGCTATGTTTATAACGTAGTAGTAAAAGTTGTTGGCTATGTTTATAACGTAGTAGTAAATGTTGCTGGCTATGTTTATTACGTAGAAGTAAAGGTTGTTGGCTATGTTCATAACGTAGTAGTAAAGTATTACGTAGTAGTACAGTTGTTGGCTATGTTTATAACGTAGGGGTAAAGGTTGTTGGCTATGTTTATAACATATTGGTAAAGGTTGTTTGCTATGTGTATTACATAGTGGTAAAGGTTGTAGCTATGTGTATTACATAGTGGTAAAGGTTGTTGGCTATGTTTATTACGTATAAGTAATGGTTGTTGGCTATGTTTATAACGTAGCAGTAAAGGTTGTTGGCTATGTTTATAACGTAGTAGTAAAGGTTGTTGGCTATGTTTATAACGTAGTAATAAAGGATGTTGGCTATGTTTATAACGTAGTAGTAAAGTTTTACGTAGTAGTAAAGTTGTTGGCTATGTTTATAACATAGTGGTAAAGGTTGTTGGCTATGTTTATTACATAGTGGTAAAGGTTGTAGCTATGTTTATTACATAGTGGTAAAGGTTGTTGTCTATGTGTATTACATAGTGGTAAACGTTGTTGGCTATGTTTATTACGTATAATTAATGATTGTTGGCTATGTGTATTACGTATAAGTAATGTTTTTTGCCTATGTGTATTACCTAATGGTAAATGTGGTAATGTCTGTGTTTAACAATTTCAACTTTTCACACCCTGTTTTCATATTTCTTTCTTAGATTTATATATATGTGTACATGTAAATGTATATTTGACTATATATGTGTGTATATGTATGTGTGTATATTTATATGTAAGTGTATATGTATATGTATGTATATACATATATAAAACCATGCATATGTTGTAGATAAGTTTTGTGAACTAGTTTGTCCATAACATAATTTACTACTTGGATTTTGTCAATGAATGGAGTATAAATTAGTTAAATTAATGTTAACAAACTACAATCAACAGTCGTCAGTCGTCAGTCGTAAATAATCAGTTCTGTAACTACGGATAATAACAAGGCTACTCTTCCCAGTCAATAACTATCTCAATACAAAAGCAAGATTAGTCAATTTCGATTAAGAGTATCATTATGTATTATTATAGTATTTTATTTATTTGCATATGTGTGTGTGCTAATTGTAATTTGTGTATATAGTGTCAACATGACAAGAAACTGTACAGTTTAGGTCAATAAAATTATTGTTTATAGTCTATTTTCCTGTTTTCAACCTGCTGCACAATAATCTGGTTCCAGACTTCCGATGAAATCGGCGCCCAATAAGGGACCGTGACAGCACTGCTTGGTAAGTCTAACAGCGCTTGCAGTGTGATTTATGACATCCTTGGCACTTAAATTCCGAAATTCGTGAACGAATTTCCAGTTAAGCAAGGGTGTATGTGGCGTCCTGAATGATGTTTTGTGAAATATAATCGACCGCGGACACTTCTATACGTTGTTCGAACCACTGTGCTCGAACAAAGGTCAACATGGTACATTCGTGGGTGTGCGTATAATCCAGTATCAATATAGAAAAACCAGCGCGGACATTTGCCAAGCACCCCCCCCCCCCCCCTCCCCCCCCCCCCCCCTCCCCCCCCCCCCCCCCCCCCCCCACACACACACACACACACACACACACACACGGGCAACAGATAGCAGTATCGTACCCTAAGAGGGGAAAAACTATTTTTGTTCTATTACATACAATGTATATATAGAAGATTTAATTACCCCAAAACAATCCTTTTGTTTTTTTTCTTCATATTTTACTATTACATCTGAGTAGTAAAATGTGAAGGAAAAAAATGGTACATTTTTCGAGTTCAGTGGTACAAATGGTATGTTTGCATATCCGGGCCACAGATACTAATATAGTTGCCAAAGAAGAAAAAAACATTTATTTCTATACATACAATGTATATATATATATAGAAGATTTAATTGCCCAAAAAAATCCCTATTTTTTTCTTCACATTTTATTATTACATCTATGAAGTAGTAAACTGTGAAGCAACAATTGGTACCTGTTTCGGGTTCAGTGGTACGAAGGGTACATGTTTGCAGATCCGGGCAACAAGATACCAGTATCGTAACCTAAGAGGGAAAAAAACTTATTTTTATCTATTCTATTACATAAAATGTTTTTTTGTTCATTAAGTGTATACTTCCGCTAGCTAGAATTATCACCTAGTTGATAAGGCCAATGAACACAATAATATTTCTATAACCCTTTCCCTCGTATAGACGCTTTCTGACGCCCCTGCAGCAGACAGCTTTCTTGAAAATATAGTGACAAAAGAAGAAATTGCTCAAAACGAGCAATTTCTCCTTTTGCCACAATGTTTTCCACTTTTAGTCATAGGTTATCCATTCTATTAAAGAGATTTTCTATTTCTTCAAAATATGTTCAAAGTCGTCTGCTGCAGAATTATTCGTATGACGGAAAGGGATAAGAATCCTTAACCACATAGAACAATTCTGCAGCAGACGACTTTATATACCATGTGGTTGAAAATAGTTTAAGCCTCTATAAATGAAAGTTTAATCTTTGAATTGAGTTGAAAACATTGTGGCAAAGTACAAATTGCTAATTATGGGCAATTTCTCCTTTTGTCACAATGGTTTCAAAAGACGTCTGATGCAGACGCGTCAGAAAGCGCCTGGCTATATGTGAGAAATTGTTAATTAACTCCTGTCCACAATAACAACAATTACAGCAGACGATTTTGAAAACATCAACACAAAACCAGGGGAAATCTCTATATATGAAAGTTTAATCACATATTTTTTTTTATAAAATTTGAGATATTGTGGCAAAAGAGAAATGCTCATTTTGACCAATTTCTTTACTTCCCATACATTTTTTTCAAAAGTCGTCTGCTGCAGATGCGTCAAAATGAGTCTGCGTGTGAGCAAAGAGTGTGATGAGGTTGTTACGTAATTCAGAACACACGGCAGTCATTAACCCTTTCCCTCATATAGACGCTTTCTGACACATCTGCAGCAGACGGCTATGTGAAAACATAGTGACAAAAGAAGAAATTGCACAAAACGTGCAATTTCTCCTTTTGACACAATGTTTTCCTGTTTTAGTCATAGGTTATCCATTCAATTATAGAGCTTTTCTATTTGTTGACAAAATACGTTCAAAGTCGTCTGCTGCAGAATTGTCGTATGAGGGAAAGGGTTAAATGTGCAAAGAGTATAGATCGAACGTTATTGAGCTCGGTTATTAAACACTGATCGCGACTAATGACAGGGCATATCACGGCTTCTGTATAGATTATTCCTTATTTCTTATTTTCATCTGAAAGTCACACTCATTACTTTCTTATAATCATGCAGATAAAAACGTAAAACGTATAATTAATTTCCAAGTTAGGTTGACTTTATTCCGTATCGAGAGCGTTATCGTTTCGAAATGGACAAGCAAATTCTCGCCGGCTTCCGTTGCTAGGTAACCCTCTCAATTCACAACTTCAACAGAATCAATAAAACAATCGACAGTGATATCGGAGCGTGTACATGTCTCATATCTCATTTCCGTTTTTTCACGGACAACGTATATACAAAAGAGGTTATTTGGATTGATTTGTTATAGTATAATTGATTCGATTAGACTAGTTTCTAGTAAATTATGGTTTCATTATGATATAAATTCGACGAAGGCATTTTGTACAGTTCGGATTTTCAACCCGAGGTAAAACTTCTTTATATATATATACATATACTATTTAGAACACATCCTTGGTGTCTATAAAAGGTAATTGTAAACAGTATTTTGAAGAGCGTCTGCTTTGAAAACAGGTGTTTATAAAAATAAAAAGGTCTTAGCATGTGAAGGTATGATTTGATAAATTTACAGACTGAGTTAAAAGAAATATTTGGATAATTCTAATAATGAATCTAATTTATGCTTCCACTTTCTCAAATTATTATGCGGGTTTCAAAACATCTCTCAATTCACATAAATATTTCTATTCTGCGTATCTTGTGATGTCATATGACTAGATAGATGTTCATTCTTCTCGGGGTTTCAAAACGTCTCTCGATTCACATAATTCTTTCTATTCTGCGTATCTTGTGCTGTCATATGACTATATAGATGTTCATTCTTCATGCGGTTTTCAAAACATCTCTCTATTCACATAACTCTTTCTATTCTGCGTATCTTGTGCTGTCAGATGACTATATAGATGTTCATTCTTCATGCGGTTTTCAAAACATCTCTCTATTCAAATAAATATTTCTATTCTGCGTATCTTGTGCTGTCATATGACTAAAAAGATGTTAATTCTTCATGCGGTTTCAAAACAGTCTCTATTCACACAAATTGTTCTATCATTTTGACAATATTCTTCTGTCAAGAAACTTTACAGTGTAACCTTTCAAAACGACACCTCTGTGGATCGACCACCTCTACAAAGCAACAGTTTAACTTTTCTCTCTCTCAACTAACGTATATGAGATGGAAAATCAGGACTTAAAAACACATAATTCTTTCCCACAAGCAGACTCTTTCTGACGCCACTGTAGCAGTCGACATCTGAAAACATTGTGACAAATGTTTATACTCTATTCGGTCATACAACATTCACTTATAGAGAGTTACTACGTAAAAGCCCTGATGTTTTCAAAGTCATTTACTGCAATTGTGTTGTATATGGGACAAACAAACGGAGGGAAATTACTTCTCAGTTACCTTCAACGTTTTCGATCTGTTTTACGTATGACAGACATAGTCATTTTTGAACAACCCGTTGACTTTTTATTCCTTACTGCAAACCAATTAACCTACATCCGTTAAACCGCTAAATATATAGTTCTATCAGTGATGCAGAGACACGATTAATAATAATCATGTCAGTGCTAATTTGGTACCGGATTGATACTAAGATTTGATATTTATTGAGATAATACAGTCAAATTATGTAAATATTATCTTTCTTCATGTTTGGACAGATAATAAATATCATTGCGCGTGTAGCCGAATTGAGTTGGAGATCGAGCATTATCGTATATGACTATATATATTCAAAATCACAAGGCCTACACCGAGATACTGCTTGTTACTTTGCAGGATTTTCTACACGATCGCCACTACTGTGCCATCGGCGCTTTGATTTATCTGGGGATAAAGAAACACATCTCCCTCTAGTTAAGCTGGATATCTGTCCATCCTCCAGATACTGCACTGGTTGATGGTTTGGTGATTTTCGCCGCTTTCAAAAGATTTCCAGTCATTTCACCGCGTTACCTGGGTAAGTTACCAGTTCTACTGGTCCATTTATCCTGACACCAGCCAGTCAGTCGTAATGCTAACCCTGACCGCCAAGGAAAGCAGTCGTAACTGCCATTTTAATAATATTTTGAATGACCCGGCGGGGAATCGAACCCGCGATCTCCCGCACCCGAAGTGATGAAACTGATCTGGAGTAAATGGACTCTAGAGAGATATGTCTCTTTTTACTTCATTGAGCGGGATGTGTCAATCATGGGGTTGTGAGTTCGAACCCTAGCTCGGCTCGGACAACATTCTTTTCGACGTATGACAAAAGTCACTGTGATAGGCGTCAATCGAATTCCATCAATGGGCTAACAGTCTAAGTGGAAAAGCAGCCAGTTGTTTGGAACATCTGTTGTGTGGAGTACTGGTATGAGAAGGCTAGGAAACACATGAGTAGGTGAACTGGCCGCCGTGATATGACTGAAAGAAAGAAAATGTTGAGAACGGTGTTAAATCAATTCTTCATTGAGAAGGTTGTGAACACCATCCTGTGGAAAATTATTTTTTGGCATTTGTAAATCGTTAACTTTTTCAGCAGCATTGTCAATATTGAGGTTTTTGCACACAGAACTGATTCAGGTGAGTAAGATTAACTAGCTGTCTCAGGTTCAGAGTATCCTGTGTAAGCACTCAGTCTAATTAGAATGTACACACTTCATCAGACGCTTTAACCCTTTCCCTCATATAGACGCTTTCTGACGCCTCTGCAGCAGACAGCTTTTTGAAAATATAGTGACAAAAGTAGAAATTTGCACAAAACGTGCAATTTTTCCTTTTGCCACAATGTTTTCCCCTTTTAGTCATAGGTTATCCATTCAATTATGGAGATTTTCTATGTTTTGACAAAACACGTTCAAAGTCGTCTGCTGCAGAATTGTCGTATGAGGGAAAGGGTTAACTTCCCATATTCGACTAATCTGCAGCGGACACATTTGAAAACATATTTTCAGAAATATGACAATTCTGTTTAACCCTTCCCCTCATACAACAATTCTGCAGCAGACGACTTTGAACATATTTTGTCAAACAATAGAAAATCTCTATAATTAAATGGATAACCTTTGACTAAAAGTAGAAAACATTGTGGCAAAAGGAGAAATTGCTCGTTTTGAGCAATTTCTTCTTTTGTCACTATGTTTTCAAAAAGCCGTCTGCTGCAGAGGCGTCAGAAAGCGTCTATATGAGGGAAAGGGTTAAATGCAAGTTTTAAATTATCATTAAAGTTGCAAACATGTTGGCAAATGGAAACATTTAATGGAAACAAATATTTACAAAGTATTCTGTTGCAGATGTGTCATCGATAAAATAATATCCTTCGGACATATTTTCCCATAAATTGTTTCCCATATAGCGAACAAGGTAAACATGGTTGAACTTTAAAAACTGTTTCTCGTTCGATAATTTTAACTATGCTACTGCATAAGAGTTCTATCACCGTGATATAACTGAACTACTAAATAAGTGTTCTATCAGCATGATATAACTGAACTACTAAATAAGTGTTCTATCAGCATGATATAACTGATCTACAAAATAAGTGTTATGCCACCGTGAAATAACTGATCCACTGAATAAGCGTTCTGTCACAGTGATATAACTGACCAACTAGATAAGCGTACTGTGGCCATGATATAACTGATCCACTGAATAAGCGTACTGTCACCGTGACATAACTGATCAACTAAATCGGCGTTCTGTCGCCGTGATATAACTGATCCACTAGATAAACGTACTGTCACCGTGATATAACTGATCCACTAGATAAGCGTACTGTCGCCATGATATAACTGATCCAGTGAATAAGCGTATTGTCGCCATGATATAACTGATCCAGTGAATAAGCGTACTGTCGCCATGATATAACTGATCCACTGAATAAGCGTACTGTCGCCATGATATAACTGATCAACCGAATAAGCGTGCTGTCGCCGTGATATAACTGATCAACTGAATAAGCGTACTGTCGCCATGATATAACTGATCAACTAAATAAGCGTACTGTCGCCATGATATAACTGATCAACTGAATAAGCGTGCTGTCGCCGTGATATAACTGATCAACTAAATAAGCGTACTGTCGCCATGATATAACTGATCCAGTGAATAAGCGTACTGTCGCCATGATATAACTGATCCAGTGAATAAGCATACTGTCGCCGTGATATAACTGATCAACTAAATCGGCGTTCTGTCGCCGTGATATAACTGATCAACTAAATAAGCGTACTGTCACCATGATATAACTGATCCAGTGAATAAGCATACTGTCACCGTGATATAACTGATCAACTAAATAAGCGTACTGTCACCATGATATAACTGATCAACTGAATAAGCGTACTGTCGCCATGATATAACTGATCAACTAAATAAGCGTGCTGTCGCCGTGATATAACTGATCAACTAAATCGGCGTTCTGTCACCGTGATATAACTGATCCACTAGATAAGCGTACTGTCACCATGATATAACTGATCCAGTGAATAAGCGTACTGTCACCATGATATAACTGATCAACTGAATAAGCGTACTGTCGCCATGATATAACTGATCCAGTGAATAAGCGTACTGTCACCATGATATAACTGATCAACTGAATAAGCGTGCTGTCGCCGTGATATAACTGATCAACTAAATCGGCGTTCTGTCACCGTGATATAACTGATCCACTAGATAAGCGTACTGTCACCATGATATAACTGATCCAGTGAATAAGCGTACTGTCACCATGATATAACTGATCAACTGAATAAGCGTACTGTCGCCATGATATAACTGATCCAGTGAATAAGCGTACTGTCACCATTATATAACTGATCAACTGAATAAGCGTACTGTCGCCATGATATAACTGATCAACTGAATAAGCGTGCTGTCGCCGTGATATAACTGATCCAGTGAATAAGCGTATTGTCGCCATGATATAACTGATCCAGTGAATAAGCGTACTGTCGCCATGATATAACTGATCCACTGAATAAGCGTACTGTCGCCATGATATAACTGATCCACTGAATAAGCGTACTGTCGCCATGATATAACTAATCAACCGAATAAGCGTGCTGTCGCCGTGATATAACTGATCAACTGAATAAGCGTACTGTCGCCATGATATAACTGATCCAGTGAATAAGCGTATTGTCGCCATGATATAACTGATCCAGTGAATAAGCGTACTGTCGCCATGATATAACTGATCCACTGAATAAGCGTACTGTCGCCATGATATAACTGATCAACCGAATAAGCGTGCTGTCGCCGTGATATAACTGATCAACTGAATAAGCGTACTGTCGCCATGATATAACTGATCAACTAAATAAGCGTACTGTCGCCATGATATAACTGATCAACTGAATAAGCGTGCTGTCGCCGTGATATAACTGATCAACTGAATAAGCGTACTGTCGCCATGATATAACTGATCAACTAAATAAGCGTACTGTCGCCATGATATAACTGATCCAGTGAATAAGCATACTGTCGCCGTGATATAACTGATCAACTAAATCGGCGTTCTGTCGCCGTGATATAACTGATCAACTAAATAAGCGTACTGTCACCATGATATAACTGATCCAGTGAATAAGCATACTGTCGCCGTGATATAACTGATCCAGTGAATAAGCGTACTGTCGCCATGATATAACTGATCCACTGAATAAGCGTACTGTCGCCATGATATAACTGATCAACCGAATAAGCGTGCTGTCGCCGTGATATAACTGATCAACTAAATCGGCGTTCTGTCACCGTGATATAACTGATCCACTAGATAAGCGTACTGTCACCATGATATAACTGATCCAGTGAATAAGCGTACTGTCACCATGATATAACTGATCAACTGAATAAGCGTACTGTCGCCATGATATAACTGATCCAGTGAATAAGCGTACTGTCACCATGATATAACTGATCAACTGAATAAGCGTACTGTCGCCATGATATAACTGATCCAGTGAATAAGCGTACTGTCACCATGATATAACTGATCAACTGAATAAGCGTACTGTCGCCATGATATAACTGATCCAGTGAAAAAGCGTACTGTCACCATGATATAACTGATCAACTGAATAAGCGTACTGTCGCCATGATATAACTGATCCAGTGAATAAGCGTCCTGTCACCATGATATAACTGATCAACTGAATAAGCGTACTGTCACCATGATATAACTGATCAACTAAATAAGCGTACTGTCGCCATGATATAACTGATCAACTAAATAAGCGTACTGTCGCCATGATATAACTGATCCACTGAATAAGCGTGCTGTCGCCGTGATATAACTGATCCAGTGAATAAATAATTTATTTAAGGAATGGAGCGCTTTTTTTTCGTTTTCATGGGGGTATGAACAAAAAAACCTGATCACTCTCTATGAAATCGCGAAGCGGTTTCATAGAATGTGTGATCAGGTTTTTTTGTTCATACCCCCATGAAAACGAAAAAAACCCGCTCCATTCCTTATATTTTAGCATTAATATGGCTATTTCAGTGAGTAATAAAACATTTTATCACATAACTTGCACTCCAGGAGTGACATAAAGCAGTGACATAAATATCATATGTAACTAGTTACATAAATGACTCACAGCGCGTACGTGACGTCACTCCAGTGTGACGTCACTTTAAACGACAGCATATTGTTTACAATTGTTCTGAATTTCGGCATTTATTAAAAATATTGTTTAAAGAGAATAAATCTCGATAAATGAAATGTTATAAGTGCCTTGTTGCTAATTTTGTTTTTATGAAACTCGTCGACTGAAACGAATATGACGCTCGGCAACTTTATTTTCCATAATACAGCACGTACAGCACGTCGCCAATGTTATTTTTTTTTTTTTTTCATGAGGTTATGAACAAAATATTTCAGCCAATCACAGACGAGCAAAAGTGATGAACACAAAAAAAACTAAAATATATGAATATAAGTTAACGAAAAGTATAACTAGAGACATGTGTTTTTATGTCTCTTTTATAACGCATTTTAATTTCCGTAAATATCGATTTAAAAAAAAATACTAGACGACGATGATTTTCAATCTGTGTTTTTTGCATTGCCGCTATTTTTAAAATATTCCAAAACGGAACGTGTTTCCCTGAGGACGAAAATAACCCATTTATGTTGTTTACTTTCGGATCATTTGATCGTAAATATTTTTTATTTCAATTCCTCTGAATGTCATCCATGATACGCCCGTTATAATGAGAGGATAATAATACTATGCAGATTTTGTAGCGCATTTGTAGAGTTTTCGCCTTATTAAAACTCTTTCAGCGCCGATTTGTTTAAAGAAGACTGTTCCCTGTTATAAAAATATCTGGATTACAAAAATGCAATCAATGCTGAGTTCAGGTGAGACAGCTCGTTACGAGCTGACCCACCTGAATCTGTATTGTTTGCAAAAAACCTGAATATTGCCATTGTCGCGGAAAGATTTAATACAAAAAGGTTCACTCCAAGGTACGAGTCAGGTTGGATCTTTTACGACTGCTGCATTATAATAATATAACAGGGCTCCTTCTGGCCAGGTAGCCTCTGTTGTGGGTTCTTTATTAGAGGGTCAGGTAAATCTCAATAACGAACGGAATCATCATTATACATTTTATTATGTATGTACAGAAACATCATCCTAAACATATACATATAACAATAATAAGTAAAACAATACAAGAAAAGGTACAATTGACAATTAGAAACACGGATTACGGACTTATGTCATTTGCTGACATGATGATCTTTTATTTACAAACAAAGAATTACATGTAACGTGTAGCAGACTATCAAACAACATAATCTGAACAATACAATGTATACAGACAATACAAATACAATACAAATACAATACAAAGCTACACTTAATTTACACTTACCAATTTAGGGAATTAGATGATCATACACACATCTGTCTCATTCTATTCGTGTCAATTATTGCTGTTATAAATTCAATCCAAATCCAACATTTCCAAATTACCAATCTAATATAGTGTTAACCAAACAAGGGAAAATGACTGACTGACCAAATCAAATTGTCATGTGACCAAAATTGGCGGGAGCAATTAGCATGAATTTAGACAGGTGAACTCAACTCAACAAGTTATATAAACTTGACATGTCACATCAAAAGTGACCCTATTACAATAACATTTAAAGATAAAAAAAATTTTTAAACATTTGATAACCAGTTGTACGCCTTATTTTCGTATACGGTTGCGGGTTCCGTCGATCCACGACCGGGTCATACACAATACTTTAAAATTGGTAGTAATGGTTTCCCTCTTTGGCGCTCAGGGTTGCGGGGTTAGCATTACGACTGACTGGCTGGTGCCCGGATAAATAAATACGAGTAGTACTGGTAACTTGCCCAGGAAACGCCGTGATATTATTGGAAAATTATTGAAAGAGGCGTTAACCCTTTTACCTCATATAGACGCTTTCTGACACCTCTGCAGCAGACGGCTTTTTGAAAACATAGTGACAAAAGAAGAAATTGCTCAAAACGAGCAATTTCTCCTTTTGCCACAATGTTTTCCCCCCTTTTAGTCATAGGTTATCCATTCAATTATAGAGATATTCTATTTTTTTTGACAAACTATGTTCAAAGTCGTCTGCTGCAGAATTGTCGTATGAGGGAAAGGGTTAAACATGACCCGAATTATATTTATGTCGTCCTTATGCTTGGTTTGTACAGTTTTATTTGGGCTTTTGTTGATTGACACCCGGTGTAATCCAGACAGACTGGAACCTTCGATCTTTAATAATGGAATTATTAATAGCCTTTGTTGAACGCAAGTGGGTCTTTATGTATGTGTTACATCTAGCGAACAAGATCGGCCTGTACATACAGTGTTGCGTTAAACATGACCCAAATTATATTTATGTCGTCTTTGCTTGGTTAAACTTACAGTTTATTGGGGGACTATTGTTGATTGACGCCCTGTGTAATCCAGACAGACTGGAACCTTCGATCTTTAATAATATAATTATTAGTAGGCCCTAATCCTTGTTGGACGCAAGTGGGAATTTATGTATTTGCTGCATGTAGCGAACAAGATCGGCCTGTACATACAATGTTGTGTGATTATATCTTGAGATCATGTGTAGGAACTTAGAGTCTTATATGTTGATCCCACCTTTTTAGCCGGAAACGACGTCGCTCCAATTAAATTGACGTTACGCCAAATGAAGTGTTACGGAAATGATGTGACGTCGGCCCCGGCTGCGATTATCATCATTTTAGTTTTCATGTTCATTTATTTCAAGATGGACGCAGCCGCGTGTAATTCCGTTGTGATACATGTTTAAATATACATAATATGTAAATGAAAAAAACAGTGTTTCATTGTGATACATGTATAATGAAACATAATATTTAAATTAAATAAAACAGTGTTTTATTGTGATACATGTATACTGAAACATAATAGGTCAATAAAATAAAACAGTGTTTCATTGTGACACATGTATAATGAAACATAATATTTAAATGAAATAAAACAGTGTTTCATTGTGATACATGTATAATGAAACATAATATTGGAATGAAATAAAACAGTGTTTCATTATGATAAATGTATACTGAAACATAATGTGTAGATGAAATAAAAAAAAGTGTGTTATTGTGATACATAAACAATGATAAATAATGTGTAAATGAAATGAAACAGCCCACTAGTAACTCGTGGTACGAATGTCTGTCAGAAAGTCTTATATTCCATCTTCTGAATGTGTTTCGCAATCATTGAAACCTTGTACTTAAGCAGAAAACGGAGAGCCGGAAATTTTGCTGGCAATAACAAGGATTAATACCCCTGTAATCGAGACAGATTGTTATCAGGTCTTATGATCTCGTCAACAAGTCTTAACCCTTTCCCACATGCAGCATCTCTGCAGCAGACGACTTTGAAAACATAGGTATAAATATGGAGAATCGCAACAAAAATATAATGAAGATATACTTATTGAATAAAGTTGAAAACATTGTGACAAAAGGAGGAATTACTCATTATGAGCAATTTCTTTTTTTGGCCCTATGTTTTCAGCGGTCGTCTGCTGCAGATGGGTCAAAATGCGTCTACAAGTGGGAAAGGGTTAAAGGTTGATCCGATTAACTTTCCAATAGTCTGCACGAACCAAGAATGTGTATCGATTCCAAAACGTGCTTTCGCTTATGTATTTGCCATATGCAAAACCATATACAGTGGACTTGCGATAATTCGACTATTCGATAACTCGAATTTATAGTTTAAGTCGAAGCATTTCCTGGAGGGTGGATCTGTCTACAGTTGTATTTGGAAAAAAAAATGTTTTTAGCAATGTGGGATCCTTATACGAGCAATCAGAACTGCTGCTTTTTTGTTGTGTTGACATTATTGCATCTCTGACTCGCTTTTCATAGATCTCTAGATAACGGAAGAGTATTTCACATCCCAAAATCCTTTTTTGACCCTCAAACCCTATGTTACCAACAAAGGGTTTATTAGAGTCATAAGAGTGATATGGTTTGGAAAAGACCGTTCACTTCATCTTTTCTAGTCCTCTGTCAAATTGAAAGCACTTACATATAAATTAATTTTGATTCTGATAATACTTAAAAAGAACTTTCACTCGAACATGTCGATAACTCGAGGTAATGTCAGGTTCCTTTCAACTTCCGAGTTATAGCGATTCGACCGCCGAGTTATAGCGATTCTAACGCCGAGATATAGTGATTCGATTTCCGAGTTATAGTGATTCGACTTCCAAGTTATAGCGATTCGACTTCCGAGTTACAGCGATTCGACTTCCGAGTTATAGCGAGTTAAAGCGATTCGACCGCCGAGTTATAGTGATTCGACTTCCAAGTTATAGCGATTCGACTTCCGAGTTATAGCGATTCGACTTCCGAGTTATAGCGAGTTAAAGCGATTCGACTTCCGAGTTATAGTGATTCGACTTCCGAGTTATAGCGAGTTAAAGCGATTCGACCGCCGAGTTATAGTGATTCGACTTCCAAGTTATAGCGATTCGATTTCCGAGTTATAGTGATTCGACTTCCAAGTTATAGCGATTCGACTTCCGAGTTATAGCGATTCGACTTCCGAGTTATAGCGAGTTACAGCGATTCGACTTCCGAGTTAAAGTGATTCCAATGTCCAGAGCAATACAGTTCTGTTTCCTGACTTGATTTACAACATCAAGCTGGGTTTAATCCTCGATTTCACTAGGCAATTTAGTTTTAATATTTTATTTATGAAACTGACCAATCCCGCGTTGTCATTTGAGTAACAATGTGAAAGATGATTTTGATATATATGTAACATTTATTGGTTATCAATTTTGTTGACAGACCATCGCTTCTGTTAATATACGGAAATGTATTCGGAATCGTTGATGATAACCGTGGTGGTCGTCCTCTGTTTCTTTTTCTTTCAAGTCAAGCCATGATAGCCCAGTAATTTACATTCGGGGCTAGCAATCGTGGGTTGTGTGTCCGTAGGCCACCTATGACATTCATTTGTCAGAGTCATTGGGACTAGCTGCATTTCATGGTGTGAATAGTATATATAGAAAGATGTAGCCAGTTGGGAGGAATGCTTTGTGACCTGGAGCAAACTTGCGAGAATACCAGAAAGCCCCGCCGCGGTCGTGTAGTGATAGAATATTCGAATCCGTGACCTTTCGCTTATGAGACACATGCCACATAATGTATACGAAGCAACCCATCTCTTTTTGTCTTCGTTTGTCTACATAGTGGTAAAGGTTGTTGGCTATGTTTATTACGTAGTAGTAAAGGTTGTTGGCTATGTTTATTACGTAGTGGTAAAGGTTTAGCTATGTTTATTAAATAGTGGTAAATGTTGTTGGCTATGTTTATTACATAGTGGCAAAGGTTTTTGGCTATGTTTATTACATAGCGGTAAAGGTTGTTGGCTATGTTTATTACTTAGTGGTAAAGGTTATTGGCTTTATTTATTACATAGTGGTAAAAGTTGTTGGCTATGTTTATTACATAGTGGTAAAGGTTGTTGGCTATGTTCATTACATAGCGGTAAAGGTTGTTGGCTACGTTTATTACGTATTGGTAAAGGTTGTTGGCTATGTTTATTTAATAGTGGTAAAGGTTGTTGGCTATGTTTTTTACGTAGTGGTAAAGGTTGTTGGCTATGTTTATTACATGGTGGTAAAGGTTGTTGGCTATGTTCATTACGTAGAGGTAAAGGTTATTGGCTATGTTTATTACATAGTGGTAAAGGTTATTGGCTATGTTTATTACGTAGTGGTAAAGGTTTTTGACTATGTTTATTACGAAGCGGTAAAGGTTGTTTGCTTTGTTTATTACGTAGTGGTAAAGGTTGTTGGCTATGTTTATTACGAAGTGGTAAAAGGTTGCTGGCTATGTTTATTACGGAGCGGTAAAGGATGTTGGCTCTGTTTATTACTGAGTGGTAAAGGTTGTTGGCTATGTTCATTACAACGTGGTAAAGGTTATTGGCTATGTTTATTACATAGTGGTAAAGGTTATTGGCTATGTTTATTACGTAGTGGTAAAGGTTGTTGGCTATGTTTATAACGTAGTAGTAGCGAAGGTTGTTAGTTATGTTTATTATGTAGTGGTAAAGGTTGTTAGCTATGTGTATTACGGAGTGGTAAAGGTTGTTGGCTATGTGTATAACGTAGTTGTAAAGGTTGAAAGCTATGTTTATTACGTAGTGGTAAAGGTTGTTGGCTATGTTTATAACGTACTGGTAAAGGTTGTTGGCTATGTTTATTACGTAGTAGTCAAGGTTGTTGGCTATGTTTATAACCTAGTAGTAAAGGTTGTTGGCTATTTTTATAACGTAGTAGTTAAAGCTTTTTGGCTATGTTTATTACGTAGTAGTACAGGTTGTTGGCTATGTTTATTACGTAGTGATAAAGGTCGTAGCTATGTTTATTACATAATGTTAAAGGTTGTTGGCTATGTTTATTACATAGTGGTAAAGGTTGTAACTATGTTTATTACATAGTGGTAAAGGTTGTTGGCTTAGTTTATAACGTAGTAGTAAAAGTTGTTGGCTATGTTTATAACGTAGTAGTGAATGTTGTTGGCTATGTTTATAACGTAGTAGTAAAAGTTGTTGGCTATGTTTATAACGTAGTAGTAAATGTTGCTGGCTATGTTTATTACGTAGAAGTAAAGGTTGTTGGCTATGTTCATAACGTAGTAGTAAAGTATTACGTAGTAGTACCCTTGTTGGCTATGTTTATAACGTAGGGGTAAAGGTTGTTGGCTATGTTTATAACATATTGGTAAAGGTTGTTTGCTATGTGTATTACATAGTGGTAAAGGTTGTAGCTATGTGTATTACATAGTGGTAAAGGTTGTTGGCTATGTTTATTACGTATAAGTAATGGTTGTTGGCTATGTTTATAACGTAGTAGTAAAGGTTGTTGGCTATGTTTATAACGTAGTAGTAAAGGTTGTTGGCTATGTTTATAACGTAGTAATAAAGGATGTTGGCTATGTTTATAACGTAGTAGTAAAGTTTTACGTAGTAGTAAAGTTGTTGGCTATGTTTATAACATAGTGGTAAAGGTTGTTGGCTATGTTTATTACATAGTGGTAAAGGTTGTAGCTATGTTTATTACATAGTGGTAAAGGTTGTTGTCTATGTGTATTACATAGTGGTAAACGTTGTTGGCTATGTTTATTACGTATAATTAATGATTGTTGGCTATGTGTATTACGTATAAGTAATGTTTTTTGCCTATGTGTATTACCTAATGGTAAATGTGGTAATGTCTGTGTTTAACAATTTCAACTTTTCACACCCTGTTTTCATATTTCTTTCTTAGATTTATATATATGTGTACATGTAAATGTATATTTGACTATATATGTGTGTATATGTATGTGTGTATTTATATGTAAGTGTATATGTATATGTATGTATATACATATATAAAACCATGCATATGTTGTAGATAAGTTTTGTGAACTAGTTTGTCCATAACATAATTTACTACTTGGATTTTGTCAATGAATGGAGTATAAATTAGTTAAATTAATGTTAACAAACTACAATCAACAGTCGTCAGTCGTCAGTCGTAAATAATCAGTTCTGTAACTACGGATAATAACAAGGCTACTCTTCCCAGTCAATAACTATCTCAATACAAAAGCAAGATTAGTCAATTTCGATTAAGAGTATCATTATGTATTATTATAGTATTTTATTTATTTGCATATGTGTGTGTGCTAATTGTAATTTGTGTATATAGTGTCAACATGACAAGAAACTGTACAGTTTAGGTCAATAAAATTATTGTTTATAGTCTATTTTCCTGTTTTCAACCTGCTGCACAATAATCTGGTTCCAGACTTCCGATGAAATCGGCGCCCAATAAGGGACCGTGACAGCACTGCTTGGTAAGTCTAACAGCGCTTGCAGTGTGATTTATGACATCCTTGGCACTTAAATTCCGAAATTCGTGAACGAATTTCCAGTTAAGCAAGGGTGTATGTGGCGTCCTGAATGATGTTTTGTGAAATATAATCGACCGCGGACACTTCTATACGTTGTTCGAACCACTGTGCTCGAACAAAGGTCAACATGGTACATTCGTGGGTGTGCGTATAATCCAGTATCAATATAGAAAAACCAGCGCGGACATTTGCCAAGCACCCCCCCCCCCCCCTCCCCCCCCCCCCCCTCCCCCCCCCCCCCCCCCCCCCCACACACACACACACACACGGGCAACAGATAGCAGTATCGTACCCTAAGAGGGGAAAAACTATTTTTGTTCTATTACATACAATGTATATATAGAAGATTTAATTACCCCAAAACAATCCTTTTGTTTTTTTTCTTCATATTTTACTATTACATCTGAGTAGTAAAATGTGAAGGAAAAAAATGGTACATTTTTCGAGTTCAGTGGTACAAATGGTATGTTTGCATATCCGGGCCACAGATACTAATATAGTTGCCAAAGAAGAAAAAAACATTTATTTCTATACATACAATGTATATATATATATAGAAGATTTAATTGCCAAAAAAAATCCCTATTTTTTTCTTCACATTTTATTATTACATCTATGAAGTAGTAAACTGTGAAGCAACAATTGGTACCTGTTTCGGGTTCAGTGGTACGAAGGGTACATGTTTGCAGATCCGGGCAACAAGATACCAGTATCGTAACCTAAGAGGGAAAAAAACTTATTTTTATCTATTCTATTACATAAAATGTACATATAAAATATTTAATTACCCCCCCCCCCCCCCCCCCCCCCCCCCCCCCCCCCTCAAACAAAACAAAAAAAAAAACAGGTAAAGAAAAGTAAAGTAGAAATATGTGAAGAAAAGATTGGTACCTGGTAACAGGTCGATACTTTTGCATAAAAGTGGGATGAAAAAAAGGCAATATTTTTTTGTTCATTAAGTGTATACTTCCGCTAGCTAGAATTATCACCTAGTTGATAAGGCCAATGAACACAATAATATTTCTATAACCCTTTCCCTCGTATAGACGCTTTCTGACGCCCCTGCAGCAGACAGCTTTCTTGAAAATATAGTGACAAAAGAAGAAATTGCTCAAAACGAGCAATTTCTCCTTTTGCCACAATGTTTTCCACTTTTAGTCATAGGTTATCCATTCTATTAAAGAGATTTTCTATTTCTTCAAAATATGTTCAAAGTCGTCTGCTGCAGAATTATTCGTATGACGGAAAGGGATAAGAATCCTTAACCACATAGAACAATTCTGCAGCAGACGACTTTATATACCATGTGGTTGAAAATAGTTTAAGCCTCTATAAATGAAAGTTTAATCTTTGAATTGAGTTGAAAACATTGTGGCAAAGTACAAATTGCTAATTATGGGCAATTTCTCCTTTTGTCACAATGGTTTCAAAAGACGTCTGATGCAGACGCGTCAGAAAGCGCCTGGCTATATGTGAGAAATTGTTAATTAACTCCTGTCCACAATAACAACAATTACAGCAGACGATTTTGAAAACATCAACACAAAACCAGGGGAAATCTCTATATATGAAAGTTTAATCACATATTTTTTTTTATAAAATTTGAGATATTGTGGCAAAAGAGAAATGCTCATTTTGACCAATTTCTTTACTTCCCATACATTTTTTTCAAAAGTCGTCTGCTGCAGATGCGTCAAAATGAGTCTGCGTGTGAGCAAAGAGTGTGATGAGGTTGTTACGTAATTCAGAACACACGGCAGTCATTAACCCTTTCCCTCATATAGACGCTTTCTGACACATCTGCAGCAGACGGCTATGTGAAAACATAGTGACAAAAGAAGAAATTGCACAAAACGTGCAATTTCTCCTTTTGACACAATGTTTTCCTGTTTTAGTCATAGGTTATCCATTCAATTATAGAGCTTTTCTATTTGTTGACAAAATACGTTCAAAGTCGTCTGCTGCAGAATTGTCGTATGAGGGAAAGGGTTAAATGTGCAAAGAGTATAGATCGAACGTTATTGAGCTCGGTTATTAAACACTGATCGCGACTAATGACAGGGCATATCACGGCTTCTGTATAGATTATTCCTTATTTCTTATTTTCATCTGAAAGTCACACTCATTACTTTCTTATAATCATGCAGATAAAAACGTAAAACGTATAATTAATTTCCAAGTTAGGTTGACTTTATTCCGTATCGAGAGCGTTATCGTTTCGAAATGGACAAGCAAATTCTCGCCGGCTTCCGTTGCTAGGTAACCCTCTCAATTCACAACTTCAACAGAATCAATAAAACAATCGACAGTGATATCGGAGCGTGTACATGTCTCATATCTCATTTCCGTTTTTTCACGGACAACGTATATACAAAAGAGGTTATTTGGATTGATTTGTTATAGTATAATTGATTCGATTAGACTAGTTTCTAGTAAATTATGGTTTCATTATGATATAAATTCGACGAAGGCATTTTGTACAGTTCGGATTTTCAACCCGAGGTAAAACTTCTTTATATATATATACATATACTATTTAGAACACATCCTTGGTGTCTATAAAAGGTAATTGTAAACAGTATTTTGAAGAGCGTCTGCTTTGAAAACAGGTGTTTATAAAAATAAAAAGGTCTTAGCATGTGAAGGTATGATTTGATAAATTTACAGACTGAG